>OY744612.1:30545228-30586231 GCA_963556255.1 Allolobophora icterica | reverse complement strand
TCTCTGTCTCTCTCTCTGTCTCTCTCTCTGTCTCTCTCTCTCTCTCTCTCTCTCTCTCTCTCTCTCTCTCTCTCTCTCTCTCTCTCTCTCTCTCTCTCATTCCTCTCTCTCTTCTCATCTCTCTCTCTCTCTCTAGTCCCCGGCGCCGCCGCCATCCGCCGCCGCCGCCGCTAAGCCCTCAAGTCGAAACCAGTCGCTAAGCTATCGACTGCTAGCGACTTCGTTCACTTAATATTTTGCTTGTTGTTTTAATCGCGGTTTCCAAGTTTCGATATTCGAAGACCTCAGCAGCAGGACATGAGCAACACTTACAATATATATAGGCCTACAATATTCTTTTGGTGAGGAAAACAAGCTGACAAGCCGCAACTTGGTACATTATAGATAGAGTTTGCTCTATTAGTAAGAGTTCTTATACAGAATACGGAGGATATAGTTGTTGTTGTTTTTTTTTGGTAAAGTGAATTTGTGCTTTCTATTGACAAAGATGGTGTTGATGATTACGAAGAGGGGGAATAAGCAGGGTGAGAATTGTCGGGGATATGGGGGGTTCAACCCCCTAGGCTTCCTTATGACCCCCAAAGTTAAGTATTCATTGCACATCCCCAGGAGGTCGTTTCCAAGCCTGCAGTTACGCTGGTGTGATTTAGCATTATATGATTCTGAATCTCTGACAAAGTGAAGAAAGTTCCATGATGTGTCATGTATGACAGTTTTGAATTTTGTCAGCAAAGGATTTGATTTTGATTCGGGTTCGACTTGCAAAACTGCTAGCGCTGAAATCTGCTGCTTTCAAATTTCGCTGACATTTTGCAATTATTCAACTCCACATGGATCAAAATCTAACCCATAGTCATTTCCGTACAATTCTCACACTGGGAATAAGTGCCAGAGTACATGATTCCGTTCTTTGCTAACTGATTGAAAGATGCACGCATCAGCAGTTTCGGCCCAACTGCATGGTTAGCCGTAAGATTGGAAACTTCTATAAATTCTCCTCGCTTCATTTGATTTATAAAACACTCAATTTCACGAATTCACAATAACATTAAGTTTTACAGTCATCGATCTGTCCCCTGTCAGCAATGCCCACATGGAGCGGAGCCCATATTCCCATACTGGACCCGTAATAAGAGCCAATATGGGTTCCATCAAATGTCCACGGAAATGATAGCACGGTCAGTACAGTATGCGGTAAAATGTGCTATATTGTTAGGTATAATCAGGTATGTCCAAAAGACATAGCTGATTACGTGAGAAGTCGATAGCAAGTCGCTAAGTCAGTCGATAAGTCTAAGCGACTTAGTCAGTCGATAAGCATCGAGCGACTTAGTCGACTAAGTCGCTAAGTCAGTCGCTAACTCATCAAGTCAGTCGCTAATCTCCTTAGCGACTGACTCCGGGGACTATCTCTCTCTCTCTCTGTCTCTCTGTCTCTCTGTCTCTCTGTCTCTGTCTCTCTGTCTGTCTGTCTGTCTGTCTGTCTCTCTCTCTCTCTCTCTCTCTCCGTGTCTGTGCCGGTGTGGTGTGCCTGTCTGTTTTGTCTCTGTCTGTCTCTGTCTGTCTGTCTGTCTGTCTGTCTGTCTGTCTGTCTGTCTGTCTGTCTCTCTCTCTCTCTCTCTCTCTCTCTCCCTCTCTCTCTCTCAGATACCCCTTATCTCCCTAACATCGATTCAACTCTATCTCCCCATTCAACGCCGAGGAACGTGGCGGCAGGTGGGACAGGATGACATTCGTGCTTTGATGTTTCTCTGGTCATTCATACATCCCTCTCTGATTGTGTCGCCTGTCTGACCATCAGCAACGTTTATATCTCCCATCCTGTGGTAGGCCTACTAACCCTTCTCCTCTTTCTCCGCAGTAGAAAGCAGCACCAGCATCAAGGAAGCAACTTCCATCCCTATGTCACAGCTGAGGCAATTGGGACCAATTTAAAGTCAACACATGAATGAAGAACGAACAGCGATGTTGCTACTCCACCTTTGGACGATAATGCTAAGAACACGACGATCCTAAGTGGTCCTCAACCTCCCATTTTCCTCCTCCTTTCCACTTTATTGTTGACCTTCCTCCTCTTCCTCTTCTTCCTCCTTTTCTTCTCCAGCTGAGTTTTATGGGTAGCCGAGAACTGTAGAATGTGTCGCTACTGGACCAGTTGTAAGAACGAGAGAAGGGAGAGAAAAAGGCAGCTACAAAAGGCGAAAGGAAAGGGTAGAGGTAGGAAGAAGGGGTCGCTAAAGAGATCTTGGAAAGCGTGACTTCTTCTTTCGATGAAAACTGGACCCAAAGGACAATTTCAACGATCGTAAAAGAACGAAAAGAAAAGAACCACGACGACTAAGAGAGCCAACGAAACCTGACTGCACCCAGGACTGGCAGGACGAATACTAGGACAAGGAGCAGTCAGAGGAAGAGGACTGCATGGAGGACGAGGACGAGGAAGAGGAGGAAGCGGAGGAGGTAGAGGAGGACGGGGAAGAGGAGGAGGAAGCAGTGGAAGAGGAGGAACAGGAGGACGAGGAAGGAGAAGAAAGAGATAGAGCATGTCGGACTGCTGACAAGACAATAAGGATGTTTGACAGGGAGAAAGAGGAGAGAAGGAATGAGAATGAGAAAGCAGCTGAGAAGGAAAGAGAGAGAGGGGGAGATAGCATCAGAAGAAAAAGCAGAAGAATTGGAAAAAGGAAATGGCACTAGTAGAATATACAATATAATGGGCAACAGAAGGGGCAAAAGCTGAAAAAGGAGCAAGTCAAAGGATTTGATCAATCGAAGGAGCAAGATAAGACCTAGAGAGAAGGTAATCGAACAAGAACAAAGTGAAGAAGCGACTTCGAGCAAGAGGAAGGACATGAGAAGGAGAGAGACAGAGACAGAAACAGAGACAGGTAGAGCACAGTATAAAGAATCAAAAAGAGGCACCAATACCTGAAGAAGACAGACAGACAGACAGACAGACAGACAGACAGACAGACAGACAGACAGACAGACAGACAGACAGACAGAGACAGACAGACAGAAGAGACATATATATATATATATATACGGTATATATATATATATACGGTATATTACTATAAGTATCGCAGAACACAGCAGGGTGCATAAATGAAAAGTTTTAACAAGCAAATGATGTGGTTAGAGAAGGATAAATTGACACACGTGGGTGGGTAAATGTGCGGCAGCAGATTATAAATAGTCGTTCGCTACAATACTGACTGCTGTTATAAATGCTAAGGCTGTGGAGTTGATGCATTTTATTGCTCCATCCTTCGCTGGCTGCAGAACCATCAGCGTCCCGAAGCATGGATTCGCGGTTAGGGAGACGGGCAGGCAGATGAACCGAGGGTGATGGGTGCGGTGATGGGTCAAGCACTTCGACCTGTCCGTCAGTGTGCGTCGAATTTGACCCTCAGGAAGACGAAAGGGGCGTCAAGTGTATCATAAACTTATACGACATCACATGAAATCAGATTGCATGACATTAATGTGTCATCTCTTTTCCAGCACATAAAATTCTCAGTGCAGTTAGTTCTGCTTCGACTTTAGTCTCTTTCAGGCTGTCCTTGTGGTTATTGTGGCCTTCTATTGGACAAATACGTCCATCGGTTTAAGGAAGAAGCGACCATTGATTGATGTTTAGCTGCATCAATACGCAATGGCGCTAAAGAGTCCAATAGAATAGAATGTAGCGGAACAGAATTGTAGTCTTTTCTGTGTTATTCCACTTGTACTTAGAAAGCCATACAACGTCAGTTCAAGGGAAACCACTCAGCCGCTGGTTACACACTATCCTAAACCATGTTAAAATGTAATTAAAAGCAGAAAGTTCAGTTAGCAAACAATGCTCAGATTATAATGAGGAAATTTCCCTGATTACTAAAAAAAGATCCCGTAAGACACGCGGAACCCAATCAAAGAGTTTCTCATTCAGATAAATGACACCATGTTCAGAATTCTGTTGATCGCAACGCAGTGAGGATGATATAATTAGATATTATATATATACCGCGGAATAGGCAGTAGGCAACGCCTGTCTGCAACCACGGCATGTATATGTTAATGAGAGAGTTACTTCAGTCCACTCGCTATAGCAGCCGCATATGCAGAAACAGATGTCACGTGGCCACTATTCGTATTCGGTCCGACGGCTACTATTCGGCCGAATACCGAATAGCTATTTGGCCCACTATTCGGCCCCGAAGCGAATATTTGGTGCAGCCCTAATTAATATATATATATATATATATATTATATATATTATACTATATATATATATGACATCTACCTAGCGATGGATAAGTCCTGCGCTTACTCTTCTAGCTCTCTTTGATGTATCGTCAGCCTTTGACATGGTTGATCATGAGATTCTTCTTCGCCGTCTTCAAATCTCATTTGGTTTATCTGGTCCCCCCTCTCTGCTGGTTCCAATCCTATCTTACTGACCGAACGCAAAGGGTGATCCTGCATGAGTACCTCAAGAACGTCCTGGGTTGGGATTAACTATATGGTGTCCCCTCAGGGTCCTGTTCTTGCTCCTATCCTTTACATTCTTTTTACCTCTAGCATTCGCTCTCTCTCTCTCTCTCTCTCTCTCTCTCTCTCTCTCTCACTCTCTCTCTCTCTCTCTCTCTCTCTCTCTCTCTCTCTCTCTCTCTCTCTCTTCTCTCTCTCATCTCTCTCTCTCTCCTCTTCTCTCTCCCTCTCTCTCTCTTCTAAGCATCTTGCATCTGGCCATCTCTATGCTGATGATGTGCAAACTTATGCCCATGGTCCCCCCAGCTGACCAACTTCCTCTTGTTCACATCCATGATTCCCTTTCTCAAGATCTTCGCTCATGGATGCTCTCTAATCTGTTGAATCTTAACCTCTTGAGAAACCCAACTAATTTGGTTTGGTACAAAGCAACAATTATCTAAACTGTGATTTCCACTTCTGTCAGCTCACTTCCCGACCTTCTCATTCTCTACGAATTTCCGTGATACTGGGAGTCACCTTAGACAGTTCATTAACCGTTGCTTATCACCTCTCCTTACTTACTCGCACTTGCTACTACTCACTTGAGAAGACTGCGAGCTATTCCTCGATCCGTCTCTCCTTGCAGTTTTCCACTACCATTATCCATGCATTTATCTGTTGCCGCAATGGTTAATTGCAATTCTTTACTAGTAGGCCTTCCGAAAGTCCGTCTTTCTGCCATTCAATCGGTACTTAACGCAGAGCTGCTCTCCTTATTGCTCATCGTTCTCGGTTCTCTCTCCATCTTTGCTTACAATGACTGATGTCTTGCATTGGCTTCCTATCTCCGCCTCGTATCCACTTCAAGATCATAGCTCTTGTCTCTAAGGCGCAGCAGGACTTAGCTCCAACCTACCTTTGTGACCTGATGCGCAAAACCTCTCTCAGCTTCTTCTCATCGACCCCTACGTTTTCTGAATCGGCTTGATCTATAGATTCGTTTCCCCAAGTGAGGTCTGCCCTGGCTCAGTCCTCGCTTCTTGTCACTGTCGTAGGTTCAGTCCCTATGGAACTCCCTTCCCTTGGTATATGCGTGGGACCCCTACTTACTAAGTTCTCTCTCTCTGTCTGTCTGTCTGTCTGTCTGTCTGTCTGTCTGTCTGTTCTGTCTGTCTCTGTCTGTCTGTCTCTGTCTGTCTGTCTGTCTGTCTGTCTCTGTCTGTCTGTCTGTCTCTCTCTCTCTCTCTCTCATCTCCTCTCTCTCTCTCCTCTCTCTCTCTCTCTCTCTCTCTCTGTTGTTCATCGTTTAAAGTCTTTCTCTGTTTCCTCGAGACTCACATGCTGAGAGCGCCTCTGAATAGTTCACCAGAACCGTTTAGAAGCGTATGTGGCACAAATGCGTAGTTAGATACAAAAAAGACGCTTGGAATAGCCTAAAATTCTGTCCGCTGCGAGAAGAACACACTATTAGGCCTATATTCAATCCTATTTTCTATGAAAATGGCGCCCCTAAATTGTGGCGCTCCATGCAGGCAACTTGCTGCTCCGCCGATACCTAAAGCAGAGGCAGTAGGATCCGATGAACCTGATAACTTCTGGTCCAGTACTTCTGATCTAACTATACTTCAATAGTACAGATGTAGTTTGAAGGACCAAGATATCAATCGATGTCTCAAGTTAAATCGCATAACAAAATCGTAATCGATTGTCGACATATTTTATGGGCAGCAACTACATGACATGTTCCATTGTGCTTCTCGTTTTCTTCCAACTTTTCCTTACCTTCAAATTCTACTTTTGGCTCTTTTCCCTTCATCCCCTCCTCCTCAGTCTTCTCTGACAAATGCAGAAACCCTCCTGCTCTTCCCAGTTTGTCAACCTCCTCTTTCCTTTTCCAGCCTCCTTCTCCCTCATCGTCCTTTTCCGTCTGAGCCCCTTTATGGGTTGGGAAGTAATTGCCAATTTCAAACGTCGACTTGAAACCTGAATTATTCAGATGCCCTCGGTCAAAGGTCCCGCGCAATGGAGGCTACCACAGAATCAGAGGTCAGTGAATCAGAGCGTCTGGGGGCTAAATGAGGAGGAGGACGAGGAGGAGGAGGAAGATGAAGACATGGAGCAGAAATGTTGGGTGAGAAGACGAGGAGGAGCAAGGCGAAGAAGAGACCGATAGTTCTTTGGTTCTGGTTGAGTTATTGACTCCAACCGCGGACATCATTGTTGTCTCTTGCGGTTTTAGCCGCCGTGTATGAATGGAATGGAGGAAATTCAAATGAATGATTGTCTGACTCTATACGACCGCATCAGAATGACTTCGGTGCATCATATGCAAGTACTCGGGGACGGACGCACACGATGGACAGGCTTACCATTTGATGGACGAACAGACGGCTGAGTAACGAACAGACGGATGGGGTAAGGGGGCAGTTCCCCCTTGGATTTTGAAAATATTTTACAAAATAAAATCTTTTGATTATTATGATTATTCCAACAGTCCCAACACGATTTTCAACGCTAAAACACTTAATTATTGAGGTAAGTGCATGAGTTATGCAAAAAACGTCAATTTGCTCCCTCTACAAAAATTTACCCCTAGAAAATTTTTGCCCCTCTTAGAAAAATTCCTGCGGACGCCCATGTGGACGAACGTCCTACCATCTTTCGTTTAGTTTCTCCGTCTTAAGGAAAGTTTAGGATTCGACAGTTCAAACAAAGGCAGGTCAATTAAGCTGTTTGTCAACCCAATCCTTCCGTTGACAATCCTTCTTGCTAAATCCTTGTTCTCTTTATACTTAACGCCTATTTAACGTTCACCTTTTGAACACTAATTCTACGTATAAGTATAACCTGAATTAATCAGCAACACAGTTTAATATCTTTTAGTTTAATAAGAAACAAACAGACAGAACTCAATTCGATTACAACTCAACTAGTCAGCCACACTACTACAGCGAACATCGAATTCAAACTTCTCCAGTCAGCATAATTCTTCGCGCCTCTTGACACACCTGTCTTCTGTGCGCATAAACGAACTCTAATAATATACATATAGCGCGCCGCTGCCGATATCGGCCGGCCGCGCGTGTCACTAAGACTAAACGTTATACATCTATCATATATACATATACACGTGAAACTAAAGTAAGCGCACTTAATATATACGCTAAATATCTCGCACTGCAAGACTGTACACAAAACTCAGTTCACATTACCTCCTTCCTTTTTCTGGAATTGAGCAAATTAAATTTCAAAATTTGCGAAATTACTAAAATACATGAAACATATATATATCTAACTAATTAATAAACAGTCTTACGATTACTTATAACCTTGACAAACAATCAGCAATAATATTCAATCTGCCCTTCTTGTACTTCACCTCAACATCAAAAGTTTGTAAGGCTAACGCCCAACGCACAAGTTTAGCAGACTTAGACATTGACTCAGTCAAATATGTAAGAGGATTGTGATCAGTAAAAATGAAAATTTTTGATCCAATTATAATTTCTTTTAACTTGTTTAGAGCCCAAACAATAGCATAGGCTTCCTTTTCCACAGTAGCCCATCTCTTCTGGGTATCAGTTAATTTCTGACTGATAAATGACACAGGGCGTTCTATTCCCTTGTCGTCCATCTGTGTTAAAACAGCACCGACTGCAAAGTCACTACTATCGCAGTACAAATTGAATGGTTTTCCCACTTCAAAAACATATAACACTACTTTGGATCGCACAGCCTCTTTAAGTAAATCAAATGCTTGCTGATGTTTAACAGTCCAATCAATCTTATCAGAAACACGTTTACTAGTTAAATCAGATAAAGGTTTCGCAATCTGTGCAAAGTCCTTAATAAACTGTCTATAATAATTAAAAAATCCAAGCAGTTGCTTAACTTGCTTCTTAGTTTCTGGGATCTTCAAATTAGTCAAACTTTCAATTCTGTCTGGATTCATCTTTATCTTACCAGACCCAACCACATGACCGATAAACCTTACCTCACTCTTACCAAATATGCATTTTTTTAAATTCAAAGTAACGTTATGCAATCTCATTTGCATCAAAAATGCATCTAGATGCTGCAAGTGAACTTTCCAACTGTCAGAATGCACAGCAATGTCATCAACATACGGTTCTGCAAAGTCACTTATAGGCTGTAAAACTAAATTTATCGCCTTAACAAAAGTTCGTCCTGAATTTATCATTCCAAAAGGAACACGAGTAAATTCATACAGTCCATTATGTGTTACAAAAGCTGTCTTCCATTGATCAGATTGTTTTACAGGACAAGTCCAATAAGCACTTCGACAGTCCAAAATGGAAATCACATTAGACTTTCCAACTTTGTTCAAAACGTCTCTGACAATCGGCATAGGATATTTACAATCCACTGTGAATGAGTTAATGTATCTGTAGTCACAGGCAAGTCTTAAAGATCCGTCTTTCTTTTTAACAATAACCAAAGGGCTTGCCATTCTGCTCGATGATGGTTTAATAATGTTTGTTTTTAACATTTCTTTGATCTGACGTTCCACTTCTGCTCGATAAATCAAAGGAATTCGATATGCTGCAAATTCCTTTTCACGAAATCCTGGTTTTAGTTCAATTTCATGTTCAACCAATGTACATAATCCGGGTTTTTCTGAAAATCTATCACAGTATTTGTTCAAGACTTTCAACAACTGTTCTTGCTGAGTTACTGTCAAATGGCTAATTTGTTCAGGATCGAGGTTAAGTGAATTCTTGTCATCTTGAACCTCATTCCTCATTGGTAATTCAACCACTGAACCAAAATCTTCATCTTCTTCAACGATTAGACCACAACTTAATGCTCGAGTAACATATTTTCTGATCTTGTTGGCGTGAATTATTTTTCGACCATTTTCTCCCATATCGACTAAATAAGAGTACTTTGATCTTCGATGTATGATCGTACATGGACCATGCCATCGAGAAATAAGTTTGTTCGTTGACGTTGGATACAAAACTATGACTTTCTCACCAGCTTCAAATTCTTTGTGCTTTGCTCTCTTGTTATACTGATTCGTGTATTGTAATTGCTTTTCTCGAGAGTAGGATTCTGCAAACAATAATGCTTTCTCCATATTTTCTTTGAGTTCTTTCAAATACTTTTCTGGTTTAACTCCAACATGAGGTGGTAAGTTTATTTCTCTAGTCCAACTCTCTTTTAATATTGCCAATGGTCCTCTCGGAATTTTCCCATAGACAAGCATATATGGTGATACTCCAGTAGTTGCATTCGGCACTTCTCGTAATGCCCACACTGTGAAAGGAATTATCTTATGCCATTTCCTCGGGTTGTCTATTATCACATGATGGATCATCTTTTTAAATGTCTGATTCCATCTTTCTACTAATCCAGCAGCTTCTGGGTGTCCTGGTGTGTCGAATCGTGGACTACAGCCCATTAAATCGAGAAATTCTCTTGTCAAACTGGCTGTGAAGTTCGTTCCTTGGTCACTTGTAATCACGGACGGCACACCAACGTTCATGAATAGTTCCATCAACGCTTCACACACAGCCTTCGCTGTCAGCGATTTCAATAAGAAGATTGTAGGCCATCTGGTGCACGAGTCCACAATGCATAAACAATACTTGTGACCTGCAGCAGATACTGGATCGATCGGGCCAACGAGGTCCATCGTCATTCTCCTGAAGGCGACCTCTTCTCTTGAGACAGGAGTGATAGGCACTCTATCCATCACCAGACTCCTTGCCTTTAATTGACACTTCTCACAAGACTTACAAAATTTCACAATGTCTCTTCTCATCTTTGGCCATACAAAAGACAACTTTATTCGTTCTCTTGTTTTCTCTTCTCCTAGATGTCCTCCAAATACCGATTCATGCGCCAATTCCATCACTTTAATTCGTCTCTCTTTTGGTAACACTAGTTGATATATCGTCTGGTCTAATATCTGATATTTCTTATGCAATAAACCGTTGATCACACAGAATTCAGATTCTTTCTCTTGTGCTAACTTCCACCACGGCTTCAACGATTCATCCTTTCTCTGTTGCTCTTCGAACTTCTTCGAATCAGCAATCTGCACCTTTTGTTCTTCGTCCATCTCTTCATCTCTATACAAGTCTCCTATCCCCACATCACATTCATTGTCTTCTTCAGTTTCATTTAATGTGCCATTCTCGCATGCAACCATCTCTTGCTCATTCATCTCTGCTATTATACCATCTCGCGATAGGCTTCGTTGCTCATTACTTTCGTTTTCCTCATCACTTGAACTTTCAGTTTCACTCTTCTCATCAACATCTACCATTTCCTGTTTCCGACTCTGCGCTCTCGTCATTACATTTGCTCGTACACTCACATCTCCTTGTATCGTTTTAACTTTCATCTGTGGTACGGCTTTTAATTCGGCAATTATCTCTGGATGCAACAAGAATCTTTCTGTACTGCCCATCTTTGCAATACTAGCACACATCAAGGTGACATAAGGTGTAAGTGAACACTGGATTTTACGCGGAAATCCCTCTTCTTTCATGTCACTATCACACAGTCTAACATCCACTTTCACTAACTTCGCAGGAATGGCATCTCCTGCCACACATTGCAAATTCACTTTTCCAATTTGTTCCACCTTCATGCCTTCCAGTAATTCTTCACTAATCACCGGAATCTCTGCACCCGAGTCGCTCAGTGCTTTGACTTTCACTGGCTCTTTACCGTCTACTGCACGAATTTCAACCTCGACATATTGCAAGAACGATTTCTTCAATATTCGACTGTCATCTTTTCCTATGACTTCTCTCTGAATTTCAGCATCCAATAGAATTTCTTTTTGAATACCACATTTCATTACTGACTTTACTTCAGTCTCTTGGTTTTCTTGACTCGCGGTTTGATTATCTGTATCACTAACCACTTGAATCAAATTCACCCTTGTGTGTTCTTGATTTCTGCTAGAACTAGTTGCTGCCACTGGAACTGGACAAAATTTAACCAAATGTTTGTCTGAACCACAGTTGTGACAACGCTTCACAACCATGCCTCGTTGTTCATTTCCTTCATTTCTCTTATACTGCGTAAACGATGTGTTGCCTTCCCTCTTGGCAAACGGCGCTGACGATTTGTTAAATCCCTGACGACCAAACGTCACTTCTCTGGTCTCATTGGGTACAGGGACACTAGCCTTGACTTCTTTACCAATAAACTGATTCCCTGTTCCTGGATTACTTTTCCATTTTCCACTCTGGCTTTGGTTTACGGAACGTTGAGAAGGATAACTGTTTATATTTGGGATCGCAAACCCAATTCGATTGTTTACATGAATGTCTGCTAAGTCTGCCACTGCACTAGCTTGGAGACAGTCAGTTCCTTCCTTCGACAATACAAACTGTAGTGGACCTGGCGGTAAACATTCTTTTAGCTTATCCGCTACCAGCAAATCAAAGAGCGTATCATACTCTCTGTTCACGTTTCGACTTCTCACGTAATAGTTTAGCAAGTTCTTCAGTCTTGCCGTAAACATCGTATAAGTCTCTTCTGTTGTCTTCTTAGCATCCACAAATCTGGCTCTGTATTCTCTCGAAGTCAACTTAAATTCTTTTAATAAGTGCTGCTTGACTCTATCATAATTGTCTAGATCATCGTATGACAATCTATTCAGAACGGTTCGAGCTTTCGGCGTCATCAATGGTAGTAATAATTTCACCCAAAACGGCTTTTCCACAGCAAAACTGCGAAACGCGTTCTCGACTGTTTCAAAATATAATGGCACCTCCATCATATCAGTTGGCATTTGAGGCAATACATGCTTCATTGCATCACCTATTTTCTTAATTTTTGACACCAAAGTTTCACTTTCTTGCTGCTTCCTTCTTTCTGCTTCCCGTTCTTCTCTCATTTGTGTTTCTTTCAATGTCAATTTTGATTTCTCCAGTTTCAGACGTTCCTGTCTTTCTGCCTCTGCCTTTTCCAAACTTTCTTTCTGAAATTTGAGTTCTTCCTGTCTGATCTGTTCTGCACGTTCCAACTCTAACGTTCGTGCTTTTTCTTTTTCTTCTTCCCGCATTCTCTTTGCTTCAATCTGTTGCTGACGAACCTCTTCATCACTTTTTCTAGCTTTTTCAGATTCAATCATCTGCTCCAGTCTTCTTCTTTCAGCATCTTCCCTATCTCTTTTCAACTGTTCTAACTGAATCTCAAACTGATTCTTTTGCAATTCAAGTTCTGCCTTACGCACTTGTTCTGCTTTTTCTTCTTTCTCTCTCTGCAGGCGCAATTCTTCTTGCCTTGCCAGTTCCGCTTTCTCTTCTTTCTCTCTCTGCAGACGTTCTGCTTTCTCTTCTTTCTCTCTCTGCAAGCGCAATTCGTCTTGTCTTACACGTTCTGCTTCTTGTCTCAACTCTTTCTCTTCTTGTCTTCGTCTATCTTCTCTTTCTTTCTCTTCTTGTCTCAGTTCTTTCTCTTCTTGTCTCCGTTTCTCCTCTCTTTCTTTCTCTTCTTGTCTCCGTTTCTCCTCCCTATCTTCTTTCATCATCATCCACTGCATCAACATCTCCATAGACATAGGCGCAGGAGGTTTTTCAATAGCCTTTTCTACGGCACCGCCAACGGCACCTTCTTCTTCGACTTCTTCTTTCACCCACACTTCAGCGAGTTCCTGTATCATGTCACCACGTGACATACCTTCTAACTGTTCTTCTTTAAAACCGGCTTTCAACAAACGCTGTTTCAGCCTCTCCGTAGACATCTTCTTAATATCTGCTTGTCTTTCAGCACTTAGTTTCTCCATCTTACTTGTTTACTTCGGTGATTTCTCTTTTCAAAGAAGTCACGGTTTTTCTTGTTGTGTGAATCGATAAACAAACGGGATTTCTTTTATATTTGTTCGTGGAAAACAACGAAATTTTTATACCGTTTCTCGTGTTCCACCGTCGTTGATATCGTAAACTCGTCACACAGCACACAACGCGTAAATTCTTCTAACACCGTTGTAAATTCTTCAATCACCTTCGTAGATTCTTCTATCGCCTTCGAAGAGGTGATAACGTGAATTTTTATCCACTGTGAGTTTATATCCACCGTGAGTATTTATTCCACCGTGAGTATTTATCCACCGTGAGTATTTATTCCACCGTGAGTATTTATCCACACCGACGCTGCCACCAATAAATGTCAACCCAATCCTTCCGTTGACAATCCTTCTTGCTAAATCCTTGTTCTCTTTATACTTAACGCCTATTTAACGTTCACCTTTTGAACACTAATTCTACGTATAAGTATAACCTGAATTAATCAGCAACACAGTTTAATATCTTTTAGTTTAATAAGAAACAAACAGACAGAACTCAATTCGATTACAACTCAACTAGTCAGCCACACTACTACAGCGAACATCGAATTCAAACTTCTCCAGTCAGCATAATTCTTCGCGCCTCTTGACACACCTGTCTTCTGTGCGCATAAACGAACTCTAATAATATACATATAGCGCGCCGCTGCCGATATCGGCCGGCCGCGCGTGTCACTAAGACTAAACGTTATACATCTATCATATATACATATACACGTGAAACTAAAGTAAGCGCACTTAATATATACGCTAAATATCTCGCACTGCAAGACTGTACACAAAACTCAGTTCACACTGTTTATGAGGCAATAGCCAAGTTTTGTAAATTACAGTGGAGCTTTGGATAGTTTTTTGGCCTAATATGCGCTTTGAACATTTTCTATATGGAAATCTAAAGCTCCGAATGACAGAGTAAGCAGTCAACTCAGATCACATGTGTTTACGATTCTAGGGCAGACAATGCGTGAGGCCTATGCCATTGTTTCGTTGAGTCGTTCAGATGTTTTTGCAGATGAGAGACGCAGTCAGTCTGTATTTAGCCTATAGCAAGGATCTATAATCTAATCGCATCAAATATGCTCTTATCTAATCGCTTTTGACCTGAATGCCATTAGGTTGTCAGGTCAGAGTGGAGACTAGATGTTGTTGTCTCGCCGCAAAACAACTTGCATACAACGAGCCCACAAATGGTATTAAATTGGAACTAGATTGGTTGTTCTACAGAAGTGTGCTGTCCGAATCGTAGCCGGTACTCCCTTTAAGTTCCACACAAGGCGACTATTCAAAAGATCGGCCTGCTTAATGCAAATAATGACTATCCAAATAGCTGAATTTATGTATCGCTATAAATATAACCTTCTCAATATCTATAGAAGCTCAGACGATGGTTAGCAATTACATACATCCAGAGATCCGAACATAATTGTCGCTTTTCTGCTGCACGCTAAATGTGCTGTCGCGCAATACTCAGCCCAGTTTACGATGCGCAACATGATGCGGCCCTATCCATGCACATACTGAAGAACTACGTCATCACCATTCAAACGTAGATGAGACTAATATGAAGGCCGTGGTGAGTTTCTAAAACTGATCGATCAACTGTTTAAAATAAACGATCTAATTCCGGACAACGTTGATTGTCGCTGGCCAATCACGCGAAGGAAACCATTTAGCACGGACCTGTGCACTTGAGCAACTCGATCTATTCTGCTATTTTATAGCGCTGCATCTTTTATAACCCAATCAAGATGCCTGACCACAGAGTCGTATAATGCAGATCGAGTTACACGTTGGGTCCAAAATGAAGACGGTGGTATTATCTGCGTCCAGAAGTTTTTTGTCTAACGAGACAGCACGGTGGATTCGTCTGCCCTGTTTTGTTGTGTCATAGATCTATTTAGTAAATTGCCACTAAGGGCCTATATATACGCATTCTACTCCGTAGAGTTAAAGTTCGTTTATAGTCAAAATAACAGCTGCAGAATTTTAGACGCAGTGCATTTTCGGCCAATGATTCTATTATCGGTTGCTTGGAACCTAGGACTTGAGATCCGTAGCGAGAATTTATGACTTCACTACAAATGGCGCTACATAAACCGATTACTTTGAAATGTTACAGTGAATTCATGAAAGGTTATGGACGCAGTTGAGTGTTTAGAAAAGGATTAAGCATACGACTAAGTCCAAGGTCGGATTTCTCTCGGGAACACAAATAATAGCCGCCTATTTTCCCCAATTTTACAAACACATTATCAGTTTCCTGGCTTCACCTGCAGTTCCTACAGCTGGCTGAAGTCGTTGAAACCAGTGCATTTTCAACGAGACGTTTGCATATACGAAGAGACGCCATTGTCCATGAAAACAAATGCGTGATGTCAGATAACGTGACAGATATCTAAGTGGTGGTAGTAAGTATAGCTAGTAAAGTAGTAAATAGATAGGTAGTAAGGTAGTGGGTAAATAACTGCTGATCTGACATCGACTGTTTGTCAGACTGTGTTAGTCCGGTGCAATGTGATTCGTACCTTATAAACAAGTGTTAGGCCTACTCCTGTCCTGCTGCTGATGTCCTGGTCAAAATCGAAACTCGTAAAACGCGCTTAAAATATTAAGCAAAATACTTAGTGCACGAAGTCGCCAGAAGTCGATAGCTTAGCGACTGGTTTCGACTTGAGGGCTTAGCGGCGGCGGATGGCGGCGGCGCCGGGGACTATCGACAAGCAATCGCTGTATCATTTGCATCTCAATTAACGTCGTCTTCAACTGACGAACAATGCCAAGTGTATGTATGAATGGACATCGTGCCATCAGATTGTTCGCCGATACACGGAGATATACCTAAGTGTGCTCCATATGAACGACGTCAATTATGACATGACATAGACCGTCTCCTCCTTCATCATCCCAATGAGTCTCCTCCTCCTCCTCTTTCTCCTCTTTCTCCTCCTCGTCCTCTTCCTCCTCGTCCTCCTTCTCTTCGTCCTCGTCCTCGTCCTCCTCGTCCTCCTCCTCGTCCTCCTCCTAATTCCTCTGCTCTTTTATACTAGAGTTGCCTTCGCCGTCACCAGTCGCGGCTGCTGAGAATGATGATGATGATGATGATGATGATGATGATGATGGTGGTGGTGGTGGTGGTGGTGGTGGTGGTGGTGGTGGTGGTGGTGGTGGTGGTGGTGGTGGTGGTGGTGGTGGTGGTGGTGGTGGTGGTGGTGGTGGTGGTGGTGGTGGTGGTGGTGGTGGTGGTGGTGGTGGTGGTGGTGGTGGTGGTGGTGGTGGTGGTGGTGGTGGTGGTGAGGTTTCTGAATGGGTCGGCTGCAGTGAATCAGACGATGGTTGCATCCATCCGTCGACGGAGTCTGGACTCGCAATAGCAGCATTCATGCACGGCAACTCTATGCTGGCAAAGGAGAAGAGGAGGAGGAAGAAGAGGAGATGATAGAAGTGGCCAGAAGGAGACCGAGAGTGCGAAGGGAGAAGGAAGTGTAGGGAGAACATCAGTTCATTTGTTGCTGCTACTGCTGCTGCACGTCTGGTTGTCAGTGGCAACGGCAGCAACTTCGTAACTTTGCATCAGTAGCCAACATCGACATATCTGATAACAGTAAAGTGACAGCCATTGACATCTCTGATAACAGTAAGGTGACAACCGTCAACATCTCTGATAGTTAATCGTCTTATTGTAAGCTGTACAGTTGATAAATGAACGAGATCTTAGTCTCTGCAGCAACTGAATCAGAAGGAGGTATGGAGTGGAATTCGACGGCGATAGTTTACGGAACTGAGGGATCGCCAACTTTTGAACTCCATCCTCCGTCTCGGTCCACATCGGACGGATATGATCACTTGCTGCAGTCTTCTGGGCGATTCACCATTGATGGAACTCTGTTGACGAGGTATTTCGATTGGAATTCCAGCATAGAGGCGGTTCCTTGTCAAAATGAGACAGAATCTCAGTTGCAGAGTCTGAAGGAACGGATCGGCAGCGTCTGCCTTGGGACGCTGCTCTTTGGCCTCTGCTTCATCACGTTCATTGGCAACGCAATGGTTCTACACGCCGTTCGAATGGAACCTCGACTACAGACTGTAAGTTTCTCTGCATCCCCTTTCTACTACATTTATATAGCGCCCTTTGTTGGCTTCACAAATGCGACGACGAGATGACAATGTACAAAACGATAATAAATGTATTAATATTCATACTTTCGTTTTCAAAGTCAGTTTCGCATGTCCTGCCTCATTCAGTCGTCAGCTGTGAGACATAACCGACCCAGTTAGCTACATCGGTAAGAGCGTTGGCTGCGCGTCTCATGCGACTCTGTGTTAGAGCGCATGCGGACCGCGGTTCGCTTCCCGAAGGTGGCTTATTTAAAAGATTTAAATCTCGGGCTAGCACGGTCCCAACACGGGGACCCTAAATGGCGTGGCACCCATTCAAACGGGCAAGCGGTTGTGAAGGATCTCACCCGATCAATTCATTGAAAAATGAGCAGGGTCGAGGCCATATACGGTCGCTATAGAAAATCGCGTACATTTACATTTTACATTTACATTACGCTTCATCTTGTGTATAGGCTATTGCTCTAAATGCGTGTTTCTCAATGCTCAGAACCTCGACATCCGATAGATTGGACGAGACGTGACCTTTGAACACTGCTCTGATCTATATACTTTACTGAGTCGACGCAACGATGTATGATTTTCTATGCATGTATTTCTGTCCAGTTAAACATAAGATGACATGCTGAGTACAACTTAATGGCACCAGATTATATTTGCGAGATGTGTTTCGACTCGAAACCAGGGCTGTAGACGAGGGTATACGCGGATATACAGCGTGTACTCACCTGTAGAGACCGTATACTCACCTCACATTTTTTAGTATGCTCACCTCTGGAGAGCGTAAACTCGCCTCCCGAACGAACTTTGAGATATTATTTTTAATAATGTGGAGTGTAGATTACAGCTTAAACTAAATTTCAGTTTTAAACTTAATTATTTCTGTTTGCTTGACCTGGATGGGAAAAACAATAATTTCTCAATAAATTTTAACATATTTGATGCCTCAGAAATTGAGGAATCCCGTCATTTCAATGGTTCAAACGCTTACCAAATTGTTTCCATATTTCTTGCTTGGGAAGGGGACACATACCCTTCAGAATTTCGGAAAACTAACCCGTAGCGTGTACTGACCTCTAATTTTACCACTACAGCCCTGCTGGAAACTCTTTATATCCTTTTCAGACCTCATTGATTCATAAAAGTAAATGAACTACATTTTGAAAACAACTCAGCAATTGCGTCACTCTAAGAAGAATAGAGGCAATATCCCTTGAGGACCACGTATGACATGTAAATTAGAATGTTTACTGCATATACACAACCAAATAACATAATTACATCTATTTAACATCCTACTCTTCTCTCAGTCTCCTTCAAAGTGCAATCATACGCAATTATACCTCCTGCTTCAAGTCTGACATCATACCAAAAAGCATAATATTTTTATTTTTATTTATTTTATTCCGGATATTTCTATAGCGCCTCTCGAAGTCAACTACTACTCAGAGGCGCTCCCGACTACAGCATTTGATACTGTGCCGGAATTTTCACGCCGAAGCGCCACGAGCAATTGCGAGTGAAGGACTTGCCCAAGGTCCGTACGCAGTGGCTAGAGTGGGATTCGAACCTGCAACCCTCCGGTCACAAGGCGACGAACTTACCACTGAGCCACCAAGACAACCAAGACTCGGCATGCAGTTGTATCTGTATACCTGGCAGACATGCGGCAAACAGTACACGCTTGCTGAATCAGCATATTGTAATTGTAACCTGACATTTATAAAGCGCCACTTCAAGAAATAACATAATAAATTATCGCCAAGCGCACCTTGACAATGTCTGTAATAATTATTAAATAAATATACGACGTATTTTTAACTACAAGATGCATTTAGTCTCGCTCCTACTATGCAGTTTTATGCATCCAGGTGTTTAAAGTACAGTAAGTCTATTATCTCAAGGAAACTTCTACCTCTGATGATAATGTATCATAATTTGAGATCCGCGCTATTGATCTTCATTATAATACGTTCTTAGTTTGTCCCTTACGTTTTCTCACGCGCTCTCTAGCCAATTATCTGTAGACGCATGGCATGCGTGTTTGTAAGTCATATAGAGCAGCACGGTACAGGTGAGCTTAGATATCGTTAGAATTCTTACTCCTTCAAGCCAAGCTACATGTAGTTGTTGAACGACCTTTAATTATGGTAAGCCTTCCCTACAATAATTATCGATGCCTTAGCAGGCTTAGCTAGTGGATGATTTTTCCGTTGTGATATCAATCAATCACATAACAGGTATCCACATCAGTGAATATAAAATATTATGTTTCTTTAATAACTCACATAATATAACTCGTTTCGACTGAAAGATTTCTGTGTCTGAAGGCGTCCACGTGCACAGACCTTAGAGACCTACCTAAAACACTGCACTGCTGCTAATTTCTTATCCACTTACAGTGACTATAGGGACGCCTGCATAATATGGCATCACTGATCGGGAAGAGTAGAGGCGAATAGACCGAGTTACTAAATGCTTTTCTATTTGAGATTAGCGCTGTCGCAACAACCGCTTCACAAGCATGGTGACGATGAACCAATCTACCATTAAACACAAGTACTATTTCATCACGAACACTCAGGAGACATTTTCAAACCATCTTAAGACGCATCTCTTTAGATCTGCGAGCTTAAGCGCTCTTTTGAGATTATTAAAAGACGCTCAACAGATATCTAGGTACACATGCACTTACAAGGCGATTTTAATTACTATTGTTGAGGATATTATATCATTCACTGATTTGAAAACTGTCTAAATGGAAGAACACAGGCACGGTTAGTCAAAGGTATTGACTCGCCCTTATTAACGGTAACATATGCGGGCACCACAAGGTGAAACAATATGACTGATTATTGTTTCATGTCAAAATACGTACAAGAAACAATAAACCTACTTGTCATTTTGTTGTAGCCTAACTCTCATTGATATAATAATAATAATAAGTATTATAATTATTATTATTATTATTATTATCGTCATTATTATTATTATTATTATTATCACTATTATTATTATTACTATTTTTTTTGCCCGGAGGTACTTCGTTCCCTTAGGGTTTTAGAGATTAAATTAGTTGTTTTTTCGAAACGGTTAACCATCGTCCGAGTCCTGCTGGGCTGATACTATTATTATTTTTTTGCCCCAAGGTACATATGATCCCTCGGGGCTTAGATATTAATTTGTTGGTATGTTATTCCTAGGAAATCAGGCCTTATTATTATTATTATTATTATTATCATTATTATTATTATTATTATTATTATTATTATTATTATTTTTTTTTTTTTTTTTTTTATTTTTGCCCCGAGGTATACAGGATCCCTCAGGGACTTGAATATTAACTAAAATGGAAAATAAAGTGTCCGGAATGGCCCTATTCGTCTTATTATTATTATTATTATTATTATTATTATTATTATTATTATTATTATTATTATTATTATTATTATTATTATTATCTGGACGTTATGCATAAGACGAGGATGACTGTAAGAGCTATGGGGTCATCCATAAAGAACGTCCGAATAACATTACCTACTCATTTAGCAGCACCCTTCCTCTCCGTCTTCGCGGACGTCCGCACTCCGACGAAACACTAAAACCTAGATTAGACTGTTTTGTTGATCTAGCAGGGCTAACTGTGATACAGGGTGGGTATTTTGATACTGCTGCGTCCAGCAAATAGGAATTCTAAGTAGATCAGAAGCAGAATACTAGACTTTCTGACTTAAATCTGTACATAAGACACACGATGTACTGAAATAACTGTAGTTACTACATTTCAAATAGCCTACGTCCATCCGCATCCCCTCCTCTTGACTGCGTTACCCCGTTCTCCCCTCTTTACGGACGTCTTTAATGGGCGACCAGCATAGATGTTGGCTTCTTTATGTAGACCTATGAATAAACGTGTTCTTTCGTGCATGTTTAATTTACATGAGTTTGTCCAAGCATTTCTAATGTTTCTGAGCGGAAGGATACTTAGACGCTGTAAGGCATACTCAATTTTCTTTGTCAAAATAGGCCTATATTAAGTCAAACCGGTCTTTGAGCAGGGCCGGATTTACCACTAGGCCCAATAGGCCAGGACCTAGGGCGGCAATATCTTGGGGCGGCATATACGCCGCCCTTCAATTTTTTAAAAATAAGTAATATATGCCTCCATTTAAAAATAAGTAATAATATTTTTTGGAGGCGTTATAGGCCTAACGCTACCATTATAGCATATCGATAAACGAAATAAATTGGAATAAGTGAAACCCTTGAATTGATGTCAAATATATTATAAAACGTTTAATATGCGAAGAATCCCATTAAGATTAACATCCATGCAAACCAGTTCTCACAGTTTGACGCATTGTACGTGTGACAAGGTCCGATGCGTAAATTAGGTCATTGGAAAATCTCCGATCTCTGTGCTTGTATTTGTGTCCAGGGACGGCATTCTGTGCGGTCCTGTAGGCGGAAGACTACTAAATCCGGCCATGTATGTTGAACATGCTCGCGTGTTTATGCTTACTTGTCTACTTGTGTCCACAGGTCTGCTTAAATTAACAGTCTTGTTCATTTGTGTGTTCATATGTATGCTTAAGTTTTTGCTCCTACGCGTTTGTGTGTGTGTTGATATGTGTGTATAACCGTGCGTATATACATGTATACATAATATGTATTGGTATTTGCTAGTTTATATTTGTGCTTGCTTTTTATGTAGGCCTATGTGCGTTTATATGTGTCTATATGTGTTCGTATTTTTCTTTACCACTGCTAGGGCCTATGTAAATGCAATTTGAATTGTAAAACAACAATTATATATACGTACTACAGCATCGTAAGTAGCATGCTAAGTTTGAACTGCTTTACAATGTCAAACATCAGTGCAAGGTGCTAAGAGTTATAAATATTATAACTAAGTTTCGTTGTTTTCCTCGAGGCATAAACCTACGACACTGTATCTAATGAATACTTATAAGTGCGCTAATACCCGTGTATATATGGATTTGTGTACATGTCATATTTGAAAAGGGTACTGTAGCTTCAATCAATCAATCAATCAATCATAAAATTTATATAGCGCCTCTTCAAGAGTTCTACTCAGAGGCTTCTATTTATCCCCTTGTGTAATGTGTATTGATATGTGTTTAAATGTGTGTTTGTGCGTGTTCTGTGGAATTAATCGTAGAGGTGATCATCATTGTGAAAGTCATCATGGAAGTAATCATCATCGTGGAATTAATCGTAGAGGTGATCACCATTGTAAAAGTGATCATGGAAGTAATCATCATTGTGAAAGTGATCATAGATCATCATCGTGAAATTAATCGTAGAGGTGACCATCATTGTAAGTAAAGTAAGTAAAGTAAATATATTCTTTATTAGTACCAACTGCTTATACCGCACTTTGGTTTACATAATAGTTTATACAAAATAAAGCATTCTTGTAAGAAATGTTTTCCTCATGAAATTGTAAAAGTGATCATAGAAGTAATCATCATTGTGAAAGTGATCATAGAAGTGATCATCATCGTGGAAGTAATAGTAGAGGTGATCATCATTTTGGAAGTAATCGCGGAAATGATCGTATTTGTGGAAGCAATTTTGACGCTCATTCAGTCTTGCATGGTTTCTTCGCCGACGACCAACTGTGATGGATATATTGATTTCATTGGAATTGATTCACTTGTCATCCTCCTCCTTCTCCTCCTCCTCCTCCGCCTCCTTTGGCGAACAGAGGGCGCCTCGTCATCCGGGGAATAGACGTCTCTGACTGATAAGATACACGCGCCATCTGAGGACGAGAATAGGAAGAACGTCTTCTTGGTCCCATTGTTGTTCCGCGTGACGAACTCGTCTTTATTGCTGCCAGCTGCTGGAACTAAGCTACAGTACTTTCAAGTCATTCCCGTTGCCCGTCGGATGGCACTTTCGCTTAAACATCCCTCAACGAAGGACCGTGCTTTGATGTCTCTGCCACTAACAAGCTACAGTCGACGCAAAATAGCATCGTTTAAACGCAATTATTCGTCGTGCAATTCATCGCCGTCTTATTAAGTCTAACAGTTGGAACTTTCAACATCCACGTGGGGTTATTATGCATCTTAACGCGCCTCTGACGAGTCTATCTGAAGTGGTGCTCTATAAATTTGCAATTACAATTACATGCATTCGCGTTCATTAGTTGATTAGTTTTTCGTATAGAAAATAATCATTGAAAATTGCGGTTCGGGGTTAGCTGCCTAGATCTCCAAGTGTGCGTAGACGTATGTTTGTATTTCTGCATGTAGCCATAAATCTATGTATCCATATAAATATGTACGTATGTATGTACGTATGTATGCATATATTCACGTATGTATATCTGGCTATTTATAAAGCAAGTTTTAAGAACCTCCTAAATCTAATCTAAGAACTTCTATAGCGCCACTGTCATCACGCCCAAGACATCAGTCCATGGTAGCTACTAAAGGCTCTATATATCCAGCATGACAATCTAACAGAGCTGAAACTATGCGACTTAAAATATAGGTTGAAAATATCCATTGAGCTGTCATCTGTGACGATATAGTGCGTATGTTTAGTGGCAGTCTGCTCCAAGAGGATGGTCCACTACACGAGAAAGCACGATGTGCCATCAGCATCTAATGAGGGGAGAGTTGTAACAAGGCTGCTGAGCGCAACGATCGGCGACTCTATAACGTATTCTAGGGTTACACCTACCGCTGTGTCGTCTCCCTTTGGTGTGGAGCTTAGCATTAAAAATTTAATACCCACGATCACTTGTAATTCAATCTCAAGAGACCCCAGGTTAGCAAAATATAGGCATAATCGTTTGTTTCAACGGAGTTGTGAATCAAGGCATCCATCATGTATGAATATATGCGGTGGTGTAGAGGAGTCGGAGCGGTCCGGAGCGGCGTTCCGGTACTTATTATTTAGCGGGAGCGCGCGCTCCGGTATTTATTGTCAAATCAGCCGGAACGCTTCCCACTTAGCGTTCCGGCGATTATTTACAATGGCAGGAAATAATGATTATGAATTTGTGACGTCTCGCTATTTTAATTACTCACCGCCAGTAGCAGAAATTACAAATATCAATGACGTCACAAAAATGTGACGTCATTGATATTTGTCGTAAACAAAAGTTTCGTACGGTAGGCCCTAGCTAGTATTATTCTTATTTTACACAATAATTTACAATGTCGAGCGGACCAACCCGAAAGAACCGCTAATTCGCTTATCACTGTCAACAGGGGTTGTTGACGGTGGTGGAACCAGTGTTTTAGTTGTCGGGGGGTTGGGGGTTCAACCCCCATAGTTCTCTTTCTAACCCCCTCAGCTAAGTAACTGAAAATACGTTGGGGGGTTACTTTACTACAAAAAACTAGTGTTTGGTCTATGTGATTATGTGATTTGGTAATCTGCAAATTTTTGACCCCCCCTCTGTTGTTTTTGGACAACTAAAACACTGGGTGGAACATGTGTAGGAGGAGTTGGTGAAGTCTGGAGATCGAATGCTCCATGCAATCAACGAATATTGTGAAGTTTTCGGCTTATGTGGAAGTTGCTGAGGGAGTTGTTGCAGTTGCTACCACAGGCTGCAGTTGCTTATTATGAGCTGTAGTTAAAGTGAAAGTCTCAATTACAGTTTGAGATTGCAATTGCGATTTTGATTACTGCAAGAGACGGCTAGGGCTGAATTAAGTGAGTTGCAGAGAAAGTGTTTCAAAGACAGTTCGTGGTTAACTGAACTTTGAAGAACATGAATTCTTCCCTCTAGCCTAACTTATTTTTATTAGTATTATGCATTTACTAAGCGCCACTATCTAGTGTAACCTGCAGTTCCCTCTGGATGAAAAGCGCACTGATCGTTGACTCGCTTTCTGATGCAACCACTGTCGCATCGCTTATCGAAACCTGTTCAAGAAGGATTTTAGAAGACCGATAATTGTATTGTATTGTATTGTATTGTATATGGGCATTTATAAAGCGCCTCTCGCGGTATAGACCATTCAGAGGCGTTCAGAACTTGTATAGGCCTACATAATGCGAAACGCTAGTGGCAGTGAGGGGAACTTAGCGTTCTTGACGACGCAAAGAGCCTAAGGCTCAGGAGATTTAAACCATCGACCATATCAACGGTTTCTAAGGGACTAGAGCAAACTGTACAATGCATCGAACAATATGCAGAGACCGAGGGATACGTTTGTGAGCTGCATGCTATGCGCAAGCGCTTCGGTTTCTCTGGAAACAGTTTGGCCCTCGAGGTTAACGGGATGCCGACCTCTTCATCGACAGTCGCTTGTATGGAACTGATACCAATGGAGTGCATTATCAGGCCTGGTCGTCAACGGTCTTACCCTTCGCTACTTCTGATGACACCTGCATTAAGGTTTCAGGCCAGTTTCACTCTCTACAGGTGAACAAGGCCCGCGGAGGTTTTAGTTGGACTTAAGCGCTTTGTGTTCTTCTGATTCTCAGCCCCCGGCCACAAAATGCTGTCAGAATGGAAATTGCGTAAGCTGCTTATCGACAATATCTTCATTAGTATGAGTACTATACGCCGCATCAGTGAACGACTAATCCTCCCAGTCCTCTGGCTGCAACAATACAGGGATGAGGATTGAACAGCGGGCGATCATATTTCTAGCATTACCTCGATACGTTAGAAGGTCAATTAAGGAAATTGTTTTTTTCTTTTGCTGAAGCGCTGCTAATATGACCAGTTGCGATTGTTTATTAGTTAACTTAATGGATGGTTGAAACCTACCGTTGGCACTGAATCAGAATTTATCAGCAGAGAAGAATGGAGAATTACTTACAGGAAGAAGAAGGGACTTTAAGGAGAAGAGGAGGAAGAATATAGGTGATGGTGGAGGAGGAGCAGGACGAGGAGCAGGAGGAGCAGGAGGAGGACCAGGAAGAGGAGGAGAAGGAGAAGAAGGAGCAGGAGGAACAGGAGGAGTAGGAGCAGGAAGAGGAGAAGGAGAAGGAGTAGAAAAAGGAGGAGGAGGTGGAGCATAACTATTTCTTAGGAAGAGCAGAGCAATGAATTCAACACTAGGAAGAGATGTAGCATCATCATCAACTGCGGCCAGGTAAGAACATAAGGAGACAGACAAGGAGGAGGAGAAAAGGTGGCGTTTATTGAGCGAATCTGTCGACCCGAGAAAATGCTTCAGCGAGATTTCAGGCTGTGGCCGCATTTGAAACAAAGATTTGCTATGTCGACCGTTGAAAAAGAATCAAATATTTATCAAATCGGTCTAAACGAATTGCACAATCGTAAGCGGATTAGTTCGCTTCTCTGGGAGCCTCTGTTTCTACCTTGCTGTCTCTCTATATATCTATCTTCGTGTATCTGTCTACAGGGGCGTAACTTTGGTCTAAAAAGTGGGGGTACAAATTTCTTAAATACACAAAGCAAGGCGGACATTGCAAACTCTGGGAAGGCACAATAATAAAATATTCATTGGCATCTTTCAAAAAGTGGGGGTACGGTACCCCCCAGTCCGAAAAGTGGGGGGTACGGGTACCCCTCGTACCCCACAAATGACGCCTATGTCTGTCTAGTTATGTCTCTGTCGATATTGGTAAATCTCTGTCGGTCCATATGTCATATGAGGATTGCCGGATGATGACTTAATCACTGGCTTCCCGGTCTCTTTGTTACAGACGCATCGGTGGCTCTATGGCTATGACAAGCAGAGCTTCGGATGGCCATATAGAACTGCAGAGATAAGGTAACGGACTGGAAAATCAGAACAGAAACCGTCAAAGACAAAGTAATCGGATTCCTCATTTTGTTCCATCTGTAACAGACAGACAGTAACAGTAACAGACAGCTGAGCGACAGATAATACGTACGACTGGACTGGCAACGATTAGGATGAGCAATGCGTTGGATGCCCGACTGCTGCTGCTGCTGCTGCTGCTGCTGAAGCAGATGATGATGATGTCTCAGTTCTAGCTCTTCGTTTTTTGTAATTGCTATGCTACTGCTGGTGCTACTACCGTCGATCGCTAGCCCGTCGTTTGGGTAGACTGTAAATAGTCTACCATAAAGTACTCACCAGCAGGTAGGGAGAGATAGGAGTGGAAGAAACTAAATGAAACGAAACGAATATGCATTCCTATATAATTACATGTGTGAGTGTGTGTAAATAAATAAATATATATATATATATATATATATATACTTTATTTCGTCTGAAGAGCAGAAACGCGAAGATTAAAACAACGCAAAACGAAAATAAATATGCGAAAATACAATAAACACAAAATACAAAAAACAAAAACTCAAGCTGAAACCTCCCCGGAGGCATAGGCATAATGGCACCCCGTCAAAAGAGCGCCCGACAAAAGAGCGCCGACAAAAGAGCGCCGACAAAAGAGCGCCGACAAAAGAGCGCCGACATAAGAGCGCCGATAAGAAGTGTGAGGTGTCCCGACAAATGGTTTACTGACGAAAGGTTCACGGGGTTCTAGCTTCTAGTTTGAGCTATGTTTTCATCGAGAATCCAGCTTCTAGTTTGAGCTATGTTTTCATCACTCATCCAGCTTCTAGTTTGAACTATGTTTTCATCACTCATCCAGCTTCTAGTTTGAGCTATGTTTTCATCGCTCATCCAACTTCTAGTTTGAGCTATGTTTTCATCACTCATCCAGCCTCTAGTTTGAGCTATGTTTTCATCGCTCTCCCAGCTTTAGGGATAAGTTATATCTTGATCGATAATCCAGCTTCTAGTTTGAGCTATATTTTCTTCGACAATAGAGCTCAGACTAGAAGTTGAATGGATGATGATGATGATATAGCTCAAACTAGAAGCTGGAAGATCGATGAAAATAAAGACCAAAATTGATTAACGGAATGCGACGAAAAAGATTACAAATCAAATCATGTTTTCTTCCGTTCCGAATACCAGGATTCTGTTCAAGTCATCCGCGCGATTTAATGGTTATGTCGGCACTCAACTATGTAACATAAAATAAAATACTTGTTTACTTCCCATACCAGTTGATTTAATGCAGTTCGTAACAATCATTGATAAATGTTAAAGTGATTTGATAATCTCTCAGCTGTCCCTCTCCCTTGAATGCTAATAAAAGTTTCGCTACAGGACCCTCGATATAAAGTTTTCGTCGGCGCTCTTATGTCGGCGCTCTTTTGTCGACGCTCTTTTGTCGGCGCTCTTATGTCGGTCGCTCTTTTGACGGGTCACCAGGCAGAATAAACCTGCGATCTATATCAGACATGTTGTCCGTTACTGACACACCAAGACCATTAACAAGATAAGTAAATTCGTGTCTATAACTGAATGTCAACGAAAGCCTGTTGAGTGTACTGTTACCAGCACTTAGCATTTTTAAAGTAGTTTAAACGTGGCAACAACTCTAATAAATTTAAAGGCGGACAGATAGAGAGGAGAGAGAGCATGAGCGAAAACAGAAGAGAGGATGAGTAGAAACTAAGGGAAGAATGAGACAGGATTCAGAACGAAGTAGACATAGAGTGAAGGAAAATCAAGGTGGAAACTAAGATCAACAGCAATGGACTAAGAAAGAGGGGGAGAGAAAGGATAATGAGAACGGAAAATATGAAGGTATTAATGGAGAGGCTAATGAGGGAGGGGTTTAATATAGATGGTGAGCTGCTAGTGTGAACGAGGTTGGAATAGTTGAAGAAGGGGTTTGGAATGGATGGAAAACTAATAAGGAAGGGTTTGGAATAGATGAGAATTGCTGAAGAAGGGGTTTGGAATATGGATGGAGACTAGTGAGGAAGGGATTGCAATGGATGGAAATTGTTGAACAAGAGGTTTGGAATAGATGAGGAACCAATGAGGAAAGGTTTGGATTGGATGGGAATTGTTGAAGAAGGAGTTTAGAATAGATGGGGAGTTACGGAGTGTGGGAGGGACATGGAATGGATGGATAAGAAAAGTGAGTCGCAGAATCAAGAGATCATAATTATTCTGCTGTGGAAACTGATTCACGTGGATAGGTTGTCCTAATTCCTTCGAATGAGATGGCTCTTCATTGACGCCCGCTCAACAGCCGAATGACAGAGGATGAGAGGACTTAGGGGTCCTAATCAGGAACGAGCACAGGCGGAATATTAAGAGCTAAAGGAAGAGGATGTGATGAGCTAGGAGGAGGAACAAGACATATATAGAGGAGCAGGAGGAGCAGGAGGAAGATTGCACGACTAGTAACCGTAGTCGGTACGTTTATTGCAAACCTTACGATCATATAACAATACGGGACATGGAACAATACGGGCACATGGACCAATACGGGCACATGGAACAATACGGTTACATGGACCAATACGGGCACATAGACCAATATGGGCGCATGGAACAATGCGGGCACAGGGAACAATACGGGCACATGGACCAATACGGGCACATGGAGCAATACAGGCACATGGACCAATACGGGCACATGGAACAATACGGGCACATGGACCAATACGGGCACATGGAACAATACGGGCACATGGACCAATACGGGCACATGGACATGGAACAATACGGGCACATGGAACAATACGGGCACATGGAGCAATACAGGCACATGGAGCAATACAGGCACATGGAGCAATACGGGCACATGGAACAATACGGGCACATGGACCAATACAGGCACATGGAGCAATACAGGCACATGGAGCAATACGGGCACATGGAGCAATGCTGGCTCATGGAACAATACGGTCACATGCTGACACAGAAGCAGACGGGTCGACTAAGATGCGTACGTCGTTCATGTTTCTATCCACGCAATAAAGGTGCATGTAGGAGAGTTAGGGCGGCGTATTGCCATTGGTTTGTAGATCCAAGGTCAAAAGTACACACTGGGTTGTTTCCCTTCTTTTCCCTTCGTGCACGTGTTCTCATTCGATTCAAATAATTATAAGCTTTCTCTTGTCTTTCTCTTAAATACATGTTTGACCTCATGACAACGCCCTAGATTGAGTTATGCATCGCTTTAAAAACTCCAAATTCCAAGTGTCTAAAGGAATCTCAATCGAATCTCCAGTTTTATTTGTATGTTAGATGAGCTGAGTGAACGGAGGTATACGCTCACAGTACCGGTATAAATAATTATACAGTACGTCGACTCGCATTGCTGCCTGTTGGCTAGTTTTTCTGGTGAGGCCATTTTGAAAGTGGGATTTTGAATTAAAGCTTTAAGCTGACATAAACGTTAAAAATAATATTGTTAATTCTAATGAAGTCCTCAATGTTGTTGCAACGTTTAAAAAATATTTAATGTGATGGAGTCTGGTGTATCGGTGTGTAAGCGACTTAAACGAACACAACTAAGTCCCACTTTCAAAATGGCGGTTGGTCACATTCTGACTGCTGCAGCGGCCGTGAGTCGACGTACTGTGTAATTATTTATACTGTGGTATAGCCTACTGCTGGTGGAGGCAATTTTAAAACTGAGAATGAGCGGATCGATACGCGAGGGTCACGAATATGAATTCTTAATGATGGTCGTAACTTATCTTCATTTATCTGACTCTTTAATGCGGCGGTTCTCAGCCTTTTGAGGACCATTTATAAATTTAATGTCCCGGTCGCAGACCACCACTAAAAGTTGTGCCGAAAACAAATTAATGCAAAAGAAATTTCGTTTGTCATAGCCTAAATCCGCGTATTATTAGTTTCATGCTGCCATCTAGCCGATTCTAGCGATTGAAATAAAAAAAATTAAAATTGATAAAATTTGTCTGTTTTCATGTTTTAATTGTAAATAAATATAAATTGTAGGCCTTGCTCGCGAACCACCAGGCGGATGACCGCGGACTATTGGTGTAAACCTAATGCGTGTAAATGCAAATACCAGGTACATGTTTGTGAATGAGATGTTAATGTACATTACGCGAGAGGTTGGATGTATGATTTGAAAGCAAGAGACGTAGGTCAAAGGCCGCGATGACAAGACAATGAACAGGCGTGTCAGAGGGGAAAGTGAGAGAGGAAATTGTTTGTAGGGAGATTTAAAAAAAAATTAAATGCCGATAGGAGTATAAGCTACTTTATGCGAATTTTATGCATGCAAAACAATCTGTCTAGTTTTGCTGATGAGTAATTATTAAAGTTAACAGGAGAGCTAATCGTCCGACACTATATGCCAAGTTTTGTTCAGTCAACCAGAGACTGTCAAGCAAGAAACCTCAACAACCCACCCCTTCAGTTTCGTTGGAGAGTGTAGCCATCCAGACTGCAGATCAGCATAGTTTAATTTGTAATGTTGTAACTGTAGGCCCTCTTCAGTCCGTTCTCAATGCTGCTGCTAGATTAATTGCCTGTCTTCCTCGATTCTCTCATATCACCACCTTTATGGCAGAAGAACTCCACTGGCTCCCGCTTTCTGCCCGCATCCAATTTAAGGTCCTCATCCTTGTCTCTAAGGCTCAGCTTGGTTTCGCTCCAAAATATTTATGTGACTTATTTCATCGCCCTCACTCTGCGGCTTCTCTTCGTCCTCTTCGTTCATCTGACCGTTTGGACCTCCTCGTTCCCCGTGTCAGGACTTCACTGGCTCAATCTAGGTCGTTTGCTTCCATTGGCCCTGCTCTTTGGAATGGGCTTCCTCCGTTTGTTCGTTCTTCTATTCTCTCAGGTAGCGTCTCTTCCTCTTTTACCTTTCTTAAAACTTGCTTTTTCTCTCGGGGTCTATCGCACTGGGAGCGCTTCTGAATGGCCCTCCCGCTAGAAGCGCTTTATAAATATCCGAATACAATACAATACAATACAATACAATACAATACATTTGTATTGCGTTTCTTCAAGACAAACTTGTCAAAGGCGCTCTATATGGTAACCTATATGACGTGAAGTTCATTAACAACATAAAGCTTATCAGTAAGCAACCCCATAAAAGAAGTTCATCACCAGCCTCCCTCCACCCACACACATAGACCATCCCATCTGCAGTTTACAGTTGGTATAATGTTCAGAATTCCTGGACCATGGTTTATCGAGGATGAGCAACGAATACAGAATATTCCTAATTCCCCTAATAACACCGTCTCTGCCTCTTCCCGTTGCGTGGCACCCTGCCGTTCCCGCAACCACTCAGCCCCTCAGCTTCGTTGCCTGCTGACCACCTAATCAGGCCACTCAATTCGAGGTGTAGAAACTTGACGCCACACAGTTAAGTCGTTACCACCCACTTTTGCGTCGAGGCGACTAGTGTTCACAAGAATGGCGTTCAGAGAAGGGAGACTTCGAGGTGCAGAGTGGAGCTCAGTATGAGAACTGTAGAAAATAGCCTGGGGGGGTTAGACCTTGATTTATGTGGAGTTGGGGTGTGCAATGAAGACTTAGCTATGGATCTCTAAGAAAGCATAGGGGGTTGAACCCCCGACAATTCTCACCATGGTGGAGCTGGCAGAGGTTTAGGAGGACAGGATACGATTGGAATATCGTTCGTCCACTTAAATACCCGGGATGTATCTGATTGCTGTTGGGTAGGACGAGATGAAAAGAAAAGTGGATTGGCATAATAGTCACTTAGAGGCCACACGTGGACCTGGCTAGGGTTGGGTGGGATGAAATAGGATGGGATCGACGTATCTTCGTTGTCGTCGGTGACCTTCGAAGGCTATCTGCTGCTAGTGACCTAATTTTCCGGCTAACTGTCAGAACGATTCGACGAAGTCGTTCAGTGGATGATGCGTGCAGCAAGCAAATTACTCGGCAGCGACGGTGGCGTACTGAGTAGGGAGAATATTGAGCGGAGGGATCGAGGTTCGGCAGGGGTCCCCGGTCCTCGCCAGACTCGCTTTTATAGTGCAGAGATTTTTCACGTCTGATGGCGATTTACAGTCCTTCTACGTCTAGTTTTACAGAAAGAGCTTCCACGAAAATATTAATAGCTGCCGTGCGCCGTTTGAGAATCGCCTCAGTCGATCCGGAAAGTGGACCGGACGCGTATCGACTTTCGTCTTTGGCGACTGCGAGGGTAGGAGGAAGAACATTCAGTGTTCATAAGAGGAGCCCCTTTCTTCTTTTCTGCCTCCTGTAGAACTTCTGTCGAACATAGATGACGAGTGTTCGTGGATAAAAATACAATACCAGGCCGTGTGTAATTAAAGAAGGAAGCTCGATAGACGTCGTTTCATGTTGACTTCGGTTAAGTGTTCCTTGTTGAATTGAAGCAGGAATTTTCTCCATCTTATAATCTTAGCTGACGAAGAATTACCTGCGTCGCTGGTCGAGTAATTGTTTCTGGTTTGTCTTGAGTGAAGACATCATATCAGACGCATAGCTTATATAACCTGTCATCCATTCCAGATGTGTGTGTCTGTCTGTCTGTCTCTTTCTCTTTCTCTCTCTCTCACCACTCTCTCTCTCTGTCTTTGTCTCTCTGTCTCTGTCTCTCTCCGTCTCTCTCTGTCTCTCTGTCTCTCTTTCTCTGTCTCTCTCTGTGTCTCTCTCAGTCTCTGTCTCTGTCTCTCACTCACTCACTCACTCACTCACTCACTCACTCACTCTCTCTCTCTCTCTCTCTCTCTCTCATTCTCTCTTTCTCTCGCTCTCTCTCTCAGCTACGCCATCTTCCACTGTGCCTGACTCCATTTATCCCTTTCTGCTTCCATCTGATCCTGCAGTCACAGTTTCTCTCCAGTTTCGTCTCTGTTCCCTTCGACATTTGCTTGCGCTTTCTGCATTTTTCTCTTCACTCTCCTGGTCGTTTTTTCTCTCCACTTTCCAGCTCGTTTATCCTTTCATCTTTTCCTCCGACTTCCTTCCATTATCAACTCCATATTTCCCTTCACCTCTAGGTATCTTATTTTCTCCATCTTTCTCTCCTTCTTCGCGTGCGACCCGAGTCGTTTCCTGTTTCAGCCCTGTGTTCTTCTTGTGCAATAGATTAGAGCAGAAGCCAACGGAGACGTAATCGGAATCTTTTAACCAGATCATAGAGCGGCTGCGATGGGAGAGGAAGAGGGTGGAGGAGGTGGAAGATGAGGAGGAGGAGGAGGAGGAGGAGGAGGAGGTGGAGGAGGTGGAGGAGGATTAACGGTTAAGACATCGGTCATCTGAAGTCCAACTACGACGCCAGACTTCGATCGACAACGGACAGACGATGGGCCAAGGAGGATGCCGAGGAGGAGGTGGGGATGGAGGAGGAGACGGAGAAGGAAAGATGGAGGAGATGGAGGAGATGGAGGAGGAGAAAGAGATGGAGGAGGACGAGGAGGAGGAGGAGAGGGTGTGGTAGTAGAGGAAGAGGGAGAGACAGAGCAGAATGCCGTGGAGGAGGAAATGTTGGACGAAGAGGTGCTGTAGCCGATAGGAGGAGTAGGCGGAAGTGACGTCACTCGAAAGCAGCCGATCAGCTAATCGTGTGGCACTATCTGGTTAAGCATGCTAGAAATATTTTCTAACGATAAAATAACAACATTTAAAAAACCACGAGTGATCTGAAATTCTCTCTAACACGATCCTTTCTCTCCGTACCTCTCTCACTCTGCAGACAACTAACTCACAAACTCGTGTTGAAATCTAAATTCGTCTAAAACATGTAACCTTTCTGGCTGTGACTGGATACAACAATTTGAGTTTCTCTAGGCTAAAGTAAGGGAGAGACTTGGAGGGGGGAAAGAAGGTAAAACAGAAGGTAAACAGAAAATTGGAATGTATTAGGCCTACGTAAGCGGAAGGTGATGTAGGCCCCTACTTCTGCAGGAAACAAGGCACTCAACAGATATCGTATCAATGCACGAACAAGTAGGCCTAGTCCGTTGTAAAAGGTGTAATTTAGGGGAACCATATATAGGCCCTATATTGTTGTCATTAACCGGGGCCTAATTGTCGTTATGAGCAGGTTAGCAACATGTTCATTGTGAGTCTGGCGATTGCTGACCTTGTGGTCGGTGCGGCCGTTATGCCGATCAGCATCATCTATATCCTGACGCAGCGCTGGATGTTTGGCGTTGGCATCTGTCAGCTTTGGATCAGCATTGACTACACAGCAAGTACGGCGTCCATCCTCAACCTATTCATCCTCAGTCTCGACCGATACTGGTCCGTCACCAGTCCACTCAAGTACCTCCGACAGCGAACCAAGAAAAGAGGTAATCATCTTCACTCGCCTTCTCCGAAGCTCGGCTGGGGCAGCCTCTGAGCAGCCGTATGAAGTAGGCGCTATAAAACTGAATAAAAACTGTATAGATCAATAGACTAAATAAACGAAAGAATTAACGAATAAAACTGAATAGACTAAATAAATGAATGAACGAACGAATGAATGAATAACCAACCATGCAAACAGCATCATCAACAGCATCAGCGCCAAAACACCCATGAGAATCACCATGACAACCACCACAACAACCACCGCCATTGCGCGTATACAAAATACTGTCAAAATGTGCACCATCACAGACAAATATCGAATGTGCTCTTTGAGTACAATGCTACCTACAAAAAGACCACACCGTTTGTGTTTCTTTTCTCTTCTCTCTGGCTTTCTATCTCACTGTCTCTCCCTCTGTCTGTCCACGCCTTCCTCCACATCCCTCTCCAAGTCTTCCTTTTTATGTGTATTGGTCAAAAGCAAGACTTTTTTAGTTGTGGAACCAACGTGCATCGCTCAGCGAATGTTCAGCTTGGAGAAATTTGATCGATCGCATTTGGTTCTCCACTCAAATCATAATCTGTGTCGCTGCTCAAAAGGACGAATCGATTCAGTGTGACAGAAACCAATTTAATTGGCGCCCGACTCTTTTCATGACTCGGAAAATGAGAATATTATTGTCAAGCCGGGAGTTTTTTAAGGCTAGTCAAAAAACTCTGGAATGACAACACCGACGACCGGAATCTATCGAAAATAAACGAATTTTCTTCTGAATATGTGGCGCATGGCGCAGCCAAAATGACGACAATTGGAGTTACAATTTGGTTCGACAGATGAGGTGTCCCGACAAATATTAGTGTCCAGATAAGAGGAGTGTGTAACTAACAAGCGCGTTTGAATTTGTCGGAATTTGCATCTGCTGGTGACATTTCGACTGAAGCCATTTACGAGCACATGGAAGTGCTAGAGCAAAATGACTGAATGTAAAAGACTTGGCTTACTATATATATACGTGAAGACGGTCGCAGCTCGATTAGCAGGCCGGTCTTGCCTCAACCTTCCGCGGACCAGGTATCTTATAATGCATCGCTTGCTGTCAAGTAACGCAATCCCTCAGCACTGCATCATCACACGGATATGAAGAAATTGTCACAGTCCTCTTCTATACTGACTAGGCTTCCTGTGTCCAACCAACATCTCTCTGCTGATCTTCATTTTTATGTGAATTGGGTTAGGCGAAGACAGCGCTCGTGAATAAGCTGGTGCCCTGCGCTTGGTTTTCGAGTGGCGCTTTGGAAGTCAGAAGTTTACGACTACGACTACGAGAGCTAGAAAGCCTGTTCTCTTCGTAGAATTCACAACGTAATCTAATTTCCTAATGTCTCTAATTCCTTACATATCAACAATTCTTAGCTCAGATCACCTCGGGTGGTTTAAGGATAAACTAACACTGCGCACACGCTTCAAGCAAGGTATTACTAGCATACACCTATTTTCATCATGAATAACACTTTTTCTACCTTCGTAACACTCATCCTCTATATGTGTTAATTTAAAGATAAAATAATACTGTATACACGCCTCAAGCAAGGTAGCAATGATCTACTTCTCGTCGTGAATAACACATTTTCTACCGTCCATCTTAACTCTCCTTCTCTTCTAACGAATCAATCACTAGCAAGTGGGAAAAACACTGTGTTCAGCATTTTAAAGTCTTTCTGTTGTTCTGCTTGACCGATCTGACTTAGTGTAGCTGGTAATTGATGCTGGCGTCTCCGTAATTGGTATTCACGCGCAGCGCGCCACCGCTGATCATTCTCAACCGCTGTTACTCATGCCCAGTGCTCCATAGCAAAACTCGACATGGCTCCTAAAATTATGCATCGGGCTATTCGTGTAGCGCCTCTGACACACCACGCATAACAAGTATCAGCCAACATCAGAAGCGTCTCACTCTACAGTGAGTTAAGCTGTTCTGGCTTTTCGTGATCGCCAAAGTCATACGATTAAGATGTATGAGGTGAGCGTGAAATGCGTCGTTGTAGTTTTAACGCCAATTTTATTTTTTGGTATTAGTGTCAGGAGGCTATTTCTAGTGGTCTTTGCATCTCATTTGTAATTAGCATAGACGTTTGATTTGATGATGATGATCAAGATGATGATCATGATGATCATGATCGTAAATTATCATAAATGATCATGATGGTAATCATTATGATCATCACTGATGGTGATCGCCATGATCACGATCATGATCATAATAATTGCGATGGTCATAATCATGATTGTGATCGCCACGATCATGATCATTACCATACTGATTATGATCATGATCATGATCGCAATATCACACCGGTGACAGTCGGCAGTGGCTATATTGAGTACTGTTGACTGACTGTAGGTCTGATGATGATCTCTTTCGTCTGGTTCCTGTCGTTCCTCTGGATCATTCCCATCGTCGGTTGGCACCATTTCGTCAACGACGGCGTTAGAACTGTTCCCGAAGACGTCTGCGATACGGAGTATGCGCAGAACACGGCGCTCAAGATAACGACCGCCATTCTCAACTACTACCTGCCTCTGGCGGTCATGTACGCCCTCTACACGAAGATCTTCGTCGAGATTCGGCATCGATCGGCCCTCGAGATCGGTCGAAGGGTCGACCTCAACGACATGAAGCGACAGACTGTCCTTCTCCGTTCCCCTCCGTCGCCACATGAACTCAGCGACGCACAGAGCGGCACCGATCAGTCGACCATGCCCATCGAATCAGCGTCACGGTTCAATGACCCTGCAGCGGCAGCAGGTACCAGCCGCAACGGATACTACGAACGGTGTTGTTCGGCTTCTGAGGCAGACCAACTGCATCATCATCAGCGCATGCAGAATGGGTTTGGTTCCGCATCGAGCCACACACACGTGAATGCCGCTGACATCGACCTGGATGCGGATGACGTCCTGTCGTTGCTTCATGCCAATCGAAACGAACAGCAGAGTTCTTCTACTCGAGATAGATCGAGGAGGCTGTTCAGGACGAGAAGGAATCGAACCCGAGATGCGTCGTCGTCCTTATCTCCTCCGGCATCACAGAGACGCCACCTGACGACATGTTGGTACTGCAGACGAAGGGAAGCCATCAGCTGCAGTAACGAAAACGACGATGACTGCGCGGAAGGGAACGATGACCTGTCCAGAAACACTGATGGACCAGAGGGAGGAGACATGAGCCGACACAGAGGAGGAGTAGGTGGAAGAATAGGAGAGGATCGAAGGACTTACTTAGGAAAGAATCCAGGGTGGCGGATGAGGTTCCAGAAGCAACACAGTATGCCTTCGAATGGCTGCGATACTCATGGTCATTGTCGCACAGGAGCCATGATGGAGACAGTTGATGTCGGAAGCGCAGACAGAAAACCCACCCACGGCGTCTGGATGACTGACCTGCGGTGGAGACCTCGGATAGCCAGATCCCTCGACACCCTGACGTCGTTTGGGGTCCAGGGTTTTAGAAGCAACTCACCCATGGCCACTCCTGGCGTCAAGAAAACGTGGCCGCCGTTGCTGCACCGTAGCAAGTCGTCACGCGTCGTTTGCGCTGGAAATGGATCTACGAGGATGAACGGAGAGAAAAGAGTAGAAATGAAGGTAGGAAGGGCGAGAGGATCGCTAAGAGGAAGAGAAGGAGACGGAGCAAGAGGAGGAGGAGGCGAGAGGTCAACTGTTTTTATTGGTGCATCTGGGAGACAACGGAGACGTCACGTGGTCAGCGGTCACGGATCAGCTCTGTCGAAGGAGATCAAGGCAGCGCGTCAGCTGGGCGTCATCATGGGCGTCTTCACGGTCTGCTTCCTTCCCTACTTCGTCTGCTTCATGGTCATCGCCTTCTGCCAAACGTGCGTCGACTCGCGACTCATGACGGCCGTCACCTGGATCGGCTATCTCAACTCCGCCCTTAATCCGTTCATCTACCCGTTGTGTAACCTCAAGTTCCGCATCCAGTTTCGAAAGATGCTGAGTTTCCATGGCAACGGAGGCGGCGGCGTCGGAGGCTGGACTGGTCGAGAGGGGGAGCGAGGGTCAGTGTTCGGCGGTCAGTCACTCTGGTCGTCGTCGTCAGGAGCGCTGCACTCATCGAAACGACAACTACGACGCACTCAGAGTCTACTCATCCTCAACCAACAACGACCATCCGATTATCATCTCACTCACATCTAGTGCAACGCACTGACAACTAAACCCAATCACCGTTATCATCGCGCTCGTATAGTGGTACACGTAATCGTCACCTGCTTCGTCATCATTATCATCATCATCGTAGTCGTCGTCGTCGTCGACCTCGGAGCACTGTCAACATCATCATTGTTATCACTAATCGTCACCTTCTTCACTGAGCTTGGACTTACCAAGAGGGATTCTGCTTCTGGCAGAAACAGTGCATTGGACACACATTGGGTGATTTCTTAATAAGAACCTAGTTCACAATTCTGTCTCACGCTTTGTAGTTTCAGTCTTTCCGATTCTTCTTCTTCTTCTTGTCCGAGTTCTTTGCCCTAGGACAGGTTCAAACGTCCAATGGCGCCACTCTTATCAACTTTCCGAATCATCTGAGTGATATTCAACCGAATCGTCAACACTCTCAACAAGCAACAAAGCCTTAACGGGAAGAGACCGAAAACCAGAAGAAGTGTTCACAGAGAAGTCGATGCTGTGAGTGACTGACTTCTTGGCATGACCAGCATACATGTCACAAAGAGAAACGACAAGTAGAGAACCAAGTCGGTTGTGGTAGCCTGACATTAAGGTTCTGGATGACAGGCAGGTCATTTAGGCTTCTGTGTGACAGGCAGGTCGTTTAGGCAGCTGGATGATAGGCAGGTCATTTAGATAGCTGGACCCGTCTGGCTTGGCACAGTGGTCGTGTATACAATGTAGATCTAAGTTGGCATTTAGTATTCTGCTGTAATTTACGATGACATTTGCGATCAGCCTCTTCAGGATTAAAAACAATACTCGTGCGTTCCGTATGAATGATGCAGAATATATTAACCCCGAAAGTAAGAACATTAGAACAAGAATCGAATGTCTGACGAACCGATGTAATGCGTCCAATCCGCCTTTTCATTTCTCTCAACCTAAACACAATAACCCATGGCAACAGTTTCTATCTCTCTTTCTCTGGTCGCCTAGCAACCGGATTTTGGAATTCCAATGCGGTGTCTTAGCAGCTGCACGACCCCTCTGGTTTGACGCAGCGATCTTGTATACAATGTAGATCTAAGTTGCTCTGTAGTATTCTGTAGTTTATTTATTTATTTATTTCAGATATTTCTATAGCGCCTCTCGAAGTCAACTACTACTCAGAGGCGTTCCCGACTACAGCATTGATACTGTGTCGGAGTTTTCACACCGAAGCGCCACGAGCAATTGCGAGTGAAGGACTTGCCCAAGGTCCGTACGCAGCGGCTAGAGTGGGATTCGAACCTGCAACCCTCCGGTC
>OY744612.1:30390228-30540228 GCA_963556255.1 Allolobophora icterica | reverse complement strand
CTTGAGTAAAAATTGTCGTCGACGTTGCGATGTGATGTCCGAGGGGATATGTAAGTGTCGCACTTCCATATGAAGACCAACTCCAGCGCGTGCCTTATCCTGTGTTTAACCTTAAATCACCTTAACACGCACCAACCGTGGAATAAACCCCATCGAAACCTGGATTACGAGCCTCAAAACCTGGAAGTAATCAGAAAATCTCTTTCAACTTGTGAAGGAATCTGGTAATTATCCAATGATATAGAGTCTACTTAGAACAATTAATCACGATATGCGTTCGAATACAATATTCTAGCTCAATTCAAAAAGAAATCAATCGAAATCTTAGAATTATGCCTATTTAATAATAAATGATTTATATAGACCTGCTGAGCATATTTTTAATGTACGGTATTTATTTAGGCTATCATTGGAAGATTAACAGCAAGAACGTGAGTGAGAAATAGCAGGATTATGAGATGCAACCAGTTACTGTAAGCCCTATACTGCGCAAGTACGACGTGTCACATATGTCTAAACTGAGCCTCATGATGCATTTAGTCGATTCGACCGAATACCTAGATGCGGATGTGACCGAATACCTAGATGCGGATGTGCATTACCAGCTTACACGTGTGACAAAACCGCTTCTCCGTCATCTAGCGAATTCCTTTAGACATAAGCAATGTGATTTTAACGTTAACTTTTACGGTTAGGTCAATATTTATAGACACGTTTACACAGACATTCTGAAAAACAGTGACTTTCTATCCTTAATGCTTTTCGTTTAGTCTTAAGTTTTCCTATTAGACTTAAACGTACAAAACGTAAATGCAACTTGTGTTCTTTTTGAACCGTTGTGCTATCGGCCAACCAAGAGATTTTGTGGCATTTCTCATAGTAGGCCCTAAATCCTGTCTTGTTGTCAAGACCTTAAACCTCAAGACCAAGACCAAGACCAAGACCTTGAACCTCAAGACCAAGGCCAAGACCTTGAACCTCAAGACCAAGACCAAGACCTTTGGTCTCAAGACCAAGACCAAGACCAAGACTTTTAAAAACGAACTCGAGTGCACTCGAGACCAAGACCTTGGTCTCGAGGACAACAAGACTGCCTAAATCACAACAGCGTAAGGATACAACTGGGGCACTGGGCTCAAACAACTATTATATTTAACAGGGATTTCTGGCTTATTCCTTTCAAACCGAAACGCATATATGGCAAAATGTCGTCAATTACTAGCGTAAACTGTTCACAGATAGAACTTCAAATCACCTTCACAGTGAAATTTTATAATACAGCTAGCGAAATGCACTTTTCATGAACACCAGAGCATTTGAATCCGTATTCGTAATCGTAAACTCTAAATTTCTAAAGCGCTACTCTAAAGCTGAGCGCATGCAGGGCACCAGCTTATTGAGAGGGGTTGTCAGGAGAGCGATGTCCAGTGGAGATCGGAGTCCGGTTGCCAGAGACACCAGAGAGAGGAGTCAGAGCAGTTGCAAAGGCAGGTTTCGTTGAGGACGAGGAAGCTTGAAAGGCGTAGGGTCGGTTGGATTAGGGTACGAATTCTTGAAGAGGTGAAACTTCAGTGTGAGTGAAAAGCCTGTGGGGGTGAAATCCAAATGCAATAATGGGCATTTTAATTAGAAATGCAATTATGGGCATTTGAATCATGAATGCAATCACGGGCATTTGAATCATGAATGCAATTAAGGGCATTTGACTCACGAATGTAATTATGTGCTGTTGAATCACGAATGCAATTATGGGCATTTGAATCACGAATTCCAAAGCATTTGAATCGTGAATCAAAGAGCATTTAATTTGAATCACGAATTCCAGACCATTTGAATTGTGGTCATAACCGGCTTTAATTGCGCAGCATGAACTATTCTAATCTATCGACAATGAACAGCTAGATAACTATTTTCAATTCCTCCTTAAAATTCTTGCTCAACCATTATCTGTGCAAGAGTCCAAAAAGGTCATATGACCTAATAATCTTCTACGATTAGTTTAGCTACAGAACTCACTTAAATTCTTCACGCAATATTTCCTTCGAAAGTCTTCACAGATAATCTCCTTCAACTCCTATTTCTTCTTTTCCTCTCCCTAATCTTCCTCTTTTTACTGTGGGATAGTTGTCCCGCACTTACTTACTTGACTCTGGAAACGTAAGAGTGATGTAACACATCTAAACACTAATTTGATTAAACAGTTGATCTGTGTTATTGGCTGCTGTTGCAACATCATTCGATTCCAAACGCATCGTCCATCCATTAGTTTCCTATACTGGGCAGGTTTTTATTTCTTTTTCTGTTCTTTTGTCTCTCACTCTATCTCTTTCCTCCGACTGAATACTTTGCTCGCTCATGTACGTCACCTGTGTCTTACATTTGATTTAAATTTGACCAACTCTGCCTATCATCGTCTTTGTGTCCCTCTCTTCTTTCTCTTTGCTTCTCTGCCTCTATGATGCTGTCTGGCTCAGTTTAGCAGTATGGTGACAGATGATGATGAGTGTAGCAGACAGTCGGCAACCGAACGTAAACATTGGCGCACCATAAATGACGCTGATGGAGCGCCGCCTGTCGATGATCACTTGCACCTGTAGACGTCAGTCGTCCGTGGACATGTATCGCACTTGACGTAGCAACACCAGTGGAACTTGCATCGGCATCGGTCATTCATCTGGTTCTTGAACGTCTTGTATCCTCTTCCGCAGCACATGAGGTTGCACCCGTCGACGCCTTGGGACAGTCGGTTGCACTGGCGCCCCCTGGTGCCGATCGATCCAGCTGCTGGGTCGGCCTCACAGAAGTCATGCGACCGATCGATGTGGATGAGATCCTCCTTCGTCGCTCGGTTGAACTGGCGCTGCGCCTGGATCAGCTTCGTTCCCTGTCCGTTGAACCTCATCTCCGTCGCTGCGTCGTAGCGGTCCCTCACCCGATCGCCCGTCTCGCGAAACGATGGCAGCTGGTGCCAACATGTTCGCAGGCTGCACGATCCAGACACGCCGTGACACTTGCACTCCGGTCGCACGTAGTTGGCAACAGCCTGCAACACAAACAGACACATTGACTTACTGATTATTGGATGATGTCCAACTGCTAATCCAACTCTGGTTCGAATCTTGTTGACATGTCGTTGTCAAACGGCTCAATCATTAAGGAAAAATACTTAGATGGTATGGATTGTCGTTGTAGAGCTAACGTTTAAGCTGAAAGATCAGTTGACCTCAGCCCCCCCCCACTGTTGTTGAGAGAGACATATACAAAGTGAGTGACTGACATTATTATTGCGCCACGCACACAGGCAACGGTCATTTAAAGATACACAATAATTTTATATGACGAGGCTTCAATCAAATAATAAGCGATCCCTCTCATTCTCTTAAATTCCAGTTTAAGTTGAATTTTTCCTTGTTGCAGATTCACAATCCGAACAACCGAAAACTTTCAATCTGCACCATCAGACGGTCGTTAAGCAGAAGTTGCTGAAGAAACAAGTGAACACTTAGACGGAGGAGGAAGAGGAAGAAGAGGAAGAGGTGAAGGAGGAGTAGGAGTAGGAGGAGGAGGAGGAGGAGAAGAAAGAGGGTGAAGTATTGGAAAAGCTACAAGCAACAGAAAGAAAAGAAGGAAGAGACGAAAGTTAGTGACACGTTAATTTTTGTCATATTCTTAAAGATCAGATTATTTTCCTTTCTTAAGAAGACAACAGTGATTTAAGGGGCGATGACAAGGGGTTAATTGAGGCATCGGTCGCCAATGAAATGAAGCACAGCACCGGGAATAGCGTTCTACCCTCCTCTCCTCTCCCTTCCCTTCCTCCTCCTCTCAGTGTCTATCTGTCTGTGTCCGTCCTTCCTTTTTGTGTCTGCCTCTCTTTAACTCTTCCTTTGCCTCTCTTGATTTGTCTCTGGCTGTATGTCATTTTTTTCTGTGCTTCCTATTCTACCACTCTCCTTTTCCGCTTTCCTGTTCCCTTCTCTTTACTGCTAGCTTACTCGTCTGTTACTCATTTTCTTCTGTCACGCTTCAGTGGATCTTTGCGGGATACATTTTAGAGTTTATCTCTCTCATTTTCTTTTTTTCTCTTTCCTCTCTTTTCTTTCTCTCGCTATCAATCTATCTATTTATCTACCTATCCATCTCTCTCTCTTTCTCTCTCAATCTATCCGTCTATATCTATCCATCTATCCTTCATCTATCCATCCATCAGTCTATCCATTCATCCGTCCAACCATCCGTCTATTCATTCATATATCCATTCGTCCATCTATCCATTCATCTATCTATTCATTCACCCTTCCATTGATCTATCTACGTATCTATGTATCTGTCCATCTATCTATCTATGTATCTGTTCAATCTACCTATCTATCTCTGATTCTCCCTTGTCTCTTCTTCCGCACTAGTGACTTCATTAAAGACGAATGAGTGCCGATCTTTCCACCCGGATGCGCGCATCTGCTGCGTCCAACCCCAAAGCGATCCTTCTCCACTAGCTGCAAACAGCTTCAGCCAGACGCCATTTCGGTCGTTAAGAGAAGAAGGCCAAGTTTTCAACCGCCTCGTTTCCGAAACGCTGCTCCCCAATCCTTTGGGCGGATCCATTCTCCGCTCCACTCCACTCCACTTCCCCCACCTGTTTGGTCCATGCCTCGCATTACATGTGACCGTGAACTGCGCAGTTGACCTCTGCGTAACAAATGTTCTTTAATGTTCACGGTAGAACTAACACTTGCGCCATCTGGCGGCTAAGCTTTCACTCATTCACTCATTCAGATGGTAATGGATCAGAAAACAGCACAACGTGGATCCCTGTTCTCTGCATCTGTCTCTTCAAGTTATTTGCACCAGCCTCCGAATCTCTGTCCATCTTGCAGTCGCCTTCCTTCCTTAACCTCTTCCGATGATGCTCTTGGAGCCAATGATATTCCATTTCTCCTCCTCCTCCTCCTCCTCCTCCTTCTCCTACTCCTCCTCCTACTGCTCCTCATCCTCCTGCTCCTCCTTCTCGTTCTTCTACTCCACCTGCTCCTCCGTCTCTGGTCATAAAGACTTGGAAAGAAATCATGCATGCTCAGAGTTCCATCGGTACTTGAACGCGACTTTGTTTAGGGTTGGCTCTCTGTTTCTTGTTTAGATCGGCGCCTGAGTGGCGCTACATCAATGCTCAGATACAATTTATTACACTACACTCTGACTGAGCATAATTGTGGTCACTTGTGTGTTTGTGTGGTGTAGTGTAATGTAAAGTAATGTAATATGATTACGATAATTTACATCGCGTCGTAGGTAGCGCGTGTGTGCAGGCCTACCTGTGTATCAAATGGACACAAATTTTGTGTGATTGTTTCAGTGATGTGTGAATAAGCGTGTGTATGTATGGCGTGTGTAATGCGCGAATCATCATGATCATCAACAACAGTTCCTGATGCGGCTGCCTTCCATTTTGGCGGCGACGGGTCGGAATAGATTACCTTAATATTTTTGATCATTGTGAAGTCTTAATGTTTGTGAAGTCCAGTGCTCTTCCTCTCATGTTTAGTTCAAGTCTGATTAAGTCTTCGTTTCTATTGTCTATCCAGCGCAGTCTTCGTCTTTGTTTCTCTTTCCATCGAACTATGCACGTGAATGTGTGGCATAAATACTCGTACACACCTTTAAATGGTGTGTGTATGTGTGTGTGTCGTGTGTACTTGTGGCACATGCATGCCGCATTTGTGTGTTATATATACGAGCATGGGGCGGCGTGCACAAAGGCCATAATACTCCCTGTCATCGCGTCATCAGCTGAAGAAAGGCTTAACTGCCGTTTACGTCTTGTGTAAACGAAGAAGAGACGAAGACGTCGTCATTAAGAACTGACGAATCTTTCGACGAAGATCAGAGCAGATCAGACGATGCCTGAACTCGTATTCAGATCGTGTGATGATTGCTTGCGTCGCTAGTCTATAATTTTCCTTCATCTGTCACTCGCGAGGCCGGTCCTGTCCTCCTGGCCTCTCCCGCCTTCGCCTCGGGCCTTTGCCTGCGCCGAGATCGGGCGAAATCTGACAGGCCGTGGACCGTGACCGATGCCGTCATGCGTGCTTGTCGGATTCCGTTCGCTTCATGTCGTCCTTTATGCGGAATTTACGACAGGAAAAATGGGAACAAATTGGCCAAAGACCGACAGAAACATGAAAGAAAATAATTGCAACACAGGCTTCAAGTGAGACCGAGCGACATAAAAACCTCTCTCCGCCGCTCTTTATTCGCCTGTCGGCATCTTAACTAGTCTCTCTCACACACACATATGTTAAACTGTACAGACACACAGCCAGACAGACGGAAATACGGACATGTAGTGACACACAAAAGGACAGCTATAGACACTAAAGAGATACATTCACAAAAGGACAAATCGACCAGGGTGCGATTAGTGGGTAGAAACGGTGGACAACTTTTTGTCACAGCGTTTAAGGACATCCCATTAACTTGTATGAGAAAATCTATTCAAGTATAGGAATCGTCTGAAACAATTAAATAAATCGCCCATTTTCCTATAAATCTCACCCTATCACCACGTTACCTCATCGGCCTGACCACCCTCCCCCGGATTCTCACCTGGCACCGAATTATAGCCAAACAACCTGGCTTTTTCGGACCTGATTCGATATGTACAGTATACACCTGCGAATAAGCTGGCTATTGTGTATCGCTGAGAAATTTTTGAGATTGTATATTTACATTACATCCCTCTAGACTCTAGAGACAGACATAGAGACGATATAGAATCGACAGACAGACTACGTATTGGTGGACTTTCTCTTCAAGTAGAAGAAATATAATTTTTAAACCAGCGGTTTAAAAAATCTACAACACATCAGTCATTGAAACCTCGTGATGGCCTTACTCGTCTTCCAGCCTCGTTGTTGTGTAGATTCATTAGCATTCGAGCGAGTTCCCTGGAGTGCCGCGGGAAGTTCTTTTCCTTCTCCCGGACGTCGATGAACCCAGTGGCGAACCTGTATCCGTAGTCGGAGTCGTCTCCACATCCTCCCCACAGCCAGCTGCTCTGCAGTGACCTCGGCCGCGGTCGGCGACTGCAGCCGCACGTCGTCAGTTCCCCGTCTCGGCACGCCCGACTGACCGCATGTACGACACCGGCCGACAGGATGGCGTGCACAAAAGCGGCCTCTCGCGTCGCTACAAGTGAATCGTTTATGTAATTATAATCCCAGTTGTAAACTATGTAATTATTCAGGGTTCAGTACAAGCAACTGTGAAACGCAGTAAACACATAGCGTATTGTACGTTGATGTCTTTATATATTTGTCGTATAAAATTCAAAAGTGTTGCATCTGTAGGCACTACGAGTAACAATTTGAAAGTTACTAGCAGAAGTTAAGAGTAGGCCTATATGATGATGATGATGATGATGACGGCGACGACGACGACGACGATGATGATGATGAGTTCTCTGCCCGAAGGCAGGTCCATAGGTTTATGTCACCTGGGGATGAGATGAGTGAGGTGGTTTCCCGTTGCCTTCCCTACAGACAATTGTGGGTGAGCAACTTGTCCAAGGTCGCTACACAGTGGCTTGAGGTAGAATCGAACCTGCGATCGACCTTCCGGTTACAAGGCACAGAACATACCAGAACAAGGCCTATATTTTTATACGCAAAACAATGTAGGCCTATACCTTTATGCCAAATGCGATTTCACCAGATCAGGCAAAGAGATAATTATTTGTAGACAGCATCAACGCCATGCAGCTTCACGTTATAACGGCCGGTTTCGTGAATGAAATGCGTCCATGAATCCTAATTTACAGCTGCTATGTTGGACCAAAGAAGAAAGGTTGCGAGTCGTATATATACAGACCTTGATCAAGGACATGTCCAAAGACGGAGCTGTCTTCCACCAGACTGCAATTCCACCTTCTGTTTCGAAACTGCCACTGGCATTCACGGATGCCGATCTGAGCTCCGCGACTGACACTCAGCATGTGGTCCTGGTACATCTGGCAGAACTTGGTCTGTCCCGGAGACAGGCCACTGACCAACTGACAGACCGGCTGCTGTAAACCAACGACGTACAACTCGTGATTCCGCCACACTTCAACGCCTTTCACTCCGAGGTTCCTTGAAACACAGCAGAACCACCGCTGACAATCTTCTATGGGGCAGCCGCCTATACCTCGTGTATACGCTTTGCAGAAGTTCGGACGCAGACGAACATTTTGAGACCACCTTTTACTGCTATTATGTTACGTAACATGAAGTTATGTTACATCATGTTATATATGTTGCACTATTTAACCTTATGTCATAAAATATGCAATGCTCTGCTACGCTAAGTTGTGCTATGTCATAATATGTTGTGTTGTGTTAGGTTGTGTGCAATGTACCTGCATGGGGAAAGTAAGTTCACACATAGGCTTACGCAATTATGAATTAAAAGTAGGTGCCGAATAACATATGCAGCCGACCGAGTTTTCCTCTTAGCAGTCGCCATTTTTGCGCATTGGGATCATCGAAGGTCTTAATCGTAAGCTTAATCATAATCTCCAAACTTCTGAAGAGCCATTCGAAGGCCAAGCGCAGGGCACCAACCTATTCACGAGCGCTACGTCAAACCAGAGAGTAGTCCAAAGGAGGTTCGAGTCCGGTTTCCAGAGGATCAGATCAAGAGAGGAGGCAGAGCAGCTGCTAAGGCGGGTGTCGTTTAGGGCGAGAAGAATTGGAAGGCGGAGGATCAGATGGGTCAGGGTAGGAGTAGGCCTTCTTGAAAAGGTGAGACTTCAGTTTTGAGTGGAAATCTCTGGGGTGATAGATAGAGAGATATAGAGCCGGATCATTCCGTTGTCTTTATGAAGACAACTTCGCGCTAAAAATTGTGTATTTTTATTCTTATTTCGGTGTGTCTGTCCTTCCGCCTGCCTTTCTGTCCAAGTGTCTGTCTCTGTTTGCGTCTGTCCGTCCGTCCGTCCGTCCGTCCGTCGATCTGTTGTCTATTGGATCTGCGTGTCACTCCGTGAAAGAGTCATAGCATGATTCTCTTCCGAATGTGTCATATATTTATATATTCGTAAAGACTGTTAGAGACTGAAGGCGTATTTTATAGCATGAAGTAACTGATGACAGCATTTCGTGTTTATCGTCAATTATCAACTTGCTCTCTCGACACTCGACATAGCCATAAACTGAAGTGATGGTCCTTAACTATATGTATACAGGCCTTTCTGTATATAGACCTATACAAGCCCTGAAGTTTATGCATGTTTAAACGTGGGCCTAACTGATTTTGACGCATCTGCATTGTGAACAGAAAAACGAACCCTTAAATTAATGCCAAATATTTGTTAAATACCGGTATCTAAATATGTACAAATCAATAAGCTCAAAATCTTTTGTAACTGTAGCAGTAGGCCTAACTATGTGTAAAACTATGCAGTTCCTGTTCAAACATAGGGACTATTCATCATAGTTACATTATGTTGTACCTTGCAGCACAATGTTTTAAATCATCCGGATCTCATATCAGGCCTGATATCTGATTTGAGTCCTATTAGTTAAAGAGAAGACTTGTTAGCAAATGTGTTTCTGGCAACAATAATCAACGATACGAATCGTGTTTCACGCATTTTTGTCTTTTATCCGAAAATGGTGAATAGGATTAGGTCTTAGATTTTCAGAAATTTTAAGATTCACAACCTCTGTGTGAACAATTTAACCACTGCCTTTGATTACAAAGGCGATCAACTGGTAATTTGATGCAGTATGCCATCATGCAGTTATTGACCTGCTAACGTTGAGACATTTTGAGACCAAAGGAGGACATCATGAATATAAATTACAGTTACATACAGTCTAATTAACTCTGTAATCAGCATACTAAGCTTCTATCTAAGCTTCTACCAAATGCTTTCTATCTAATTATATCTAACAATTCTATCTAATAGTTTAGATTAATTAGTTATTGGAATAAACCTAGGTATTCCTTTTTTGTTAACAGTGTAAGTTCCTATAGGCCTACATGCAGTGCATGCGACCTCGTCCAACGCGATGCACGACATGTGACAATGTTAACAATTGTTTTACTAGACAAAGCCTTCCAAGCACTGTTGTACAGTGTCATATCTTGCCAAATTTGCCCTCGAGGCGAGAACCGTTTACACAAATTCTAAACCATGAAGAATGATCTACCTACCATATCTGTATCTAGACTATGCATATTGTTACCGTATACTATAGATCCTACTATAAGCGATAAGGGATTGTGGATATATATTATTGTACGTATCACTGTATCAAAACACTTAACATAGCGCATTTTTAGTACCTTAAAAAGCGCTTCAATATCTAACTGATCAAAACAAGTGTGTTTGCGACAGTTTGCAAATGTATGCTGCGCAAACTGTGTATAGGGCCCATGGGCGGCGATCCCGTGGGGGGGGGGGTCGAGGGGGACAAGACCCCCACCTTTAAGAGTGGGGGGGCACGCTATACATCGGACCCCCCAAATTTTAAGGAAACCCAAAAAAGGTCATCAAATGACGCGCGAAAAAATTTTTTGGACCTCTTTTTTCAGCAGATCAGTTCAAAACTCTTTTTTCAGCAGATCAGTTCCAAAACTCTTTTTTCAGCAGATCAGTTCCAAAATGTCCCCCCCCCCACCTGTCAAACAAGATCGCCGCCACTGATAGGGCCTATGTATATATGTACGTATGCATGCATATATTGAGATATTTTTGTGACGTATTTTGCCTTATGTATGTATGCATATACATGTGTAGGCCTGTGTGTATCTATGTATGTATACCTGATGAATTGCTTAGCGTATACTATATTCTAAAGACTTCACGAAGGGTTGTGGCCCGGCTATCTATTCCTCACCTTACAAGGTGCGTCCTAAGTTAAGAGGAAAATGCATCTTCAGTTATTTAAAGAAGGCATGAGCTATTTATGTGGGCATGCATCTGGATATTTAGGCTATGATGATAGGCCTTGCATCTTTTGAGAACCTATCAAAGGCGCTGAATCGAACCTAAAGAGGTGTTGATGTATACGTTATTTGCGATTTTTAATTAAGTCGACGATACGCGAAAGATATACTACAATACTCGATGCATTGAGGGCAGCAGCTGCATAAATAGGAAGCCCACATGGAGCTTAGTTTAACCCATTGTGGGGGAGGGCGTGCTCATCCTCCATCGGGAAGCTGTGGTTCCGTCTGAACGATAACCATATGCTCTGTAATTAAAATTCTTTTCCACGCTGACTGCCATCTGAGTTGTTCGGTAGATAAGCGACAACTGTTCAATTAAAGCTGCATAGGGGTATGAAATAATTGTAAAAGTTTATAATGTATGTATGTGTGTGTATGTATGTATGTATATATGTATGTATGTATATATGTATGTATCTATGGCTGGCTGGGTGAATGGATGGAAGGATGGATGGAAGGATGGATGGAAGAATGGATGGGTGGATGAATGGAAGGATGGATGGATGGCTGGATGAATGGATGGAAGGATGGATGAATGGCTGGCTGAATGGATGGAAGAATGGATGGAAGAATGGATGAATGGATGGATGAATGGATGAATGGACGGATGGATGGATGGATGAATGGATGAATGAATGGATGGATGGATCGATGAATGGATGGATGAATGGATGGATGGAAGGATGAATGGATGGTTTGATGGCTGGATAAATGGATGGAAGGATGAATGGATGGTTTGATGGCTGGATGAATGGATGGAAGGATGAATGGATGGTTTGATGGCTGGATGAATGGATGGAAGGATGAATGGATGGATGGATGGATGGATGGATGGATGGATAGCATCCAACTGGTTGCTCTTCTAGTTTTCTGTGTATTGTTTCGGTTACCGTTTTTAATTACATTTACCATAATATAGGCAAGCGTAAAGAGCGCCTTTGACTGGTTTTTCCTAGAGTTAAGCTACATAAATTTTATGCCAGTTGTGTAAAAGATAGACCTACGTGATATTACTGTGTTAATATGTTGCAAAGAAAACCTTACCACCACATGTCAACGGCGTCTGTTGGAGGCATCTGAAGCCAGGAGATGACAATGAGTGGGAGTAGGAGGATGGCCCAGCCGCTGCAACCGACTGCAGACGCAGAAGCTCTACCACTCAATTTTCCACTCATCTGGAAGAAGAAGAAGGCTCTAACTCCATCGATATGGAAACGAAGAAAGATTATTCTTTGTTCAGCGATGGTAAAATCATTATATGGCGCCAGTAAGGAAGGTTCTGCGTTTGTGCGTTTACGAGAAATAATGATCGCCCTGTTCTTGGTGCACAAGGAGCTGCTGTACCTGTTCTGGAGAGGCTCAAAAGAGTATTTGTTGCATCAAAATTCCTGTTTTCCACTCAGAATTCTCAAACACACAACATCATCGCAAACGCAAGGAGAAACAATCTGTAGAGTGTTTCTCAGTTTAATCTAATGTAAATTTCAAGATAGGATGTATCTCCCGGAGGAGAAAATCTACTACTAATGCAGTTACCCTCAAATTATCTTCTCTGTATACACAATTACTTGGTTGTTTTAAATAGATGTTGCATCTGGGCGGATGAAAATGTCGCGCATAGGTTATATATATATATATATATATATATATATATATATATATATATATACACACACACACACACACACACACACACACACATGCATTAGCTAATACACACGCGCCTACAGTTCCACATAAATGCTTTGTCATGTTCTTCGCTCATGGCATGTATACACTTAACGAGAGAGAGGTGAGTGTGGGTGGCGAGAGATAGAGAGATAGACAGAGACACAGTGACGCTGATAGACAAAGATATTATATTGAGATTTACGGATTGACTTCACGGCAACCATCTCATAAACACCTTTCTCTTTGTGAGGTATATACGAACGTTAATTAATTATAAGATCTGATCTGACTGTACCCTTAAAAGCGAATTTCCTTGGCTGAACAGAGGAACTGTTGATGCCTGGTATCAGTTATTATGCATCTCTGAAATTCGACCTGAGATTCGTCCATCCGCGTAGCAGAACGTTAGCTCCATTGCGGTGTTTGATATCAGAATAATAGGTTTAACGATAGCGAAAGTAGTCGTAGCGATTATGAGGTCGACGTCTGGATGTGGTCAGTAGAACTGTGCTCATGTAGTCCAACAGGGTAGCGCCGATTTAAATCATACTTCTTCATGAAACAAAATCCTTGCAGGCGGTTCAAAAGCGACTTTCGCAAGTTAATCCAACGACAGATAAAAAACAGTTTTGCCCAACAGATTCTCGTAGCATCTTCATCGCCAGTCATATAACGGAATGAGTCATGGTTAGATGGAGAATGGCCGACAGCTAAACATTATCCGATCGCCGGCTACAGTGTAAACTATACCGGCAGAGAATAAATAAGCTATTAACCCAGCTATAGCTGAAGTGAGACTATCGTATACACTTGTCGGCCGCTGCAGTTGCGAGAATCGTATCCGCAGGTACCTTATTGCGCACGATGCCAATGATCAGGTCCTACACATGTTGCTCTAACGAATATGTATCATTGTTTAACTAGTATAACATGAAACGATTGTCTGCGAAGAACATCTATGAAATCTTTCCGAAGTGCATCTTATAGGCCTATATATCTGATTTTGCGTCTTGCGGTTGCTTGTCTATGATCCAGATCGACCAACTGATCGAGAATCTGTTGACGGTCATCATATCCTTGTTACCATTGTGAGTTCAGATCGGCTCTAGATCGTGGTCAGCAGTGCTCGCTCAGTACATGCCGTCAACGGTAGCGGCGCAACCAGAACACAACAGCGAGAAACAAGCACCCACCGGGTGGTTGGGTTGGTGGGGGGACTGGCACGATGCGTCGGACGGAGGGATTGAAAAGAGGCGGTCAAACAGAGAAGACATCGCCCGCCTCACTGCAGACCGACAAAGCACCTGGTTAACGAATGCGCCAATCGACAGGTGCCCGTCTCAGCACGAGCCTTCCAATTAGGCGGCGGTGGCTCATGTCTTAAAGCACATACGCTCATATGCTGCAGCTATCCTAAAACTGTCTAGGTACATCTCTGTATGTATGTATGTTTGAACATGTATGCATGTATATATATATATATATATATATGTATGCATATATATATATACGCATGGGAGGATGATCTCTAGCCCTATTGCATCAAACTGACTAGATACATGTGCATGCGGTATCCCCATCTTAGTGGGACTCTCATCCTTTGGGGGGGGGGGGTACCCATTGCCGTTGATGGCAGTACTATGTATCCAGAAAGCTTATTGTCATTATCTCAAATGATGCAAGTTGTTTAACTCCTTTAAATTGTGATCTTCCTACATGTAATTATGCTGAACATTGTATGTTATTGGTTAAATGCTGTCATTGATGCCAATAAAGATATATTGATTGATTGATTGATTGATATGTGTGTGTGTGTGTGTGTGTGTGTGTGTGTGTGTGTGAATGTGTGTATATATGTATGTATTTGTTGATAAGCTGAAGTCAACTGGAAGGCAATTTGTAGACAAGTGTCTGGCAAGCAGTAAATCACACAAAGGGTAAAAGATGGAACCAAAAATTCATTATGAATATTGATCTTATTTTGTACTAATAACGTGCTTATTTATCCTAAATAATGGAATTTGATATTGCTTGCATTTAATTCTAATATTTGAAATTGAAGATGTGGAGCGCTCTGCTATCCTCTGCCGAACGTGCTCTGTTTGGTATAGTGCCAGGTCTGTAATCAACAATAGCGGGTTTGCACCAGCTGAGACTCCATGTACAATACAATACAACTGTATTTGATATTGCCTTCCTTCCGAAGTGCACATACGACCATAAACAGAACATCGATGGTGCTGAGCAAATGTGAGTGAAGGACTTGCTCAAGGTCTCTATAGTACACAGTCACTGCCTAAGTGAAGGCTGGAACCCATACTCTCCGCATGACATGCCAAGCACTCCATCCATTTGGCTACTGAACCCAACAACAGCAAGGAAGGCAGAATAAATCAATGAGGGGCCGTCCACATATTACGTACGCAATGAGGGGGGGAGAGGGGGGGTCGGATTTTGGCGATTTTGCGTACGGGTGCGAACGGGGGGCGAGGGGGGGACAAAAGTGTACGTACGCAAAATAAAGTTCTAATTATGACGTCCACATTAGCCTATTTATAACTCTGTATTGTCCTATAGTCGTTCGATGGCATTTTATTACATTATATAAAAGCCATGTGCAGTTATTCTGTGCTGTGAAGGAGATACCTATAATTTGTCTATATTAACCCTCACTCATCCTTGAATCTCGACTAAAGTGCAGACAGTAGAGGCACTTTCTGCAGCTGGTCTTCGGGGGGGGGGGGGTGAGCGTCAAGTGTACGTACACAGGGGGGCGTGGAAGAAAGTACGCTTGCGAACAGGGGGGAGGGTCAAATTTTCCCGGATTTTTGCGTACGTAATATATGGATGGCCTCTGAGTCAATGATGACGTTGACAAATACAGAAAGCATGACAGAGTCTTAACAGAATACATGTACATCACATCATGGAATGCACAGAAAACAAAAATACCATAACAACTTTTTTTGATCTACAGCCTGTAATTATAATTTTTTAAACATTTTAAAGCTAAACCAATTGCAACACATACGTGACAAAGTCAGCAAGTTTTTTCACAAAAGTTTTTTTCACAACAGTCATAAAGCATGAAAAACAGACATTTTAAAAACAATAAATAATTCTAACACTTTTTCACATATTACAAATAATAACAACTGTAGTTTACAGACAAGCAGTGTGAACAAACAGCTCTTCATAACAGTTCAAATCTGTTTAACAGAGGTTTTCCAATAGTAATTTGGTTCGTCCTGGTGTTACCTAACAATAATCTCAGAGTAGACAGTGTGTGAAACAGAAGCCATTTTTGCACTGCATTAAAAACAATAAATAATTCCAACACGTTTTCACGACACTACAAATCATATTAACAGTTAGTAAACAAACAGTGTGAACAATAAAACTGTTCCTCTGTGAGACTTAATCTCTGACAATGGAAGATGGGAAACAGACTAGAAATGGAGCATTGCATCTGAACTCATATCAGTTATTTAATTAGAAGCGAGTTTAAGACTTAACACAGCAAACCGACAAGAAAAAGGCACCGATGTCATAACGTGGTAATGTTTTTATTTATTCTTGTTATGCTGCTTTCAAATGAAATGATGACGTTGACAATGATGATTAACGTGGGGCAAAGATGACCTCTAATGTGAAAGATGCAGTGAAAAGCAAAAGCGTCTGTGCAAAGGGGAGAAGATAGAAGATAATGGAACAGAAGACAATGCCCAAAATTTAGCCCTGGCCCTAAACCTAAAGATCACCCCTCAGAAAAGTGGAGAAGGTGGAAGACAATGGACCATAAGATGATGCCCAACATTTAGCCCTAGCCCTAAACCTAAAGATCACACCTCCACTACATTCCCCAGACTTCCTTCCCTGTCTTGAAACCCAGCAGACAGCTAGTCATAACTCTGACATAACAGCAAGAACATGGACAACAAAACAACATCCAAATGAATATAGGCAACAAAGACAATGCGAGTGATGGTGAAGGACAATGGGGATGCTTGGAACAATAATCTCTTGTGTTAAAACCCAATCAGTGCAACTCTCCAAAGCAGCGAGTATCAATGAAAAGTTGTGTGAATTGTACCGATTTATACAGATGAAGAGGTACTACGATGACAGACCATGTGTAGACCACAAGGAAGACCAGGAACAACAAACCACTTTGTCCTAAACTGTACCAAGAACAGGTACTACGATGACCAGCCAAAATAAAGACTGGGAAGAAGAAACCACTTGGTCAAAGACTGTACCAAGAAGGGAACTTAATAGAGTAAAAATAATAAAACAAAGTATTACATTTACCTTGGTCAAGAACATAACCAAAAAGAAGAAAAGTCATACTACATTATCTATCCAATAAAGACTGTAATATTTAGGGATAATCTGTGAACTCTAATAGGTCCATTTCAAGTAGAGACTAGAAGTGGCACTTCTAAAGTAACTTTGTTGTTTCTGCTGGCATATATAGACTAGTCTTTTAAAGTAATCCCTTTAATTTTCGTAAACCACCCAACTGCTGTTTCTACTTATTAAAGGGAAAATAATGCAGTGGACACAAAATTATTTAAGATAAGATATTAATTTCCTAGCAAGCAGAACAATCCAGCAAGTTTCTGTCAGCTTCTGTGGCAGGAATTGTAGCTCCCGGTAAACTATCAGTAGGTGTAAAAGGGTTTTGGGGTCTGACACGTGTGCTCAGCTGGGAGATTTGGTCATTTCGGAAATGGCACCACATACCAAGAAGCAGTAAGCTAGATGCAGATATTTTAAAAATTTAGGCAATTAGTATAATCTCTCTTATTAGGATAACTGAGGGAGGTGATGTCATGCTTCCAGCTGTATATAGAAACCATCGTCTAGCAGTGATATTTTCGTTAACGAAAACTAAAATCAGAAGTAAAAATAAATGATTTCGTTAACGAAAACTAGAAGTAAAAGTAGGAATTATTTCAGCAGAAAAAACGAAATTAGGAATTGAATTAGAAATAATTTGCCGAACTAAAATTATGAACGAAATTAACAATTATTTTAAGAAGTAAAATCATTTTACTTCTTGTGGTACCTAACTTAAGTTGAGATGAAGGGGAGTAAAATTGCACGCGATCCAAACACATAATCCATTGGAAAACTTTGGTTGATCAGGGGCGCATACCATTAATTTTTCTCGATGTAATATACTGTCTTTGGTCTTCGTTGTCTAATAGGCCTTGTGTACCAAGGACCTTTTATAAAAGAAGTGATGGATGCTTTGCATAGATTCCATCACCTAAATTGTTGCAATGTCACTGTCTTTAACATCGTGAATAAAGTTTGAGTACGAAGGAAATGAGCACTTATATAGAATCCTTGCTTGCGTACTAACGACCTCAGTTTCGTACGCCATTTTATTTATTTAGGGTTCGATTGTTAAATTGTAAAATTATGAGTTAATCGAGAATGTTGGCGAGATAGGCCGGTTTGGGATTTTTCATTTTGACGAAACTATAGGCAGATCTACATGCCAAGAACCAACTGAGAAAATGCCGGACTTTGTGGACTTGCTAGAAAAAATTACAAGCATTACAAGTCTTGGGAGGGGAATAGATGCTGCATTGTTAGACTAACGTTCCACCCCTTGTTTTACTTCAGTTTTTCTTTCTCGAGACAAGTTTAGCGCGTTTCTGCATGCAAGCAATGCATACTTTTACAGAGCGGAAATTAATAATTATTTGGAAAACTAAAATAAGAAGTAAAATTATTTGAGAATTAAAATAGGAATGAGAAGTAAAATTATTTGTGAAGTAAAATTAGAATTAGAAGTAAAATTCAAGAGCTCAGAACTGAATTAGAACTGAATTAGGAATTATTTATAGAAGTAAAATATCACTGTCGTCTAGTTAGTGTGGGTGCTAACACTATCAATCCCTTTGTTAAATATAGCCTTTGGGTATGTATAAGTTCGTAATTTATATTTGCTATTACATATACGGCTGAATAGCTTAACCCATGAGCAATTATTATAGCTAGTGCTGCTTGGAGTCCCAGTTAGAATTTATCAAAGCTTCTGCTACTATTAAGCAAGGAAAATACATCATCTCCGCAACAATTTGGTTTCCGTAAAGGACATTCCACATATGTGGCACTGCTAGAGATGCAAGATAAAATATCTGAGTCATTGGATAAAAACGAGTTTGCCATGGGAATCTTCTTTGATCTCTCCAAGGCATTGATACTGTAAATCATGTTTTGCTGAGCAAGCTTAAGCAATATGGCATCACACCAATGGCTATCACATTATCTGAACGATAGAACTTGGTATGTTCTCCATGAGGGATATCAGTCTGAATACAAAGCCTTAATAATAATAATATATTCGTGTTTAATACTGTTTATTGACAAGCTCACGGACAAATCACAGAAAGTGACATTGAAACATATAACAGTACAATTATCTAGATCTTATAGAACACACGTCTTGCCAGCCTGTTAGGCGCCCAATCATTTTACAACCGCTCCTTAGGGTGTGGAAGGCTGAGTCAACATATAGGTAGCTTATGGGCTTCGAACAAGAGTGTTACCATTCACCAATTCCCCCTCACCATTGTGACTGTGGATCTATAAGGGTCTATATTGTGAACCTTACTGAGTGTTCTTACACCGATCAAAAAGTCTTATTCTCAGTCTAGACCTGCTTTATTGAATGATTTATTATCTCTCCTTAACAGACTAAATTCCAATCAAATAAGATTTATTTGGATCCAAAGTCATATTAAACTGAAAAGAGCAATGATTGAGCAGATACTTTGGCTAAAAAAGCCCTGCGTTTTGATCATGTAACTTCTACTAATTATCTTGAATATCAGGAAATTTTTTTTTAATGCAACTTTACATAGTAAATAAATGGAAATTAGAACATATCCATGATAATAGAGGTCATTTTTAAATCAAACTATTTGTCCAGTTGTAAGTACAGATATTAAATATTTAGAACCCTAAAGGCATAAGTAAAATCCCAGACGGCAAATACTAATCAAAGGCTATCTATTATAAAAAGGCATTCTAATGTTCATATGATACCTGTCAGTTCAAGAAGACTATTCACCGACTCCAACTTCAATGTAAAAAAGAAGATACCTCTAAGGTGTTGCAAGATTAATGTCAATTGTATAAAAATGAAATTTCTATTACAACCATTTTAACGGTAAATATATTTCAAAACGAGTGCATAGGTTAGTTATCCTAATTACTAAAGGTCAAATTTTGTAAATAGATATCCTAAGTTTGTTACTGTAAATAGTTTTATATCTTTCTTAAATCTGTAAATATTTAATTAGTCTTTTACTTCTGCATATTACATCATTGCATTAATTAATTATTACACCATTATAGTGCACTTATTATAATAATCTTCTCATGCCTCAACCCTAGTTATATTCTTAGACATATTGGTTCCTGGACAACATATATGACCATTACCTTTCAATTGCTGAATCTTCGGTACATTGTGTTATCCTATATATATATATATATATATATATATATAACAAGAAGCTGATGTTAGTATATATACATATATTACATATTGCTTACAAAGTATCTATGTTACTACCCTCCAACAGTTGGTTCTTATATATCACATACGGTTTGAGTTGGTTTATGCATTACAGCGACTACTCCACTGTGTAGTGCTGCATTACTGTGTTGCAACAGAAAAAAATACATGTAACTCTGATTTGAAGACACTGAAACCAACCCTTAAACATTTGTAATACATATATATGCTCAAGCATGCTTTGTTAGATTTATAGTTCAGCATGTTAGATTTCTGAACAGTTTAATAAAGTAACTTGGCAAACTACCTGTTTCATTTAACGTGCATGCTGCTAGTGAAATTATTACCATTTGATACATGATATAATTAGAACGGTAGATATTGCCATAAGATGTCGCCATGTGTGTCATAGACAATGTCAGATATATTGCTTCAAATGATATGACTTAAGTGCCAATGTACGGCTCTTTTCTAACATCTTTTAATGGTGTTTTCAGACCCTAAAAGTTTCTTGCTTTTTTAAAAATTATTTCTGAATTGTCGTCAACATATATATGCTTATGTATGCTTTGCTAGTTAAATGAATTTACAGTTGAGTGCATTAGATATCTGAACAATGTAAAAAAAGTAATTTGGTAAACCCCCTGTTTCATTTAACAAGCATGCTGTTTGTGAAATTACTATTTGATACATGACATAATTATAACCTATATATTGCCATAAGATGTCAATAAACTGAAGATTAATAAATAATCACTTAAAAAATTCAAGAATAGAATAAGAATCTAAGTTGTTGCGACATATATATGTAAATTGTATAAAAATTGTATAAAAATATGTTGCTACCCTCCAAAATTTCGTTATAAAACATAACATACGGTTTGAGTTGGTTTATGTATTACAGAAACCATTGGAGTACCATATTGCAACAGAAAAGATCTCTATTACAAAATTTCTATCACAACCCTTTTGACTGTAAATACAATCCTCCAAAATTTCGTTATAAAACATAACATACGGTTTGAGTTCATTTATGTATTACAGTAATGATTCCACTGGGAGGTGTTGGAGTACCATGTTGCAACAGAAAATATCTCTATTACAAAATTTCTATCACAACCCTTTTGACCGTAAATATGTTACTACCCTCCAACATTTCGTTATAAAACATAACATACGGTTTGAGTTGGTTTATGTATTACAGCAACGATTCCACTGGGAGGTGTTGGAGTACTATGTTGCAACAGAAAATATCTCTATTACAAAATATTTATCACAACCCTTTTGACCGTAAATATGTTACTACCCTCAAACATTTCGCAATACAAACTATAGCATACGGTTTGAGTTGGTTTATGCATTACAGTATCTATTCCACTGAGGAGTGCTGGAGTACCATGTTCCAACAGAAATATCTTCTCTAAGTTGTTGCGAGATAAATGTCAATTGCATAAAAATGAAATTTCGATAACCCTTTTGACCATAAATACATTTCAAACCGAGTGTATAGGTTAGTTAGCCTAATTACTAATGGTCAAATTTTGTAAACAGATATATTAAGCTTGTTACTGGAAATAATTTCTTTGCTAAATCCGTAAATATTCAATTAATCTCTTACCTGTGCATATAACATTATTGCATTAATAATTACACTTTTATAAGGCAACTATTATAATAATCTTCTTATGCCTCAAGCCTAGTTATATCTTGGACATATTGGCTGCTAGGCAACTTATATACCCATTTCCTTTCAACTGCTGAATCTTGGGCATGTTATGTTATATTATATATATATATATATATATATATATATATATAACAAAAATATCATTTTAATATAATACATATATTACAGACTGGTTACTCAGTCTCTATCTTACTACACTCCAAAATTTAGTTATAAAATATACTATACGGTTTGAGTTGGTTCATGTATTACAGTAACGATGCCACTGGGAGGTGTTGCAGTACCATGTTACAACAGAAGATATCTCTAAGTTGTTGCGACATATATATGTAAATTGTATAAAAATTGTATAAACATATGTTACTACACTCCAAAATTTCGTTATAAAACATAACATACGGTTTGAGTTGGTTTATGTATTACAGTAACTATTCCACCGAGAGGTCTTGGAGTACCATGTTGCAACAGAAAAGATCTCTATTACAAAATTTCTATCACAACCCTTTTGACCGTAAATATGTTACTACCCTCCAAAATTTCGTTATAAAATATAACATACGGTTGGAGTTGGTTTATGTATTACAGTAACTATTCCACTGAGAGGTGTTGAAGTACCATGTTGCAACAGAAAGTATCTCTATTACAAGATATTTATTACAACCCCTTTGACCACAAATATGTTACTACCCTTCAACATTTGGTAACAAAATATAACATGCGGTTTGAGTCGGTTTATGCATTACAGTATCTATTCCACTGAGGAGTGCTGGAGTACCATGTTGCAACAGAAAATATCTCTAAGTTGTTGCAAGACAAATGTCAATTGTATAAAAATGAAATTTCGATAACCCTTTTGACCATAAATACATTTCAAATCGAGTGTATAGGTTAGTTAGCCTAATTACTAATGGTCAAATTTTCTAAATAGATATCCTAAGTTTGTTACTGTAAATAATTTATTTCTTAAATCCGTAAATATTTAGTTAGTCTCTTACCTGTGCATATAACATTATTGCATTAATTATTACACTATTATAAGGCAACTATTATAATAATCTTCTTACGCCTCAAGAACAATTATATCTTTGGACATATTGGCTGATAGGCAACTTATATGACCATCCTTTCAATTGTTGAATCTTGGGCATGTTGTGTTATATTATATATATATATATATATAACAAGAATATCATTTTAATATAATACATATATTACATACTGGTTACTCAGCATCTATGTTACTACACTCCAAAATTTCGTTATAAAATATACTATACGGTTTGAGTTGTTTTATGTATTACAATAACGATTCCACTGGGAGGTGTTGGAGCACCATGTTGCAACAGCAGATATCTCTAAGTTGTTGCGACATATATATGTAAATTGTATAAAAATTGCATAAAAATATGTTACTACCCTCCAAAATATCGTTGTAGAACACACAGTTTGAGTTAGTTTATGTATTACAGTAACGATTCCACTGGGAGGTGTTGGAGTACTATGCTGCAACAGAAAATATCTCTATTACAAAATTTCTATCACAACCCTTTTGACCGTAAATATGTTACTACCCTCAAACATTTCGTTATAACATATAACATACGGATTGAGTTGACCGTAAATACATTTCAAACCGAGTGTGTAGGTTAGTTTCCTAATCACTGAAGGTCAAATTATGTAAATAGATATCCTAAGTTTGTTACTGTAAATAATTTCTTTCTTAAATCCGTAAATATTTAATTAGTCTCTTACCTCTGCATATAACACAATTGCATTAATTATTACACTATTATAAGGCAGCTATTATAATAATCTTCTTATGCCTCAAGCCTAGTTATATCTTTGGACATATTGGCTGATAGGCAACTTATATGACCATTTCATTTCAACTGCTGAATCTTGGGCATGTTGTGTTATATTATATATATATATAACAAGAATATCATTTTAATATAATACATATATTACATAATGGTTATTCAGTATCTATGTTACTACCCTCCTAAATTTCGTTGTAAAATATAATATACAGTTTGAGTTGGTTTATGTATTACAGTAACGATTCCACTGGGAGGTGTTGGAGTACCATGTTGCAACAGAAAATATCTCTATTACAAAATTTCTATCACAACCCTTTTGACCATAAATATGTTAATTCCCCCCAACATTTCGTTATAAAACATAACATACGGTTTGAGTTGGTTTATGTATTACAGCAACGATTCCACTGGGAGGTATTGGAGTACTATGTTGCAGCAGAAAATATCTCTATTACAAAATATTTATCACAACCCTTTTGACCGTAAATATGTTACTACCCTCAAACATTTCGCAGTAGAAACTATAGCATACGGTTTGAGTTGGTTTATGCATTACAGTATCTATTCCACTGAGGAGTGCTGGAGTACCATGTTGCAACAGAAATATCTTCTATAAGTTGTTGCGAGATAAATGTCAATTGTATAAAAATGAAATTTAGATAACCCTTTTGACCGTAAATACATTTCAAACCGAGTGTATACGTTAGTTAGCCTAATTACTAAAGGTCAAATATTGTAAATAGATATCCTAAGTTTGTTACTGTAAATACTTTCTTTCTTAAATCCGTAAATATTTAATTAGTCTCTTACCTGTGCATATAACATTACTGCATTAATTATTACAGTATTATAATGCAACTATAATAATAATATTCTTATCCCTCAAGCCTAGTTATATCTTTCGACATATTGGCTGCTAGGCAACTTATATGACCATTTCCTTTCAACTGCTGAATCTTGGGCTTGTTGTGTTATACTATATATATATATATATATATATATATACTAGTGTATTTGCCCGTCATAATTATGACGGCAGTGTATATCGTTGGTTAAAATGCTCTGATCGCCGTCGTCAAGACGGCAGTACTGATGTCACAAACAAATAGAACTGAAACCGTTTGTGACGTAGCGTTTAGTGTATTTGCCCGTCATATTATGACGTCATATTATAGGCCTATATGTATCGTTGGTTATCGCCGTCGTCAAGACCGCCGTCGTCAAGACAACCGGTTTATGTTTCACAATAGAACACAACCCGTTTGTGACGTAGCGTCCCCCGACAGACGGACACTATATGGATATTATATGTATAGATATATAACAAGAATATCATTTTAAAATAATAGATATATTACATACTGGTAACTCAGTATCTATGTTATTACCCTCCAAAATTTAGTTATAAAATATACAATACGGTTTGAGTTGGTTCATGTATTACAGTAACGATGCCACTGAGAGGTGTTGCAGTACCATGTTACAACAGAAGATATCTCTAAGTTGTTTGCGACATATATATGTAAATTGTATAAAAATTGTATAAACACATGTTACTACACTCCAAAATTTCGTTATAAAACATAACATACGGTTTGAGTTGGTTTATGTATTACAGTAACTATTCCACTGAGAGGTGTTGAAGCACCATGTTGCAACAGAAAGTATCTCTATTACAAGATATTTATTACAACCCCTTTGACCGCAAATATGTTACTACCCTTCAACATTTGGTAACAAAATATAACATACGGTTTGAGTCGGTTTATGCATTACAGTAACTATTCCACTGAGGAGTGCTGGAGTACCATGTTGCAACAGAAAATATCTCTAAGTTGTTGCAAGATAAATGTCAATTGTATAAAAATGAAATTTCGATAACCCTTTTGACCATAAATACATTTCAAACCGAGTGTATAGGTTAGTTAGCCTAATTACTAATGGTCAAATTTTCTAAATAGATATCCTAAGTTTGTTACTGTAAATAATTTCTTTCTTAAATCCGTAAATATTTAGTTAGTCTCTTACCTGTGCATATAACATTATTGCATTAATTATTACACTATTACAAGGCAACTATTATAATAATCTTCTTACGCCTCAAGCCCAATTATATCTTTGGACATATTGGCTGCTAGGCAACTTATATGACCATTTCCTTTCAATTGTTGAATCTTGGGCATGTTGTGTTATATTATATATATATAACAAGAATATCATTTTAATATAATACATATATTACATACTGGTTACTCAGCATCTATGTAACTACATTCCAAAATTTCGTTATAAAATATACTATACGGTTTGAGTTGTTTTATGTATTACAGTAACGATTCCACTGGGAGGTGCTGGAGCACCATGTTGCAACAGCAGATATCTCTAAGTTGTTGCGACATATATATGTAAATTGTATAAAAATTGCATAAAAATATGTTACTACCCTCCAAAATGTCGTTGTAGAACTTAACACACAGTTTGAGTTGGTTTATGTATTACAGTAACGATTCCACTGGGAGGTGTTGGAGTACTATGCTGCAACAGAAAATATCTCTATTACAAAATTTCTATCACAACCCTTTTGACCGTAAATATGTTACTACCCTCAAACATTTCGTTATAACATATAACATACGGATTGAGTTGACCATAAATACATTTCAAACCGAGTGTATAGGTTAGTTTCCTAATCACTGAAGGTCAAATTATGTAAATAGATATCCCAAGTTTGTTACTGTAAATAATTTCTTTCTTAAATCCGTAAATATTTAATTAGTCTCTTAGCTCTGCATATAACACAATTGCATTAATTATTACACTATTATAAGGCAGCTATTATAATAATCTTCTTATGCCTCAAGCCTAGTTATATCTTTGGACATATTGGCTGATAGGCAGCGTATATGACCATTTCATTTCAACTGCTGAATCTTGGGCATGTTGTGCTATATTATATATATATAACAAGAATATCATTTTAATATAATACATATACTACATACTGGTTATTCAGTATCTATGTTACTACCCTCCTAAATTTAGTTGTAAAATATAATATACAGTTTGAGTTGGTTTATGTATTACAGTAACGATTCCACTGGGAGGTGTTGGAGTACCATGTTGCAACAGAAAATATCTCTATTACAAAATTTGTAATTTGTACGGATTGAGTAGACCGTAAATACATTTCAAACCGAGTGTATAGGTTAGTTTCCTAATCACTGAAGGTCAAATTATGTAAATAGATATCCTAAGTTTGTTATTGTAAATAATTTCTTTCTTAAATCCGTAAATATTTAATTAGTCTCTTACCTCTGCATATAACACAATTGCATTAATTATTACACTATTATAAGGCAGCTATTATAATAATCTTCTTATGCCTCAAGCCTAGTTATATCTTTGGACATATTGGCTGATAGGCAACTTATATGACCATTTCATTTCAACTGCTGAATCTTGGGCATGTTGTGTTATATTATATATATATATAACAAGAATATCATTTTAATATAATACATATATTACATACTGGTTATTCAGTATCTATGTTACTACCCTCCTAAATTTCGTTGTAAAATATAATATACAGTTTGAGTTGGTTTATGTATTACAGTAACGATTCCACTGGGAGGTGCTGGAGTACCATGTTGCAACAGAAAATATCTCTATTACAAAATTTCTATCACAACCCTTTTGACCGTAAATATGTTACTACCATCAACAACTTCGTTATAAAATATAACATACGGTTTGAGTTGGTTTATGCATTACAGAAACTATTCCACTGAGGAGTGCTGGAGTACCATGTTGCAACAGAAATATCTTCTCTAAGTTGTTGTGAGATAAATGTCAATTGTATAAAAATGAAATTTCGATAACCCTTTTGACCATAAATGCATTTCAAACCGAGTGTATAGGTTAGTTAGCCTAATTACTAAAGGTCAAATTTTGTAAACAGATATAATAAGCTTGTTACTGGAAATGATTTCTTTCTTAAATCCGTAAATATTTAGTTAGTCTCTTACCTGTGCATGTAACATTATTACATTAATTATTACACTATTATAAGGCAACTATTATAATAATCTTCTTATGCCTCAAGCCCTATTATATCTTTGGACATATTGGCTGCTAGGCAACTTATATGACCATTTCCTTTCAATTGTTGAATCTTGGGCATGTTGTGTTATATTATATATATATATATATATATATATATATATATATATATATATATATATATATATATATATATATATATAACAAGAATATCATTTTAATATAATACATATATTACATACTGGTTACTCACCATCTATGTTACTACACTCCAAAATTTAGTTATAAAATATAACATACGGTTTGAGTTGTTTTATGTATTACAGTAACGATTCCACTGGGAGGTGTTGGAGCACCATGTTGCAACAGAAGATATCTCTAAGTTGTTGCGACATATAGATGTAAATTGTATAAAAATTGCATAAAAATATGTTACTACCCTCCAAAATGTCGTTGTAGAACATAACACACAGTTTGAGTTGGTTTATGCATTACAGTAAGGATTCCACTGGGAGGTGTTGGAGTACTGTGCTGCAACAGAAAATATCTCTATTACAAAATTTCTATCACAACCCTTTTGACCGTAAATATGTTACTACCCTCAAACATTTCGTTATAACATATAACATACGGATTGAGTTGACCGTAAATACATTTCAAACCGAGTGTATAGGTTAGTTTCCTAATCACTGAAGGTCAATTTATGTAAATAGATATCCTAAGTTTGTTACTGTAAATAATTTCTTTCTTAAATCCGTAAATATTTAATTAGTCTCTTACCTCTGCATATAACACAATTGCATTAATTATTACACTATTATAAGGCAGCTATTATAATAATCTTCTTATGCCTCAAGCCTAGTTATATCTTTGGACATATTGGCTGATAGGCAACTTATATGACCATTTCATTTCAACTGCTGAATCTTGGGCATGTTGTGTTATATTATATATATATAACAAGAATATCATTTTAATATAATACATATATTACATACTGGTTATTCAGTATCTATGTTACTACCCTCCTAAATTTCGTTGTAAAATATAATATACAGTTTGAGTTGGTTTATGTATTACAGTAACGATTCCACTGGGAGGTGTTGGAGTACCATGTTGCAACAGAAAATATCTCTATTACAAAATTTCTATCACAACCCTTTTGACCGTAAATATGTTACTACCATCAACAACTTCGTTATAAAATATAACATACGGTTTGAGTTGGTCTATGCATTACAGAAACTATTCCACTGAGGAGTGCTGGAGTACCATGTTGCAACATAAATATCTTCTCTAAGTTGTTGCGAGATAAATGTCAATTGTATGAAAATGAAATTTCGATAATCCTTTTGACCATAAATGCATTTCAAACCGAGTGTATAGGTTAGTTAGCCTAATTACTAATGGTCAAATTTTGTAAACAGATATAATAAGCTTGTTACTGGAAATAATTTCTTTGTTAAATCCGTAAATATTCAATTAATCTCTTACCTGTGCATATAACATTATTGCATTAATAATTACACTTTTATAAGGCAACTATTATAATAATCTTCTTATGCCTCAAGGCTAGTTATATCTTGGACATATTGCCTGCTAGGCAACTTATATGACCATTTCCTTTCAACTGCTGAATCTTGGGCATGTTATGTTATATTATATATATATAGATATATATATATAACAAAAATATCATTTTAATATAATACATATATTACAGACTGGTTACTCAGTATCTATCTTACTACACTCCAAAATTTAGTTATAAAATATACTATACGATTTGATTTGGTTTATGTATTACACTGTAATACATAAACCAACTCAAATAATTACAGTAACGATTCCACTGGGAGGTGTTGGAGTACCATGTTGCAACAGAAGATAACTCTAAGTTGTTGCGACATATATATGTAAATTGTATAAAAATTGTATACACATATGTTACTACCCTCCAAAATTTCGTTATACAACATAACATACGGTTTGAGTTGGTTTATGTATTACAGTAACTATTCCACTGAGAGGTGTTGGAGTACCATGTTGCAACAGAAAATATCTCTATTACAAAATATTTATTACAACCCTTTTGACCACAAATATGTTACTACCATCCAACATTTCTTAATAAATATAACATACTGTTTGAGTTGGTTTATGTATTACAGAAACTATTCCACTGAGGAGTGTTGGAGTACCATGTTGCAACAGAAGATATCTCTAAGTTGTTGCGACATATATGTGTAAATTGTATAAAAAATTTATACAAATATGTTACCAGCCTCCAAAATTTCGCTATGAAACATAACATACGGTTTGAGTTGGTTTATGTATTACAGTAACTATTCCACTGAGAGGTGTTGGAGTACCATGTTGCAACAGAAAATATCTCTATTACAAAATTTCTATCACAACCCTTTTGACCGTAAATATGTTACTACCCTCAAACATTTCGTTATAACATATAACATACGGATTGAGTTGACCGTAAATACATTTCAAACCGAGTGTATAGGTTAGTTTCCTAATCACTGAAGGTCAATTTATGTAAATAGATATCCTAAGTTTGTTACTGTCAATAATTTCTTTCTTAAATCCGTAAATATTTATTTAGTCTCTTACCTCTGCATATAACACAATTGCATTAATTATTACACTATTATAAGGCAGCTATTATAATAATCTTCTTATGCCTCAAGCCTAGTTATATCTTTGGACATATTGGCTGATAGGCAACTTATATGACCATTTCATTTCAACTGCTGAATCTTGGGCAATTATATTTTACAACGAAATTTAAACTATAACATACGGTTTGAGTTGGTTTATGCATTACAGTATCTATTCCACTGAGGAGTGCTGGAGTACCATGTTGCAACAGAAATAGCTTCTCTAAGTTGTTGCGAGATAAATGTCAATTGTACAAAAATGAAATTTCGATAACCCTTTTGACCATAAATACATTTCAAACCGAGTGTATACGTTAGTTAGCCTAATTACTAAAGGTCAAATATTGTAAATAGATATCCTAAGTTTGTTACTGTAAATAATTTCTTTCTTAAATCCGTAAATATTTAATTAGTCTCTTACCTGTGCATATAACATTACTGCATTAATCATTACACTATTATAAGGCAACTATTATAATAATCTTCTTATGCCTCAAGCCTAGTTATATCTTTGGACATATTGGCTGCTAGGCAACTTATATGACCATTTCCTTTCAACTGCTGAATATTGGGCATTTTGTGTTATATTATATATATATATAACAAGAATATCACTTTAATATACTACATATATAACTGGTTATTCAGTATCTATGTTACTACACTCCAAAATTTAGTTATAAAATATACTATACGGTTTGAGTTGGTTTATGTATTACAGGAACGATTCCACTGGGAGGTGTTGGAGAACCATGTTGCAACAGAAAATCTCTCAAAGTTGTTGCGACATATATATGTAAATTGTATAAAAATTGTATAAACATATGTTACTACCCTCCAAAATTTCGTTATAAAACATAACATATGGTTTGAGTTGGTTCATGTATTACAGAAACTATTCCACTCAGAGGTGTTGGAGTACCATGTTGCAATAGAAAAGATCTCTATCACAAAATTTCTGTCACAACCCTTTTGACCGTTAAAATGTTACTACCCTCGAACATTTGTAAATAAAATATAACATGCGGTTTGACTTGGTTTATGTATTACAGTAACTATTCCACTGAGGAGTGCTGGAGTACCATGTTGCAACAGAAGATATCTCTATTACAAAATATCTATTACAACCCTTTTGAACGCAAATATGTAACTACTCTCGAACATTTGTTAGCAAACATTTCGTTATAAAATATAACATACGGTTTGAGTTGGTTTCTGTATTACAGTAACAATACCACTGAGAGGTGTTAGAGTACCATGTTGCAACAGAAAATATCTCTATTACAAAATTTCTATTACAACCATTTTGATCGTAAATATGTTACTACCCTCCAACATTTGGTAACAAAATATAACATATGATTTAAGTTGGTTTATGTATCACAGTAATTATTCCACTGAGGAGTGTTGGAGTACCATGTTGCAACAGAGGATATCTCTAAGTTGTTGCAAGATAAATGTCAACTGTATAAAAATTGCATAAAATATGTTACTACCCTCCAGCTGTTGGTAATAAAATATAACATACGGTATAAGCTGGTTTATGTATTACAGTAACTACTCCACTGAGGAGCGCTGGAGTACCATGTTGCAACAGAAGATATCACTAAGTTGTTGCGATATAAATGTCAATTGTAAAAAAATGAAATTTCTATTACAACCCTTTTGAACGTAAATGCATCTCAAAACGAGTGTATAGGTTAGTTAGCCTAATTACTAAAGGTCAAATTTTGTGAATTGATATGCTAAGCTTGTCAGTTTAAATAATTTTATATCTTTCTTAAATCAGTAAATATTTAGTCTTTTACTTGTGCATGTTACAGTATTGCATTAATTATTACACTACCATAATGCACCTGTTATAATAATCTTCTTATGCCTCAACCCTAGTTATATCTTTGGACTTATTGGTGGCTGGACAACATATATGACCATTTCCTTTCAAGTGCTGAATCTTGGGTATGTTGTGTCATATTATATATATAAAGAATCTGATGTTTGTAGATGTAATATATTACACATTGGTTACTGAGTATGACCATTTCCTTTCAACTGCTGAATCTTGGGTATGTCATGTTATATTATATATATAAATATATAATTATATATATAAAATATTATATATATATAACAAGAATCTGATGTTAGTATATTGCATATATTACATATTGGTTACTCAGTATCTATGTTACTACCCTCCAACATTTGGTTCTAAAATATCACATACGGTGTGAGTTAGTTTATCTACTACAGTAGCTATTCCACTGCATAGTGCTGCAGTACCATGTTGCAAAAGAAGAAACATCCATCTAATTATGATTTGAGTACATTGAAACCAAGCTTTAAACAATGGTAATACATATATACGCTCATGCATGTTTTGCACGATTTATAGTTCAGTGTGTTAGATGTGAAGAGTTTAAAAAAGTATCTGGTAAACTACCTGTTTCATTTCACGTGCATGCTGTTAGTGAAATTATTACTATTTGGCACATGACATAATTATAATGGTAGATATTGCCATTAGATTAAACAGTATTCCTGATGCAGAATACTGTTTAAATTTGCATCAAACCATTTCATCGCTATGTTTGTCATAGACAATGTCAGATATATTGCTTTAAATGACGTGACATTAGTGACATTGTACGACTCTGTCTTCACACCTTTTAACGGAGTCTTTCAGGCGCTGTAAGATTTTCGCTTTCCTTGAAAATTATTTCTGAATTATTGCCAACATATATAAGCTCATGTATGCTTAGTTAGCTAGTTAAATTTAGTTGAGTGTTGTTAGAAATCTGTCAAAAGAAGCAACTTGGCAAACTACCTCTTTCATTTAACGTGCATGCTGTTGTGAAATTATTACTATTTGACACATGACATAATTATAAGAGTAGAATTAATTCGTAAATCTGACTCAAACCATTTCATTGCTATATGTGGCATGGACAATGTCAGATATGATGTGACATTATTCACATTGTACGGCTGTTTTTACACCTTTTAGTGGTGTCTTTAAGATGCTATAAGCATCTCGTTTTCTTTGAATTGTATTCCTGAATTGTCGTCAAAATATATATGCCCATGTATGTTTTTGAAGCTAATTAAATATATTGTTGAATGCGTTAAATATCTGAACAGTTTAAAAAAATAACTTGGTAAACTACCTGTTTCATCAAACGTGCATGTTTTTTCTGAAATTATTTGTCGTGGTCTACGCGGGTGCATGCATCAAGGGAAGAAAACCGACGCGTCAACAAGCTTGTTTACAACGCACGGAAAATTCTGCAGCAAGCTGTCAACATTAATTCGGTGCATGCAACAAGGATATACGTGTTCAGTAGGACTTTCCAGGGAAAAGTACAGTGACGTCACAGAACGTTCTGGAATCCGGGAGAACTCTATATAAGATAGACCTGATGTACATTAAGGGCCTTTTGACGAAGATTTGTAAACGTTGAAACATTGATCGTATGACGTTCAATCGAGACCAGCCAACCTGTGTGCTGTCTACGATTGTGATATTTGATAGACGAGTTGACTTACTCTACACTTAATCGACTTTATTTTAATTAAAGATCTTTTAATAGTTCCTTCGTTGGTTCGTCGTTGCGATCGAAGGAGTCGACCGCGACATTATTGGTGTCAGAAGTGGGATCATCGGTGTTGGATCCGGTGAAGAAGACGCGAGCCGGCGGAGGAAGGAGTCAACCCGGAGGATCAAGAGACGGTCTGTTCCAGACAGCGAGCGGATCGAGACGCCTTTCTACCGTGGGAGACGGGTGAATCGGCATACGACAGTCGGACGGACGAAGTGCGTCGTTCGGCTGAGACAGCAGAAGACAGCAGTCAACATACGGGTAAGATCCTAGGTGTTGTCGTGGCTGAGAAGGAGAAAAGAGAGTGGAGTTGCAGCCGAGTGGGAGGCAGCCATTATTTCTCTTTCAATATCTGCTGATTATTTCTTTGAAATTTGATCCATTGTTGTGATCGAGGCCAGACTTGCGTGAGCTTGTATAGCTTTTGTGTACTTGGCGAGTGTACTTCTTTGGATACTGCATAGTTGCACTTTGGGTTGTGGAATTTTCCTTTTGTGTGGCGGGTTTGCCGCGTGGTGTCTGTTTTTTTTTGTTGATTGTTGTTGACTGACTGTTTGTAAAAATGGAAGCGTTGCCAACAGAGATGCAAGCGAATATTCGCAAAATGTCGTCTGAGCGCCTTAGGGTGTATCTTATGAAGGCAGGAAGGGACGAAGATGATGTTATGTCATGGGATCGAAATCAATTAATGGAAGAATGGGCCATGGAGATTGGAAAAGAGGAAGAGGAATTTAAGGGTAGTCCAATATCTCCAACAGGAGTGGATTACGAGCTGCAGAAGCGCCGTCTGGAGTTCGAAATCCGTAAATATGAAGAACAAAGGGAGGAACGGAAGGAGAAGGAAGAAAGGGAGGAAAAGAGGAGAGAGGAAGAAAAGAAAGAACAAAGGGAGAAGGAAGAAAGAGAAAGGGAGGAACGGAAGGAGAAGGAAGAAAGAGAGAGGGAGGAACGGAAGGAGAAGGAAGAAAGGGAGGAAAAGAGGAGAGAGGAAGAAAAGAAGGAACGGAAAGAGAAAGAAGAAAGAGAAAAGAAGGAACGGAAAGAGAAAGAAGAAAGGGAGAGGAAGGAAAAGCAGGAAGAACGAAATGTTAGAGATTCTTTAGCAAGTCGTACTAAGCGTTATAGTGATGCCCTCAAGAATATTCTTTGGAAATTTCCTTCCGACCCTATAGAAATTCCAGGTTTCTTTGATCACTTGGATGGTTTGTTTAATGTGTATGAGGTGGATGAAGATGTTAGAGCAAAATTATTGCTAGCCATTTTAAGTGAAAGAGCTAAGGCATTAACCATGCGCCTTACTGAGGCACAGCTCCATGACTACAAATTCCTGAAGGAGTTTTTGCTAAGGGAGTTTAAGATAAGCCCTTCAAATCTTAGAGCCCGATTTTGGTCGTTGCACAAAGCATCGGACGAATCATTTACGATCTATTCATCCAAATTGCGTGTGGCTCTTATGTATTATTTGAAAAGTAGAAAGATAACTGATGAGTTTGATAAACTTGTAAGTTTATTGGTTGCGGATCGGCTTAAGGAGTCCTTGTCGAAGGCTTGTTTAGATTATATCTTGGCCCAAGAAAAAGAGGAGTGGTTGAGCTGTGAAGACATAGCTAATGCGGCTGACATTTATGTAGCGTCGCATGATGGTGGGAATGACTTAGTATGCCGTAGTCATCCGACACCGAAGTATAACAATTGGACGAGAGGTCAACCACATGTTCAAGTCAATAACCAGACAGCTCAACCCAAGTCTCCCAAACCGGAAATAAGGGGTGAAGCCAAGATAGGTGCGAGGGTGTCTCAGGAGGAGGCCAAGGTAAAGGGTCTCTGTTTCCTATGTCATCAGAAGGGTCATAGGGCAAGGGAGTGCCAGACCAAACCAAGTTCTAAAAAGGTGAGTACTTGTATATCTGGGAACCCAACTGAAGAAGTGACCGACTTATTTGTTGAGAAGGTCAACGTGTTGCATGAGATACCTGAACAGGTAAAGCAAGGGAATTTATTAGATAATTCTAAACCAATAGGGTTGGAAACTGCTGTAAGGGTATACGAGAATAGTATTGATGGATTACACGAGAGGTCGTATATCAATGTACAGATTGAAGATCTCCCTTCTCAGCCAGCATTATCTGATTCAGGAGCAGAAATTTGTTGTATTGATAAGAAATTAATTGAGTCACTAAATTTACCCGTGATTAAACGGATTAATATAATTGGTTTTCAGGGAGAAGGATGTAAGGCAGATGTAGTATACCTACAAATGAAATTAGCTAATTCAATGGAAGGAACGACGAACATTGCGCCATCTTTGTGCGTCATGTTCGCTGTAGTCCCTGAACTAAATGAACGGGTTATTCTGACACCCCATGTTGTGGACCTATTAAGGGATAGTTCGCAATATGTAGTGATGGTAGCTGGCGTAGATCGATGTGTACAAATAAATAAAGGGGCAGAAGAAGATAACTTAGGAGTTAATATCGAGAAAAGTAACAGCAACGAATCCTTGCCGTCAGAAGTGAATGAATATTCTCAGGAGCAACTAGTTGATGATTCAGATAATTTTCTTGATGTTGAGTCAACAGAGTTCAAGTCTGATGAGGGAGTAGCGAATAATGATACTTTATTGCGTGAGCAACAAAATTGTCACAATCTTATATCTTGCTGGCAACAAGCGAGACAGAATAAAAATAATTTCTTTATAGATAATAACCTCCTGTACCACAAAGGGGAAATTATGGGACATAAGGTTAATCAATTATGTTTACCGGAAGATAGAATCGAGGTTGTCTTGCGAGTAGCACACGATGCCCCATGTGCTGGGCACATGGCTTTTAAGGCAACGAGAGCCAGGATCAAATTAAACTTTTGGTTTCCAAGAATGGATGAGAGGATTCGCGAATATTGTGCGTCTTGTCAAATTTGTCAACTAAGAACTCCAGTTAAAGTGGCAGATCGAGTCCCGATCACTCCTATTCCGAGGGCGGATGAACTCTGTTTTAACCATCTAAATATGGATTGTATTGGCCCTATGGTAGTGACTGGAGAATCCAACAAATCGAAACCCCAGTACAATTATGCTCTGGTTCTGGTGGACAAATTTTCTCGTTGGCCGATGGCGTATCCTCTTAGATCGCTGAATGCAAAGGGAGTTTGTGAAGCTCTGTTGCAAGTTTTTACAACTTTTTCTATTCCAAGGATCATCAGTTCTGATTGTGGTACCAACTTTACCAGTCGTTTGACGAAAGAATTCTTGCGGCGAATGGGTTGTAGTCCCAGATTTAATACCCCTGGACATCCTGAGGCAGCTGGATTGGTTGAAAGATGCAACCAAAGCTTGAAAACCATGATCTTTAAGCTTGCTCAATCTGATCCTCGTGGATGGCACCAATTGTTACCGTTTGTTCTGTGGAGCCTTAGAGAAAAACCTTCAGGCACGACTCATATTTCGCCATTCACTATGGTTTATGGAACTCTTCCTCGGGGTCCACTTAGTGTGTTGAAGGAATCGTGGGCTGGCGAACGAAAAGTACCTCTTAACTTAGGTAAATCAGTATCTCCAATCACTGAAGGAAAAGTATCTCCAATCACTGAAGGAAAACCTCGAATTCGCGAAAGTTTATGCAGATTACTATAGTGATATAGAAACAAAGCGGTATGCAGATTATTATAACTTGCGTAGTACTGACAGAAAATACGAAGTTGGAGATAAAGTAGCAGTATTAGCACCAGATTTTGGTAGTTCTAAATTTTATAGTCGATGGCAAGGACCTGCTACCGTAGTCAAGGTTAAATCCCCATATTCTTATATAGTAGAAATAGAGGGAAAACAAAGACATTTACACGCAAATAAGATCAAGCGATACCATGAACGACTCGATCAAGCGATGATCAATAGCTGTTCAGTAATTGTTGATCAAGATGAAGAATTTGGTATAGTAGAGGTTGTAGATCAGGAAGAACGTGAACAAATAAGCCCGAGTAAGCGAATTGATCCTCTGATTATAGCGCATCTTTCGCAAGAGGAACAGAAGCAACTTTTTGAAGTTTTGGATCGGCACACGGCAGTATTTGTGGATAAGCCTGGGTATTGTCCAGTATTAGAACATGAAATTAAGATAACTCATGATTTCACTCCTAAGCGTTTAAGGGCATATAAAGTACCTGAGCTACTTAAACCTGAAGTACAACGCCAGATAGAAGAAATGTTGGCATTAGACATCATTCGACCATCGAAAAGTGAAATGGCCAGTCCGGTAGTTTGCGTTTTAAAGGGACCCAAAGGTCAAAATGGCGTTCGATTGGCAATTGATTATCGCCATGTTAACAAATATTCTCTAGGTGATTGTTACCCGACCCCAGACATTGCTGACATCTTACAAAAGGTGGGACGGGCAAAGTTTATTAGTGTTTTCGACGCGAAATCGGGGTATTGGCAAATTCCAGTTCGGAAAGAACATCGATGGCTTACGGCATTCGTATGTGATGCAGGACTTTTTGAGTTCACAAGGATGCCGTTTGGACTCAAGTCCGCTAGCAATACCTTTATTCGTGCTATGACCCAAGTTTTACATCCAGTGCGAAGTTTTACCGAACCATTCGTCGATGATATGGCAGTGGTTTCAATGAATTGGAATGACCATTTAGAACATCTAGAGAAATTCTTGCAAACTATTGAGGAAGCAGGACTCACTTTGAATTTAAGAAAATGTAATTTTGCACAAAACAAAATAAAGTTTGTTGGCCATATAGTAGGGTCAGGTTGTATTGAACCTGATCCAGGTAAGATCGCTACGATCAATGATATCCATCCTCCAACAACAAAGAAAGAAGTTAGAAAGGTTATGGGTTTTTTCAGTTACTTTCGAAATTTTATACCTGCTTTAGCTGAAAAAGCACGGATAATAACTGATTTGACACGAGATAACATACCTACGAAGGTGCCTTGGGAGCAAAAGCATCAAGAAGCACTAGATAAGTTAAAGGATGATCTCAGTAAAGCTACACAGTTGCATACCATTGATTTCACTAAGGAATTTGGTTTAAGTGTTGACGCAAGTGCCACCGCGGTCGGGTGTTGCTTGTTTCAGTGGACCGAAGAAGGTCAAGAAAAACCAATTGCTTTTGCTAGCCTTAAACTTACAGATACACAGATGCATTGGTCTACAATTGAGAGAGAGGCTTTCGCAGTAATTTGGGCACTTAAACGATTCAAGTCATGGATATTCTTATCAAAGATAATCATTTATTCAGATCATAATCCTTTGTCTTATCTCACAGATGCAAGCCCTAAGAGTGCGAAACTGACTCGTTGGGCGTTAGCATTGCAAGAGTTTAACGTGGACTTTCGATATCGTCCTGGACGTCAAAACACGGTGGCTGATTTCCTCTCTCGGTTGTGACTCGGATGGTGAAGGGGGGAAATGGCCCGACACACAAGGATCGAGCCCGCAAATTGTGTGGATAAATTGACTAACTGATGTGTTTTGTTTTGTTTGTATATGCTGTGTCGAGATGGAGTCTGGAGGCCCGGCTTGATCGTGATGACCCGTTCGGGATGGTGCTGAAGACGTGTCATCATCTGAGGGCGGAGGGAATGTCGTGGTCTACGCGGGTGCATGCATCAAGGGAAGAAAACCGACGCGTCAACAAGCTTGTTTACAACGCACGGAAAATTCTGCAGCAAGCTGTCAACATTAATTCGGTGCATGCAACAAGGATATACGTGTTCAGTAGGACTTTCCAGGGAAAAGTACAGTGACGTCACAGAACGTTCTGGAATCCGGGAGAACTCTATATAAGATAGACCTGATGTACATTAAGGGCCTTTTGACGAAGATTTGTAAACGTTGAAACATTGATCGTATGACGTTCAATCGAGACCAGCCAACCTGTGTGCTGTCTACGATTGTGATATTTGATAGACGAGTTGACTTACTCTACACTTAATCGACTTTATTTTAATTAAAGATCTTTTAATAGTTCCTTCGTTGGTTCGTCGTTGCGATCGAAGGAGTCGACCGCGACATTATTACTATTTGATATATGGCATAATAATAACACTAGATATTGCCATGAGATGCAATTAAACTGAAGACTAATAATCACTTAAAAGTTTCAAGAACAAGAATCCAATGTCATAATTATATATATTGTGCATTTATGACTGAAGCTGTTTTACAATTTCTGGGTGGGACAATTGTTGCAGAATACTGTTTAATTTGCATCAAACCATTTCATCGATATATGTGTCAGAGACAATGTCAGATACCTTTTTATGCATGGTTAGGATACCTAGCTGGTTGAACTTGAGTCACAGTGCAGGAATTACTTCTTATGGCACTATAGGAAAGCAATGTTTTCTTAACCAATGTTTTTGTGTAACAACAACCAGAGGTTGACTAACTTTGAATAAGTTAATAAATAAGAAAACTTAAATTCTAAAATGTGTAAAACAATCTGTTTTAGAATTAATTTCTAAATGTGACTTACATCATATCTATACTGATGGGTCAACGGTAGATGACTTTTTTCTGCTGACTTTACAATACCAAGATTAAATACAGATAAACAATTTAGAATATGTAATACTTCCAGCATTTATCCAGCAGAGCTGACTGCAATTAACGAAACTGTTATGTGGATCTTAAACTGCTGTTATAATAATTATCAGTTTGCGTTTTTCTCTGATTCATTGAGTGTTCTTACACCATTAAAATGTCTTATTCAAAGTCTGGACCTGCTTTGTTGAATGATTTATTATCTCTCATTAACAGACTAAATTCCAATCAAATAAGATTTACTTGGATCCAAAGTCATATTGAACTGACAAGCAATGATCGAGCAGATACTTTGGCTAAAGAAGCCCTGAGTATTGATGATGTAAATTCTACTAATTATCTTGAATATCAGGAACGTTTACTTTAATGCAACTTTATATAGTAAACAGATAGCAATTAGAATATATTAACGATAATAGAGGTCATTTTTATCAAACTATTTGTCCAGTTGTTAAATATTTAGAACCCTAAAGGCATAAGGAAATGCCAGACGGCAAATATTAATCAAAGGCTGTCTATTATAAACTGACATTCTAATGTTCATATGATACCTGTCAGTTCAACAAGACTATTAACCGCCTCCTACTTCAATGTAAAAGAGAAGATATCTCTAAGGTGTTGCAAGATTAATGTCAATTGCACAAAAATGAATTTTCTATTACAACCATTTTGACGGTTAATATATTTCAAAACGAGTGCATAGGTTAGTTAGCCTAATTACTAAATATCGTGAGTTTGTTACTGCAAATAATTTTATAGCTTTCTTAAATCCGTAAATACTTAATTAGTCTTTTATTTGTTCATGTTACATCATTGCATTAATTATTACACTATTATAATGGACCTATTATAACAATGTTACATTATCGCAATAATTGTTACACTATTATAATGCACCTACTAGAATAATCTTCTTAGGCCACAATCATAGTTATATCTTTATACATATTGGTTGCTTACTACTTGATACATGACATAATTATAATGGTAGATATTGCCGTAAGATGTTTTTATCTGCATTAAACTGATGATTAATAAACAATCACATATACTTTCAAGAATAGAATAAGAATCTAATGTCATAAATATAATTTCATGTATTAAGCATTTATGACTGAAGTTGTTTTAATAGTTCTTGAGTCGGACAACTGTTGCAGAGTACCGTTTAATTTGCATCAAACCATTTCACTGCCATGTGTGGCATTGACAATGTCAAATATGATGTGAAATTAATCACATTGTACGGCTCTGTTTTGACACCTTTTAATGGTGTCTTTAAGACGCTATAAGTATCTTGTTTTGTTTGCACTGTATTTCTGAATTGTCGTCAACATATACTCATGTATGTGTTGTAAGCTACAAAAATTTATAGTTGAGTGTGTTACATATCTGAACAGTTTAAAAAATAACTTGGTAAACTACCTGTTTCATTTAACATCCATGCTGTTGTGAAATTATTACTACTTGATAAATGACATAACTATAAAAGTAAATGCTGCCATAAGATACCATTAAACAGAAGATTGAAACAAAATCACTTAAAAATTTCAAGAATAGAAAAAGAATCTAATGTCAGAATTATAATTATATGTATTGCACAATCATGACTGAAGTTGTTTTAATATTTTTTGGGTGGGATAATTGTTGCGGAATACTGTTTAATTTGCATCAAACCATATTATTGCTGTGTCAGAGACAATGTAAGATATTTTGCTTTAAATGAGGTGACATTAGTGACATTGTACGGCTCTATCCTGACACCTTGTAATGGTCGCTTTCAGACGCTACAAGTTTCTCGCTTTCTTTTAAAATTATTTCTGAATTGTCGACAACATACACATACTCATGTATGCTTTGTTAGTTAACTGAATTTATAGTTGAGTGCCTTAAATAGCTTAAAATTGTAAACAAAGCAATTTGGTAAACTACTTATTTCATTTAAACTACCTATTTCATTTCATTGCATCTATACCTTTTAACCAGTTAAAAATTACAATAATAGCAAAAGAATCGAATGTCATAATTATAGTTCTATGCATTGTGCAGTAATGACAGAAGTTGTTTTAATAATTCTTGCCTGGGACAATTGTTGCGGAATACTGTTTAATTTGCATCAAACCATCTTATCGCTATGTGTCACAGACAATGTCAGATACCTTTTTATGCACGGTTAGGATACCTTGGCCGTCGAACACGAGTCACAGGGCAGGAATTACTTTTTATGGTACTATAAGAAGCAATGTTTTTGGTAACCAATGTTTTTGTATAACAAGCAAACAGAGGTTGATTTAACTTTGAATAAGTTAATAAAAAGAAAACTGATCATTTGGAATGTATAAAACAATCTGCTTTAGAATTAATTTCTAAATATGACTCTTACATACATATCTATACTGATGGTCAACAGTAGATGACTTTGTTTCTGCTGCCTGTACAATACCAATTTTAACTATAGAAAACAATTTAGACTATGTAATACTTCCAGCATTTATCCAGCAGAGTTGACTGCAATTATAACAACTATTATGTGGATCTTAAACTGCGAATGTTATAATAATTATCAGTTTGCGATTTTCTCCGATTCATTGAGTGTTCTCACACCCATTAGAAAGGCTTATTCTCAGTCTAGATCTCTCATTAACAGACTAAATTCCAGTAAAATAAGATTTATTTGGATCCAAAGTCATACTGAACTCACAAGCAATGATTGAGCAGATATTTTGGCTAAAAAAAGCCCTACATATTGGTCATGTAAATTCTAATTATCTTGAATATCAGGAAAGTTTTATTTTAATTTAACTTTATATAGTAAATAAAAGGAAATTAGAATATATTAATGATAATAGAGGTCATTTTAATCAAACTATTTGTCCAGTTGTGAGTACAGATATTAAATATTTAGAACCCTAAAGGCATAAGGAAATGCCAGACGGCAAATATTAAGCAGAGGCTGTCTTTCATAAAATGACATTCTAATCAAACATAATAACAGTTGTACATCTGTCTGTCCCGTAACAAACACTATTGTGACGTCACTATACTGCCGCCTTGGCGACGGCTGTCTTGACGACGACGGGCATGACGACGGCGTTTAGAGCATTTTAACCAACGACGGCTATAGGCCTATAATATGACGTCATAATATAACGGGGAAGTAAGCTTAATTGTTATCACTGCAATAATTGTTTTATATACCGTGATTTTTCACGGGTTACAGCTAGTGTTCATATGATACCTGTCAGTTCAACAAGACTATTCACCGCCTCCTACTTGAATGTAAAAAAGAAGATATCTCTAAGGTGTTGCAAGATTTATGTCAATTGTATATAAATGAAATTTCTATTACAACCCTTTTGATGGTAAATATATTTCAAAACGAGTGTATAGGTTAGTTAGCCTAATTACTAAAGGTCAAGTTTTGTAAATAGATATCCTAAGTTTGTTACTGTAAATAGTTTTATATCTTTATTTGAGTATTTTTGTAGGGGATAACTTGGCACTGGTGGCGATCTTGTTTGACAGATGGGAGACAAGGGACACTTTTGAACCTGGTCAAAAAAGAGGTGAAAATTTGTTTAGTGCTCATGCGCGAACAAATTTCTTGACCTTTTCTTCACGTTTCTTCAAAATTTTGGGGGCATCTGCATTTATAGATGTAAAAAATGTGGAAAAACCTATGCAAACTCGTTTTGTCAATAACATATATTAATTATCTCAGCTTGAGTATCATTTGTTTCTTTTTTACCAGTTTCTTCTTCCTCCTTTTCTTGTTCCATCCTTTTTTCCTTTTTTCCAAAAATCAGGGGTGCAAATGCCCATTGCCCCCCAAGTGACGTCCCTGATGGCATTAGAAAGAGCAGTGACATATCTGACTGAATGGATTACCATGACCAAAAACAAATTTCAAGAGAAAAGATAAGAAAGACTTTGATTGCACCATGAAGATGAAACCACTATATATGTATAGAGAGAAATACATCAATTGATGGTGCCAAACAATTGTGTCAAGGCCAGTACACCCGCTTAGAGAGGCTTCAATCTATGCACCACACATAACATGGCAAGTATCCAAGTCCGAGCTCTGGTATCATCACTGATGAACAGTGATGATGAATACAGATAAACGGTTATGATAATACCAATTAAAACAAAGATGACCACAGCATGTCTGCGGAAATTCAAGAAGAGAAGGATTCATTTCTCATAACTGAATTCCTAATTCTTAAAAATTCCCCTAACTTATAGTGCTGCTTCCAGACAACAAAGCTACTCAGTACAGCTAAGGATTCTGGAAAGGAGAAGGCCATAAAGAATACAAAATGGAAACTAAAATGCCACAAAATAAATGCAGTAGATAAGGAAATTAATGGAAACTGCAGGCGACGCTTTTGCCTCGGCTACACTTTTCAAGCACAGCAATTTGCATAGCAAGTCCCTCTGAATAAGGAAATTATACATCAGCTTTGGTGCCTCAGTTTAGATAAGCATAAACCTAATTAAGATAAGGGCAGCAATGCAATAATATGATGTCGTTACAACAGACACCATTGCCATTATACAGTCACATCATGTAACCAGATGATCTAACCATTAGAAAACCCTTGTGAGATTTCTGAAAGAGTGCTATAGAAACAGCCACGCACAGACATACAAGACCCAAGACAATGGCCATGAAGACAAATCAAGTAGGCTATGGAAAGCCTGTTCTCACACAATGCAGACATGAACACGTATACATGCTGTAGATGATTTTGTAACCAGGAAATGAAGGACGGCTGCAGAAATGGCGACACATCCAGTAGGTTCTCACATACAAGGGACGAAACTGATCTGTAAAAAGAACCACAGGAATCAGTTAGATATCAGCTACAATCTGTTCCCACGTTGTTCATAATACCCTAAAAACTTTTGCACAATTATATCCATTCGACTTTACCTCATTCTTTTCAGATGCAGAATTATGGAAGAAATACACTCCCTGGCCAGCAATTACATTTCTCTGTGGAAATTTGAAAAAATGCCAACTCAGCGATTAGGCTAGATGAGCCATATGCACTACCCGTCTTCCCTTCCCTTCCATGTTCTTGCATCAGAAGTGATGATGATGATGATGAATGCAACAATTTATACAGCGCCATAATACGGCTAAGAAGTGCCACATAGTTAGGTTACATTTAAACTTAAATTAATAAAAATGACAGCTCTCTGCTAATGGTATATCAAACTTTTTTTAGATTCAAAATGCTACTCTAGGAAATAGGTTTCCAACATTATATATATATATATATATATATATATATATATATATATATATATATATATATATATATATATATATATATGTATTACATACTGGCCCTCTTGTCTCATATGTGCTCTATTGTTTCTTAGTTACACTTGACCAGTTCCTTAGAAGGAGTGGTGCAAGCTTGCATGGTATATAAACGTTGTGGTTAAGAAGTATGACGAGCTTGGCTTTTGTCTTCCGATCCAGGTGGATCTTTTCAGGTATGTAAGTGGCCTGCTTGCCAAGTCTCCAGTTGTACTTAGAGCTATGGCTTTTGTAATTACTCTTAGAAAGTTTTCAGCTATGGCTTTTATTTTCACTCTTCGAGAGTTTTTACTAAGGTTTTCATATTCACTCTGCAAGAGTTTCAGCTATGGCATTGTGTTCACTATTCCAGTTTTTGCTACGGCATTTTCTGTTCAACTCTTCGACTGGTGAAGGAGTGTTGGTTGTTTTCGCTACGGCGTTTTCTGTGCAACTCTATGACAGTGTAAGACTTTGTTTTCTTACCGTTTGTCATAGACAGTTTCTTGAATGTTGCAAAACTTATATTTTTGTAAATAATGATTTTGTTGTAAATAAAATATTTTAAATCATACCTCTAGACTGAGCCAATTACTTAAATAGAGGGGACCACGTAACAATATATATATATATATATAGGTTCACCAGGTTCGCAAAGGTTCACCAGTCACTCTAGTACAGAGTAAAACGGGGAGGCGACCTGACCGACGTCTCTGTTGAGCATAGACTCGGATCCGACCTGGGCTGGTGAACCAAAGTCCTCCGTGCCCACCTTCTCGTGGTGCGGACCGTTAGTACCCTTCCTAGGAAGGGGAACGAACGGGCACGGCAGGCAAAACCAGGGGAAGGCAATGGCAAACCACCCCTGTTAACTTGCCAAGAAAATCGTCATGAGACACACTAAGCCAAAAACGGTGATAGTTGCGAATGGTGGGACTCCCAGGCCGGAGCGTGACTTAGAAGCTACTGGGGAAGAGCAAGACGGAGAGTCAAGGGCCCCTCGATCTAATGAAGCAACAGGACTAAAGCCGAAAGGACGTCTAGAGGTGGATCGATTCGGAGGGGAAAGACTCAACCTGAGCTGTAAGCAGAAGATGAAGTTGGGCACATGGAACGTGCGAAGTATGCAGAGCGGAAAGATGGACGTGATACAGGGAGAGATGAAGAAATTGGACATAGCAATCCTAGGATTAAGTGAGACAAGGTGGAAGGGACAAGGACATTTCAGTTGGAATGGATACAGGATAATAATGTCAGGACAAAAAGAGAGAGGAAGAAATGGAGTTGTAATCATGTGTGACAAGTCAAGCGCAAATGCGATAATGGGATATGATACAGTGAGTGATAGAATTTTGAGTGTAAGATTCAGAGGAAGAAAGGTCAACATAACCATTATACAGGTATATGCTCCAACATCGATATCGTCAGAAGAGGAACACGAGGGTTTTTACACCAGCCTGCAAAGTACAGTGGACAGAACTCCGAAGGGTGACGTACTAGTGATCATAGGTGACTTCAATGCGAAGGTGGGTCAATGCACCGGAGGCGATGGAGACACATTAGGTAGTCATGGCCTGGGTGAACAGAATGAAGCAGGAGAAAGACTTGTTGAGTTTTGCAAAGGGAATGGCTTAGGAATTATGAACACATGGTTCGAACAGCCTAAGAGAAGACTGTACACATGGACGTCACCGAATGGGAAGCATAGGAACCAGATTGACTACATACTGATAAACAAAAGATGGAAAAGCACAATAAGAGATGTGAGAACAAGGCCAGGAGCGGACTGTGGAACTGACCATGAGCTATTGGTAGCAACACTGAGAACGAAATTGAAAAAGATAAAGAAAGGAGATCGATTGATCAGATACGACTGCAAGGGTATCACACCGGAATACAGGATGGAAATAAAGAATCGGTTTGAAGTACTAGAGAGAGATGAGATAGAAGAGGAAGAGGATTCGAACAACCTATGGGAGAGGATGAAGAAAACAATAGTCGAAGTCGCAGATAAGCACATTCCAAAGAAGAAGAAAATCACAACAACGACATGGCTATCGAAAGAAGCCATATGCATGGCGGTTGATAGGAAGGCTGCAAAGAAGGCAGGAGAAAAGGATAAGGTAAGGGCACTGAACAGTGCCTTCCAAAAACAAGCACGGAAAGATAAAGAAATACATCTAAACGAATTATGCAGAGAAATGGAAGACGAGGGAAGGAAGGGACGAACCAAGGAAATGTTCTCAAAAGTAAAGACAATCACGGGAAAATTTGCACCTAGAATGGGCTCATTGAAGGCAGGAGATGGAAATGTAATCTGCGATGAAGAAGGGATAAAGCATAGATGGAGAGAATACACGGAGGAGTTGTATAGGGAAGACAAACGAGTCAAAAAAGAACAAATTGACGTAACAGAGTATGAAAAGGAACCGGAGGTCATGGAAGCGGAGGTAGAATGGGCAGTCAGACAACTCAAGGACAATAAGGCACCCGGTCAAGATGGGATACCTATAGAACTGATAAAAGCAGGGGATGATGCGATGATAAAAACAATAACAAAATTGTGCAATCAAATATGGGCAACTGGAGAATGGCCGGAGGACTGGAAGAAGTCGATCTTTATACCTATATTCAAGAAAGGAGATGCGGGGGAGTGTGAAAATTATAGGACGATAGCAATGATATCACACACTAGTAAAATATTACTGAAAATAATTCACAAAAGAATGGAAGGCACAATTGAAAGAGAACTTCCGGTGAACCAGGCAGGGTTTAGGAAATCTCGTGGAACTCGAGACCATATAGCCAACATGAGGTGGATAATGGAGAGACAAAGGGAGTATGGACAGGAGGTTCACATCTGTTTCATTGACTATAGCAAGGCATTCGACTGCATTAACCATGATTTAATGTGGAAAACCCTGCTTGAAATGGGAATTACGAAACACCTGATAATGTTACTAAAGGGTTTATATGAAGACCAGATAGCGGTGATAAGAACAGAATACGGAGACACTGACAATTTCAGAATCAAGAAAGGAGTGAGGCAGGGATGCATCTTGTCTCCATTCCTGTTTAATCTATATGCTGAAAGAATAATGAGAAAGGCAGAACTGGAGGGGGCAATTGAGGGAGTAAAAATTGCTGGAAAGACACTGAATAACCTTAGATACGCGGATGACACAACATTAATGGCAAAAAGAAAAGAGGATCTGGCAGAACTGATAAGAAGGGTGAGGAGAGAAAGTGAAAAAGCTGGTTTATACTTCAACATAAAGAAGACAAAGGTCATGACAACAGCAGATTGGGATAGTTTTGAGATAGACGGAGAGGAAATAGAGGTGGTAGAAAGCTTCACATTCCTAGGATCACTGGTTGGAAAGGACGGAAAGTGTGATCCAGAAATAAAACGAAGGATTGCTATAGGGAAAGCTGCAATGACCGGACTGGAAAAGATATGGAAAGACAAACATGTGAGCATAGAAACCAAAAAAAGGCTCGTGAGAGCACTAATCTTTCCTACGGTACTGTACGGTTGCGAGACGTGGACAATGACAAAGAACATGGAAAATAAGGTTAACGCTTGTGAAATGTGGATATGGAGGAAGATGCTGAGAATATCTTGGACTGAGAAAAGAACGAACGAATCAATACGAGAGGAGATTGGAGTTGAGAATGAAGAGTCGTTAAAACAAACTGCGACAAGAATGAAGCTAAGGTTCTTTGGACATGTTATGCGATCTGATGGTCTGGAGAAGGAAATGATGCTGGCGTGCGGTGAGGGGAGGAGAAGACTGGGTCGCCCAAGGAGGAGATGGATGGATGAGATACAAGATGTAACTGGCATGAATTTGGCGGAATTGAGAGACTTGTCATCGAATAGGAGACGGTGGAGTGTGTTCACCAGGACGATCGCTAGAGCTCCACGAGCTGACAGCACAAGGTGACAAGGTGATATAATATATATCATAATACTTGAGAAATTTTGTGTTGCATAACCACCAGCAAACATAGGGTCCTAGAAGTTGAGCGACCAGATTACAAGTGCCATTACAAGTGCTTCTGAGTTTTTCCTGAAGTGGCACGATATAATTAGCTGGTAAAAAAGCCATTTTTGACACAAACAGCATGAAAAGTTTTAGTTTGAAACAACAAATTTAGCTAAAATGTCCAGTAATAGCAGACCATTATACTGGCTACTGAATGATAATGATATACAGACTAATCATTTCAATTCAATACTTACAGTTGCTGGTTCAGATGATTCTTCAGATGACAGGTCAGTTGTCAACTCTGCAACACAAAATTACCATTCTTTATTTTACCACTGACAATTATTAAACTTTAAAGAATCTGGAGGTGCCTTGGGAAAGTAAACCATTAGCTCCATTTCTGAAGCAGTTGTAACAGAAAATATATAAATTTAAAAAAAAACTAGTCTTTCAATTTATTGCTAACAAAACGAGCAAGTCCTACCATTTTCTTATTCCATTGGCGTTTTACTGTAAAATAACTATGGCCAATTTATGTACAACAAACTGCATGGCAAATCTTATAACAAAACGCAAACAACATGTGGTTGTGCATAAATGTGCAATTTAAAACGAAGAAACTGGTCATACATGTAGATTTCCAGTTGTTGATTGAAAAGATCAAGAATTTCACATTTCCATATAATAATAAAAAATAAAGCAATAACTTTTATAACTATTAATATTTATATTTAATATCAAATCAGTGGATCTGACCGAATCCTACCTTGGCACCAAAAGCTGTGCTGTGCTTCAACATCAAAATGTTTGCCTGCCACAAGCAGGCAAACAAGCAGCTCTCTTTCTTAACCTAAAACAACTTTTGTAGTAGTAGTAGTACCAAAGTTTTTGGACATGACGTGGCAACTGAGGCTGTTGACATCTTCTGAAAAGGTTGTTAATTTTCTCATCTATCTCTTGTGGTGTTTCTGCTAATCTCGCCTGCGTTGGTTGATGTTATCGGTCGTTCGTGCTGTCACATCTGCTGCTTTCTTCTCTCTTCTGTTTTCCAGTGGTTCCGGAGGCTGAAGTTTCTGTGCTGCTTCTTGTTGTTTTCAGGTCTTTCCGAGGTTGTTGCCCGCCTGCGCCGCTTGCATTCCGATTTCTTACATGAGAATTGTTTTGTTTCTTGGTTTTCAAGTTTTCGTTCGTTCTTTTCTTCTAGTTTCTTTCTGATCGTTTCTCTTTGTTGCTGCTTTCTTCACGTTCACATGTTATTCTTTCTTTCCCTGTTGTTCGTGGCCGTTGGTAATCAATCCAATCTGTCTGCTCTTCCACGTAGTCGTAACTGCTTCCGAGACAGGCTGGTCGTTTCTCCTCTGTCGCTGAACCGTTCGTTGGCTTAACGAGTGGTGATCAGTCGCTTTGAAGGTAACAGCCTACTGTCTGACCTTGGGAGAAGAATTGGCCATCTGTCCTTCCACATAGCTATCTTTTGCTTTGGAGACAGGCTTGGTGGTGATGACCAATCCACATCTGTTTCTTCATTGGTTTTTGATTGGATGGTTTCTGCTCCTTGGATGATTTCTGAGCGTTTGTTGTTTTTTGGTGTTTTTGTTGATCTTTCTGTTGTCTCTGGCCGGCTGTTCGTCACTGTCCAACCAATAATTTTCGTGCTGTGTATAACACATTATATATACATATCAGGCGTCAATCACACAAAGTAAATAGATTTGACAAGTGCCCATGCATTACATTGTATACAACAAGCAAACATATATTTGAAATAAACTGTAACATGAGCAGATCATAATGTCACACATGCACAACTAAATGTAACTAAAGACACATCGATTAACAAAACTAGTTTAAAACAGTTTAGATATAACAATTGGTGTTATGCGAAACTAGTACTTGTCCTCGCGAAAGGTGGCAGTAGCTGTAGAAATTTGGCACAGCAAACAGCAGTCAATAATAATTTTAACCTTCATGTTATGCACAGTATTAAAAACAGTCCTCGACCAGACAAGGCCGTGGACCAGGCTCCATTTCAGCACCTATCGCCTCTGCAAGAATGTCGCAAAAAGACAACTACTTGCTTGTTAATACCTACATTATCCCTTGTGTTTTCACTATCGATAACGCCCGATTTGTTTTCTTTGTTTTCTGGTTTTTATTCTCCGTTAAACAATAATGGCTTTATTTTTGCACAACAATCCTCGCACATCTAGCATTTTTTATTTTATACAACTCTTCTTCCCCGCCATACGAATACGAGCATTCTGGGATAATTGGGAAACCTCATACGTCACCAGAAAAATGCAGTGCGCACATCATCAATATCTATATTTAGACTAATTAATAAATATTATAGCGTTCTTAGACTTCTACTCTTATTATATTATTCACCTAATTCCCATAATTCTTCTGTTACACAAACGTCTACTCCAAGATTCCCAGAAGGCAAAGCTTTTGAAAGGCGGATGAGCGGAGCGCAACTCCCATAATGCCTTTTTCGAATACAAGCCGATTATAAAGGTATTTTGGGAGTGCACATTATAGAATTTCTGCAAGCAATTTAAAACAATCTTCGTTAAATATCGCATTTCTGGCCAACCTCAGCACCTTTTTCGACGGCCCTTACTCTAATCCATTAGTCAATATTAATTTTTGCTTTAAAAACTAAGGGTCCTTGTAATGAAATTTTACATCTATCATGCACTGGTTTCAACTAGTTAGAGTTCAGAGCAATCAAACAATTGAGAAATTTTTGTCAACTTACGATTTCCGCCACCGGCACCAACCGTTTCGTAAGGCAGGCTATTAACAAAACTGTCGTTATAGATTAGGGAAACGTTCGCAATAAACTAACAACGATGAAGATTTATCAATGTCGTGTGTTGTCAGGCAAGCTACTAATCTAGAGTCTCTAGACGGTCCTCGCAATTTGTCAATGAGGATAAGTGCATAGGCCTACTCAATGATCGGCGTATCGAAGCGGCGATTCCATCGATATCTATATAGATATCGATGGGCGATTCACGTAACTAAGAGAATGACGTCATTTCAGACGTACGAGGGAAATGTCCACCTCGGGAACATATATACTTGCATTTAAGTAACGGAAGATTTGGGCCTCCGAATAGGCCTACATTACACTAACCTAATCCAATCCAATCTAATCTAAGAACTTCTATTGCGCCAATAGATAATGCTCAAGGCATCAGTGACGATGGTCGCTAGCATGCAAAATCGTTGTGCCAGCCAAAATGTAGGGTGAGTCAATTAAGTTTAAAGCCAATAAGAGAGTCCGAGATGACACGAAAACAGCTTTCTGAGAAAATGGGTCCAGGAAAAGCTGAGATCTTTCATTGAGTTCCGAAGTTCAGAACAAACTTTGCATAACGAACTTTCGCCGGAAGTTCCACATGTGCAGTCTAGGGCCAGCAACAGAAAATGACGGATCCAGATCCGTTCTTGTCCACGGAATGTTCCGAATGAGAAAGTCAGAAGATTGGATTGAGTACAGATCGAGAGGTCTTAGGAGTTAACAAGGTAGAAAGGAGCTAGAGTCTTGGTACTCTTGTAGGCTATAGATCGAGTTAGCCCAGCCTTGAAAGTTATTCGCTTTTATACGGGTAGCCTTGCAATGTAGGCTAAATTATGTAATGATTTGGAATAGGTCTACATTGCACTAATCTAATCTAATCTAATCTAATCTAATCTAAGAACTTCTATAACCTTAATTGTTCATTGGTGATAATTAAGTGCTCGTATATTTTGCAGTTTTAGTGATCGCCCTGGACAAGGTTTTTTTACTCTTGAAGCTTCATTAACATAGGCGGCGATCTAGGGGGGACATGTCCCCCCACCTTTAAGAGTGGGGACACTCCATGCATTTGCCCCCCCCACATTTTGAAGAAACACCAAAAAAGGCAGAGAAATGTAATTGCGCGTGAGGGTTTTCGCAGCGGTTTTGACCAGACGAGGTAAAAAAATTTTGTTAGTAGAACTGTCCCCTCGAAATTATGAGAAAGAAGGAATTCGTCAAAAAAAAGTTAACATCTTTTAGACGAAGAAATCAAAAGAGAACGGGAAAAAGTAGCAAAACGTGGCGAATGAAGGTCATGAACTTTTTTTCGAGATGAAATCGATATTTTGGGGAGATGAATTGGTGAAAATGAAAGTGGGTAAAAAAGTTAAGAAGTGCGGAAAAAAATAAAGTTTCTGAAAAAGTTGTACAAAAAGAGGCGAAGGACTAAAAAAAACGGTCATCAACTTTTTTCGGAGATGAAAGCGAAATTTTTCGGAGATGAAGTGGCAGAAAAATTTTTTGGGGACAAGATTTTTCAAAACCGGTCGTCCCCCCCCCACCTCTCAGACAAGATCGCCGCCACTGTTCATTAAGTTACCTTTTCGAAATGTCAGTAAGAATTGAGCTGCAGTAGTCTAATCGAGACGGCTAAATGGACCAGGGCGTTAGCTAAATTAAAGGAATCAGGGCATAAAAGGGAATGTACGTGGCGTCTAATCCTGCGGATATCGTGCAGTTCTTGCCTCGTCTTGAGAATTACGACGAGGCATTCATGCTGGCTACGGGCTTGGATTTGAGGATCATTTGTTCTTTTTTACCCCTTTCTGTTTCCTCCTTTTCTTGCTCCATCCTTTTCCCTTTTTCACACCTCCCCCCCCCCGATATGACGTCCCTGCATATCCTCCTCACTGTCTTTAAATCTCTGCAAAGCCAATGTTGTTTTCAGTGAGTTTCACCAGGTGGCACCTTCTAAGGGGTCAACCCGAATCCTCCAAACCCGAATGCCTGAAAACGCTGAAAATACACAAAACCCGATTCCTGAAAACAATTTTATAGAAAGCGGCAGAACTCTCGAAAACTATTCAAAGTTAAATTGTAAACTCTTATACATGACATAGACCTTGATGTATCTCTTTTTACTGCCTATTCACCTGTGTATTTGTAATTTTAGTCTAAAATCGATTTCGGGGATCCGGCCGAAATTCGTTTCGGGGATTCCGGCTTCGGGGCTTCAGGCCGTACCCCTTCTAATTCATTTGAAGATTTATATAGCGCCCCTTCAAGGTAACTACTCAGAGGCGCTCCCGACACCAGCACGTTCATATAGGCCTAAGACAGTTTTCAGATTTGCAAGAAATAGGCCAGGGGTGGTCCCAGGGCACATGCGGAGCTCTAAGGGAAGTCTATTCCAGACTGAAAAAGCTCGACTGAAAAAGCTCGACTTTGCATAGTCGTGGAACGAGCAAATGGAACTAAAAGTACCCCTTTTCCCGATGAGCGGAGGGAACGTCGGCCTTGGGCACCTGAAACTGTGAAGCAAAGCTCACGAAGGTAAGCAGAGGCAGGGCCCTGACAACATCGCCATACTAAGGCAGCGATCCTATATTCTAATGCAGTGAGTTTATTGCGTTAATTAATATATAAATTAACACTAGTTTTTGAATTGTTTTAAACGTAAGCAGTGACTTATTTATAACTCGTCAAACAACAGATTTTCCGATGTTCAGCAAAATTAATGTCGCTCCATCCTCCTGCTTCTCGACAACAAATTATAGTCGGGCACTAAGCTGGCCTTCCTGATGCAGATAGTCTGAGGTCGCACACGAAGTGATTATTAAACAGGTCAGTTCAGTTTCTGTTTTTAAAATGGTTAGTTTGTGTAAATAATCCTAAATTGGTGTTTAATTAGGCAATTAGTAGATCTTTAAAAAATGAGCTGTTAGTTGAAGAATTTGTATAGCGGCAGCTGTTGTAGGTAAATTTATATCCATTGGCCTACACGACGTCCGGCAAGACCGGTGTACACGCCCATCAATTTTTGTACACACGAAACATCCAGATCTCATCAAATGTAAAAGTGTCCGTTACAAGTAGCATTAACAGAAATACCAGTATATATTCATGCGAATATTTATTAATTTACTGTGTTAATTTACAGTGTTAAGGCATTTGTTTTCTGGATGATGTTTTCGTCATTCAGTATGAGCTTCCTTGTTTTTAAAATCAACTTCCCCATACAACTATATATGAAATCTGCAATCGAACACATTTTCAAAACGGTTGGGTCCTTATGCTTGAGCACCCTATCAGCATTTCCATTGGCATTAGGTGGGCCCATGTGGGCTCTATATGGGTCCTATATGGGAATATGAGTCCGATATGGGCTTCATGTGGACTTCAGGGCAGGGCAGGGCAGGGCAGGGCTTGAGTTAGTGCCCTACTATTCTCTGACTAGCAGCCTTCAATAAACTATATACAAGGCTGGCTTATGCGATGGACTACTCTCTCCCGATCAGTTTATTGAAAAATGAACATACATTCGCTTCAGAAAAACGTGTTCACTTACATTTACATATGACTAGTTATGGATTAAGATTTCATAAGGTAATTTATTACACATTGTTTTTCCAATTCTGACATGGTTTTCTTGATCATACCCATATGACAGTTATATGTTGAGACATGAATGTGTTTATGTTCTCAATATTAAAATATGAATATTAATGATATATATGAAATGGTTGTTTCGAACACAAATGGTATTTATTCATTATATTTTCAGTTAAATTAAGTTCGGAAAAGAATTTATGTTTTGAGTTTTACTGTTAATATTGTTTGTTGAGAAGAAGTAGAGTGGATTCAGACTGTCCTTAAACACTCGTTGACATCAAATGTTTGTTGAATCGCTGAATAATGACAACCACCATTTCATTTGTTTTTATTATGCTAGAACTAGCCAACTAATACCTGGTTGCGAGGTGGACTAGAATTAGTCCAGAATTTGGTTGTATGTCAGGCATTAGCCAGAGCTAGTCTGGGACCAGCAGTTATACTTTCATTGTACACATGAGCCCTGGAGCCTTGGCCCCCACTGGTAGCTTGAAGGTTAGACCAAATGCCCCAAGTATTTATCAAAATGTTTATCTTGGGAACTTGACTTATTGGTAGAGACTATCTTTATCTTTGAATTTGTTAATCTTCTAGTTCAGAATGTCTATTTTTCATTCTGACCTTTACAACAATATTTTGTATGTAACTTTGTTGTGTTTTTGTACATACCCGGTGAGTGATTTTAAGTAGTACTCATTACATGAAGATGAAAAGTAACATGTACTTGGTTATTTATTTTAGATCGGATTACTTAGCATCATATTTGAGAATGTGGAAGTTTAAACCATCAAAGTATAAAAATGCAGCTGCCAAGATTCCTAAAAAGGAGGTACATTATAGCACCTTTGCAATTATCTTGATCTATTTATGTATTGTGCATCTTATGCTCAGTGGTGTCTCTACTGAATTAGTCTGGGTCTGTACTTCTCCAAATAAGTGGTTGTACTCCTGGATCCCCAAATAAATTTTTAGTTACACTGGCAAGTATGTTCGGTGAACGCACAATATGTTAAGATATCTATTTATTTTTCTAGCCTTGTTGATGAAACATGATATTAGTCACAAGGAACAGCTATTTTATGTTATGCAATCTTTAGCCAATAAGGCAGTTAAAAAATTTTCTCTAGATTTCAAACCTGCAAAGGGATTAGATGTATAGTCGTTGCTGCATATTTGAGATACCTTGCCGTAATGTGGGTTAAGCATCAGTTCATGTTTAATAGGTCAAGGTTTCAGTGGTTCAGTTGTAATGAGCATTGTGAATAAGTGTGTCTAGTGCTTAATAAGGAGGTTGGTTCTATCAGCCATTTATGTTCATTGCAATGCATATAAATTGAATTTGAGCTTGAGTGGTGCTTGTACAGCAGTTTCAGCATTTAGGGATTATTTTACAATGCTCGAAAGGTTACAAATTATTTGTTCAAGTTCTCGTATGCATAAGAAATGGATTGAAGCACAGAGCCACTGGCTGGTATATAAGGAAACCAGAAAGGCGACGTCAGCTCAGTGACACGTGATCATGTAGATGCTCTGGTCTGTATGCTAAAGGATTTTGCGACTATCCGTTTACTGACGTTATCATTTCCAAATTAGAGAAATAATTATTTGACTGTTCACTTACTTTAGTGATTGTACACAGTCATTAATGCAAAAACTTACATCTTTATGAAATTATGGAAATATTTACAATTCAAGCTTTGCACATTTGTAAACACAGTGGCTTGATCTGTGGCACATTCAATATGAATTGTTAGAGACTGTCTGTAATAATTTAGAAACACCTGTATATACTTGAATTTATTTTAGGAATGGATCACAGAAATCAGTGCAAGCAACTTGAATACTTCTTGTGGTAATCATATTAAAGCCAGTGCCTGTTATGTTGTCTTCAACATTGATCAAGCTGGTTAGTTATTTATCTGTTTATACCTATAGATATAATATACATTGTAGAGAACAATAATATGTCTCTTATGGCACAAAACTGCCAAAACTTTAGTAGGTAATGAATTCGTGACAGTGACTGCATAGCACTCTCTTGGAATGGTTTGACCCTTTAATGACAAGAGGGATTAGTTTTCCATACATATTGGTGCACGGTCATCGTTAAAGTGCAGTGGTAAAGTCTTTAGGAAGCAATATAATGTGTCGTATAAAAATGACAACATTACTCAAATTTATGTAATTAAAATTTTATATTGATTTATTAATGTGTTTGTTGCATGTTTTCAAACTTTAGGTGGAAGTGCACTTGGCGTATTGCCACTCAACGCTAAAGGACGGTACAGCGGAGAAAGTCTGTCAACAATTCAGGCACATTCAGGTATATGGCAAAGCAAAAGAGAACTACCAAATATCTATTGCAATTTAAACAGTGTTCTGGTCAAAATGCAAATGTATCAAGTCAAATTTGTGGAATAATTAATTAATTGCTGGTTAGTGACTTGTTAGAAGCTGGTTAGAAGCTTGTAAATAGCAATATTTACCTTGAATACAGGCAGAATGAGATTGAATTCAAAACCTTTGTTGCTGTGCTTCAAAATTTTTTGGTTTTATTCTTTTTGATAAAAAATCCTGTCAGCATATTGAATGTAATGTAATGTAATATAAACATTTGTAAAGCGCTCCTCGCAGCAGAGCTATTCAGAAGCACTCTCAACATGATAGGCTCGTGCAAAAAGACACGTCTTTAAGCATTTCAGTGAAGCTGATTCACTTCAAATAAATTTGCTGAATATAAACTTGTAACTTGTGGTTAGCTTTGCAATGACAGAATTTATGTGCAAAAGAAACTGAAGCTTTGTTACATGATTCGGTTACCACATGACTTACTGTTATATTTCATGTGACTTCACGTACTTCTAAAGAGAAAACATACAAAATGTGTTTCTTTCTTTTTCAGATTTTGTAACTGATTTTGATTTCAGTCCTTTTGATGACTCTTTGCTGGCGACTTGCTCTCAGGACTTCACGGTAATGGTCTTGTCGGACTGATTCTCTGAAAAATTAGAGCAGGTTGCAGAAGCTAAGAATACAATACAGTACATCACTGCTTTTCTCATGTGCATCTTAAACTGTATGACCAGAAGCACGTTACACTCATTCAGGAATGCCACTGGGACCTGTTGTGCTGAGATTTGGTGTTGACGGGTACAAATAAATGATATCCTTTCTTTTCCAGTCATGTTTCATATCAAGTGCTCCTTCCATGTCTTGCGTAAGTCTTATTATGTCTTTTTTTATTTTCTATCCAGTGCAGTTTTTCTATCCAGTGCAGTTTTGATCTTCCTTTGTGTCTCTTTCCTTCGGTTCATGAATGTAGGACATTCTGTGGGATTTTATCAGTTGTCATTTTTTCGTGTTATCAAATCATCAGATCTGCTGAATAAATTGGCTGAACAAATTTTATAGCAAAATTGCATATCTAACAATTAATTGTCTGATGTCATCATTTGTGGGAAATGATAGCCAATTGGTTGAGTAATGTGGAGAGCACAGATCTGAGCCTCAACTGAGGTAGTCACTTTGTAGCGATATTGAGCAAGTCCTTCACTCACAATTTCTCAGCATCGTCAATTGATGCTTGGTCATTAGATAGTGGGGCATGTAAATGAGCATTTATATAGTGCCCGTCACTAAGCAAAGCAAATCAGAGGTGCTCTTTGTGCTGACCTATATGGTGTTAAATATTATTAAAAACTAGACTATGACACCAGTTAACAAAAGAATAAATAATGAATAAATTAATAATAATTTACAACTTCTGTTGTTTTGAAATTTGTGCAGTTTTCTTTATCCAATTCATTTCTGTTGTACTGGTTCGTTTTTTACTTGGCTTCTGCATTGGACAGCATTCTGATCTATATATGAATATGGATTCAGCTCATATATTCTTGCCTTGGGTTCCTTGTTCTTTCCTGCTTCTCCATAGCCTGCTTAATTTTCCTAATGCCTGTGAATTCTCCAGTTCTCCTTTGTATGTGTCTTTCACTATTACCGTCTATGGTTATGAGACCACAGAAGTAACTGGATTGAGCTACATGCTCAATAGTTTCTCTTTGGATGCTGAATCGCTGATAGTTATTGGTGTCACTTTGGTTTTCTTGATAACCCTTGTTGAGTTTCCTAAGCGTCAGTCAGTTGGCCAAAACTTTTCCTGTAGTTTTGTTTGTCTGTGTTGTAATTTCTTTTACTTCTGTTCCACTTGTATCTGTGTTGTCAGCAAACAAAGATTATTCACCAGCCTTCCATTTAGTTTGATTCTTTACTCCATGTTTCTTAGTTTAAGCGTCATTACTGGTTATAATATTAGGTTAAACAGGTATGGTAATAAGATGCATTCTTGATGTACTTCTGTGTTCATCTGGAATTATCTATATCACTCTTGATGATTTTCAGTGTTTTTCTTGTACGAGTTTGATCAGTTTCTCTGGTGTGCCTCTATTGAAGAATGCTCTCCACATTCCTCCCTGCAATATGCTGTATAAATTTTCTTTTGAGGTGTTTGAAGACTTTCAGATTGTGTTCATTGACTTTTCAGCTGTTTGTCTCATTATAAATTAGGAATGGGTCATAAAAATTAGTGCAATCAAACTGAATGGATCACAGAATTCTAGCTGTATTTGATTTTTAAGTTCAGGAGGATAATGAATTGTTCTTTATTAAGCCTGATTATTCTTTTTCTTTAATATTTTTCCACTAATTGCTGCTGTTTTTATGTTGCTTGAATATGCTAGGCCAAGGTTTGGCATCTTCCAGGGGAAGATATCAAGGGAACATTCTGCAATCCAGCATGCATCCTCACTCAGGAAGATAAGAAAATTGACACAATAGCATGGAATCCTGTTGTTGAGAGTTTGCTTGCATTGTCTTTGGGTCAAAGTGTCAAAATATTTGATGTTTTGAAGCAGACTGCCTTAATTGGTAAGCTGCACATAAGAAATTCCACATTTTGGTTTAAAGAAATTTAAATGCGTTGTTTTTGGCAAAAGTTTTGTTAAAGTTATTGTTTTTCTGGTGTTATTCAGAAAGATAGTTTTCTTGATTGCTGAATTACTTATTTCAGCACCTCTGATTAGGTATGGTAAAGTGCATTACTTATATTGGACCATCATATCCCAAAGACACTATCAAGCACTCCAAGATTGCGTTCTGTGTTATTAAGAGACCTGAAATAAGTGTAGGATCCATATCCATTAAAGATGTGCAAAAACAGTGAATCCCTTTCATAAAATGGCAGATCATTTGAATTTTGAGTAACCACAACCTCAGCATTTTATGTCAACTCCTGAGAGTTCATTAACACGGTTTGAACACATTCACCTATTGTCTCAGATCCTTGACCAGATTTGGAACGTGTTTGCCCCACAAAGTCAGTGTTGACCTTTGATTTGCATCCTGAATGTACTTTTGAGTGTCTATGTGTCTTCAAATTTTTGTGTGGATTTCAACAAGACCCTTGGTTTAAGAACACACTGATTTTTACTTAAAATCGGCATTCATTATTACTGTGGCAATTTTCATATGAGGTGTTATACTCCATTTCTCTGCAAAGCCTCAGTCTGTCATGCTATAGGACCCCATTGGCCTTGTGGAACTACTTTTTAAACTGATTGGTTGTAGTCTATGAACTATTTTGGTATGCTGTATTAAATCTCTACCTAATCAATGTGTTGTTATGATACTAATTCAGAACTTAAAGATCATGACGATCAGATTCAGAGCATGAGTTGGAAGGGAGATGGGTCGCTGATGGTGACTTCATGCCGCGATAAGATCATACGATTGTTTGATGTTAGAGCTGCTCAGAAACAACAGGTAAACTAAGTATGATGATGTATGACTTATGAAATCATATGTAGACTTTTTGTTAGTATTCTGGTTTGTTGAGAAGTGTGCTTAGAATGACATTGCTACAAAAGACGGGTTAAGCATTGGGTGCAATAATTTCATGGAGCTGACAGTGGACTGTTCGGTTGAGGCTGCGTCTTGTTTTAACAGTTTGTTCTTAATGTTTATTGCCTGTAACAGTCTGTCAGTGGACATCAGAACAACAAGGATTCTCGTGTCTTGTGGCTTGGTGACAAAGACCTCGTCCTATCCACTGGATTTAATTCGGTAAAATATTAGTTCACTACTAAATGTGATAGAGACATGTATAAGAATAATTTAAATTAAGACTTGTTCTCAGAATTATAGATCAAAGTAACTGCTTCTGGTTTCAACAGGATAACAAAATTTCTTTATATTTGGCCTACTTTTTATGTAAATTAGCTTAGTGACATCTACCTTTCTTGCTTGATTGCCTTCACCATACAATCCATTGAACGGTCACTGTTCCTTACGGATGGAAGCCCTCTGCATTTTGTGGAGACTCAGAAGGAGCTGATTCTCCTTACTGTCTTGCAGACGCTGGAGACAGAGACAGTGAGAGAGTACCTGCCTGCCTGCCTGCTTGTCTTCTGAGTGACAGTCTGGAGATTTGCATTTCCTAAATTACCACTCACGCCCAGAGTAGTTTTCTGTATGATGTTGCGTTCAAACATTCTTCAGATTCTTCGATGGCTTATGAGGAGTGGTTGATCAGTTCATGTTGTCTTTTTGAGCTGTTAACTGTGTCTGTTGGCATTCTTTTGCAGGCCAGGCAGAGAGAGGTTTTCCTTTGGGATACGAGGAACCTTACCCAGTCGCTCAAGAGCATCAGTCTCGATTCATCCACTGGGTAAATGAGAAATTTTGTTGAAGATAACATGGTGTCTGACGAAGCTTTTCATTTTTTAAGCTGTTTATTTAGAAACCCTTCATTGGTTCAGAAGTTGTTAGATTTTGTGACAGGAAAGACAGGTAAGTAAGTAAGTATATTCTTTATTGAACCACCTGCATATGCACTGTGGTTAACAAACATGTTATGCAGTCAGAGGCATGAAAAAAAATAACAAGTTGGAAAGGAAGCCAGCTAACTAGGTTAGGTATAGATAGAAGGCCTTACTATTGGATATGAATTTTACTGGTATAGCATCCTAGTTAAGAAATTCGTACGCGTTAGCGCGTCTGCCTTAGGAATAATCCTGCTATGCGAGCGGGGACGCAGGTCATAGGTACGGGTTTTGGGAGGGGGAGCAAGGGATGGAGAACGTGACCAGGGTTGCGGAGCACCGCTAAAAAGAGAGCTCTGTCAGCTCTTGCACAAAGAAAATCGAAGGTGATGGAAAGATATTGGATAGAAGTGGAGGGGAGTGGAGCAATGGATTGAAGCTAGATGGGGAGTGACCAGCAGCATATTTTATGACCTGGCAAACAGTTCTTTGTTTGTTATTTTGTTTTTGGCAATTTTGTGTTTTCAAATGGGCAGAATGTTTTGATTAGTTTAGAATTCAAATGTTCGATTTTTTTAAAGCCTAATCTTTTTCTTGTAGCATTCTAATGTCAACACTGGAATCCTTGTGTTTGACTTGCTTTAAAATCCTAATTTTATGGCTTGTTTTATAATCGTAATTGTGACTTGTTTTGGAGTTCTGATGTTTGACTTTGTTTTCAATCCTAATGTTTTGCTTGTTTTAGAATCCTTATGCCTTTTTATGATCCTGACACTTGTATGCTGTTTCTTGCTGGCAAAGTAAGGGAAAGCACAATTCTTAACATAACATTTCTATAACTTATGACAAGAATGCATGCTTTAAATGTATCATAACTATAACAATTTAGCATTTGCATGATATTTTTTGTAAATGCATTTCCTAAAAAGGAAATTCGGTAGATGACAGCTATTCCACATTGGTTGCATGTGTTTATTTGGTTGTAAGGTTACTTGTTTAAATTCTACTTGTTAAATTTGTTAAGTTGTTTTTTAAATGTGTTTTTAAATTAGCTTATGAATTATTAGGTATCACTGGTTCAGCATTTCCTTAAGGGAAGTATTGTATTTTTCACCATGATCATCCTCCATCCCTGGGTTCAAAGATGTGTGCAACATGTGCTTTTTGAAAGTTTTGTACTGCTGTCTAACTCTTTAGGAATTGTGTTACTGTTGGTTTGACTGTATAAGCACATAGGGCAAATGATTCTTCATTCATACTGTATATGATGTCCTTAGTTTACATAATACGTATATAACAGTCTACCTACTGTCTTTATGCTGTATTAAAATGGCACAACATTTAGAAAATTTAGTTCTTGGAGATGTTTAATCTTTTTACTAACATTGTATGTCTGTCTGTCTGTTAAAGGGAGATACGTCAATTCGTTATCTGGAACTTGCTGACAAAGCTCCATATCTTGTTGAAAGTAAATATGTTGGTTTCATCGTTAACCTTTGACTTTGTTTTCTTTTTCTTTTTGGTGTCATATGCCACTTTCAGTGACCTTTCATCTGCCCTGCTTTCAGTCATTTTGTGTTGAAGAGACTTTTTGAAATTATGACGGATAGAAAAGAAATGAATTACCAGTAGAAATGGAAGATGTGTTTGGGCAGAAACACTTGTGAGTGAGATGGCGATTGAGGATATGTCTGATTATTGACTAGAAATGTTAATATTCCAATGAGAAGCAATGAGAACTAGATGGAATAAATTTGGATAAATTTCATAACACTTCAACATAAGGTCATAGTATGGAGACCTGAGAAGTATACAAGAAAATGTGAATGATGCTTGTGCTTCTGCAAGCACAGGGTATATGATTGAATGAAGCTGTAAATCAAATTGCCATTTAGGACATGTTGAAATCTAGAATATTAGTTTTGAGAGACATCGTGTTGTTGCTTAAAATACAGCTTATCTTTATTTAAGGGAAATAAATCCACTAATACATAACGATTTAATTAAATACAGTGAAGAAAAATGTAAAGTAAGTAAAATCTTATGGTCAGTATTGCAAGAGAGCTTATTTTTATGTTTTTTAGAGGTTCTTTGAAGATTCTAGTTATTTATGGTAAATGTGCAAGGGTGTAATTGTATTTAAGATTCTGTGGATACAGTGGAGCAGCTGAAGGGATTGGCCCTTGTGCCAAAGCGTGCCTTGGATGTCATGAACTGTGAAGTTGATCGTTTCCTTGTGCTTGCTCAACAGTCCATCATTCCAGTCTCTTACAATGTTCCTAGAAAAGTTAGCATACGCATACTTCTCTGTGTTTGGCTTTGCTAGATAGCCATATGCAACTGAAATTGTTTTTCTGGCATAAAATAATTTAACATCTAAAATCATGAATAGCAAGACTTCAGAGGAAACTAAAATTATAGCAGCTAGATGACCTAATAAAATATGTTTTATTATTAATAATGATTGGAAGGACTGTGTACTGGTCGTTTTTTCAGCAATTCTTGCAACTAAGTACGTTTTGCTTTCTCCAGTTTCTGTATTTCAACCTTAGATACCGGTAATACGTTTTGGCAGATTTGCTGATTAGAAGTGCTGTCAGTTTGGCAGTGATGTAAATAGTACTTTGGCCTCTATTTTCTGACTGGTTTTACAATTGCCAGTCATCTCCAAAGTGATAACAGATGAAAAATGGAAAGTGGTGGCTGGCAGAAAACTAATTATAAAACTTTGCTCCAAGGCAACTGGCTTATGAAGGTTTCTTGTGGCTGGCCACTTATTACAGATTAAAACTTAGTAACTTTCTCCTTTTTCTCGTTGAAGGCAGTCATCTGCTTCTTATACTACTAAGAAGTTTGTTGTTTTGGCTTTTTTGTTTAGTCATTACGAGAATTTCATTCCGATCTTTTTCCGGATACTTTTAGCGGCACACCTTCAATGGACATCGCACAGTGGTTAAGTGGTGAAACCAAACCGGTAAGTGCTTTTCTGTTGTGATCACATGTTACAAAGTGAGGCTTACTGTTAAAACAGCAAACCACAGGTTAATGAACAAACAGGGATTTGGGGTTTATGAAGAAGTTGCCAGTTATAGACATGTGAGTGATTTAAGTCTGGGTGGTTTTGAAACATGTTGATTGATAGTTTGTTTATAGGCATCTATGAGAGTCAGATCATGCAGACTTGCTAATTGACGTCAGTGCTTGCTGATTGATTTGAGTGGCTTAATTATTGATTTCAATCACTTACTGATTGATTTCAGATAACCTGTGTTAGCCTGGATCCTTCAAGAAAGAGCCAGCTTCTGCTCAGGCGAAAATTTGGAAATGAGTCTGACGATACCTCTTCCAAGCCACCAAGAAAGGAGAAGGATGAAACTAGGGAAGTGGAGAAGACTGTGCAAGCACCTCGATCAACAACAGCAGCAGCTGAATTGGACACTCAGGTATTTCCAGCAGATGATGTATCAGTTGATGCTGCATGAAATTCTGCAGATTCTGTGCAACTTTGGACCAGGCTTTTGTTTCCACGCATGCTTTTATCACCACATATCATTCATCTCTAAAAGGAGGTAATTGTTATTTACCACCTTTTGTACTCTCTGCTATCACTAAAAGGAGGTGAATGCCAATTACCTTCTGTTAGTGGTAGCAGAGGAGTATTGAATAAAAGCAGGACAGTACTGGACATGATCATGGCAGTACTAAGAAGAACAATAGGAGCACTGACCAGTATCATTCACATCATTTTGGAGAACTTTTAAAACGATTTTTCTTCTGTTATTTAAGGGTCTATTCTAGCTGACCTTTTGTACAGACAGTAGAAACACACAAATGTTAGGCAAGTTTCCTGTGGCTCTTTGTCAAGTCAAAACCATTGGTGCGATCAAAACCATTGGTGCGATGTGAAGTATCAACAAGGCCAGGTGTAGGACATGCCCTTCACTTCTAGCTCTTGAAAATGTCCAAAACTGAGCAACTTTCAAATAAATATTTGTGGTATTGATGTTTGAATGGTTTGTACAGGTCAAAGGTCAAACACAAAGTGCTTCACCTGAGAAGAAAAGTGAAGCTGGAAGTGGAGGTGATGGAGTGGGTAAATCCACCTCTGTGAGTAACACTGCAGAAAGAAAACCAGTATCCAGTGATGTGGAGCCAATCAAAACAAAAGCAGTAACTAAAGTTCTGGCTGGTAAGCTACTAAAACTGAAACAGTTTGTAATGCTGTATCTCTTGTCGTTTGCCAGCTTTCAATTAGTAGCCATATCTTGGAGCTTGACAGTTGTTTGACTATGTATGGATTACAAATGTTTTTATAATAGAAAAAAACCTATGGTATCAGGAAGTATGTTTTTTTAATCAGATTTAGCAGATATGCATAAAATTTAACTGATTACCATTGGTGGGAACTGCTGATAATTCTGTCACACTGCAATGAAGTGTATGATTAAATGTGACGCCAGGGCTCAAAACCTGTCGCTTGTCGCTTCCTAGATATTGAGCTAGAAGCCGAAACAGACGAGAGGGGTAAAAAAATAATGAACTTTCTTCAATTCACCAGTTGCCTATGTTATGTTACCATAATTTGCAATGTAGTAATCCGATTTTGATGCCGTTTGTTTTATTCGATACAGGATATAACCCGTTATTGCCCAGCAAAATTATAGCACAATCAAGTAATGGTTGCTGAGGACTTTGATGACACGAATATTCCGAAAATTTTTTATTCGATTTTCTCACTATAAATTAATGAAAGATTCAAACGAGCATAACTTCAGTTAGCAAAAAGATATTTTCATTCTGTAAAAAGTATTATGAAGCAGATTACTTGTAGTATATGACTAAATAAAAAGGTCAGAAACCGCAATGTGACGGGTTTTGAGCCCTGGCGTCACAAATCTTCTTAATACTGGGTGAAATTATTTGAATTTTAATTTGTATCGAAACTTGTAAGTCGTTGCTTTCTACGGTTTTCATGTATTTTTGTATTTTTTACTTAGGCGTGAGGCAGTCCAAGTTCAAACATCTTCAGGGTAGTCAAATGCACAAAAGTTTAAATATTGACAACATCCGTAACTTGTCGAAAAGCATTCCCGGCGAAAGTAATTTCTTCCATGCCAACCGCACTTTCTGTGCAGTGCCTCTAGGTGGCGCTGGTGGTCTTATTGGTATCTTACAGGTACACATCATAAGTGTCTCAGCATTCAGTTCTATTCACTTTATTAATCAATCATCATTCTCTACTTCAGTGAACAGACTGTTTTGTTGCTTTATTTTTCATTCTGCTATATAACATTTAAGAATATTTTACCCTTCTTATTATGGTACTTTGGGAGCCACATTGATGTCTTTATTATAACCATTTTGCTTACAATGGCAATATTCTATACATGATTTAAATTTGAGATCTTCATCCCCTGTATGTAAATTTATATTATATCATAAATAACGCATGCTGTAGACAGGGTTTGGTTTAATACAGGCCATTGATTCTGATCTTTCAGTTTTTTTCTTTAAATATTTTTCTGTATTTATTTACATGAATCTGTTGGGAAAGAAGAACTCCACTTTTTAGTTATATTTTATTTATAGCTAGTAATGTGTTACTGAATGTTAAACGTTCGCTTCAAGCTACAAACTAACATTTTTATTGCCATTTTTAGGTAAACGTAAGCTCACTCTTATTTTGATGGTTTAAATTTGGTCTATTTTCTGTTGATGTGATCAGACAGACAAGAGGGAACGCCTGTCAGACGCTGCACTTCCTGCCTTACAGAACGGAAGCGCTGTAACAGATTTTGAATGGGATCCATTTAATGATCATCGCCTTGTTGTTGGTAAGGTCAGCAGTAATTGCTCACTCTCTTTTCTGTCTCTGTATGTCTGTATGTCTGTCTCTGTCTGTCTCTTACTCTCCCTCCCTCCCTCACTCCTTTCTTCCCACCCTCTCTCTCTCTTTCTCTCTCTGTCTCTGTGTGCTTTGCTATTCGGTGTATCTGTCTATTTTTATAGCTTCTCTGTCTTGTTCCATGTCACTAATTTTCTGGCTTTCTGTGCTCTGCTGTATTGTCTTTCCTGCTTTGAGTCTTTGTGTCTGAGTTATTAATAAATAACCCAATATTCCATTGTTATTCACCCATCCTTACTGAATGGGACTGCTGCCTAAATTCATTGGCCTGCCATTGGCTTGTCAAGAACACTAAGCTGACACTGAAAATTATATTCAACTGTAATTAATTTGCTGATACCCAGTCAGCAAACTTTAGGCTGTTAATTTGTGTTTTTTTTTGTGTACTTGATTTGTTAACTTGAACTGATCATTTTAAGAATGTAAATTAAGGTGAAGGTGTGTTGTAGGCTGTGATGATGCAAAAATCAGGATCTGGAACATTCCAGAAGGTGGACTGACTGAGACTATTGACAGTCCATCAGGATATCTTCGTGGTTAGTTACTTTATATGTCACTCAGAGTTTTATATATATTATTTATATAATTTATATATTACACACACATATGTATATATATATATATTAAATGTAATATGGTATCATAGTCTAAGCAGATAATAATATTACATGTAAATGTTTGGGCTGAGAAATTCTAATGATGTGGCTGTTTGCTGATTGGCTTTTGTGGTGCCTTTTGTATTGCAGCATATATAGTCTAGATTCTCACGTGAAATGACCTGTTAAAGTGGGGACTTGCACTTTTCATCATTTGGAGTCCAGAAAAATCAGTTGCTAAAGCCCCTAAGCACTATGAAGGCATTATGTTTGATTAAATCCCTTGCTCAATCTGTCCGCATGAACAACAATCCATACACAGGAGGGTGGAGCCAGTTTTTGTTTTTGAATGGACATTCAATTATCTCTTGACCCTCAAGATCCACGTTCTAAATGACCACACTGCCGGAATCTAACGCAGTTTTCATCAGACATAAGAATTGACTGCTAAAAGTGAACTATGTAGATGACTTTAGAGTTACCCTATTAGTTGAGGGAACTTACATACATAACAGTTTAATCATTTGCATTATCACAAATGGGTACCCATAGACAGCATTCACTGGATCCTATACATTGAAAGGCCTATCAAGATCCATCGTTTTTTATCGATATCAAGGTGGAGTTTCGGCTTAAATGATTGAGAGTGTGAAATAGATGATTATCAAATGCAGGTCATTCTGAGAAGTTGTATTTTGTGCGTTTCCATCCACTGGCTTCCGATGTTCTTGCATCTGGGTCATATGATATGACCGTTCGATTGTGGGATTTGCAGTCCGAGCAAGAGAAGATTAAACTCACCGGTCATACTGATACGGTGAGTGAGTGCTTCTTTTTAGCCTACTTGCTTTAATTCTTTGTGCTTCTGATCTTAATAAGAATGGATGCACAATGTGCCCCAGTAGGTTTCAGAGCATTTTATAAGCATGCATGGAGGAATGCTGTCAATGTTTGAACAGCTGTTGAGCGTACACAGATTGAACTTACCTATGCTGCACTTTATAATCGTTAGTTTTGTTAGTGTCATCATCATGGTCATCATCATGTAGGTACCTCTGGCTATTATGTGTCTTTCTTGTTCTGGCAGTGTAGTGCTATCAAGTTGGGAAGAGCAGGACTGTTGACAAAGACATCTATAATGTGTGAAATATTGCCTCCTTTAGCAGTTAACTGAAAGAGTCAAATGCAGTTTAGTTTTTCATTTGCATGACAGATTTTCAGTTTTTCTTGGAGTCGAGATGGACAGCGATGTGCAACATCTTGCAAAGATGGAAAATTACGGATTTATGATCCTCGCCGTTCGTCTGAACCCATATCTGTGAGTGTTCATTAATTTCCATCAGAGTAATTTAAGGCTGCTTTGAACATTAAAATATTTCAAAGTTATCAGATGATGTTTATAAACTAATGTGGAAAAACTTTGAGGTTTAAGAGTGAGCATTCACAGCAACATTATACACTTAACGCATGCATGTAAAACAGCAACTATTAAATGCCAATACTTCTGAAATTTTTTTGCCTATCATGTTACCTAGCAGCAAGGTTTAAAGAGTATTTGGTGCCAGTTTCATTCATGTTTTACAGACGTCATTTGTATTGTGTTGCATTAACACTCGTCATTAGACTGAACAGATTTTCGTGAATATTTTGCTGTTGTACTGTGCATTATTCCATCATATGTGGAATTTTATTTAATGATGGTGTAGCACCTAGCTATTAAATTGGAAATTGTTTAATTGTTTAATCTACCCTTTTCCTTTGACCCATATAATGTGAGCATGTAATTGCAATTCAACTCAATGTCTGTTAGGAACTAGCCTGCTGGAAGGGGATTAACATGATAGTTACTGTGATTACATGTTACACTTTTTCAGTCTGAAGATGTTCTTCAGCTTAAGTCTATTTTGTGGTTTCACATCACAGATTGTTTTGTGAAATTCTGAAGGTTGGATCTGGTTTGGAAGGCAGTCGTGGAGGTCGCATTGTCTGGACGTGTAACGATCGTCTCTTGGTCATCACTGGATTTGATAGGTCTCTCTTTCATTTCTTTCATTAGATCTCTCATTAGTTATTGCTGTTTGCTTGAATGAAGCTATTTTGCTGAGGAGAGCTACTAGATACAGGCTGGGCTGTTAATTCCAAAGGTAGAAACAGAGTTAAGAAACACTAGTCATTTTTAGAAATGAAGTTATCAGGAGGTTTTGTTGGCAGGTAGTGAATAAGCATAATGTCCTTGCTTACAATACTGAGTTAATCCAATGTCAGCTGAGTTCTGTGGAGCAAGGATGTCATCATTTAAATAGCAGAAGTAGATATTACATTGCATCTGGCTGCCTGTACAGTACTTTAACACTTCCTGTTTAAGATTCTTACCTTCATGTGCAACTGTCTTGTTGGCTCTGCTCTGCCCTATTTGACGACCTTTTGCACTCTGATCTCCTTACTGCCTGTGCAGGTTTCCCTTTGGTTGGTTGCCCGTGGCGTTTAAGTGGTTTGCTGTGTGTGCGCTGCTATGGCCCAGTTCAGAAGTTTTGTTTTTGTTGGCTCGTCCAGCTGGAATCGTCTCCTCAGGACCTGCTGCTGGAGCTCGTCTTTCGCCCTCTCGGTTCCACTAGCACCTGAGAACTCTCTTTTTTGTCAGTGGTGACACTGGCCTGAGTGAGGAGCGCCACTGACCGTTCTGAGTGACGCTTTATAAATTTTGATTACAATTACAATCATAAATGTTACATGGATTGGCTTTAGCACTGTCAACATTGTGTTGAGCATTTTTTTTATTGCAGGTCAAGTGTGAGACAGGTAGCTGCCTTTGATTCTGCCAATCCTTCATCTGTGCTTTACAAGATTGATCTGGATACATCACCTGCGATCCTTATCCCATATTATGACGACGACAGCTCAACTCTGTTTCTTACAGGAAGGGTAAGTGAGAGGAATTGTTGGATGTGTTCTGTTAGATTAAAACTAGACAAGATCATTGTGTTCTATTCTAATCTTATTTAGAGATGTAAGATTGAGACTTCTGTAGTGCCACTGTGTTAAAACGTAAGGAGGCATCTTTGGATGGTCACTTCTAAATAAACTTTCATGCAGTATCTGTCAGCTATCCAGGTCAGAATCCAAGAGATACATTGGGTCACATCTAGAATCATCATTTGAAAACTTCCCTATAATGGTCTTTAATAATTGCAAATGTGGTAGCTAAGTGTGTGCATTAGGGTTTTTGACTTGAATAACCCTGGAGTTTAACCCATTTATCGATTTTAATTTAAAATAGTGACCATTGTCTTCATTGTTTTCAGTGACACTTTGTAAGTGTTAAGATTAGATTAAAGCAGACATGCTGCAATATGCTTGTGTCTTGAAAATAAATTGCTTGACAGTGAACTTCATAGATCATAGCGGTTTTCAGTCAAGTGCTCCGAACATGTTTTTTAAGTTTTCAAGTAGGTTCAATATATTGGCTGTTTTTGACTTATGATCTATGCATTCGTTGAACAGGGAGACAGTATGGTGAGAGCATATGAAGTGGCTGACGATCATCCCCACTTATTTCCTCTGTCCGATTATAAGGCCGATGGTCTTCACCAAGCTCTGTCATTTCTACCAAAGACAGAAGTTGACGTCAGGAAGGTCGAGTTTGCAAGAGCTTTTCGTCTGACGTCCAGCAGCATAGAACCAGTCTCATTCACAGTTCCAAGGACTAAGGTATGAATGCTTAAATGAAATTTGGGTATCTTGACAAATGTTTTTACCTCTGGTTTCATCATCGATCATGATGAGTGCATTTTGGTAGCGATGGGTGGAAATGAATGATCACTCTTGAGGCATTCGTCAGAAGTCTTCGTTAAACAACTTCATCCAGTTTAGTTGTTTCCGTATTTAACACGTTAATGACGAGAGACTGGGAAACCAATGCAGTTCATCGTTAAAGTTAAGGACTCTCCCTTGTGTGTGCATGTAATTTTTTACAAGTGGAGGTTTTTGTTCTTGGAATTCCAACAATTTTCTGTAATGCTCTCTGGACTCCTATTGAGTCGGTGGCGAAATACCCAGTCGGTCTCTGTGAGAAATACTTCACGGTAAATTGTTTTGCAAAGACATCAGCTGAACTACATCTGTTTGATGCAAGAATATAACTACGGTAGTTTTGTGATGAACTTGTATTACTTTAGGTTTGGGTCTTTTGTTCAGTGCCTGTTTGTGATTAGCATTTCTAATAATGTTTACCATGTTTTGCGTGATTTGTGGCTTCACCTGAGGTATTGTTTCTGCCTCCACAGGTGGAATTCTTTCAGGATGATCTATTTCCTGAAACCAGAGTCACTTGGAAACCAGTTGTTGATTCATCTGACTGGTTTAATGGTCAGGACAAGAGTCAGCCAAGAGTCAGTCTTAAGCCTGATGACATGACGTCTTGTAAGTCTTTGTAGTCTTGCTTTTCTTGTTTCAAGCATCATATCTGCTTCAAGTATGCAAACTAAATTAGTGTTACTTGTTCAGAATGAAGACCCAAAGTGGTATGGCTGGCTTAGTAATTCTTTTACATACATTATGAGGTTCTAATTAAGCAGTTAATTTGTTTAGAGCAGTTCTGTGGCTCTGATTAAAGCTTATATAAGGAAAATAAAGAAAATACTTTATGTGTTGTCCCAATATACTGTATATTTGGGGCTTTTATCCGGATGCTATTTACTCTATTTGCTGTTACATTTATTTACTGTGCCTTACAGAAAAGAGCTATTTAGATGACAGGTTGATTGAGTGATTGATTGAGTTGATTGTTGATTGAGTGTGATACTTTAAGATATTAATTTCAATCATATTTGGTTTATTGAAGTCTTTTTGACATTTTTCTTGTCTGCATATTAGAGCGTAAGACTTTATAATTGCATGATTATACATTGGTATCATTGGTTTGGTTGTTTTGTTCAGTATCGGAGGCTCCAGTCGAGGCTCCAAAACAACAAAAGTACCAGAGCTTTGAAGTTTATAAAGCAACATACAAAACAGATGAACAGAAAAAAGAAGAGGTGAGAAACTGCTTTACTTCAGTAGTTCCACCTTAACTGGGGCATAGTGCATACAACACAAAATATTCATCCAACAATATATGCAGTGTAATATAGTGTAAGGAAACTCTTAGATAACACCTTGCAAGCACTTCCCAAAGGCGCTGCTTATGTGGCTATATAGCTGATCTGAACTAGTGTGACGGTAGGTAACCAGAAGATATGTTATTACATGTGGTGTTATGTTTTGATTTGATTGACATATTGAGTTTATACTGTGATTGATTTCTGGCTGCATTTTGTAATGAACGTCAATAGTGCCAGGTCTCACAAATGTAGAGGCACTGATTACAGTGATATCATTTATAAATGGTCTGGATTTGTTCATGTGTGCATTTCTCTGTTGATTTGTTTACCACTGACTGTAACTTGAGAAGCTCTGGATTACTAGTTTAGCAAAATGATGGAGGAAACAACTAAAGGTTTCAGTTGTTTGTGACTGAAGTGACAGTTTAGTTTATGCTCTTGGTGTGAAAGCTGAAGTGACTATGGGACAACAAATTAAATCTGTTTATCTTGTTCTTGTGGTTTGGTGACAGCTTCTGAGTGCAATGACCAACAAACTTTGTTTTGATGACAGTCCTTTGCCACAGGATTTAGCCGAAGGCTGTGATCCAGATGAATGGGTATGTCACTTAATAGTGGTATCTTAAATGAATATGTTTATCACTGCTTAGTGGTATCATAAATGAATTGGTATTTCACTGCATAGTGTTATTGCAAAGTGAATGGGTACGTTGCCACATAATGGTTTCGTAAATGAAGAGGTATCTTGTTGCAGTAATTGTATCTTAGATGAACAGATTTGTTGTTGAATAGTGGTTTCATAAATGAATGGGTACATCAGGCATCGTCGTGTCTGAGATGAGTAGGTGTGTTGCTAAAATATGCTTGTTGGGGTTTTTATTCTTAATGTTGCTGAAAAGATGACTCCTTTCTCAGAACGAATGTATCTAGATTTGTGTCATTTAAACAGTGATTTTCAATTGACCTTTCTCATGACTTTATGGAATAAATTGCTCAAATATAAATTCATCTTTGGAGAACAATGCTTCTTTTCATTCGTTCATAGATTTATATAGCGCCTCTTCAAGAGAACTACTTAGAGGCGTCTTTTGTATGCTGTTAACTCATTATGATTATTTGTTTCAGGATGACTGAAACATGTTTCAGAATTCATTGAAGATGTGATTTCAGACTTCATACTGATGGTCACAAGGAAGTGCTTTAGTCACGATAAACGATGCAATTTGCATTTATTTTTACTTTTTTAAAGTCGTGGTTGCCGTGGATTCAAAATCATTACCACTTATTGTGCGAGCTTGATAAACAGAGTATATATTTGTGGTTGTTCCAGAATGAGATGTTCATGCATTGAAATAGCAGTTGGCTTATTAAGAATGTAATCATGTTTAGGGATGGCAGATTAGTTATTGGCTGTGTTCATGTGAAAAGTGTAAATATGTTTTGAAATTAAATATAAAATGAAAGCAACAGTCCATTGTGATGTTGAAGGTCTTTGACTTGCCCCAGAACAGCACTGACTAATTTAATTTGAGTGTGATATTTCACTTCCTGTTATGTCCTTTAATTAGTAGGAGAATATTTATTGGTGTTTAACCCTTTCCCGCCGGACCGGGTCACCCGTGACCCGATTAACCTAATAGGTATCAAAACAATTCCGGCGGGAAAGGGTTAACAGGAACGTTAAAATATTCGTACAGCTTCTAAAGTTGTTGCTATATTTAAATTTTTTAGTCTTACCTTTTAGGGGCCGTCCACATATTACGTACGCAATGAGGGGGTCGGGGGGTCGGATTTAGGCGATTTTGCGTACGGGGGCGAGGGGGAGACAAAAGTGTACGTACGCAAAATAAATTTCTAATTATGACGTCCACATTAGCCTATTTATAACTCTGTATTGTCCTATAGTCGTCCGATGGCATTTTATTACATTATATAAAAGCCATGTGCAGTTATTCTGTGCTGTGAACGAGACATCTATAATTTGTCTATATTGGCCCTCACTCATCCTTCAATCTGGCCTAAAGTGCAGACAGTCGGGCTGCCTGGAGCTGTTGAGACACTTTCTGCAGCTGGTCTTTGGGGGGGTGCGTCAAGTGTACGTACACAGGGGGGGGTGGAAGAAAGTACGCTTGCAAACAGGGGGGAGGGGGTCCAATTTTCCCGATTTTTGCGTACGTAATATATGGATGGCCCCTTACGTCACTCTCTCAACTTTGGTATAAACCTTTAAATGAGCTTTGGTCCTTAAGCTGACAAGAAATATCTTATGTATATCAAAGTATAATTGGTAGACACTACATTGGTTTACAGTTAAGGACAGGTTTTGTTTCAATATCTTCTGTGGGCACAGACCTTTGTGTTCCTTTCTTAAGCCATCCAAGTCAAAGATGATTTCAACTGATTTTGCATTCTTTTACATTGCAGTGCCATTTTACAGGAAACTTCCACAGATAATCTGAATTGATCTGCATTTAATCTCTTCTAACTCACCTATTAGATTGGTGAAATAGTTATATTTCAAGACCTTTCAGAGGTATTAAGAAATTATTGTCAGTTTCAGATGGATTTTAACATATTAATGAGGTGCGTGTACTAAAAGTGACTGGGAAACCAATGCAGCTCATTGTTAAAGTGTTAAAGTTCCTGTACACCACATGAGCATGTGGGTTATATTTATTAGACTACTTACCGTTATGCGGCAGCATCTGATTTTATTTGAAATTTGAATCTAAATCAAGTTTATGATTGTCAACATGACTTCATATGCATCAAGATTGTAATTCGACTCGAAATTCACTCAGAAGGAATATTATTAGTGATTCTCTGGACATGGTTGTGGATGACAGTTGGGTGGCTTAGTTACATGATTGTTAACTGGTAGATAATATACATGAACCTGTATTCAGATGGCAGTCAACTGCATAAATGTCTGTGTTATATGTACAATTATACATTCCTTGTAAAGTAATCATTGCTACTATGTGATAAGGGCAGCTAATATAGACGTGCTGTCTTTATTAACTGCCCTTAGCTGATGTCAACATTTGGGAAAAGGCAGAAGCATTTGATCCTTGAATTCTTTCTATAGTCAACTTCGTAGACATGATTTCATTGTTATTCAGACCAACTTTAATCAGTTTTCATGTTGTATGCTGTGGAGCACAGCATTGATATATTGCATATTGAACATGATGCCAGTATTAAAGATATATACATATATAAAAGTCGTACAAGATGTACTCCAATGTATACAGGTGGTATGCATAATGTGAGATTGTATATTACACATGTGTGTATTAAATGTTGAATGTCACCATGAAATAAAGAGTTGCTCAGTGGTTACTGACTTCTGACTTAAGCTGTGATGTATAGCTTGCTCGCGGTTTAGTGAGCAATAGAACAACTGTTTTACTTCGAGTGACCTGAGTCTGTCTCTTGGTGATTATAATTGCCTCTTCACTGGATCAATATTATCCAACCAAGAAGAAACTGCTGTGCTGGAACAAGAACATCGGCCAGAAGCACCGGCCAGAAGCTGTTTTTCTGAATTTATGACCAAAATAATTATGTACATGTATACATGACAACAACTGTATTTAGAGCACTTTTTAGAAGCGGTAATTAGATTTGGTTAAGAGCAGCCTGTGAATGGATTGATTTTCTGAACATCCAGTGTTCTAACTAATCTATTTGTGGAGGGATTTGAGGTTCAGAATTGTACAGGTGACATGATTTCAGATTGCTAAGGTGTTTTCCTTTTCCCCTTGATTCAGATCCTGGTCCATTGTTTGAAATTGACAAATTATCATGTAGTGAAAGGTTTTCCAGATGTGAGATTATTGTTATCACGTTTGTGCATCAGCTAAAAAGAGCTGTTAAATAAAAAATTGTTTCACTTAGGACTTGATTAAAGTGGCATGCATTCATTCATTTATTCATTCATTTGCTCATTCATTTAATTTTTCATTCATTTATTCATTCATTCATTTATTTATTTAATTATTCATACACTAATTTATTCACTCATTCATTTATTCATCCATTTATTTTGATCCCTTTGGCAGATCCAGTATGAAAAATATTTTCCAGCATACTAAAGTATTTGTTGGATATAAAGGACTGATCCAGAGTGGAATTGGGTCCTGATTAAAATGAGGTCCTTTATGGAACATCAAATCGGTTAAACATGTAATAAGCGAACATTTTATTTTTTTCCATGCTCGTTTCTTGGAAGCATTAAGAACATTATGAGCGCAGTCAATATGCAGCAAGAGTTGCCAGTTAACCACTGCTGAAGATGAAGGATTATCACTCACAGTGGAAGTGTAGGGAGTGATGTATGGGATGTAAACAGGAATGAACTGTTATGCAAGTCGAAAAAGCTCATTTGAAGAAAGAAATGTTGACAATAATCCAGTTAAGACCAGTTTATAAACTAGGTATCTAATCAGGTATTTGAATACATCATGTAAGCTCTGCTTAGTTTAGCCTGCATACTGGTGGACTGGCACCGCCCTTCTCTAATTAAGTCAAAGGTCGGACTGTGGGCGTTGTTGGTGAATAAATTCTCTTAACTGAATGACCATAAACATTAAGGTCAGATTTTGAGCAGACTAGCTGTGCAGGTCAGCAATGTCCGTGGATGAATTGAACAGCAGAGGAGATGCAGACGAGTAACTGATGAAGAAACCGCGGATGATAAATAATTCTGGATGATATTTGTGTGATAGGCACTAATCAGATGACTGGATCTCTCGAGGTCTGTGGTCCGAGGTCCGGACTAACTGCAGTTTGTGATTTGACCCTTTCGGAGACCTAAGATGCCATTGGTTTCATCAGGGAGGGACTGCGGCAGGTTATATGTACTCGCATGGATGAGTTGTGATGGACAATGTCAGAGGGCCGGGGGAGGGGGTAGAAATGCTTTTATGGCGACATTGGGCGCGGACAAAGCGACATTCACACAGACAGAGAGGGTTGGTGTGCAGCTGAACCAGAGAGAGAGAGAGAGAGAGAGAGAGAGAGAGAGAGAGAGAGAGAGAGAGAGAGAGAGAGAGAGAGAGAGAGCACTGCTCATGGTCTATTCTGACAAATGAGTCTCTGCTGGCTGGGTCGACTAATTCCATGGAGACTCTTCTGCCATGTGGCTGCCGCCGTTGCTGCTGCAGCTGCCGTGTGTGGCTGCTGGCGCTGCTATTATAATCGCTGTGGTCGTGTGCTGTAGGGGCCAAGGGAGAACGACGCCTCAACCGCCGCAGAGGCCGAGTAGAAGCACAGGGAGGAAGGCAAGATAGGACGTTGCCATGTATCCCAGTCGATATTCTAGCTGGTGGTGGTGGTGATGGTGATGATGATGATGACGATGATAATGCCCAAGTCGGCTTTCTACTGTAGCGACCATCGTCGTCGTCGTCATCGTCGTAGTTTCGTATTGATTTCTTATTGGCAAGCGTCTGCAGACGCAGCGGCGGCGAGTGTGAGCGGCTGACTAAGCCGTCCGTACGGATGCTTCAGACGGCGTGTGTCTGCAACGAGGATCGAGTGACTGAAGAAGCACTGACCGTTGCAGGAGGAAGAGCAGCAGCTGCAACAGCAAACGGGCACTGTGGTCGTCTGGTTGCTTTTTCGACCGTCAACAGACGGACGGACGTAGAAACACACAGATAGACAAACAGAGGGGGAAAACATTTTCGTCGACTCTTTTCAATTATGGAGGTCGTCGTACGATTGTTCTAATCGCTGTCTTTACACCGATTTGTTGCCAAAGACGCATCCGACGACCACAACTAACGCTTGGCTGACATCTAATGACATCTCGGATATTCATGGTAGGCCGTCTCGATTTGTGTTTCTGTGGCTGAGCACAGGCCTTCGAAAGCGGCTGTCATCGTCTGACAGCTAAGAGTGAATAACTGACAGTGTTCACGGTGAGTACGACAAGCGTTTCACGGCATTACGATTTATGTCTTTCGTTGCGTTCGGCGTCGTCTAGTTATTTATTTACATTTTGCACTAGTTAATATTTTACATAGGCCCTATCGGTTGAAAAGTGCAAGGCTGTGGTTTAGACAGGTAGATGAGCATCGTCGGCCGGGCGTGCAATTGATTTCCCGTGTGGAAGGCCATAAATTAAGCATAAACATCAGCCTGCAGTTCAGCGCATGATCAAGACCACTGATGACGTACCGTACGTACGGTATGAGCCGGCAAACGTCAGTAAACTTAACCATTGGGTGCGCAACCATTAAATTTCAGTCGTTTATTAATTAATAATAATATTAATATTTATTCTTTAATTAAGCGCCTGCAAACGCACTGCGCTGTACATGTACATGTTATGCAATAAATCTTAACTACTAACAGAACAGACAGCCTACTTGGAGATTTTTGTATAAATATCTGTCCATATTACCCATTAATTATGATGACTTAATGAATGTTCGTTAGTCAGCAGTTAGCGTGTATACTAGACTATCAAATCTCTTCCAGGACAGATATTCCAAGATATTTGTTTCGCCAGTGCCCCATGGCGAATTCGGTAATGAAATGAACACACCGACTGATTATGGATGAGGCTAAAAATGAACTTGCTGACATTTCATACCCTTAACTGCCTCTTCTGAGTGGACACGGGACTGCTCTTCTTTTTCTTCTGCAATGACTGAATTCTTAGATGAACTGATTTTTCGATTTGATATCCCTCTTTCCCTCCATTTCATACCCTTAACTGCCTCTTCTGAGTGGACACGGACTGCTCTTCTTTTTCTTCTGTAATGACTGAATTGTTAGATGAACTGATTTTTCGATTTGATATCCCTCTTTCCCTCCATCAATCCCACCATCCACCCGCTCATCTAAATCCATCCCTCATATCTCTGCCTTCTGTAAAATTTGACATTCAGTTAGTCACTTATTCACAGTCAATACTTCATTTTGTTCCACATTTTTCTGTTATAATATACTTTACTTTGTTCCATAATTTTCTGTTATTATTGCCGCCAAATTCATGCTTCCTTGTGTTGTTTTTAAATCTCTGACTTTGATGGATTAGGCGACTTTTTCATTTTCATGTTTAGAGACATAAAAACAGCTATGTTCTGCTTAATATGTTTATGAATGGAACAATTAATGTGTCAATACCTTCTTCCACAGACCAAGCACACTGATTGTAGTTTTTTAGTCTACCACAGCTTAGACCATGCCTTTAATATCTCGCCATGTGGTGCAGAGCAAGTGCATTGAGATAGGGTCTTCTTGCTGGGAGATTATTTTTTTTCAGTGAGTATTATTCCAGCCTGTTAACCTTTTGGTCTTGTCAGCAGTTGATCTTCTCATCTGTGGCTGGCCATATGCAGAACCAGTTTTACTTTGAGGTAGGGTCTTCATGCTTGAAGATTGTTTTACTCAGTGAGTTGTTGACTCCAGCCTGTTAACCTTTTGAGTCTTGTCAACAGCTAATCTGCTTTGCTGTGGCTGGCCATGTGCAGAGCGAGTTTTGCATTGAGATACGGTCTTCTTGCTTGGAGATTGTTCTGCTCAGCGAGTTGTTGACTCCAGCTTGTTAACCTTTTGGGTCTTGTCAACAGTTGATATGTTTTGCTAGAAATTCAGGTGAATCCAGGGAGTTACTGTCCTATTTCCACCTGTTCTCTGCAACGCTATTGCTCTTTTATGCGCAGAAGACGACTCTTAGTTTAGGCCCAAAGCATCAGCGTATGTGTAAAGCTGTAAATATGAACACCTTACAATTTCTTAGAACTACACCTAGAACTACACATACAGCACCGGAGTCACATTAAGGAGCTTACTTCTTGGGTGGTCAGAGTTTGGTTTGGACTAAAACTGCCTGGCTCTTCCTTCACCACTCTGTTAATTTGGATGCTATGTCAGCAGTTTGTTAAGCTGCCATAAAACCGAAAACAAGGCCAATCTACTGTTCCAGTTCTGTTGCTGTTTTTACACCATGCTTCAAGATTCCATGGAACAGATGTTTGTATAGGCTATTCACACAAGAATTGTTGAAGAAAAAAAGTTTTGAATATTGGCCAACATAGTACCTCTTCCAATTTTGCTGTGTAGATTGCATCTGACTATTGTACGCTATGTTAATTCAGTTAAAATTACATTCAATTCAACATCCATTAACCTATCAGCAGCATCCAGTTAACTTATCGTAAACTCATTGAAGTTGCATGTAGCTGAAATCTTTTCAAGTTCATATGATTTTAGGTTTTTTGATTTTATCAAGTGGATGTGCTTACAAAGCTGCTGGTGGGTGCAGAATCTGTTTGTGCACAAGTCCAGGTGCGGCGCTACACCAGGGCGAGCCAGGGTAAATGCCCTGGTAAAAAGGCCTTTGCCCTGGTCGTTGCCCTGCCAGAATATTTGCTCTGCCCATGTTTTCTTTGGGTAACAACTGGTTAATTGGTCAATTGCTGGTCAATTGCACTGGTTAATTGTATGACTGCCCTGGTTTTGCCCTCATTACAAAATTTGTCTGGTGCCGCCACTGCACAATTGCATTTTCAGGTCTGCCACAGTTCTTGAGTTGTAAATGTAATTGTAATCGAAAATTTATATAGCGCCACACGAAGTCATAGTCTCATAGAGTTGTTTCATATGGAAAATTTCATGGCTGTCGCTCGATGGTGAAATTGCTGCCATTTTTGAAAAATTAACACTCGGTACACATTTCCCACTGGCCAATTTCTGGCCAATTGATTCTGACACTGTCAAGTCCGAGTTAAAAGCAGCTTTCTATCAATGTGCCACTGATCTCATACTGTTTGGGAGAGCCAGGAAACTCAAAGAGCAGCAGTGACCAAAGCATGTGCCTCTTTTGGCCAACAGCTGTCTGCCGATGTTCTGAGCAAACCAAAATGGGTATTGTGATCAAGAGAACATTTGAATGTGTCTCCCTTAAGCTCATAATTTAGAAACACATGCAGCCGTCATTCTCCGCAGACCATGGACTTTGAGCTCTGGATGTCAATAGTTAACAGAGGCCTTTTCATCTGTGTGAGCCTCATGTGATTGCAAAAACTCAACACTCTTTCTGAACCCCTGCGTCGTTCATAATGAGCTAAGCAGGCACATTGACTTCCTGATTTTTAATGTTTTATGAGGCACTTCTTAATCTGGTAACTGAAGATATAAGATGCACAGTAGAACTAGAACTGCAATATCGTTAATGTTCTTATTTTTTTGGAGCTTCAAGCGCAGCATACCAATGGCTGATCTGAATCCAGCCGTGCAATTTGAGTTATATGTGACCATGCTTGAGAAAATCCTCAGAAAGCCAGTGAAATTCAAAAATTAGTTTAATATTGCATTGGACTTGACTGGAAGTGCTGAATATTTTAGTGAAAACTGCATGTTTTTATCACATATAGTAAAAAGTTACAACTATTTTATATTTACACGCCTGCATGACAAGTTTTAAAAATCATGAGTTAATTCTTGGGTATAATTTAGATGTCTGGTGTAAATTAGCTTTTTTCCTGCAAAATTAGTTTTGTATCCTGAAGTTTAAAAAGACATTTTGATTGATATATTGAACATATCTGTCAAAATTAGGCACAAAACTATTTTAGACCTATTTATGCATAAACAGCCTTCTAAGTCGATCTCTAGGTTATTGAGTTTTCCATGTTTGTGACGTTTTCTCAGAGATGGTCATCTATATCAGTATTGCTTCGATTTCCAATTTCTTCAGTATCATTCAATTCCTTCAGTAACTTCTCGCCTGACTAAGAATTGCAATGTCGAGCATGTTAGGGGCTGAAACCTAAATGCTCTAATTTTCTAATTTAACCGAATTATGAGGCGGGGAGAGAGAGAGAGAGAGAGAGAGAGAGAGAGAGAGAGAGAGAGAGAGAGAGAGAGAGAGAGAGAGAGAGAGAGAGAGAGGGAGGGAGGGAGGGAGGGAGGGAGGGAGGGAGGGAGTGAGTGAGGGAGTGAGGGAGGGAGGGAGGGAGGGAGGGAGGGAGGGAGGGAGGGAGGGAGGGAGGGAGGGAGGGAGAGAGGGAGATGGGAGGGGGAGGGGGAGGGGAGAGGGAGAGAGAGAGAGACGATAGCAGTGGCAGGGATAGAATGAACCTGGTTGCTGCTGTTACATTTCTGCTTCTTGTTGGTTTTTCTGCTGATCTTAATTTAAGTCGTATTCTAATCTGATTACTTTGTTGAAAATCTGCACAGTTAGACAGTGAAAACTGGTGGCTACGTTCCTTATCTCTACATATTTCTCTTGTGTTCTGTTATCTCTTATGCCAGGTTTAATCCTTGTCTTCTGATTCGGTAAATAGATATTAGTTCTACTGAAGGTCGCTTACTGGTTGGCCCTTAAAAACTACCGACTGTGTAAACGACAGTTATGATGGTCTTCTGGAATTGTCACGAAGTGCATACAAATGAACTTACTTCAAATCTTGGTCGTGAGTCTGAGCAGCAGCCACTGATTTGTGAACTGATGGGTCAATTTAATCTAATATAGTCTAATAACATCTAAATAACTGTCATCATAATACACAGGTGTCAATCAGTGGTTGTTTCAAGTGAAATCCTAGTCAAGATTCGTAATCCATTGGAGAGGCCCAATTGAAGTCTAGCTGGCTATGGTGGGTAAGTGAGTTGAAAGAGGTGAGTCTTAAATTTACACTTTAAAGACAACAAAAAACCAACAGAACTCACAGAGTGGGGCAGTGAATTCCACAGCTCCAGACCAGCTACCAAGGACACCTGGAAGCCAGTACAATTCTCGTGGTGCAAGGCGCAACAAAAGTCAAAGTATCCTTGGATCCAGTGCAATTTCTGGATTAATATAAGGGTTAAGCATGGCACAGAGATAGGTCAACTCTGCCACTGCTCGTACTCTGGCTGTGCCAGTCCTAAACGTGGATGAAGGAGGAGGTCAACGCTAATCATCTTTGTTATGACACAGCGTCGTTTAACAGCAACTAACTTAGAGGTAGATCGACTGATGTAAACGTAATGCCTTGTAGGCAGTAAGACTGACTTTGAACTGGATTTTTTGCTCAACTGGCAGCCAGTGCTGTGAATGCAAGATTGATGTGAGATGCTGGTATTTAATAGTCTTTGTTATGGTTTTAGCCAGAGAATTTTGAGCCATTTGTAGTTTGTGCAAATCACTTTTAGTGATGTGAGAAGTAAGTTGCAACAATCAACTTGATTACAATCATGAACTGTTGGAAAATTTATGATAGCACATCTCAGTCCGTGGTGTTAATAATGTTCTCTTTCACTGGAGACAGTTTTAAAAATGAAACCATGATTGCTTTTAAATTGAATATTGACAATGGCAGAGGATCATGTCATGTAGGATTGTGGTAAGGCTATATTTGCTTACAGAGTATGAAATCATCTACCTTTCCAGTTTCCAACTGTTCCTGTTCCATAATATCTATGCAGCTTGTGCTTTAAGTCTTAAGAAACATTTTCTTGTTTGTAATTAAATTAAGATTTAGTATTTGCTGTTACTTCAACTCCTGTCAACAATAATAACACATTTTGAAATGAAACTATCTATAATATTATGGAGTAACATGATAACAGGTAGAGTTTTTCCTCTGCTTTTGCTTTTGTTGTGATGGCGTCACTTTTCCGGAAGTGGGTTTTCTGCAGTAACTGTTGGGGGTTAATTAACTCCCAGTGGGAGTACAACGTCGTTGGATTGTGTCTGTTGTCATGGCTTGGCCTGTAATTACCTAAACGCTATTTGGCCTGATGGATTCTGATCGGAATTGCCACTCTGGTGACCCAAATAGGATAGGAGGACGAGGAGGACGCAGATAATGACAAAGCACTCTGTTGTGAATGTGAGTGAGAGCATGAACAAGGACTGCAATAACTGCAGTCTACTAAATAAATATCTCCTAGCGGCAGCAACTTAATTGGCTCTCTTTGTCAGTTGGGTAAATCCACTACTGTCACAGCAGAACAATTCATAGTTTTGCCCCTTAACCTACGCTTTGATCATCCGCATTTGACACTTTTGAAGTACTGAGGTCAGTAGGTGCGCTTGCTAGTGATTTGAAGAGCTTCGAAAGTGGCCTGTATCAATGTTGACATTGGCAGAAATTATTTTGGGATGAATGTTACGTATTGTTGTTATTATAACTACTGCTACTTCTGGGCAAAAGCTGGTCCAGCAATTGTTTTTCATTGCTGAAATGTTGCTATGAGTTGCTGAGTGCCAATTATGATGGTTCTGAATGAAGAATGTGAAGATGTGTGTGTATGTAATCCAATGAGGAAACCTGGGCTAAATGATGAAGGCACTTATTGAAGCAAACCCCATTTGGTACTTGATGGGATAGATGATGGAAAGCCAGTGAAGATCATGAAAAAGAGTTTGTAGTGTATTGTATTGTATTTAAAGATTTCTAAAGCGCCTGTGTCAGTATGACCTAATCAGAGATGCTCCCAGTGCGAGGAGCCCCGAGGGAAAAGCAAACATTTGGGATGTGCTTGAATTGTTCTGCTTCCTGATGATCAGCCATGCATGTATATTGCTGGTACCGTCATGGCCAGTTATTGTGTATATCTATTTTGTCATATACATGAGATCTTGGTTGAAACCACTCGCCCGTGATAAAGCCCATGATTACTTGGCTGGTTCGAAAAGGGGGAAAAGAAAGAATAGAAATGGAAGCAGACTAGGAGTTTTTGGAATGGGAAGTTAGTTGGGTTTGAACTCCTAGTGTGAGATTCTATAATTGTAAAGTTAGTTATAGTTTATTTGAACTTATTCACGGGCATTCTGTAAGACAGAAATTGTTCTTGGTTCCAATATACAACTGTTTTACTCCTAAAGGACAGTGAAGTGAAATTTATTCATTGATGCCACATAGTAGACTAGACACGGTAGAGACGCTGGACTCGAACGTCTTTATGGTCACATTATAATTGTGATAAGTTTGCTGCATGTAATATTTGAGCAATTATCTCACTGTATTTAATATCCAAGTTTATAATGTTGCTGCTTGGATGTTGTGTGATTGTGATAGTAAGACTTATATATCTGTTTTGTAACTGAGTGACTGTAACATTTCCTGGTGTGATGCAACAATGTCAGACAATAATGAAAACATCAGATGATGAAAACGTGGATGAGTACCTTGGCAACGTTAAGAGTAAATACATGCCAGTCGGCAGCTGGCGTCGATAGTAGAAGCAGTGTACTTTGTGTGTGGCATGAATGTCAATAGATGATCAGACTCAATATACGATTCTACCAAACAACACGTGACAGCTGAACCATCAAGTTCGATCTCACTTCAAAAGCAGAAACTGAGTCTTGTCTGTATTTAAATGACTAGACATCGTCTGGCTGCATGGGTCAGCAATTCATGCTAAAAGGGATTGTTGATGAGTTTCACTGTTTAATTCTCTGTTCAGTGAGTGTGGTTGCAGCTGTGTGGTTGCAGCTTTCATATAGTTTTGTGTCACTCGTGTAAGAATTCACCCTTTCATGTGGATGGCAACTGACACTGTTACCTGAGTCAGGCAATAATAATAAATAATACTACTACTAATAATAATAATAATACAGCCTATTAGAAATTTAATCAAATCTAATGACTCCTTTAGATCTGTTCTCATAATCATCAGTTGGTGGTCATTCAAGTGAGAAAACAGTCACAGATTATCATCGTTACTCTTGGGAGAAGCCCGGTGGGTGGATATCCAATAGAAAGCAGCCATGCACCTGCATCTGTCAGGTAAAAGGTGCTGATGATGATACGAGGGTGTGTTGTATGTCTTTGAGGAGAAAGGCTTATATTTACTGGCGGAGACTGATTAGCCTCGTATCAAGTGGCTGGCAGTTGACCATAAACTACGGAGGAGGCGTCCTGTTAGGCATCCCACTTTGACTGCCTGTAGTTGCTGCTGCTGCTGCCGATGCTACAGGGCAGGAGTCTGCAGCCATCAACACTTGCCTTGCACTGACAACCGCCAATCGGCTTATCTTCATTATACTTCTATTTGCTCCTCAGGCACTCTGACCTCTATTGTCCCTTCTGCTGTTTGTGTGACTGACTGTCTGTCTATCTGTCCGCCAGTCATCCATGTATGGATTGATGCTTACACTGACGTCTTCATCCATCCACTCGTCAACCCAACTTGCCATTCATCCATCACTCCATCCATCATTCTGCCAATACCTCCTCTCAATGAGATTACCAACTGCTGCTCTGTGGCAGTCCGGCAGAATTAAGAGCAACCAATTAGATGTTCTACTGTAGAAATGGAGGTTCATGACTCTTACCCAGAATTGCTCTGTTTAACAGCCCGTGACGATCTCGAGGGCTTCAACACAAGCAGTAAAAGGGCTTAAAGACCCTATAAAATGATCAGTTATTCTGATTTTTCAGTGATACAAGAAGAGGTGATCGTGGAGTAGGGATCATGGAATTTGAAACTATTGCATGAAGATATTACAGACAAAGATGAACATAAGATGCAGAGGAGCATATACGGAGAGATAAAGCAATAGACATGCTGAGAGATAGCAGTAGGCAGAAGGGGAACAACCCGGAACATCCAGAAATACAGAAAATGCACAGATAGGATGAGAGGCGAAATGGAGGGCGCAGAGCATACACTGACAAATGGTTTTCTTTCTGACATTTACTTTTGTGCAGAAGGATGTATATCCTTTGTTGTTAGAATGTACCTTTTCATGTATGTTTGTGTATCTGTCTGTCTCTCTATCTGTCTGTCTATCTGTATGTATTTATTTATTTATCTGTGCAAATGTTTTTGTTTGACTGTGTGTCTGTGTTGGTCTACATGTATTTATCTTTGCCAGTCTTTCTGGATTTGTTTATGATGTGTTTCCAGTTACAGTGATTACAAAGGTTAATTATGTTTTGAGATTTCTGGTGCCATATTCCGTTCATATACCTGTTGCTGATCTGGGAGGGTAATAATTCAAGGCTTCCTGAAAGCAGAATGGTGAGAAGTCGTGCTGGCATCCGATCATCTACCCCTAAGCCACCCCCACTCTCTGCCTCACTGTCTTTGGGGGCTGTATTATGCCATGGGTCACCTTTAGGCTTAACTGCAAGAGAGCTTTGCAGAAGGTCTCCCGTAGAAGGCCTGACTGACTGCCTATGGGCGTAGGGGGTGGGCAGTGGTGGAGGAGGCAGGAGTGGTATTGTATGTAGACAGATGCTCTGCTAAAATTGAATTACAGGTCAGAAGGATATTTAGAGTGCCACTGTGGTGGGTCCACAGAAGAACTGACTGGATGAGTAGTGAAAGGATACTGTTTATCCTTTGAACCCTTTGCTGGTTGGATATCCAGATCTGCATCTGCAAAATACTTTAAGAAAATTTGACACTTTTGAAACGTTTTAGCAGAACGTTGTGAAACAAGCATCACAGGAGTTACAGCTCTAGGATAAAAGTCTGCAAATGTTTGAAAGAGATCAGTAAGTATCTTGTGTTAACTCAGCCTGTTGACAGCAAGGTATATATTTCTGTATAGTCTCTACTATCAAGAGGTGCTTTGGAAATTTCCGTACCACAAAATACTTGGAAATTTCCGTACCACAAAATACGATACAGTTTGATTAAGGTGTTCCTGAAGTCATCATATCCAAGGCAACTGAGACTCTATTCTCCAGTTGTGTTTTTCAGATTAATGTAGAGCCTACTGCTTTTGAGGCATCACACAGTCACGATACCAACAGCAGCAGCACCCAGGACACATGGGTGACAAGGGTGATTTGGGGTTTTGGGGTATTATGCATTGACAATGTTTGCAGTTGGACAGATTTTAGTACTTTCTTCTCTTAGTACCTTCTTATTATGGCATACAGTATGTGTGTGTGTTGATGTATGTATGCATCTGAACTTTTGTAAATGGATATCTCCTTATGTGGTAGTGTATGTGTGTGTGTGTTTGTGTGTGTGTTTGAGTTTATTTATATCTGTGTTCAACAGAGCATTGAGATTTAGTAGTATAATTCATTGAACAGAAGTTATTGGCTTCTTCTTCTGCTCCTGCCTTATGTGAGTTGTTGGCAGAAGTGTCCATACGAAGTCTCTTATTTAAATTCTGGGCTATAAGTAAAAAGCCAAAGTGTGACAAGCAGAATAAGTGAATGGAAAGAAAGAGCCAAACAGTCCAGCGCTTAGTTGCTCCCAGGAGTTCACATTGCCAGACAGTTTTAGAATGTGTTTCTTCAACCTACTGTCCACACGCTGCTATCACTTAAACTAAATACATTGCAGGACGGGGAGCCAGCGCAAAGTATCCTGCACAAAGGAAGCTATATGGCCAAGTCTGGGGACACCTCCAATAGCAACGCTACAGTTCTTATGAATGTGAGCAGTATAGTTTATTGTAAGTGCCTTCCTTTTCTGTGAACTCAGCACATGGTGTAGTCTGCTATGCTGAACCTGTAACCATAACAGCTGATTTGTGTTTAACGCTGTATGACATAAATGTACCAATCACAACCGAGTCTCTGCTGTCGTATAATTTGACAAGAAGCAAGCAACATCATTAATTTGTATTTTAGTATGCATGTGACTATTAGGAAGAAGTCTTTGACAGATAAACCTTTAATGTAAGGGTAACCTTTTCATCTTTGCTGCTGTGCAAATGTTGACCACAACTCATCATCGAGTGCTTGCGGATAATTACATGGAAATGGCAATATCAAGATCTAGAGAAATGTAAATGTACCTGTTTATCTATAGCGACCGGACCAACCATATTGTGGTCTCGACCCTGCTCATTTTTCAGTGTATTGATCGGGTGAGATCCTTCAGTACCAATGTCCGTTTGAATGGGTGCCACACCATTTAAGGTCCCCATGTACGGACCGTGCTAGATACCCAGGGTACTGTCATATGCTGTAGTCTGCATAGATGATCTTACTCAAGCAGACTGTTGTTTCCATGTGTTTTTCTGTACCACCAGTTTGAGTGCTGACATAAGAACCAACAATGTTCTCGTTTCACGTTAGTATCTAGAAACCAGGTATTTACATATCAGATGCTTGAAAGATGATCTTGTTTGGTTGCTTCGCTGCGATCGGTCCAACTTTCTGCAATAGGTTATTTATCATCTTATGACACGAGCTACTTGGTCTTTATTATTATTATTATTTCGGATATTTCTATAGCGCCTCCTCAAGTCTACTACGACTCAGAGGCACTCCCGACTATAGCATTGGTATACTGTGTCGGAGTTTTCACGCCGAAGTGCCACGAGCAATCGCGAGTGAAGGACTTTACCAAGGTCCGTACGCAGCGGCTAGAGTGGGATTCGAACCTGCAACCCTCAGGTCACAAGGCGCCGAACTTACCACTGAGCCACCACGCCCCACAATTTACCTCTAATCCTTAAGCGCTTGAAAACCATTTTGTACGATCCTTTTTCTCTGTTGTTAGGTTGAGAGTGCCTCTGCTGAGTTTCTCTTGAAAAGGTGCTACATAAATCTGTGATTCATTACATTAGACAACACCTGCCAAAATTGGCAAAGGTGTTCTTTTGTGTCAGACTCCATTGTTTCTTTGTTTGCATATTAGACACAATAAACAAGTTTATGGCCACATACTTTTACTTTATTGTCCAACCGGCTCTGGTCTAAACGGAGTCCAGGTCGAGTTCTGGTTAGTGGGTGCATTGATCAAATACTGTGTACATTAGCTAAACTCATGCATTTGAATTGGCCGGGTTCATATGGTGCCGGAAGATTTTTTATTGCGTTTGGTGGCTTCTGTTTGATATGAGCTTGTGAGGTATTGGAAATGGTTTTGAGTGGCAGTGGATGGTAGATGCTGTTACTGAGGAGAGCTAGATGAGAACACTTCACCAACACAAGATGCACTTGTGCAGCACATCAATCGCCCTCTGTGTGAGGCCGAGTATTTCTCTAGTCAGTGGCGACATTTGCGATTAGGCTTTGGTCACATGACCTGTGTTAAAAAATGCTGCTGACTGAGGTTGAGGTGTTAGGTGAAAATTTTTGCAACCATTGTGGATGACACTGCCGGATGCAGCAATGTGTCTATAACTGAAACAGCATGAACGTGTAACAGAAAGTAAGAGCTGTATTATGCCATACAAATGGTGAGAAGTTGTCAAAAAATCATTTCTGATGATGTCTACACCTTTGTTGCCATAAGATGTCCATGTGGATCTTGTGTAATAGGGTGTTCTATTCAACCAGGCACTACATACATTCAATACAATACAACTATTTGATATTGCCCTCCTTCCAAAGTTCAGAAGTGCACACACCCATACGACTGAATATCGATGGTGCAGAGCAATTGTGAGTGAAGGACTTGCTCAAGGTCGCTATGCAGTAGCTGTCTGGGACAAGGCTCGAACCCGTACAGTCCGCATTACAGGCTGAACGCTCTAACCAATTGGCCACTGTGCCACTCTGTATTTCAAAGACAACATACTAAGTCTCTCCTGCACATCAAGTTAATGCACAAAATGCTGACTTGGAACCTCCTATCATACTAAGATTTATTACCCTGCCCCATGTACGTTTAATATGTTCATCATTAATGCCATTATATAAATGGTCATATGATTACTTGCCTTTTTACCTTAAAAATCCATAAAAAAACATTTATCTTATGACACACACAATGCCATAATAAGGGGTCAGCCAGTTCCTCCAAGTTATTTTCCCTGCTTAAGGTCACTGAATGTTGTAACTGGGCAAAGGACCTCACATATTCTGTGCCTGGGCCAAGTTTCACTGTACAGTTGTGCATTCAGCCTAGAAATGTGCATTATGTTGATAGTTTCTGTCAAGTACTTTGACCTCATTTTAAGGATGACACTGTATTGCCATATAAATAGCTGCGTTAATTTAAATGGATGCTGTATAATTTAGTCTTGAGTATATCTGCCATATTCCATTGTCATTTCGTGTCTGAAATTTAAAATTTTCTATTGTGTACTTGTGACCTCATTTCGTAGGACGATGGTATCATAGACGTTGCTGTATCCCACTGTGCATGCTCTTTGGACCTTATGCAGTTGACTAAAGGCACTGCTTCTGCATGCCTCTATTTCTGATATGACTTACTTACCTACTTACTTTGCTCAGACTTGTGACAAGAAATCCAATGGCCAACAAAGTTGATTTGATGTTCGCTGCTAATGTGCATCTTCTGTGTTGAGCTTTGATAATATTGAGATAGTGTGGCAATGGACTCCTATATATTAGGAGTTCACGGATAATCCATTTTCTGATTTGTGTTCACCTTTTGCACATGACTACACATTTAGTCCTAGGTAAGGTGTGTTAACAAAGGATGCAAAAGCACTGCCATCCTTGGACTAAAAGACAGGGTCAGTCAGTGCTATTGGCTGGACCCTGTAGTTAGCTTCAGGGGGGGGGACTGAAGAAGCAGAGGAAAAAGTAGAAGTTGGGAGGAGTAGGAGGAAGAGGAGAACTATGAGCCTTTAGATGAGAAGGAGGTTTAAGATAAGGCGATTGAACAAGAGGAAAAAAGAAAGATGTGGAAGATGAGTAAGAAGAAGAACAGGAAGGTAAGAAGAACAACAAGGAAGAGGCGATAAAAAGTAAGATTAATGATTCGGACGAGGAAGAAGAAATAGAAAAAAGGTAGTTAGGATGAATGAATGTGAAGCATACAAGCGAGAAGGAAGAGGAACGAAAACATTTAGAAGGATTGAGGATTGAGATGTGGAGGAAGAGGAAAGAGAAGAAAGCGAAGGAGGATGATTAAGAGGAAGATTGATGGTAAGGAGGAATGGAAGGAGAAAGATAGGGTAATGGACAAAACAACTTGTGCAAGGCAAAGGCTGGCTTATGGTATAATTATTGCCATAAATCAGTTACCTTCCTATTTCTTACAGGGTTGTCAGACTTCTGCTTGGGAAATTAGTCTCCTGCAATTATAGTGGCCTTTGATGTGAGGTTGTCAAGTGCTCAGGCTGTCTTCTTCCAGCAGCCGTTGCTAAGCACTTCAGATGGGATTCCAACAAGTGGAGGACAGAACTTTATGACAAACCACACGTTGAGGTCATGACCTTATGCCTTACTAGATGCCTTCATCTCTCAGGCCTCCAACCTGTAAGTTTGGAGGAGATGGAGGAATTGACATTTGTCACACAGGCATGTCTTAAGTAGGTTGTCAACTGTGCTAGTCAACTGTGCTATGATGGCTTGTAGAGATACAGTGAGCCAGTGCTTCAGTCAGCAGTTATAACCAAATTTTTATCCAAATGTAGCTAATCTACAAAATTTATTTTCTAACCAACTTTTATCCACATGTAGCTAATCCAAAAGTTTTTATTTTAAGCAGCTTTTTGTCCACATGTACCTAATCCCGAATTATTTATTTTTAACCAATTTTTCATCCAGATCTACCTAATTCCAAAGTTTTTATTTTCAACGAACTTTATCCAAATGTACCTAATCCAAAAGTTTTCATTTTCAACCAACTTTATCCAAATGTACCTAATCCCTAATTTTTTATTTTTAACCAGCTTTTTTACCCAAATGTACATAATCCAAAAGGTTTTATTTTTAACCAGCTTTTTATCAACATTTACGTAATCCAAAGGCATTATGATTTTGTGAAACCTTCTGCATAGCCATTTCAGCATTTTACTGTACCATGATTTATTGTTACTTAATAACTGACAGCAATGATACGGAGTGTAAGGACTAGTACACATTGTACTCAGTTGTTAAATATTCTTGAAACAAATGCTGAATCACTGATTCAGTTTAACAGATGTTTTTCACTGAGATAAATGATGAAATGATGGAATCTTTCTGTCTGCTGTAAGATGCAGCCATGGGTTTCCTTAAGCTATTGTCCTTAAACTATTGTCCTTAAACTATTGTCCTTAAACTATTGTCCTTAAACATGCCAGTTGCTGAAATTATGTTCTGCCTTAGGTTATAAAGTAGGCTGTAGATTGTAGCTCCTAGTGCATGGCTTTTAAACTATTTGCTTTACTTATGAAAATAATTATGGGCACTTAAATTATGTTGTAGCCGAATCCTATAGTTTACTTGTGAAATTCATGAAGAAATTGCATGATATGCAGAGGCAGTTGTGTCCCACTTGCCTCTGGATGTGTCTCATATTAGAATCTTTCTTCTGAATTTCCTCTGTCACGTATTCCTGTGCATTAAATTTGAACCGTGAAGAGGCGGAAGAGGCAAATGTGGAGTGATTGAAGGCAAGCACTCAACACTGGACGCAATTCTTTTTGTAACTGTAAACTGCAGTCCAAATACGGTCTAGACTTGGGTTTCCTTGGATGGTCGTGGCTTCAGATATATTGATCGATGCCTGCCTGACCGCTCTGTCGCCCGTCTGCTGCCGACCGGCCTGTCTGGTGTATGTTACCGGTGGATATTGAAAGCACCAGATTCCACGTCACCCGTGCAGGTGTCGTTCAATTCAAGCTACAGCTTCCATGGCAACAGCAAAGGATTTAGTTGATGCAGTTCAGTAAATCATTATCATCTTCTGTGAACTGGACATTCAGTGTCTAATAACAATGCTACTTCAAATTCATTCTGGAAATTTATATCGCGCCTCTTCAAGAGACCTATTCAGAGGCACTCCAGCCCAGCCACGGCTAAAGAGCTATGAGCCATGGCTGACTAGAGTTCACATGCAAGAGGCGCCACTCAACTAGACAAATGTCTTGTTATTTTCCAGGCAGAACTAAGACCAGACACCAATTGTTTTCATATTTAGAATAAAATTATGTTCTGGTTTTCACGACACTTATTCTAAGAGTTTAGTATCTATCACTAACCACCTCTCTCATGGTGTTGATGGAGTCGTCACTGGTGGGGAACCTTCTGTGCTGTGCCTTTGTTTAACTGTATTTAATTGGTATTGATTGTTGTTTGCTTATATGAGCCGACTGTTGACACTATCTGTCAGCTGTCTCCATCCTAAGTAAATAGAAGAAAAATTGGTTCCATTCAGTCAGAAACCCACATTAGGTGTAATGAACCCTTTATGCATAAAGTATTATGGCATAAACTCTTGTGTAAACGCGTGGGATTCTTTAGTATCACACAAATTATGCGTGAGGGAGATGGATTGAGTTACTCATCCAGATCAAGTCTTTAAGAGGAAAATTTTGAAGTGCCATAAAGTTACAGCACTTTTGAATCATCCTGTCTTTCTGGAAGCAGGGTGAGAATTGTTGGGGGGAGTTGGGGGTTCAACCCCTCCCCAGTCTTTCTTAGGACCCCATAATTAAGCCTTCATTGCACACCCCAACTTCACATGAATCAAAGTCTAACCCCCCCCCCCCAGTCTTTTTTCTACAATTCTCATACTGTCTGGAAGTAACAGTTCTATCTCAGCTAATTCTTCTAGTTGATGCACAAAATTATCTTCACTTTCTCACTTTGATCCACTGATGCTACAGTTTGAGACTGATGAATTTTTCTGGCACATAGCCAACTCTGTTGGTTAGTGTTCTGGACTCTGCCAACCCAGAAGTTGAGAGTTCAAATACCTAATACAACTACCGAAAGATGGTTCTAAATTTTTGTTCTATTACAATTAGACTTTCAAATGACTTTGTTGTTGGAATAGGTGAGTGGTAGTGAGCAAGTTTCAAGTGTAATTTGTATAGGAAGGAGAGAGAAGGGTGGAGGAATTATGTCAAAAATGAAGGATGGCATGACAGACGGTTGGAGTCAAGTTTCATTGAGAGCAAGAATATCTTCCAAATTACCCAAGATATGATTCTCTAGAGAATGGGAATTGTTTGTGGTAACATGAATTTTAGGGTGACAGAAGTTAACAGTTTGAAGATGGTTAGGACCAGAGACCTCAATGTTGCCAGACATAAGCCACAGAAGGTGAACTAGGAACAAGTAACTACAATATGGTTTTGACCTTTGTGTGGATTTTGAGAGCTGGGAGTATCATGATGAATGAACAGGATGTGTCAGAAAAAGCTGGATGAGGTAAAAGGAATAGACCTGGACAGCCAGTGTGGCACATGTTACATTTAGGGTTGTGGATGAATAACAGACCATGGCAGAGCATGTCAATTACCTCTGCAGTTCTTCCTTTAACCAAATGCAGTGAAATCAAATCAGTGACATCATGCACTGCAACTTTTGTTCAATCTGTAATTTGATGTTCCTGTTGACTATTGTTGTGATGTCAGCAGAGTGTACAGAACCCTGCTGCCAGGTTAGGCAGTTGGACCATATCACCCCTGTACTTCAAGATCTCCACTGGCTGCCCATTCACAAGAAGATCGTCTTGAAGGTAGCGGCACTTGGTTTCAAGTGTCTACACGGAATAGCACCATCATGCTTGGCCAAAGACTGTGCCAGCATCATCAGCTCCCGGTCGATCTCGAGTGCATCCTGGAATGACTTAGTGTGGTCCAGAAATGCCAATGTGGTGCATAGTAGAACATTTGATGCATCTGGCCCAATGGTTTGGAATGTGCTGTCTGTCAGACTTCAGATTCTGGAACTTTCAATCGAAAGCTTCAGGAAGAAATTAAAGACTTACTTGTTGACGTCATCTGACTAAGCAGAGCTGTAACTAGTGATTATGCCGTGTATTTAGTTATATTAACGGCTCATCTACCACTCCAGCGTTCACTGCGAATGATTATCTCAAGATGGTGACGGACAAGATATCGGGTCTCCGTGCTTCAACTGCTGATTCTCCTCTACCAGATTTCTCTCGTACTGACTGTAAATTCGACGGTTTCAGCCCAATCCTTGAGGCTGACCTTCGACGGGTCATCAGTTCCTCGAACCAGAAGTCTTGTGAGCTGGATCCGCTCCCTCCGTTCATCATTGTTAATGTACTTGATGACATTGTTTCATTTCTTGTTTATATGTTAAACAGGTCACTCTCTGAAGGTTATCTTCCACCATCACAGAAACGTGCTATAGTATTTCCAAAACTGAAGAAGCCTAACTTAGATGCTAATGTTTGTCAAAATTACCGGCCTATTTCCAACTTGTCATACTTATCCAAAACTCTTGAGAGACTTGTTGCTGCTCAATTTGTGCCCTACTTGGAACAATCAGGACTCCTGCCTCCAACTCAATCTGGTTTTCGGGGTCACCACTCCACTGAAACTGTTCTTCTCTCACTCCTCTCTGACATATACACGGCTATTGATAGATCTCAATTGTCTCTCCTTGCACTATTTGATGTTTCTGCTGCTTTTGATATGGTGGATCATGAGCTCCTTCTGCAGCGCCTGCATCTATCATTTGGTTTATGTGGCACTCCCTTCCATTGGTTTACTTCTTATCTTTCTGACCGCACGCAGATGGTTGTCCTGGGTGACACTAGAACACCGTGGGTTAGGGTTGACCTAGGTGTCCCGCAGGGGTCGGTCTTGGGCCCCATTTTATACATTCTCTTTACTGCAGACATCCCTTCTGTTTTGACTAAACACTTAGCTTCGGGTCATCTATATGCCGATGATATTCAAGCTCTAGTACATGGCTCACCATTTGAGCAGATCTCTATGGTGGGTAGGGTGGAGTCATTAGCACGGGATCTCCACCTCTGGATGATGGCAAATAGACTTAGCCTTAATCCATCAAAAACCCAATTGATTTGGTTTGGAACCAAACAGCAATTGTCAAAACTTGACCTCCAGCTACTGACCTCACTATTTCCTGACTTCACTTTCTCCTCTAGTGTCCGTGATCTGGGTGTCACACTTGACAGTGCCTTAACGTTCACTGAGCACCTAACACTGCTGACCCGCTCCTGTTACTACCAACTAAGGCGTCTTAGAGCCATTAGGAGGTCAGTATCCACCACTGTCTTTACAACCATGGTGCACGCCTTTGTCTGTACACGTATCGGCTATTGTAACTCGGTGCTAATCGGACTTCCAAAGACGCGTCTGTCCTCAATGCAGTCGGTCTTGAATGCTGCAGCCAGACTTATTGCACGTCTTCCACGTTACTCGCATATCTCCACATACATGACCAATGAACTTCATTGGCTTCCTGTGGCGTCTAGGATCAGATTTAAAGTCTTGCTCTTAGTAACTAAGTCCCAGCAGGGTCTAGCGCCTAAATATCTCTGTGATTTGATGTGTAAACCACTCTCTGCCCGCTCATCTCGTCCTCTTCGTTCCTCCGTCCGACTTGATCTCTTTGTCCCTCGATCGCGGACTTCCCTGACCCAGCATCGGGCCTTCGCTGTAGTGGGTCCGTCACTATGGAATGACCTTCCCCCTGCAGTCCGTAGTAGGGTTCTAGAGGGGATCACACCTGCTTCTCTTCGCTGCCTAAAGACTTACTTGTTTACGGGCCTGTCACGTTGAGAGCGCTTCTGTATAGCCCTGCTGAGAGAAGCGCTTTATAAATGTTCAGATAAGATAAGATAAGATAAGATTTACTGGCGGAGACTGATTAGCCTATTGACTAAATGGGCATATAGCAACTTGCTATATTAATAATTTAGTTATATTAACTTGTAAATCTTCATATAATAATAATAATAATAATAATAATAATAATAGTAATAATAATAATAATAAAGTTGGCACATCATGCTTTCTTGTACAAAGGACCGTCCTTTTGGAACAGTCTTCTACTCTACAAATACGTTCTGTTCTGTCACAGACAGTTCACAATACAGTTCCAGCTATGCTAATTTCACCCATTTTGATCTGTTATTTTGGTCTCCTGTCACTACCTTTGAGAAGTACTTAAAATGCACTTTGTAAATGATTGTATACTTTTACCTGTGTGGCCTGAGTTCAAATTATGGCCCAGTTAGCAGGCTGATGTTGGTGATCGGTTGTGAATTGGAGGGTAAAACTACACCGATCCAATCTTATTGACCAAAAGTTGGATCAGTTTCTAAAAGCTGTGAGCAGATGCTGGATGTTCAACCATTCCCTATAGTGACCAAGACCTTGGCCGAACATTGACCCAGTGTGTGTGTGTGTGTGTGTGTGTGTGTGTGTGTGTGTGTGTGTGTGTGTGTGTGTGTGTGTGTGTGTGTGTGTGTGTGTGTGTGTGTGTGTGTGTGTGTGTGTGTGTGTGTGTGTGTGTGTGTGTGTGTGTGTGTGTGTGTGTGTGTGTGTGTGTGTGTGTGTGTGTGTGTGTGTGTGTGTGTGTGTGTGTGTGCGCGTGTGTGTGTGTGTGTGTTTGCTGCATGGGCAATCCTTGTGGGGGAATTTCTTGCAGCTGCTGGGGTACTATCAAGATCCAATTGCTCTCCAAGGGATTAGCTCTCAAAGTGTTTTGGGAGTAACTTCTTGTATCTACAATTTGTATCACTATGTCAGTGTTACCCTGGTCCACATCAGTAGCTCATGTTGGGTGTAACTCTTCTTTAGCAGCTCCGGAGTCCATGATTGTGACTCGTGAGTGATTGGACAGCTTGGTGTAGCTCCTGTATTCATGGGAATGGGTCCATTAGAACAGCTTCTGACTTCATGGAGTAGCTCCTGCTTTTCACCTTTGACCTTTGTAGTTCCCTATTTCCACAAGGATTAGATGGCAGTGTCCTTATAGACTAGCTTTCAGAGGAAGCAGCTGCAGTGGTCCTTTGGGAGCAGCCTTCAACAGCAGTTTTAAAGCGATGGCACAGACAATGCCCGTTATACAAACTTACACTACATCACATCGTGTCACTGTGTATCCCGTAATATTCATGGTAGTAGGATGGGACTGACTGCTTATGCTGGCATCCGGAATTAATCCATCAATGTCTGTGGAGGCTGATTGGGTCAGATACTGCACACAATGCCATTACAAGTCTGTGTCTGGAAATCACTCGACTGCAGATGCACTGTGTCCGTCCCTCCGTCTGTCCACGTATCCATCCACTCATCATTCGGTCTGTCCACCTATCCATCGGTCTGTCCGCCTATCCGTCCACCTATCCATCGGTCTGTCCGCCTGTTTCTCGGAGGAGATAGAAACCGCGGAGGCCGAAGAAGAGATATTCATGCAGAGTCAAATGCAGACGGAAATGGCATGTGTCATTTTGCAGCTAAATCGGGACATTTATGATGGTACTGTGTGCCATGTGTGATGGATATCATAACGTCTGTGCAGTGTGCCAGTCTCATGCCAAGCAGCAGCAGCAGCCGTGGCATCTCCAGCTCTCATTGCTGTCTGCAGAGGAAAGAGAAAGAGAGAGAGCATGCTTTGGATGGCAGATTTTCCTGTTTCCTTCTATTAGATAGCCAGCTCTTGTGCTGCTTTGTGATAGCAAACTTTTCTGCAGTGATGGTCCAAGGAAGAATACCGCATTCACGTATCACTTGTTCTAAAAAGAAAATCACTCCATAGGCACATTCGCCTGAGGATAAATGGGACACATCCCCTTTCGATTTTGAAGAAGAAGATGCCTGTTTTATTTACTTATGTAGAATTTTGAAATGAAATTGACTCTTTGATAAATGTTAACATTTATAGGTAAAGTGAGCTTATGCACCAAAATAAAAGAGCACAAAGCAAATATAAATGCAGTACATTACGGCTAATGGAGCAGAATAAGCCCAAGGATGCATTAGCATGAAAACCATTTCCATCTCCATAGATTTTCAAATTGTGAAGCACTTATGCTCTTGTTTTGTTCGTTAATCCAAGAAGTATTATGAAATTCATTGTAATGTTATCGTGAATTTTTTATAGCACTAAAGTATGGAAATTCCTTTTTTTAGATGGAAGTAAAACCAAGATGCATGAATTTTTTATAGATATATTTATATATTTAGCCTCTATTATCTTTCTTGCCTATATTTAGTTTCTTTCTATCTTTGTTTCTTGTAGAGTTCAACGAAATCTAGGATTGCCTGTCCAGAGAACAAGGCCGCTTGAGGTTTTACTTGCTGTTTGTGCATACTGGTTGATCCTGGTCCACTAACAGGTAGAAGAAGAAGTACGAGCAGCTGCAACAGCTGACAGCAGGGAGCACGATGGCATCATGGAAAGTCGCCTTCAGTGCACTTTACCTGATGTATCTGGCAGCTCTTGTATTAGCAAAAAAGTCTGGTAAGTCATCTGACCAGCCATTTAAGTAAATGGCTTAAAAATGAAACTAATTCTAAATTGTATATATACATATTCAGTCTTTTCTGAGTGATTGTACAGTCTTAATTCATATCAGTTTTGCAGGAGTTTCCGGTGGGTGAATTCCTTGGCCACTGCTGCCCATTTGAATAGGTGCAGTATCTTTCAGGCAGCTGTGTTTGGACCCTGCTAGCATGAGATGCAACCACAGAATTACTTAGCAATTTTCTCGTTACTGATCATACTAGTTTTGCTGTTAGTGATTTAACTATGCAGAAGAGTGATTAGGATAGGTTAAATTACCTTACGAATGATGTCATCAACCAATGGTCTTCATATTTGTAACTTAGTCTTTGAGTTAGAGAGGTTGTTTTGGTCCTGGCTAACTACACATGTATTAAGTTTATGGTCTTTGTGGCTCAGACAAATGGATTTTCATTTCCAGGTGAAAACCGGCCCTAATCCATTTGAAGGTATTGAACAACACAGCACAGTTATTTGTGTAGGCTACAAATGTATGCAGTAATCCGGTTCATTATAGGCTCGAGCAGTTCTTCAGAGCAAAATTTTAACTTTTCTGATGACTTTTTGTTACTTTCCGCAGACAGAGCAGTTGAACAATTGCTATATGGCAGGTCAGAAAAATAATTGGCTGATGTGATGGAATGGAAAGCTTTACCTTGTACTATCTTACAGTTTGAACCTTTTCTAAAGAATATTCAGATAATTAAGGGCTTTTGGCTATGCTAAAACTGAAGACCTGTGCAAGTTTTTAAAATATTTCTTTCATTAATTAGGAGACAGTTATGGATTACAGATTGACAGAAACTATGACTTTATTATCTTGTAACGATCCTTGCTGTCAGTTAATGAGTCAGTGAGTCATTGTAATAAGTCAGTCAATGAGTCATTTGGTCAGTCAAACATGTATATAATCATCAATACACAAGAGCGGTAAAAGGAAAGGTCGTTGAACTTGGTATGCTAGAAATGTTATTTGTGGGTTTATATTATTTCTTGAAATGAGAAGCAACGCAGCACTGTGAAATAGTTTCTATATCTGTTGTAATGTTAAACCCTCTGGTTTTTCGAAGACATTATCAGGTGGTACAGTTAGTGCGTAATGTCCTAACAGTTGCAGTCGTGGAGCGGCTTCTGCTGGAAATTGTTGAGCACTGGAATGGCTGGAGTGGCCTTTATCCTAAGGATAAGTGCACTGCTCTGTTGGATGGAAATGGTGTGGTTATTTCCTAGAATAGAACAAAGGCTGCTATTGTGGGACTGTAATAGAGATTTGGGGATGGGTCCAAGTTCTGGTACATGGAATGCAGAAGAATCTAAATATAAGAAATGCGGGAGGCCAGCTGGTGCTACTAATCTCCTCTGGATTCTGTCCTAGCCTGGGACAGAACTATCATGACTTCTTAAGAACTCGTTCTCCTGAATACACCTCATTAAATGCCAGTTCTTGGCATTTTAGTCCCACCGAGCACATCCTCGCTTCTTGCAAGCAGAGGTTATCTAGATCTGAGTTTAACGAGAATGTGTTATAACGTAATAATGTAAACAGTTGTTATGGGTAATTACTTGTTAACTGCTGCATTCAAAGTTATGATCTGTACACATGTGTGACAATTATCATTATGGGCTGCATGGCTTGGAAATATTTGACATTTTATCATATACCAACCTTCCAATTTTGGATGTCCTTGCATTTGTGTCATGTTTTTACCAATGCAGATTTGATGACCATAGTAGTTTTGATGAGTGATAACAGTAATGTTAATGAGAGTTATAGAATAATAATGATCATTATCAATCATTACAGTCATAAGTGTAAAAACCATAAGAATTATTATTATCTTATTAACAGTAAAAGGAGCTGGATATAACTGAGCACCAGCAAATTCATGAACCAATCGCTCCCCTTTTATTTACGTTTGATTATGAGGAATAAGCAAAAAACTCTGATTCTCTATGTTCTTCAATTATTAGGACATATTATAGTTTACTGTGGTTTTCGACTATGGTGTATCTGCTACCATTTCACACTTAACCAGGTTAAGTTGGTGCAGCCTAGAATAAATAACAGTTACAGAGTTCTGTGAGAATGAGGTGGGAAAGAGGTACAACTAAGTTCACTTAGGTATATGTGAATGAGTGTTTGGCTTTTAGAACTCTGGAGTGAAGAGAAATTTAAAAGTCTTAAACAATTTTTAGTGAAAGATATAGTAACATAATAGTGACCCATGCCAGCAGTGCATCATTTCGTTGCATTCTACAAGAAACCAAAATAGAAAGAAACTAACCAGAGGCAAGAAACACAATGGAGGCAAAATATATCAATACATCTATAAAAATTCTTGGTTTTTCTTCTGCCTAAAATGAGGAATTTCCTTACTTTGGTGCTATAAAAATTGAGATCCTTGAATTGTAGGAGATTGTGGCAATCTTTTAGTTTTAATTCTAAGGAATAAGTTATAAGCTAAATCAAGGTAGCCACCATTTGCACGCCCACATTTCAAAATCTGGGAAGATAGCAATGGGGAAAACAAGCTTCCTTGTAACCTCATCACCAGGCCTACTATATTCATCCAGCTGTATTGTATTGTTTACATTACTATTATGCAAGTTATGAATATTTATGATGTGTTCAAAGCCACAGGGAAATGTGAATCTGAAATTTACTTTATATAAATGTACATGTATATAAAAATGTAGGCAGTATGATGCAGTACAGTGTTCCTCTTACCATGGATGCTTTGAAAAACAAAATTTATCGATGAATTTTTTCATTTATTTATGCAGGTAACAACATAAAAACTAAATTTGAGGTCAGAAATTAGATTATGTAATGAAAATGTATCTATCTATATCTCTATTATATAAGTTGTTATTAAGCTTGTGAGTTAAGAAAAGTTTGCTTTTGTTGTGCAATGATTAGCAGGCTGAAATGGGTTTAAAGGGTCTGTTAGTTCTTGTACAAATTATGGAATGCCCTGTGACAAATCTTAGTTTGCTCTTTCAGGTGATTGGATAGTTTAAACGGGGAAACTGTGACCAGTTTCTTCTTGTACTCAGTGTATTGTGCACAACCACTAATATTTATTTGTTAAGCCATTGAACTTTGCTACCTACAGTATGTTGCAATTATGTAATTCTGCTGATGTTTGGATTTGAAATAAGCCAGAGGTCGCAGTTCTGGCAGATTGCCACAGGATCAGAGTTGATCAGTTGTGGACCAACACTTTCAATTATGTGAGGAGCTCATGCCTAATTGAATTTATGAAGACACCATTTTCCTGCACGGTTCTAGGGCAACATTAGAGTATCCCCACTTCAAAAGCCAGGGGGAGCATGTCCTTTGTGGTATGAACTTGGCTGACCATATTGTTATGTTCCAGGGCAAATGATCAGCTGGTGGTGGTGGTGATGATGATGATGCTCCTTGCACGTTATCAATAACTGTGAAAATCAATAACTTCCTTGGGGACTGTAGTAATGCCAGCAAGGTTTTGCTTATGTTCCTGAAAGTTTCATTATTCACTGTGGCTAACTCTGTCACCTTCATCCTTCAGATGGGTCAATAGTCATTGAAAGCAGTTGCATGGGTTGTGATCTGTTCATTTTCATTGTTTAGGATTTTCTCACTACGTCCAGCCAATACATCGTAAGTAACCATGGCAACTGCTGCCGCTGCTAGTGATGATGACAATGCATCTTCTTATGACACACATTTCACTTTTAATGCTTTTGCTATTTTCTTTTTACACTTGAATGAATGTCATGAACGTTTGCTGGCTTAATGGGTTGACTGGTGTGAAATCCATTTATTGTGTTCATGGTGAAATGTCTTTGCACCATGACAGAACTTTTCGGATTTATGTACTGATTCTTTAAGAAAATGAAAGAATTCTTTGAATGAATTAGTTTCTTTGACGACAAGAGATGAATGATCGAATGAAAATGGAAGCGAATTTCCATTTGAGGTTCTTATAAGTCACTACATGTGAACATCCAGATACGTTGCCGCTGTCTTTAGAATATTACACATGGCCCACAAAAGTACGGGCATGGTAAATTTCTGCATCATTTGGTATTTTGCTATACTAGTTAATGAAACTTTACTTCTTTGCTGATAGTATACTTTGCTTTTTGCAAGATAGACTTTATTCTCTGAACATGTTTCATACTTCAGTTGTTTCATTCTCTACACTTTTCATTCTCTAAATTACACTAATCTAATTATGTTTGCTTTTTAGTTTTACAGTTTTCTGCTTTTATCAAATTTCCTGACTAAATTAGAAATCTCGTTTTGTTGGAGGGGCAGCAGTTCTTGAGATCAAGGCAAAAGTCCTAACACTTTTACGGTGTGTCTTTCATCACAACAGCCCCTGAAGATTCTAATCTGACTTTAATCTCCCCAGTGGTTCCTGTCCATTTAGAAATTGTAACATAATTATGTTACTTATAGTTTAAGGTTTCTTATTGCTTTGTTATCAGGCAATAACTTTGTTGTGTTCTGCTTTTGGCTGATGACATGGTGTTTCAATTTAAAGCCCATTGACAACCACTGCTTGTGGTTCAATAACTAATTGTGGCCTCTGGCCAGCAGCAGTTTGATTAAGCTCTGTTGGTTCTGCTCAGTCTGTCTCATGGAGGGGAGATAGAGTAATGGTAACACTAATGGCCAGGAGAGCATAAGGTATGCGGATCGATTCCCGTAACCCCCCTCTAGGGCGGCGCCTTGCATGGCTGCCAAACCATGTGTTTAATTAAGATCTTGATTGTACTTTCATGTTTCAATGTAATCTTTCTGCGTCTGTCGGCTTGAAATAGTAAAGAATATAATTATTATTATTATTATTATTATTATTATTATTATTATTATTATTATTATTATTATGTCGTTCTCAACTTTAAAACTTAACTATTTCAAATTGCTTATTCATCGTAGTTGACTGATCTTCTGAATATTGACCTGATTATGGCTTGGTTTTGATGCATGATGGAAATTACTAAGTACTAATTACTAATAATAATAACAATAATAATATACTGTTAAGTTATTTAAGTAAGCTTTCTTCGTGGTGCTATTTTATATCGTCATCATCATCACCATTATCGTCATCTGCATTGTGACAATAGTACTAGAATGAGTTTTATAGTTAGCTGTTTTGTAGGCCACTATTAATTTTGCTCTTGTCCACCATCACCAGCTGTTCACTAGACTTTCTTTTCTCGTTAGAATTATCTTGCTTAGTTCACATGTATTTATGAGCAGAATATATATCTTTCTCCGTTTTGATCTTGTTGGCTAGTCGTCCCATCTTACTTTCTCTGTTTGTTCTTCTTCTTGTGGGTCTACACAATAGATTCAGATGACTCTAAGTCTGTGTAAATTTTTCCAATACAGCAGTCCCAGAAACATCAGTTGGGTTTTTTTTAGTCAAGGTGACTCGTGCATGACATGGTAAGATAAGATAGCATGACCTGTTTCTTTATCCAAAACACTTTGCAAACTAGGTGACTCCATTCTTACCAAGAGGTCATGTCCCAGAACTCAATTACCCCCCTCCCCCCACCCACCGGTACGTGTTTCTAATCAGAAGAACTCGAGTCTAGTGAAAGTGAACCTATTCTAACTAACAGTATATAGGAGACAGTGGCCTCATTCAGACCAAAAAGTCATGTTTAGCCGAGAACCAATTGACCCATTTCTAGAGTACGAATAGCAAGTGACCTCCCCTCTTAATACCTAGAGTCTCAAATGCAAATTGAAGACAAGCTGTTTGTCTGTCTCAGCAGTTATTATTATTGTTGTTATGCATTTATGTAGTGCCACTGTGTAATGACCAAACATCAGTCAATCACACAGAGCAGTTATGAGTGAAGGACTTGCAGGGTCCCTGCACAGTAACCGTCTCGGGAAGGCTCGAACCCTTACTCTCCGCATTAATACAAGGCTTGCGTACTGACCAGTCGGTTACCATGTTAAAGTAGGAATGCATTGAACCACTGAGGTTGATGCACTCAAGTTTCAGTTTAATTTTTTCTAACATAATTGGTAGCCGTAGAGGAGATACAGGCACAGGTGGAAGAGAGGTATTGTGTGGAAACAAATAAGTTACTTCCAAAGGTGAGATATCAGTCACAATCAGGTGCATAACACAAGGCACAGATATTTACCTGTACAACCAGAGTTTCAGTTGTGTTGAGCCATAGCTACAAGGCTGTTACAGTACCAATACTTAATTCTGTTGATTTAATTATTCAACAGGCTTGTGCTGGTTAGCAGCCTGCCTTTTATCATCATTAACTTGCTTATTTATGATTTATTTCTTTGTAAAAATTCAACATTGCTTTTTTGTTTAGTATGATCTTCAAACATGTGCAACAATTAAACATATCAGCATTTAAGATCAGCAAGTCATTAGCCGCAAGCTGTTGAACTACTACTTGTGATGGTTCTCCCTGGAAGTAGATTTCAACCACAATAACTGTTTATTTGACGTTTTTTGGGTAGGCCTGGCATTAATAATCTTGCCACTGAAAACACCTTTACATTTCCAGGGAGGGGCTTCAGATGAAAAATTGGTTCAGGCTTTGGCCCAATTGTTTGTTATGACCTTCTGCTTACCAGTCTTTTTAACAAGCTGAACCCAATTGATGATGCTGATGCCAGCTGAGGAGAATGAGCAGCTTGTTTTTGTTACTGCCTCCTCAGCATCAATGTTGGCAGGCAGTAATCATTTGGAACAGTAGAGGAAAGGAGGGAGTGAGAGAATGAGAAAGAATGAGAGAGAAACAGACAGACAGACAGACAGAGACAGAGAGGGAATGAAAGAAGTAAGTAAGATTTGGGTCTATGTTTAGCATCTGACGGGGTTGGGGGGGGGGCAGATGTTGTAATCAAAGTGGCTAGTTGTGGACTGTGGCTGCCAACAGCTGTCATGTTTTACCCTCAGACTTTAACTGGCACCTCTTCAAGTGACCCCCATCTCTCCATTCCTACTGGAATTTCAGTAGAGATTATCCCTGAACATAAGAACATGTTCCTAGTGATTTGCTGATCCTAAAGTTGATTGACTAAATAATTTATTGCCTTAATAAATAGCAGTGAAAGTTGTTTCTGTAAATAGATAAGGTAATAAGAGTAATTTCAGACTTTGGAGTACAGTGAAGTTTGATTAAAAGGGCATCTGGTGTTGTTTTATAATTGAAGTCTGAAGCTGGGCTGTTTCCCACAACCATCCTGCGTGGGGGGTCTTTGGGTCGGGACTTTCCTCCTAAGACCAAGACCATTCATTACTCAGTGAGATGTACCCCTCCTGACTGCTCTGTGAATGTCTTAAAATAAAGAATATTTTCCAGACTGATTTCACTCAATCAAAATGTGGCATGTTTAATTTCAGCAAATGCTGTGGACTCTGTAGAGGAGCTTATGACACTTCCCAGATGTGCTAGTTATTAGGAAATTCGCACCCTCTTCTTCAACCCCTCAATTTTCGAACATGTACTGGATCCTATGGTTATAAAAGTCGTCTACCTGGCTATGTCACGGCTAGCGATAATAACTGAGAAAACTGGAACTGTAGATTGCTTTGCCATGTTGATGAGAGGGCTGTCAGTAAATGAAAAAGGATTTCCTTATCCTAGCATATTTTTGCATGTTAGCAAGGCATTGTAATCATCATAGATATAGGCCTATATATAAAAGCTTCACTATATACTCAATTCTGTATTCAGTAGTTCAAAATGCATTGGCTTCCATGGCTGAGAGCTCACAGTGCTTCCTCAGACCCCCAGTCATCAGGGTCTGACATCCTCGGCACTAACTGCCCCAAACCCAGTTTCAAAGATCTAATGTGCCACTCACAGAATTTGTGTGTTTAGTGCATTAATGTATTCCCGCTGAACATTATCATTAACACTGGACATGGCGCTTTATTTTCTCAGCCTCAGCATATCTGTAATTGTAACTGTAATTATAACAAAACATTGATATAATAGCACCTTCTAAGAATCTCTGTTAAGTGCTATGTGCATGGCTCTCAGTCAGAGGGAAGAGGCATGTCTTTAACGCTGTGTAATTTTAAAGGATGTGAGGAAGGATGGCTAATCATTATCCTCACTGTCTGATCTTCCCATCTTGAGTGTATCACCAGTCCACTCATCATGTAACTGAATTCACGAGTGGGACAGCATTCTTGAATTATAATTCTTTACTGGTGCACAGTTGAACTCCCAACCTCTGAGCTGACAGTTTAGCATGCTAACTGCTAAGCTGTCATGCAGCCATATTGGTAACATTGCACCTAAAACTATGGTTTTGCACTGGTGTTTAGCACCAAACAGTGATGTAAAATCAGTCCGTAGAAATGAAATTATATCTGGAATGGCTAAACTTGTGGATGTCTGCAAGACAAGTACTGCAGAAGGCAACAGCAATATTCTAATGTATTCAAAAGTAATTCCCTTTATAACTTCTACAGTGCATTACATTAGTGCACAATTCATCAGTTGATGGTGCACCACTAACACCAATCCAGTGACTTTAGAAGATCAAATCATGGAAAGACTACACCTCTGTTGTGAGACATTGAGAAAAATGCACACAAAACACTACCCCAAGTCTTATAAAAAAGGTTAGACCACCTATTTGTACAGCCATATCGATGGCCTTCAAGTATTGTCATTTTGTTGTCATGGTACTCAGTCATTAAAGTACATATATTAATATTACCAGTACATATATATTATTATAATTATAATAATAATAATAATTATTGTTATAATTATACTTATTATAGGTAGATATGATCTCTCAGGTTATAAAAAATTGTCTGTAATCAGAAAAATGGGCATCTAGAGCGGTTACATCTCCTCCAAATTATTAATCATTATTATTATTCTTGGTATTACTATTAATGCTACTACTACTGTTATATGGAGGCATTGATTCAGTTGGTTCACTTCAGAAGCTGATATTTTCTTTCAGTTCTTTCCCCTCCAACTATTACCCAACATCCAAACATTGAGGTAACTTTCAAAGCAGGAGAGAAGGTTGAAATTCCCTGCAAAGCAACTGGGGAACCAGCTCCATCGTAAGTTTTATTTTAGCAGATCCAACAACATTTGTCATCTTTAGAGGAAATTTTTGCCAGGTTTTAATGTCCACGTTTTTAAAAACATATTTACTCAAACTTTACTGACAGATCCCTTTTGGTAACTTGGATTAATGCTTGTCCCAGGTAATAAGTTACCTAAGCATTCTTGTGATTTCTAGAATAATGGAACCCAAGTTGCTTCACAACTGAAAAATTCTAAATATTTTTGTGCAAATATTCTAAATTTTAAGAAGGAAAGATGACAAATGTTGCATAGTAATGGTGTTGTGCATTTAGCTGCTTCGTTGTTGTGTGGTGTTGTTTTGCTGTAGGCCTTGCTGTTGTCAAGTGGTAGTTTTGCTTTGAGTATTGTGTGATTTTGTCATCTCTATCTATATTTAGTTACCCTACCACCAAAGATAAGCCAGCAACCTGCACGGGAAGTGGCCTTCAAACCCGGAGAGGCGGTCACTCTGCCTTGCGTTTCTGTGGCTGATCCAAAGCCAGTGTGAGTTCAATGTTTCTGTGTCTCAGACACTTTGTTCTTGCTAAAACATTCTGTCTTTGTTTTTGCGAATAATTTCAAGACTTGATTTAGGCAATTAATTATATAATTATCAATCCTTGCTCATCATCCTCTGTTCTTTCCTTTTTCTGGGTGACTAGTATTGGCATCACCTGGAAGTAAACATGGGAGTCCATATATGGGGGGAAAGATTTTCCCCCGGATTTTGTGCCTATTTTACAAAAATAAAATCTTTTGGTTGTTATGAATATCACGACAGTCCCAACACGATTTTCAATGCGAAAAAACACTTAATTATGTAGGTAAGTCCTTGACCATTATTTATGTTTAAAGTTGTCACATGTTCTGTGTTCATGAATAGCTATTCTGTAGAAAAGGTCTTTATGCCCCCCCACCCCCACAAAAACTTTATGCATTTAATTTGATTTAGTGAATGTTAATTTTTTCATCTTTAATCTGCATCATGCAGAAATTATGATTTTAATGGTGTTGTGTTTTCGTTTGATTTATCACGCGTGTTGTTTTGTTTATTAGCATATTTTTTTATTTTGAAATCTTTGTTGATTGAAATGATGACTCATTTAGCATCATCCCAATAAGGATAATTGCAGAAAACAGGCTTTGTTGAGTTTGTTTATGTGTGGTAGAATTAGAAGCCATTTCTTATAGCATGCTTCTAATTACTGGGTACTGTAGGGCTTCAGTGGTGACAACTCTGAAGAAAGTCAGGGCCCTCAGGCAATTCTGTTGTTTTCACTCTCCCTCTCAGGCTGCTGTTATTGGTGGAGTAGATGGAGCAGAAAGGTTTTGAAGTGTAGGGAACAGCAGTTTAGTTAAGTTAATTGGATTGATGAAAGAATTCTGTTCCAAATGGTGAGTGTTGTAGGAGGGTAGATTGGGTTTCCATTTACTTGACAGAGTAATTTCACTAGTTGACTATGTATGGGAGGTCAAAGAAAGGAGAAACCCAGATCATAGTCATTCCAATGTATGGAATAGAGAAGGGGTGAATTCTACTTAATGGAATATCCATATCAGACAAGCATGAGGAAAAAGAATGAGACTAGGCTGTCAGGAATTCAATTTGTTGTACGTCAGGAAACTACCAGTGCATAACTGAAGCCCCACGGTACTCTTAGCATCAAGGGAGTTGCAGTAGTCATTTATAATTAAAATAGTGGATATGAAAAATTCCTCTGCAAATATTTCGTGTAACTTTACTATAATTTTATTTGTGAGGTCTGTAACATATCTACCCTCAGTTGCAGTTCAAGTATAATGTGGTTTCAACTGACCATATGCGATCTGAATGGATTTGACTGGGGCAGGTCAGACCAAGACTGATCAAAGTATTAACAGTTCTAAGTTTTCCCCAAAATTGTTCTGAAACACAAATTGATTAACCTTGTTCATGGGTCTAGTAAGCACTACAGTTTCATACCAGAACATATATTTTGAATTAGTTTCTTTTCAACTTAAGTCTCGTAGATAAAATCAGCTTTAAATGTCTGTCCTGCATTTACAGATACAATGAGGTTTACATTCTATCCTCCAGTCATAGATAGAATCAGCTTTACATTCTGCCCTTCAGTTATTCCCTTGCTCTATCGGATGTGTTCTTCTTGAGTGACACGCAGTGGCTGGCAAAGCGATAGCCATTGTAGCGTTCCTTTCCACTCTACTGGCTCGCTGTGAAATGGGCAAGAAATATTGAACCAGACAAATTGTCCGAGGTGGTTCATCCAGCAATCGATTAGTACGATCTGCAATTAAGTGCTGGCTCCAGGAATGATTTGTTTTTCATCAAAAGGTCTACCATGGGATCAATTGCAACTGTCTGGCTGCCAGTTTGAACTGCAACACTCTTCTCGATTTTATCCACTGGACATGTTTTCGTTCATATGCCGTAGTTTAAGACAAGAGAGTCAAAGCCTAATGCAAGCGAATTAAGATGGAGTTGAATGAATTGGACGTAGCTTTAAAGCCACAACTGACCTGAGGTAGTGACTAAATTGATAGCATGGTGTCTAGTTTCTTTTACTCAGTCTCGGAGTCAAAGAGAGCCACAGAGTGTTCATGGATATAGCCGGCAGAAAATGAAACCTGGAAGGTTCATGTCTTACAGTACTTCCTTTTCTGCTTAAAGATGAGGTTTGATTGAAACACCAATTTAGACCACTCTTCATGAATTCTATCTATCTATCTATCTATAATAAACTTCTATAGCGCCCCTTCAAGAAATCTACTCAGTGGCGCTCCCGACCCAGGCCCGGTCAAAAAGAAAGGTCTTAAGAAGGCCATAGAAAGTACCTGAGAGGTCTCTAGGGAGAGAGCGAAGGGAGAGGGGGAGGTCGTTCCAAGCGGTAGGACCCACCACGGAGAATGCCCTACGCTGCGCCATAGCAGTACGCGCATAGGGGACAGCAAAATCACCCCGGGAGGCCGAGCGCAAGGCACGGCGTCCCGCACAAGCGGAAGTTAAAGTAAAGAGCTCGCAGAGGTAGGCCGGGGCCCGCCCTAGGACACAATGCCACGCCATGGTGGAGACCCTGTAATGAATGCGATGCTGGACAGGAAGCCAATGGAGAACGTCTCGCATAAATTCAGAGACGTGGTCAAACCTTGAGATACCGCCAACCAAGCGTGCAGCCGACCGCAAGACCCTCTCTAGACAAACAATGCGAGTGTGAGGAAGTCCAACAAAGAGAGAGGAGCAATAATCCAGACGATTGACAATAAATGCATGTACCAGAGTGGAAGCCGCGGAGAATGAAAGAGAGCGGGATACGACACGCAGCTGGCGCAGTTGATAGTAGCAAGCACGAGTCAGTTCATGAATGTGCTTAGAAATCTGTATTAGAAATATTTTTATCTCCAAATTGACATATCCCACAGGCACGCTTCTTCTATGATAAATCCGTATATTTAGAGAAGAAGAAGAAGAAAACGTTACTGCAGCCACATACAGCACATCTATCGAGATTTTAGATGTGATGATGATGCTGATCTATGCATCTGCCCAATGTGACACAAGAACAAAGAAACCAGTGGTTTCAGATCATCAGAAGTGAAGACACTACAAGTACATGCCACTGCTAAAACACAATCAATGTCAAGCGGAGCCAGTGAAGAGAAGATGAATGGGAATTGCAATTGTCAGATACGGCATGGTCTTCCTGGATTTAAAACATCTGGTGCTCTACAGTTGAACTGAACACCAAAACAGCTATTTAGATTGCACACATAACCCTTACTCCTCCACAGCTGCAAGAATTGGACAATCACAGAGACCCAGAATGGGAAGCTGAACACCTTCACCGTGTGGTGCATCCGAAGAATGTTTCAGATTCCCTACACAGACTAGGTCAGGAAATTGTTGTTTAGGAGGAGAACAGCACCGGTACTGGTGACTGGCCGCAGTCTGAAAATGTAGACTGTGTTTCTTCGGGCACATATTACGTGCTGCAGAAGATTAGGACACTGGAGAGCCTTGTCAGTTACAATACCATCTGAGACGACTTAAGGCTGGACAGGATCTGGTTGTGGATTATGATAATGCAAAAGCAGTCAACCACTGCTAGCATTTCCAGCCTACCAATACGACCGTGGCCCTCCAACCCTTCGGCTTAGCCAGGGAGGACTAAATACAGGAATCTAATTAAGGCCTCCTTGGCTCAGTCCCTAAACCCAGATTAGCTCCACAGGTATTAACCTGTCACTGCAGGCTGAAATGTGTTTATGTTGTTATTGAATGGAAACTGCAATTAATCAGAATTATTGCCCATGTATATACACCTTATACGTCTGTTATGGTGGCATGGGCTTCCACTTGTCAGGGTTCACCCAGCATCCATCAGAGAGCTTTGTGGTCCAGTCTGAGGCAACTAGCTTGGCAGAGATGTATTGAGGAATGATGGCAGCTGAACTTTCTGCCTGGCAGCATGGGGTAGGTTCACCAATTTCCAGGTAGAAGATGGTAGAAGACCAGGGCTGTAGTGGTAAAATTTGAGGTGAGTATACGCTACCAGTTACCAGTGGCGTAAAAAAAATTTGAAGACCTGTTTTTAGGAATTCGTCTAAGAAAAATTTCTGAATTTTCACAGATTCCCTTGAAATTTTCTGACTTTTTACGATTTCGTCTCTGAAAAAGTTGATGACCTTTTTTTTTTTAGTCATTCGCCCTAAAAACCTCTCTTTTTTCAGAAATTTTCGTTCCCAGAGGTAAGTATATGCTGTATACCCGCGTATACCCTCGACTACAGCCCTGTAGAAGACCCAGTATGCTAGGCACAGACAAATCTCTGTGCAATGTAGCAACACCAGAGAACCAGTCCAAAATCTATTAATCATATACATTAAATTGTCTAATATTCAACTCAGTCTGCATTTTCTACACTTCTATTCTAAAATGCTGAAATGAGAAAATACTTTCAAATTTGTTCCTTAGCTGTGTAAATGCTTTCATAATTGCAATCTCAAGATTTATACAAAGCCCAAAAAGCGAAGTCATATGTCCTATTCAATGCTTCACCACTCAGATTGATTTTGCCTCAGAACCCATCAGTGTGGCCCAATTTGCCAATAGATGTTAAGTCTACCCTAATACAGTATTGTGTTGAACAGTATAAAATGTCAATCATGACTTTAAGAGATTTCTTTCTTGAAGATTTAAATAAAGTAGGTGTAAACTTTTATTTTGCCCGAACAAGATATTCTGATAATTTCTTGCAATGGAATGAATCAGTGACAAGTGCATTCTACATGAGTTGTGGTGACCTCTTACACAAGTTCTATGTCAAATAATAGGGTTAAACTGGATATTTATGGGAATACATAGATAAGTGGAGGTTTGCGTTGCCCAGTTATTGTGGTAGATTAACTTCTCTGTTATCAGATGCTGACTGGACCAGTGAGAGCAAGCGACTGAGATGTCAGTCCATCAGTTCTGTAACTTTTACATTATGAGTTTTAAGGCTGATAAATTTTCATGTGACCCAGTACATGGTTAAAGCTGGGGGCAGAAGTATGGTTTTAACATTATTACTCAGTGGTATGGTCCAGATTCAGGAATGCATGATTTTTAAGTTTGTTTGCATACTACAGATATACATGGAAGAAGAATGACCAGCCTCTGACAATCAGCAACATTGACATCAAACAGACGCCTGGTCTTGGGACGATTGTCATCAACGAGCCTGTAAGTTCCTACGAAGGTGTCTACCAATGCATTGCAACCAACAACTTTGGCAGTGCGATGAGCATCAAGACAATCCTCAAGAAGGCAGGTCAGTAGTAGGTTACTGGAGCAGTGAGACGAAGCACTGATGTCAGAATTCTCCTGAAGTTTCTTTCTAAACTCGAAGCTGCTCTAAGTTTGTACGTTAGATGCAGTACAAAACCCCTTATAGCCATATTTAGCTTCCATGCCATAGTTAGCACTGTCACTGGCAATCTCTATCAATCTCAAAGCAAATGTTTAAACCCAGAAACACGTTCAGGCGTTCACTCAGAAACTTAGTGCCATCTCCAGTATTATTATAAGAAGGTCTATAAAGAGCAAGTTAATATAACTAAAGACACCGCATATGTGTTAGTAGTTGCTCGGCTTAGTCAGATGATGTGAACAAGTAAGTCTAATTAACTGAAGAGACACAAATCAATAGTTAATGACTGACTTGTTTTGAATTTGTTTTGTCTAGTTCTGGAGCCATTTCCATCAGTTAAAGAACCAAAGATCCACCGACCTTTTGTGGGGATGCCTCTGACGCTTCACTGTCAGCCACCTACCAGCTACCCACAGGCACTCGTCTATTGGGGAGAGAGCAGAACTGGAGATCGACTGAAGCCGATTGATAGCACCGAAAGAATCTCATTGGATTATGAAGGCAAGAAAATTTCTGTATAATTTTCTTGAACGTCTTGTTTGGTGCCAATATCTAGTCCACTTGGCAGCAACCAATGGTGTCCAATCAGTTATCTGACCGGTGAGACTTTGAAGATGGAAGACTTTTATGCAGCACTTCTACTAAGGGCCATTGTTGATAAGGAATTGGTAATCATTGTTTTGAAGCAGATGCTTTGTTCATTCGTACTATAATTGTCATCATTGTTGCTTTTTGTGAATTCTTATAGAGCTTCTCTCTGACTGTGAAGGAAGCAATTTCTAACAGTCAGTGTTGATCTGCTTCATGTGTGGTAAATTTCTGGAGAACTGTTTCAGTGTGGTGTGAAGGAAATGTGAAACTTCCACAGGTCAATGCACGGAAAGCTTGAGACCATTTCAAGGAATTTAAAATCAAAATACCTGTTTGTCTATCACCTCCATGCTAGCTGTGGCTGAAGAGACTGTCTGCGCCTTTCACTTTCTGACTTTGTTACAGGTAACCTCCATTTTGCCAATATAAGAGTGGAGGACGGCCTGTCCGATAGGCATACTAATTACGTGTGTGCCTCTCTTAATGAGGTCATCCGCAGCGTAATGCAGGGTGAAGACCAGAGAATCATTCCCATACAGCGACGAGGTAGACCATTTTGTCACCGGCTGCTGTAGTTGCTGCTGCGACTGCCAGGGCTGTGACACTTGATTGACCAAATGCATGAGGGTTCAAATCAAGGCTTGTTGGATACGTAGCTGTCATGTTGCACATTTATCTTGCTTATGGGAGATTAAATCATGAGCTGCTTTGGACTGAAGCTTTTTGAATTCGTTTGGTTACTAATCCTTACTGACAAGGTATTGCTGGCTGTGTTTTAAGGTTGCTAAAATTAACGTCATGTCCAATGGGCAGCACTGCTTTTAAAAACTAAGCAGGAAATGTTTGATCCAAATTGCTCAGGCCAAATTCAGTTCTATGTCTCTGGCAAATAATGAATATTACTGTACTTAAATTGTCTACTCGTTGGGTGATAATGTCTAACCTAGTTCCAGCAGTTTAGGATGGAAAAGGGTTTGACAATTTAAGAAATTAACACAGAATTGTAATTTGGGCAGTGAATTGCAACAGATATTGCAGTCATCAAACTTTGTCAGATCTGGATTCCTGGTTGCATTCTTAGTTTAACAGTTGAATCAGTTTTTTGTTGCATTAACCCTTGAGTCACAGAAGGTGGAAGTGGATTCAAAAAGAAAGACATCAAGTTATCTACAATGGGATTTAGTCTTTACTTAATACACAACTAATCTCATTGCTTGGTATTTTTATTCTGTTTTGACTAGGATTATTGTGAAAACTAACCAATTTTATATTTATTAATTCATTTTGTCTGCTAATTTTGATTAGCTACAATCCGTTTTAAGCATAGGCTAACCCATCCCTAACCCACTAATGCTTGGTTATGTAATTAATCTGGTTTACTTTTTGTCAGTTCATTTAATTGTCAATTGGAGCACAGCACGTGGTTGCAACTAACCCATGTCTTTGCTTTGCATGGTTTGTAGGAAACTTGTATTTTGCAAATGTGCTGGCAGAAGATGCAAGAGGGGGGGTTAGTTATCTCTGCATTGTCCAGAATATGGAGCTAAGAAGTCTTGTTCAGGGTGATGATCAAAAGATTGATCCTCAGCCCATCTCAGGTAATTCGACTCAAGATTGTTTTCATCCATTGTTAAACCTGAACTTGGTTTTCATTTCATTAGACTTCTATACAGTACAATACACAACAACTGTAGTTTTGATAATGCCCACCTTACGAAATTCAGAAGTGCACACTGAAACTGGGCAACCATTAAGAGCCATAAGTTGACTGGAAGAGGTTAAGTTTTCACTTTAGAGCAAAGACAGTCTTGCTGCTAGAGTTGTGGAAATGAGGAGACAGAGAGTTCTGGCAACCACGACATGAACGCCGGAAAAAGACAAGACATATACCAGGAACAACATACTTTCCAGCAGATGCTGATGGAAGAGAGGAGCGGCCTTTAACAGAGTTGCAGGGTGTGACCATGGAAGATAAGTAGGATGGCAGATGACCTGCTTTTGCTCTGTACATGAGGACTGCCATCTTGAAGCAGATACACTCACAAACAGGAAGCCAGTGTAGAGAACGAAGAGCAGGTGTGATATGGTCTCGATACAAGAGTCCAAGATAAAGTCTTGCAGCTTGACTCTGGTTAGAGGAAGCAGTGTGCATTCAGGGAGACAATAGAGTAGAGTTGCAGTAGTCAAGTTGCATCAGAATGAGGCAATTTTTCTATTCATATACAAATTCACAATTGCACTATTTTGCACCACACTACACAACCTGATTGGCTTCCTTTCTTTCTATTTTCTGACCAGCAGCACCGAGATTTTTGCAACAGCAGTGGCCTGATTAGTAGCATGCTTACTTGCTTTCTAATCCAGCAACTGCAAATTCAATTATGTTGGGCTGATATAGACATTGTATGTCAAACTGAAGAAAGTTATTTGCACTCCCATATGCCCAACATACAGATCTGATAGATTTCAGTATGTATATATATGCATCAGGGCACTTAATATAGCAGATTTTGAAGTACGTCACAAGAGTGCAGTATCCACTTCACCTGGATTAGAACTGTGATTGTGGTGTGGTGTGAGACATTAACACTTTAACGACGAGCGTTTACTAAAATGCATGGAAAACTAATCCCTCTTGTCATTAAAGGGTTAAAATCATAGCCACGGGTGTGTTGTTCATTGAGTACTTTGGTTTAATAACTGGACACAGCTATGATACATCATACAACCCAAGCAAGTTAAAACAAAGTACCTGGAAATCAGTAGGAAGTAAGGCCATTTGCACTGTTTTAGGTTGAACTCTGTTAAAAGTCAAGCTTGCTGAAAACACCAGGGCTGTTAACAATACTGGAAAAATGTATTGGCAATACCAATACCAATACTTTCTAATAAATGTATTGGCAATACCAATACTGATACTATTTCTTTAAAGTATTGCAATACCAATACTCTCACCAAAACTTTTCAATAAGTAAGTTTACCTTTTTTGACATCAAATAGCTGCTAACAGTGTCAAGCACTTGGTCTACATACTATAACAGTACCGTAAGTGTTGCAGCAGATGACCTGAACTAATGTCCTTCCCTTGCAGAATGTCTAACCCACAGCAAACTGGCTGCATAACCTGCCAGGGTTTTGGAATCATTCCAGTGCACTGTCATGCCCAGAAAACTAAGATTTACGTCTTTTAGTGGAAAAAATATTGGTATTGAGTTTTGGTGACTTATATAGGCTAAAAGTATCAGCGATACACATGCAATTCCAAAAAAATAAAGCCATCGCGATACTGGATGAGATATTGAAAAAAGTATCAGCGATACCAAGTATTGCAATTAGATACTTTATCGCGATATTAACAGCTCTGGAAAACACCTTAGCAACCAGTTGAACCAGGAAGTATTCAATCTGCGGGTTGAATCTGGTTGATTAGGTGCACTGATCAGATGTTGTTTGCTCATGTATAATTTGTTACAAATAAATATGATATATATATGCATATATTATATAATATATATATATATATATATATATGTGAGCACTCAGAACTACCGTCTGTATCCTCAATACCAGAGATAAAATTGATGTTTTAACAATGAATGTTCTAATTTGATGCTAATCTTTACTCTGTTTTGTAGGGGCACCAAGACACGAGCCACCAAAACTGATGTGGCCAGTTTCAAACACAAATGAAGTGGCTCTTAAAGGAGAGCCAAAGAAAATGAAGTGCATCTTCTCAGGATAGTCAGTTTATAGCTATGTCTCATTTGAATAAAATATTTGCCACAGTCTTACATACTGGTCATATTACTGCTTGTGAATAATGTTCGAATATGCTGGAAAAGACTCTGTCGCTAGGCTCTTTGATGGCATCTCGCCACCATACTGACGGTGTTGCAGATGAGAAAGCATTGCATCAAGTTCATTGTAGCTTTAGCCTCAGTGTATCATTGTGAGGTAGTCACTAACAGTTAAGCAGCATTCAGATAATGATTTATGCAGTGCTTTTTTTCTGGAAACAAGATTCCAGAACAGAACAGTAGGTTCCGGAACGGAATAATTATGGGCAGGCTAAAATCCCGAGAAAAACGGGATTGGGGGTTGGGAGGGGTCTCAATAAACACTGAAAACAGTTCAAAACACTGAAATTAAATTAAAATAACTCAATTATTGTTTTTATTATTAAAATAAATAAATTATTTTTTAGTACCTGAGAAAAGGTGCCGGAACACCGTTCCGGCTGAAAAAAAGCATTGGCTTTATGTATGTATTTATGTATGTGTTATATATGTAGGGATGTGGCTATTCATATAGCCAGATACCTTTGAAACCTTTGTGGAATCTCTCAAAGGTGCTAAAACCTGGCATGCATTATTTAGTGTGCAAACATTTTATGGCCTGTAAGATTAATTGAAGAGTTTGCTGAATGTAATGTAATGCAAAAGAGTATAATACTTAAGTGTAACGATATTGCAGCATTTGGTTGATACAGCTGCTGAAGCTTCTGCTGGTGGTATGACTGTTTCAGTCCGACACCAACTGTGAACTGGACTCGTGTAGATGCACCACTTCCATCAAAGGTGATTAACAACAGTCATGGACAAGAGATCACAATTCCAGACACAGACTTCTCAGACGTTGGGAGCTACAAATGCACTGGAACAAACATCGTCTCAGAGGCTTCACGAGTTGTGACACTTCGTGTGGAATGTGAGCTCTCCTCTGGCATATGATTTACTACCTGTTACAATCTTGGTTACAGTAATAAAGATGCCACACATCAGTAAGAAGATTATAAATAATGAATCCTTCTGTAAAGAGGGAGTTTTGAAACTATTCTTTATAAAGGCATGTGATAAATGACCAGTTTTCGTGCATTTGCATTGGTATTGAAAGGTATATGTAAATCTTCAAACTTTCTCAGTGGCACACAAAAGAGATGCCAGGCCAGAACCTGGGGAAGTCAGGCTGAAGAAACAGCATGGTGCTAATTGTTGATTATGGTCGTCATGTGGTGGTATAGGAGTAAAATCAGGATAGGATATCTGGAAGAATTCGTTTTTCAGTTGTGAGTAGAAAGCAGAGGAGGAGAGAAATTTACAGGCAGTATAGGAGGATGAGCAAACTGGCAGAGATCTTTTGTCTCATTCATTCCAAAGAGCTTGTGCAGCATACATGTAGACTAAGAGCAGTTGCAGAATTTTAGACAGGAGACTGAAGGTCAAGATAAAGATTTAACATAACATAACATAACATGGGTTTTAAGTGGTTCAGAACCACTGCAAATTAACCCCGAACGCTTAATAGCCCCATTTTCCTAACTTCTTCTTAAAAGCTGTTATTGTGTCCACCGAGACAGTACTATCATCCAAACCATTCCACAGGTCTACAACTCTTGCACTGAAGAATTTCTGCCCTAATGTTCCCTTTGGCTTCTTAAATAATTTATATCTGTGCCCTCGAGTTGCCTTGTTTGGTGCTAATTCAAAGAACCTCTCCCACTGCAGTGCTTCCTTTCCAGTGATAATCTTATAATCTTCAATCAGATCTCCTCTGCTCCTCCTTCTCTCCAATGTTGTTAGTCCACACCTTTTCAACCTTTCTTCATAGCTCAGATCCTTGTAGCCCCAAATCATTTTCGTAGCTCTTCTTTGCACTTTCATTTTCATTATGATCTAGTAGACCTTTCATTTCATTATGATCTAGTAGACCTGGGCAGTTGTATGGTGAATATACTGGTGAATGTAAGAGAGTTGAGAAGTTTGAAGGGCGTTGTAGGTAAGAGATAATTTTGTAGTGAATGCTCTGAGGGACTTTTAGCCAATGAAGTGATTTGAGAACATGGGTTATGTGTTGGTGTTTGGGAGTTTTGGTGACTGCACTGGCGAGAGCATTCTGGACGGTTTGTGGGTGTTTTATTTGAAAAGCATCGATGTTGTAGAAAAGGGAATTACAGTTGTCGAGTTTGGAATGAACAACTGAGGTGGCTATTGTGCAGGCGGTCTTGTAATCAAATATTGGGCACAGTCGATGAAGGTAACGAATGTGCATATAGCAGTTGCGAGATAGCTAGGTGATGTGGTAGGCAAAGGTAGTTTTTATCGATGTTAATTCCAAGATTGCGGACAGGAGAAGACTAAGGCACGGGAGAAGTGAGGTCTGTTGGAAAGAGGTTGGAGGGATAGGTTAGTTTGCTTAATTGCTCGCTTAGTTGTGTTGAAGATGAACAGAAGTGTGATGTAAATTTACTAGACGCTGTCCTGAGCCGCATTTAATTTATAAGTTCTAGCTGTTTAGATATGTTTGGAAGTTGGCTTGTAAGACAGTTTCAATATTAATGTTGTTTCTAGAACCAAGAAAATTAGTTAGTGAATCTATGAAATTAAGACTGAGTTAGAACATTACTTTCCCATTGATTGTAACATGTTGAGGATCATTGATTGCTGGATCTTTGTAGGCAAAACCTGTCATTCTCAAAGCCAGTAAGGTAATTTTTCATACAGAAAGTTTTGAACAAAATCATCTGGTTTTATAATCTTTAGCTCCACCATACTGGAAAACTGACAAGCCACCGGAGGACGTCAATACATCAGAAGAAGAATCTGCTCGCTTTGATTGTCAGCCATTTGGCCAACCAAAGCCAGAGATCGCCTGGTTTATAAATGGCATACCTGTCCAAGGTAAGTTTAGATTGACACCTACTACAGTGTTGAGATAAACTTACGTTAAACGCTGTTTGGAAAACGATAGAATGAGCCAAGACTGAGGTGTTTCTTTTAACGGAATGAGTTAGCAAATGTAAACATGGTCTGGCAAAAGGGGCTTCGAGCTGACTTTTGGTTTATTTAAACTTTTTTCACATATACATTATACAATAAGGTTATTAAGGTTATATGTTGACATTGTTTGTAGATTGTACTATTTAAGAGCTTTCTAATGGTACTAAGCATATTACTTTGGGATCAAAGTGTGGTCCTCCGACAATGTTCTAACTCAGAGACATCACGCACCAATTTAGGACAAATTACACTAATTCCATGAGCCTTCGGGAACCCCTAAATATTTTTCAAATGTCATACAATTTTTCAGGTGTTCTTATGGGACCATAAAGACACTTTTTAGAGGGACTGCATCAAAAGTTTCATAAAAAATTTTGTTCCTGTTTGTCATCCTACCAAACATGGTAAGAAAATGACGAGGTAGATGAATGGTGACTGTGTGTACACAAGTTTGAATTGTAGTCAGATCCCATGTGACAATTCCCTGTGACACGAATTCCCATTGTACTGGAGTTGTTCCATTGTTATTATTAATTAAATAATTAATGACACATATCCTGAGCAAATTCACGTGCTTATGAAGTAAAATTTTCGTTTATAAATGTGGTCTTACTTGTTGCTGTTATTTTTGAAGAACTGCCGCCTGATCCACGGAGAACCGTAGCAAGAGAGTATCTCATGTATCGGAATGTCACTAAGACAGATGCACAGGTTATCCAGTGCAATGCGAGTAACATACATGGATACATCTTTGCCAATGCCTTCCTCAATGTCCTAGGTCAGTCAGCAGTTTGTTTGCTTCTCATTTTATGTGTACGTGTGTGTTTATGTGTGTATACGTGCATGCATGCGTGCATAAATGTAAAATACTAAAATTTATGACCATTTTAATTAAATTTAGTAAGTTTAAATTTAGCCATAAAGATAATAAACACATTGCTATGCTTTGACAATTGTTAGCACAGACAACATCTTATTGTAATTGTAATTGTAATTGTAATTACGACAATTTCTATAGCATCGTTGGTAGCAAGCTACTTCTAGGATGCTTCACACAAACACACGCACACTGCCTACTGTCAGCGCAAAGGTCAATGCTCGTAGGTTTTGGTTAGCAAGTACAGTTTCAACTGTTTCTTAAAAACAAAGATGCTTTTGGCTTCCTGGATATCAGCAGGAAGACTGTTCCAAGCACGCGGGCCGGCGACCCGAAAGGCCCGATCGCCCATTTTGGTTTTTGTCACTGGCACGAATACATCAGCGGACTTTGCTGATCGCAATCGCGACCGATTGGGGTCGTCTGACAGCGGCCTGATGTTTTCTGCGAGGTAGTGTGGTGCGCAGTTATTCAGGCATTTGTGCACCATGATGCAAAGCTTATACTTGATCCGCTCGCCTATTCTGAGCCACTGAAGATCTTGGATCGCGGTTGTGGTGTGGTCAAACTTTTTAAGTCTCATGACCAGGCGAGCTGAAGCGTTGATGACCGCCTGAAGCCGAATGATACTGCGCTGTGGCAAGCCAGCAAAGGCGACATTACAGTAATCGATTCGGCTCAGGATTAAACTTTGCACCAGATGGCGTGTCACGTCCTGTGTGAGAGACCGAGAAACAGCTCTCAGCTGTCTCAGAATTCCGAAGCTCGTCCTCACAAGCCCTGTGATGTGTGACGTCATTGATAGGTCTCTGTCGAGGTAAAGGCCGAGGTCGCGAACCTCGTTCCTTGGCTCGACAGCATCCGCACCAATGATGAAAGGACTTCGATCTAATTTTTCGACCCTGCGTGAGGACGAGCACCAGATGAATTCTGACTTCGATGAATTGAGCTGCAGTCGATTGCATTTCATCCAGTCAGCGATGTCACTGATGCAGCTCATTGACTTTGACCGGAGACGCTGTACGTCGGTGGATGTGATGCGTGATTCAGCACAGCGTCCACAGAGTTCATATTCCAAGAGTCTCATTTTAATTTATGCTAGAATCATCTTGTTCAGATGAAGTTTTTCCCTTGATAGTTTGTTTCCTTCTTGTGTTTCTGGTTGTTATTTCTATTTTTCTTTCCAAAATTGGTCACTCTGTGCAAGTTTTAATTTTTTGTATATTCCATAAGCATAATATATTATGTAAAATTGGCCCCTGGAAATAAGCCTTGCAAAGCATGTTCATATGATTTAATTTAAACCTTCTCATATTTAGAAATATGCAGGTATGTATTTTTGTATGTATGTTTACAGGGATATGCATGTGTGTATATATGTATGTAGAAATGTCATTCTGTCTGACCATCAGTGAGATTGGAAATATTTGGCTTTAAAATATATTAAAAGTAGTCGTGTCTACCAGTACTAAAATTAGAACTTCAGGAGCTAAAATGCATATGACCTTATAAGACGTTAGTCAACTACATTGCAGATTAAGAAATAACAAATTCACAACTCCGTGATGACGTGGCTTTTCGTGGGAAACACATCCTGCCTTCTCCGTTGCAGCTAATCACTGATAATAATTGTATGTCAAAATCGTAGTTCTTTTATGGTCAACTGTTCCTTTACATACTGCATATTTTTAATGTAAAGAAAATTTTCATACTGTCAGAGAAAAGTAAATACAGACAACTGCCCCTGTTGTGATAAAATTACAGTTGCTGTGAAGAAGATTTCTTGTTCTGAATTTTCTATCCATTTTGTTTTTTTCAGCGGAACCTCCTAGCTTCATTGATACTCCCCAGAATGTTGTGAAAGTTGCTGAACATCAGAATGTTACTTTGACCTGTCAGGTCTTTGGAGCACCAAAACCTGTCATCACCTGGAAAAGGGCTGAGACTGGGTCTTCTGTTCCCACAAAAACTGTCTCTGGTGACCGGTTCATTTTGGAGAACACTGGCAACTTGCGAATTCTGGTAATTTTTAAACTGTCTTCAGAAATTCTTCTAATCAATATCTATAATATAATTTGATATCCCATTGTCTTAACCCTTAGACTATGTTCTTGACTGAAGAATAATATCTTATAAGTTACCTTTGGCATCTGGACTGATCTGGACTTCAAAGTACTTCTCTAAGATGCTGTAAAATGGTATTATTAAATCTCAGCTGTATTGTGTTGTCCTTTTATTTATGTGTAAATAAAACTTTTGTGTAACAAAAAAGCTTCTATGAACATTCAGAATTAATTGCTGATTAACTCGGTGTTAGATATTAGATATTTTGGTGAATATTTATGATTTCATTAACCTCTTCGCTGCGGATGACGAGTATGTCTCATCATGGAAATGTTAGTGCCATACGCGGATGACGAGTATGTCTCGTCATGGAAATTATAGTTACCCATTTAATGCTCTGGTCACATATCACACATAAATACATACATACATACATACATATATACATACATACATACATACATACATACATACATACATACATACATACGGTACATACATACATAAATACATACACACAAACATACATACATACATATACACACATACATACATACATGCATACACATATACATACACATATACATACATACATGCATACATACATGCATACATAAACACAACATGCATACATACATGCATGCTTACATACATACATGCATACATACATGCACATGGGCGTCCGGAGGGGGGCACAAGGGGGCGCATTTGTGCCCCCTGGATTTTACAAATATTTTATAAAAATAAACTCTTGATTATTATGATTGTTACAACAGTCCCAACACGATTTTCAATGCGAAAAAACACTTAATTATTTAGGTAAAGTCCTTGATCGTCATTTATTTTTAATTTCTTTTCTATGCAAATTTTTTCCATACAACATTCCCTCCACAAAATATTCTTGTTGTCCTCTCCTAAAAATTTTGTGCCCCCCTAAAAAAATTCCTGCGGACGCCCATGTACATGCATACATATGCGCCTTAGAGCTATCCGTCGCTCTGTCTCATCTCCGATTTTCACTTCAATTGTCCATGCATTTGTCTGCTCTAGGCTTGACTACTGCAATTCCCTCCTCATTGGTCTTCCCAAAGTCCGTCTTGCTCCTCTTCAGTCCGTTCTCAATGCTGCTGCTAGATTAATTGCCCGTTTTCCTCAATTCTCTCATATCACCACCTTTATGGCAGAAGAACTCCACTGGCTTCTGCTTTCTGCCGCATCCAATTCAAGGTCCTCATCCTTGGTTTCGCTCCAAAATATTTATGAGCCTTTGTTCATCGCCCTCACTCTGCTTCTTCTCTTCGTCCTCTTCGTTCCTCTGACCGTTTGGACCTCCTCATTCTCCGTGTCAGGACTTCTCTGGCTCAATCTAGGTCTTTTGCTTCCATTGGCCCTGCTCTTTGGAATGAGTTTCCTCCGTTCGTTCGTTCCTCTATTCTCTCAGGTAACGTCTCTTCCTCTTTTACCTTTCTTAAAACTTGCTTTTTCTCTCGGGGTCTCTCACACTAGGAGCGCTCCTGAATGGCTCTCCCACTAGAAGCGCTTTTTAAATATCCGAATACAATACATACATAGATACATACATGCATACATATGCACATACATACATAAATACATACATAAATACATACACGCAAACATACATACATACATACATACATGCATACATACATATACACATACATACATGCATACATACATACATACATACATTCAAGGACTTCGATGGCTCAGCATCGTGCTTTTGCCATCCTTGGCCCTTCCCTATGGAATGACCTGCCCCCCTCTCTCCATAGCAAGATATTGCTTGGGATCTTGCCCTCTTCTCTTCGCTGCCTAAAGACCTTTCTTTTCCCTCGGGGCTGACACGCTGGGAGCGCCTCTGAATAGTCTATGCTGTGAGAGGCACTTTATAAATAATCATATAAGATAAGTACATACATGCATACATACATATATACATACATGCATACATACCTGCATACACATATACATACATACATGTATACATACATACATACATACATACATACGTAAACACATACATACATGCATACATACCTACATACATACAGGCCGCACACGGGATTACAAGGCCGTCGCAGCGAAAGGGTTAAGGATCTAGGCCTATGGCATATGGGACATGTGATTTGCAGCCTCTCATGAGAAACAAGTGTTTACAGCCACAATTAACACTGACATCGATTAATTTCGAATTAATTTTTCAGCAACTGAATGTTTTTTATTTCAGAATGCTAAGACGGAAGATGATGGCACCTACTACTGTGCAGCTCACAACAAATTTGGTCAGGATGAAGCGAGTGGACGCCTTCTCGTTAGAAGTACGGTTTGAGCTTATATTATTGCTATTCATCTGGGAGTCCTTGCCAGATTTATACAGCATTAGTCCTCCCAGTTTCTTATTTGCTGCTATTTACTTGGTTGTTTAATTTGGATTATAGATACTGTACTGTAATTTAATATAATCATAAATGTGAGCTCATAAATCATGTCGGTTTTGGGTTATTATGTATAGATGGACATTTTTCTGTGGCCATGACCGTCATGTACCTTGATGTATGGATGTATACAACAGAAAACACTAGGCACAAAATATTTAACACAAAATGTTGGTTAACTTGCTTAATACATTCCACCAGAAAATGGTTTTTAGTGTAAATTAGTGCCTTTACCACAAATCCAATAACATGAAAACATCTTACAAGATAGATGTCGATCGGTTTAAGACATATTTTTACCATTTTGGTTTTGTTGTCTGATCGCTGTGAACCACCAATGCCTGCAATTCCTAGCTCAGCTGATGGATGTTTGGCATGACATATTAACAAATGCATTACTTACTTGCTTACTAGTGTATTATGGGTACACTTAAACTACATTTTTGACTGATTATCCAGATAGAACTATGATTACTGAAGCCCCGGCGTCTCAGACAGTCAATGCATCAATGGATGTCATACTCCGCTGCAGTGCTATTACTGATGCAGAAGAAAAGAGAAAACTGAAAATTGATTGGCTGAAAAACAATAAGAAGATTGACTATGAACGAAATGGCAGCATCTCAAAGAACGTTGTTGATAATACATTGAAAATAACAGAGGCGCAAGTATCTGACAGTGGCAACTACACTTGCAATGCATCAAATGAACTTGATTCTGATACTGTTACTATCAAAGTTACTGTCAAAGGTAAGCTGTTTCCATTTCATTTAACTTTTCGGTCAAACTTTGTGGCCATGGATAACACATAAAATCATTATTTAGAGTTTTACATGACTTGATGTTTGGCCATTGACACTCTGTAAGTGTTTTTGTAGCTGATGTTTTTTCAGTCATGAGAGTAATAATGTTACTTTATCTTTTCAAAGTTTATATGTGAAATTATACGAATTGAGAGCAACCTGGACAACCCAGACTTCAAGTTTTCTTATTTTTACTAACTAATATTCTTCAGCATTTAGGGAGCTTTATAAGGTGACAAGTGTTGGCTTGACTAATGTGTTTAATTTCTAGGTCGTCCTGATCCACCTCAAACTGTCGTCGTCACGAACTGTGGCACAAGTTACGCTACGGTTACCTGGACAAGGGGTAATGACAACAATGACCCTATCACCCAGTATATTGTCTACTACAATACGTCCTTTGATGAGCCAGACAAGTATCACACCGGCCCTACAGTTCTCGGAGAGAAAGTGAATGCCAGGATCCCTTTGCAGCCATGGACGAACTACACTTTCCATGTGAAGGCAAAGAATGAGCTCGGTCTGAGTGATCGCAGCAACTTTTCACCAGCCATCTGTATGACTCCACCAAGCAAGCCGTTTCGTAATCCGAGAGAAGTGTGTACGAAAAGTCAAGGTCCAAATGAACTGACCATTGTTTGGGAGGTGAAACCTTCAACCTAATATGTTTTCAATTAATTCCTTTTAAAAGCAACCTTTGACCAGTTTGTGTTTGAGGTAGTTGAGGCTGTGTGATGTGACACTGATGTCCAGCATCCCAGGATTTTTGTCAGTAAATTTTATCAAGATTCCTTGATTGTTTTCTCTTTCGATCCATCGTGTGCAATAGACAAACACTAGAGTGACTTAGAGACAAGAATAATGTCAGTTGTGGACTATTATAGCAACTACTTTGTAGGGCAGTTTACTTAAAATGTATGTTCTGACTTTTAATCAAACTGCTGCTTTATAGGAACAGTTGAGGTGTTTAAGAAGGATGGAAATGTTTTCCCCAGACTCACATTCGCTGGGGGTCATACCTGGCCTGTATCATGCCACCAATGGCAATTAGTGGCCAGCTAAGGGCCCATTATTGGCATAGCAAATATGGCTGTCATTGTGGTGACTGATTAATTTTTTCTTTTGATTAATGACAGCCAATGGTGAGGCAAGAACACAATGGTAATGGATTCCGCTATGTTATAACGTACAAACTACGCAACAGACCAGAAGCGGTTGAAGAAAAGAGGACTGTTGCTGATTGGAGAGAAAGTACGTTGATTGTCGGAAACCAGGACACATTCCAGGAGTACGAGATCTATGTCCAAGCAGAAAACAACGAAGGAGTGGCAACAGAGAATCAACTCAGAAGAAAGATTGGTTATTCAGGCCAAGACAGTATGTCAATAGTTTTGGGTCCTTTGTGTAATTTTGTTAAAGTTTCTGTGTTCAATAGTTTTCAGCAGATCAAGGCTGATGTTACTCATGAATTAATGACACAAAATGTAGCATGATGTATCTTGATCGTGGATTTAAGTGAATTTGATGTCAATATGTACATGCACTTCACAGATGCAGCTGCTTCATAATCTTTCTAAGTTCTTCCTTTAGGCAGTCAGTTATTGTGCTGGGCAGCAACTTCAACAGAAAACTTTTGAAATGATAAATCTTAAAACTGTTATCGTATTTCATTTTTGCTTTCACAAGTATTTTCTTCAAGGCTGTTTTATGGACCAGAAATAATTGAAATCTTTGTCAGTTGCTATCATGGGTTTTGATTTTGGTTTTTCAGCTCCGTTAGACCAGCCACAAAACTTCCGAATCAACAATAAGACATTAAACAGTACAAGTGTGGAGTTCCTGTGGGATCCAGTTGACACAAGCGCAAAGAGGATCCGTGGATTCTTCCGAGGCTACCAGGTAAGTCATCTCACTTGTGTGTACCCTATTTTATATGTTCATAGTTTTCACCGGTGACCAACCAACCTGTCATATTTCATACTGTGATCTTAAAATTATGATATTTGAGGGAAAATATATATTGGAAAAGAAATATATGGGTAAACTATTTACAACCATCATCTTAATTTTTAGCCTAAATTATCAGTTACGATCTACCTCTCATTCATAAATTATATCACATAGGGTCAGATGGTAAGCAACATTTGTACTTTTAAACTCCTAAACTATCCAATATTTTGTTTATATCTTTTATTTATGATGTCCTCTGCTTATCAAAATTGGTATAAACTTTTATTTTTACAACTGGGCCAGTTGTTAAGCAATTTGTACTTTTAAACTTCTACAATAGCCCATCTTTTGTTTATATTTTATTTTTATAATGTCCTCTGTTTACCAAATTTGGTATAGACTCTTAAAATTCGAGATTTCTGCTCCACCTAGGCTCCTAGCCAAATCAATTGTAATGAGTGCATTGAACTTGCACTGTCGGAGGGAAGAGGAGGGCAAGGGAGGACTGGCAATCATTGCCGAGGTTAAGAAAATGAAGTCGCTAAGACTTCATACCCATGGCTTCCTCATGGCTAGCTTACGGAACTGTACTTCCTCTCCTGTCTGAGATTAATTACATTTTAGAAAGCTATTGTTTCATACCTTTAGCTTTCTAAGTTTTAGTTTTTTCAAACCTAACATTTTGTTGACTTTCAGATGAGAAATAAAGTTGGGAAGTTTGGAATAATGGAAAGTTGTCCTTCCACTGAAGCCATCTTACCAGTTGCTATTGCTAATTAGCCAGATGTTCAGACTTTGCTTTCTAACATGTAGCTGATGATTTGGTTGAATTCTATTTTCTGTCTGTGAAGATTCGTTTTTGGAAATCAGATGACCCGAAGCACCCTCGTGTCGAGGATGTAATCCTCCACTCTTGGAATCCGTGCCCTGATATGCTGCCTTCGTTTCGCTACCGCCGGTCTACGAGTGATGGGGAAGAGCTGGTCAGAGGTCATACAAATCGTCTTTGGCCTTCTGCACGAATCACTGCAGGTGTTCTGATCCTGAATGCTGGCAAGAGCGGCGAGCTGAGTGATACACTGGAGTTCACAACTCCTGAGGGAGGTTAGACATGATGGCCCATATAGTTAGTGGCTTATATCAGTGTGTGTGTGTGTGTGTGTGTGTGTGTGTGTGTGTGTGTGTGTGTGTGTGTGTGTGTGTGTGTGTGTGTGTGTGTGTGTGCGCGCGCGCGCGCGTGCGTGCGTGCGTGCGTGCGTGTTTTAACAGTGGATTCTAAGGCTCGAAAGAAACTCATTGACAGTATTCTTCATTGAACGGTTCAGTTTAAAACACACTATTAAATGTACAGATTTCTGACTTCAAAAAGCAACTTTACCTAACTTCATTCAACCCCTCTCAGTTCTCCTCTTCAATTCTCTCCTCTCTAACGCACCCCTCTCTTTTATACTCTCCCAGTCAACTCGATTTCAAGGAGCGTCCAAACCAGCCAACCATAACCAAAGAAGTTTTTCTACCGAGGACCTCCAGAACGTCTTGAACACACTGTTAAATACTTGCAGCGTGGCATCATGTGTCACCCTAACTCTTCTTCATTACACCTGAAGGACTACAGTATGTATGTATGTATGTATATATGTATGTACATAGAAATGCATCTAGACATTTAGCTTATTTAGTTCATTCATGCATTCATTCATTCATTCATTCATTCTCAGAATTTGATATAGCGCCTCTTCAAGATACCTACTCCCAGCCCAGCCACAGCTAAAGAATTGTGCCTTTAAGCGCCTCAAAAACCTGCTGCATTTGCTTGGCAAGAGAATACTAAGTAAGTAAGTAAGTAAGTAAGTATATTCTTTAATGAACCATCTGCATACGCACTATGGTTTACAAACATGTTATGCAGTTAGAGGCATGATACACAAAAAAAGGAAACTAAAAAAGGACTAGGCTAGGTAATTGTGAGAAGAAAATTAGTTTTAGTTAACACCTCGGAGCGGCTGCCAACAGCAACAACGGCGCCCATCCTTGATCAAGTAAATGCTGCTAAACTGCTTCAATTACTAACATGATGAGCCAGTCTGTTAATTAGAAGGTGGGTTTTTAGAAAACAGTTGTTTCATCTGTGTCTTACATTGCCTCTGCATTGATCTTTTTGCATCTCCAATGCTTTTGTTATCATTGTCTATCTGTGTGTGCGTCCGTTTGTCAGTCTGCTTTGTGTCGTATATGTGCTCTATGGTGCTCTTTCTGACTGAGGTGGGTCTGTGTTGGTTTCAGTTCCAAGCGTGGTACCTGACTTCCGAGTGATCGAACGAGGATCACATCACATGAAGCTTGCATGGGACAAACCAGCTGAACCAAATGGAATACTTCGTAGATATGAAATTGAATATAGGAAAGGTCTGTTGAAATTTCTTTCAATTTCATGATTGATCAAGTAAATGCTGCTATGCTAACATCTGCTTATATATGTGGCTGAACGTTTATATGGTGTTTCAGTAACAGGTGCGCCTGTGAATAAGCTGGTTCCCGCGACTTCGCTTTTTTGGGCGCTGTAGAAATCCGGAGATTACGATTACGATAACAGTGTCAATACTTCGCTATTAGTCCACATGCTAAGGTCAACACAATGACAGAACACAGCAGTTTCGGCTAAAAGTGTGTGAAGACGTGAAAGGAGAGATTACTGATTTGATTTACAGACGATAACAGAGTTATAGAAAAGTTTAATCTGTATTTTGTTTGAACTACAACTCATTAGTGGTTTTACACAAGAAAGCCCCATGATTTATCACTAAATCATTAGTCAGATGATGAATCACACAGGAAATTTGCCATAGTAGATTTTCTGTTGGTTAAGATATACGTGGTATAAACTTTCTCTCTGTTGTTAACATTGTAGCACCACCTGCCATTGATCCTATTAAGCTCTTAAAGATACCGAATCCAGAACAGAAACACAAGAAGATCCACGATCTCTGGAATGACACTGAATACATCTTCTATATTTATGCTGCGACCGATGCTGGACGTGGTCCAGTCACTTACATTGAAGAGTCAACGCTGCCTTCATCTGGTAAATAAGCTGACTCAGTTTCAATAATGTCCTTATACAGTACCCTATAAGTGCTTTGCTTTATAGCAGGACTTTGATTTCTGTACACGAGATTGAGGGATAATATTGCTTTCTTTTTAGCCTCAATTTCAGTCAGAATTTTAGCATTGATCAGAATCAGCATTGCCCTAAATGTTGCGAGACCATTGATATTACTATCTGGTACCTCTTCAGGGTTTATCTGTTAGTTTACAACTTGGTTATGCACAAATCAGAGTTGCAGTTGAACAGTCGGATGACATTGTTATTAAGGCGGATTTTAAAATCCTTTGACATTAGGTTTCAATTTATTATAGATGAGCCACCTTGTCATTAAACATTTCAGTGGTTTCTTTGAATCCACAGTCATTTAAACACAAGTGCACTAAGATACTGCTTTCAAAGATCTTTGAAGTGATACAGTAATATAAAATGCCGAATAAGAAATTGTGAAATGTTTATGTGATAGAGGTTACGTCATTATTTCTTTTTCATTTTCATTTTAGATACACTGCTTTCAAAGATCTTTGAAGTGATACAATAATGTAAAATGCCGAAGAAGAAATTGTAAAATGTTAATGTGATAGAGGTTACGTCATTATTTCTTTTTCATTTTCAAGAGTCGTATTGATGAACAAATTTTGCTTGTTTCTAATGGCTTCAGCACCTAGCCAGCCAATCATTGCTGACATGGCCGTTGGGGATGGATCTGTAAATGTGTCATGGATTCCTGTAGCAGACACAAACGAAACCCCACACAATCCTGGCAAAACATTCTTCCTGGAATACAGGAAGACTGGTATGTGTTTTACAGTACTAGAAATTAGAATTGGCTTTAGTCTTTAATTTACTTTGATAAGCTCAGTCTTTATATATTATGTAGTGGTTGGCACAGTTTGATAAGCACAATCTTTATATAAAATAATTATGTAGTGATTTTTGAATTGTGAGGAAGGCACACAGTTATTGGTAGTGTATAAAGAGATACAGCTGCAATTTACAATGGTGTCTTGAGCACTGCAATAAAATTTATTCCTGGAGTTGAATTGTGTTTTTGTTGTCAGATTCTAATAATTGGGAAAAAACAGAACCGGAAGATGAGCACAACTGGATAAATGTGACTGACTTGGAAAAAGGAGCTCAGTATGAGTTTCGGGTTGTTGCCAGAAACAGTGCAGCAGAAGAAACGAAATCAGAGCCTAAAATAATCATCATTAGACCAGAAGAAGGTGCCATACACACTTATGTATATAAGTTAGAACTTTTATGATAACTTCAAAATTCCATAGCTCGAGTAACCTTATATGCCTAGTTGACCTATATGTGAACTTTGTTTGCATGAAACACCCATGGATGTTATACATCTCGTATGGAATAGGTTTTTCTTTATTGGCTTAATTGGCTTCACTCCTTGCTGGACAATGATGCTGACCTTGGTGGGCTCGACTGCAGGGTTTAGTGCTCGGGTCACTGCTCTACATCCAGTTTTATCAGCAGGCAGTTACCACAGTGATATTTAGTGCCTCATGTCTTGACATCAGCTCATGCTATCATGCTTCATCTTGTGTTAGACCGACCTCTTGAAACCATTATGCTTTACACAAAGAAAATGTTTCATTGACTGTTTTGGATAGATTTCAGCCTATCTGGAGTCTCCTCTGTTTAGATCCGATGGATAGCTATCGTAGTCTAGTATAATCTAATGATTTCTATAGCACCGTAATATTAAAGAATAAAGCATCAATTGATGTTCCCTTCAAGTAAAATTGGAGTCAAAGTCGTTGGAGAAGCTAAGGTCGAAATCCTACAATTCAGAGAAACCAGAAGTCAGGGTATCAATCAATCAATCAATCAATCAACTAGACGTTTATATAGCACGCTCTTCAAGGTAACTATTCACAGGCGCTCAGGCTATGGTGGGTGTGCAAACTGAAACGGGTAAGTTTTAAGTTTTCGTCTGAATAACTCTGCAAACTGACAGAATGTACGAAAATGGACAATAAATTCCAAAGCTTCTGAACAGGTACCGAGAAATGACTGGTGCCTAAGGAAGCAGATGAGTCTTAAGTTTAAATGACTTTAAAGAACTGACTTGAATGCACAGAACTGGGCAGTGAATTCAGGACCTGACTAACAGAACCTGATGTTAAGATATTTAGTTTAGTCCCGAGACTTGTTTCTGTATTCTGGTATTTGTTTGTTTCTGCAGCTGATGTAAAGGCAAATGTAGCATCAGCCGGTTGGTTCATTGGTCTGATGTGTGCCATTGCATTCCTCTTGCTTATTCTGCTTCTTATTTGCCTCATCAAACGCAACCGTGGTGGAAAATATGCAGGTATGGCAATATGATATTTCTGTGTGATATTGATATTTCTGTGTAATATTGATATTTCTGTGTGATATTGTTATTTCTGTGTGATATTGATATTTCTGTGTGATATTGATATTTCTGTGTGATATTGATATTTCTGTGTGATATTGATATTTCTGTGTGATATTGTTATTTCTGTGTGATATTGATATTTCTGTGTGATATTGATATTTCTGTGTGATATTGATATTTCTGTGTGATATTGATATTTCTGTGTGATATTGATATTTGTTTGTGATATTGATATTTCTGTGTGATATTGATATTTCTGTGTGATATTGATATTTCTGTGTGATATTGATATTTCTGTGTGATATTGATATTTGTTTGTGATATTGATATTTCTGTGTGATATTGATATTTCTGTGTGATATTGAACACCGTGTTACAGGCATTTTTGCACATTGCATTAACACGTTCGTAGTGTTATCTCAAACATGTTTTGTTCATCCTGAATACTTTAAATTGCTTTCACAAATGCCTCAGTATAAAAGCATTTAATTAAAAATATCACTTTAAGGAGATAAACTTTGTAGTTTTGATTAATTTTTGTTTTATGCAGTCCATGAGAAGGAGAAGTTAAGAGGCCATGATTCAGCCCGAGATGATGATGAAGCAGGATTTGGTGAATACACCAGAACGTGAGTAGAGCATCTCACTCACCTGTTGACTACATGCTTGCTTAGACAATGCTTTCATCTTAAAGAGAATCTGTCGTAGCTAACCTAGTGCTTGTATGCCTGTCCTTCTGGACTTCAACCATGCAGTTTCTGTGCATTGAGGCTGATGGCACTGAAGCGTCATCGTCTGTCCGTGAATAGATATGAAATGAAAACTCTATTTGCAAATCTGATTTCAAGGTGTTTCAAAACTATTCTCATAGCACACTGCAACTCTAGCTGTTGTGGATATACAGTAGTAACACAGATGATGAGACCTACAGGTGCAGACATTTGTCAGATGTAGTTACACAGCTGTGAGCATTGGCAGCAGTCATGGTCTCCCTAGAACCAGATCACGTGATCCTGTAAGGTTTCAACAGTTGCATGTATAATTACTAAGCATTAATTCTGAATCAGTCTTAGTTTTAACAGTTGCTTGAAGCATGTATTTAAACTTAGACAAATTATGAAGGGGCCATTTTCTTGTCTGCCCTCGTCTGACCTAATGTTCAAATGACTTCCTTCGTATACTGATTTTCTCTTTGACTAACGGCAGGGGCAATTTTTAAAGGCTGATTAAATGTATTTCTGTATGAAGCATGTTCTTTACTGTTTTTAACAGTGCTTGGTGTTATACTAACAATATTGCAGACTTCTTAAAGAGTGATCTTTTGATTTGCTTTGTTCTAGTTTTAAATGCATGTTTTTGGATGTAATATTGGTTTACTGCTTTTAGACCACATATGGAACTGAAGTACAGGTAAAACACTTTAATTTTCCTAGATACAAACTTCTTGTTTACATTTGAAGCTTAACACTTTAACGACAAGCATGTACTAAAAGTGACTGGTAAACCAATGCAGCTTGTCGTTAAAGTGTTAAACTATTTCTTCCGAAGTTGATTCGTTTTGAGGTTTCTGAAAGGTTTCTGTCATTGTATAAATGACAAAAAAATGCTAGAGAAAAAATACTGCTCAACTTACATCAACTGAATGTAAATTTGAAGTTAAAAGATGATATAATGGGACACGGTGGTGTAACAGTATGTTCTGTGCCATGTAACCGGAGGGTTGCAGGTTTGAATCAACCTCAAAGCCACTGTGTAACGACTTTGAAGAAGTTGCTCACCTACAATAATGTCCAGCGTTCGTGAATAGGCTGGTGTCTTGTGCTTGGCCTTCGAGTGGCACTTTAAAAGTTTGGAGATTACTATAATTTCCTTGGGGTTTCTTAAAAAATTGTCAGGAAACTTTTAAAAGTCTCATGAGGTGTTTTGGAAAGTGGGATATTGAATCTTGGATTGTTATTGTATCTTGAATTTGAAGACAGATTATCTAGAACAGAACCTGACTGCATATGTATGTAAGTAGGCACCTATCTGGGCATCTATAGAGCGCTTTGTAAGAATCTCTCAAACGCGCTCATATAATTGATCCTCATCTGTCAGCCATTCTCTGCATGTTAGAGCAACTCGAAGTATTCTTCCAGTACATTGTTGAGTGATGATGTTGTGTTGACTGTTGATGCACTGGACATTCAATACTTCAACCTCCTAATGCATACTTTTCGTTCCTACCCAGTTAATTAAATCCAAGGACAGTGAGCCACCTGAGTGAGATACCGCTGTTCTTCTGCTAAGGACTCTCTTCTATTTGATTTTACTGATTTTCATATCTAATAAGTCATTAAATGAAAATAAAATGTAGATGAGTCTGAAAACTTTAAATGCTTTTCAAATGCTGTACAAATAGCATTAACTCAACTTACTCAAGATAAGACACACAGTCTTTGATTTTGTTACATATAATTAATTAAACAGTTCAATGACAACAATACTTCAGTCTGGTGTATAAAATTCGCTACCTCTGCAAATCTATCAACAACTTTCGTTAATCAAACTATCAACTAAGTATCTGGCAGAATACTTCTTCAAATTCTGTAACAATACATTTGTGACATCATTTTATAGGCCCTTGCCTGCCAAGGCAACAACTACTGCTGACTTCAGACAATGTGTGCAAACACCAACCGATAAGAAGCGACAACCCATTAATCAGAAGCTTAAATTTAAAATGCACAATTGCACATGAACATCGAACAAACACAAGCAAGTCAACAACCAGATAACTGCTTGACACTATGTCACAGAAATTGCCATCTTAGTGCAATAAGACCATCAGCCAATCACAAACAAGTAAAACAAGCCAATGAAACATCGATGTGACGTTACAGAAATTTCATATACAAATGCACACACTTACTTAGCAGTGGAACAATTACATTCACAGAGCACCCATTTAATTCTTCATGCATGTATTTCAGATCAATGAAGACGGTGATAATAATTTAACTGAAATTAAGTGATCCACTTCTTTTTGGCAGATATAAAGATACCTGCACTCTTTATAAAATCCCAAATGGGACTCAGTAACTGATGGTACCATATAGGATTGCTGTTTGTCTTTCTATTACATGAAAGTGGTGAAGTTGTAATGAACATGTTTGGGTAATAGTATGGTATGGTATCTGGAAATTTATAAAGCGCCTTTCACAGTGCTAACTATTCAGAGGCGCTCTCAGCGTGTGAGCCTTGTGGAAACAGAAAAGACTAAACTATGAACAACTGAGAGAGAGAGAGAGAGAGAGAGAGAGAGAGAGAGAGAGAGAGAGAGAGAGAGAGAGAGAGAGAGAGAGAGAGAGAGGGAGAGGGAAAGGGAGAGAGAGAGAGAGAGAGAACCTAGCAAGTAGGCTCCCACACAGTACCAAAGGAAGGCAGTTCCATAGGGATGAGCGCACAACAGGGAAGGAGCGAGACTGAGCCAGGGCAGACCTCACCTGGGGAGCAAACAGATCAAGCCGATACAGAGAACATAGAGGTCGATGAGAAGAAGCAGAGAGAGGTAATGAATCATAGTAATGAATGATTAGAATCAATTGAGTGAGAATGTGATAAGCGAGGACTAAAGGAAAACAGACACTGCAGAACAGAACAGGAGCATATCATCCATGTAACACTTTAATGATGAGTTGCATTGGTTTCCCAGTCGCTGTTAGTACACCCTTGTCGTCAAAGTGTCATGTGTAATGCTTCTTCTCCAATACATGCTGTTATTTTTGCATTCCATACTTATTCTCACTGTACATATTTTTCTGTTGATAGTGAGGACATGAACAAAAGTCGAGGATCACTGGAAAGTGAGGAGAAGCCTCTGGATAGTGAGTCAGACAGCCTGGGTGAATATGAAGACCCAGATCCTTCAAAATTCAATGAAGACGGCTCCTTCATTGGTCAGTACGGTGGAAAGAAGAAGAGTGGTGAACGGCTTGACCATGACGCTACTACACCATCTGCACTTTCGACGTTTGTATAACAGCTGTCAGTTGGGATTGGGCAGTCCGCGGCTGGCAGAGTGTGACAAATGTCTGTTCATCAGATTGTACTTAGTGCTGCTTTGTGTTAAATGGCGATTATCTCTCTGTCTCTCTTGCTGCTACTGTTTTGTACAGCAGTAGGAATCTGTCGATCGTTTTTAGCATTCGGACACAGAAAGTTTTCTTCAAGAGAGATTTGGAGGTTTTGTGTTTCTCATTACAGATTTTTCTCACAGTCACTTGCACGTAATGATTAGATTGAACATGCTTCTAGAAACCAAAAGAGAGAGAGAAGATGTGATTTTCTTTGGGAATTGCCTTGGTTGTTATATACAAATCTCCACTGTCCCATCTGCCATAACTAACTGTGCAACACGTGCAAGAGTCTGTGCTACTGGTTTTCTGTATTTCACTTCTCTGTTACCGACAAATTTAAGCAGTAGACACAGACATAATTATTCTTTTCCTTTGTTATTTACATCACGATTGTCTAAATCAATGCAAAATTATGGCCAGTGGTCATTTGTACCCAGTGCTAATTACCGTTAGTGCACCAGACTGCATTCCTCTGGACTATGGTCATATGCTGATCTTTCCTGTTATGCCATAAGTTGGTGTGCCAGGCTTTGTTACCATTTAAAGGCAAGTTAATAACAGCAGATAAGTGTGTTACCTGCTCCTCACCTTGCTATACTATAGATGGCTTTTCACTATGGTAGTCATGATCTAGTCACTTCTGATGGTTAGCCTTATCTTCTGCACTTTTGAAAGATAACAAAAGAAACCTATTTATTACCCGGGCTGCTGTTGTTCAGAAACTCAGTTGTCTTAATTTCAAGCAGAGTGTCCGACATTCCTGTAAATAGCCCTGGGTGGGATTGTCTGTGTATTTGTTAGTTACTGTGTAGGCCTTTATTTAGCACTGCTGTGGGAGGTTGGCTTGTTGCACTTTCACGTATGTGACCTGGGATTCACTTCAGAAATGCCGTATTAAGTTGGCGCAAATTGTAGTTTAAAGCTGGGCGAAACTTTGACTACAGAACCCGTTGTTTCAAAGACACACTACAGTACATCTGAAATTCCATTTCCATCCGTTGAAGGGATGTACAGTAAAGGCTGTGCATTTGGATAACAACTAAATATCTGAACTGCAGCTGCATCGATGTTTGATGTGCATCTTTGATCAGCAACACCATAAGCAGAAAGTAACTTAGAAACGATTTTGTGAGAAAAAGGGTCTCACTTTGAAAATAATGCAGTCTGTTAAACTTACAGGACATATGTTAATGATGTAAGTCCCAGTTAAACTGAGATCATGTATGTTGGATTATGCATTTCATCCAATACTCAATAGATGGCTTTGGTGTTTTTATACAATTAAATTAAATTTTTTATCATTATTTGTTGACATAAAGGAAAATGTGAAGGTGCTTATCAGAGTTTCTAATCTTTTTGATTCTATAGCCTTTTACATGTCGTTAGTTGTACCTCGAACCTGTTTGAATAATCTGAAGTCTTTGCGACATGCATCAAGTTTTTTTGATACATATCACGGAGGTAAGCCCCTGTTCTTTAAATAATATGATGTACCTTTGCAGGTATTCAGCAGAAGTAAGTCACTTCTGTGGAATGTTGAAAGCAGTAACATTGATCAAAACTGTAACTGGAAAGCATTGACAAGTCTAAAAAATATCCAATGTATTTTAAATGTAGCCAACTGGGAAATATAGCCAAAGGTGACAGTGTGGCAGTCTGATTGAAAACTTGCTGGCTGTGGATAGCTGCTTATTGTGTTTTGACATGTACAATTGATCTAGCAAAGATTCTGACCACTGAGTTATATATAAACGGGTTATTTGTGGCTTAATCCGTGTTTGCTTTGAGCATGCTCAGAATGTACTTTGAATGGGCTGAGCAAGCAGATTGTTTGCACACTTATTACATGGTTTAGTCTGGGAGAGATAATATCCAGGATTCACTGGGATGAAAGGAGCCAAGGTTAGTATAAGCTATTCGGTTTTCCTGGCTCCTGTTGCACAGTACATGCCGATGGATGACTGTAACTGTAATACTTGTTTTGTGCAATAAACAAATTCCAAGGTTCAATTTAGTACAAAGCTTAAAACCGCTTTTGGGCCAACAAGATGTGCTTTGTGCCATAAGTTTCTTTTTGTAAATCATTTTTCGATGCAATTTTTATGGACCTGTCATATAAAGTAATAGCTCCTGTTTAATCGAATTACTTCAGTTTACCAGTGTTTATTCTATAAACAGCCCTTCTTCACTGCATACTTAACATGTTGCTGTTCCCAGTCCAAGAGTACAGTCCTGAGCTAGCTTGAAGTGAACGTACGTGGTACTGACCCTCAGACTCACTATTGAGATTAAATCAAATGTTTGCTAGTAGACTCAGAGAATAATAATTTGCATCAAAGTTTAAAGATACTTGAGTGACTTGTTTATGGCCAGAGCATTTGCACATGTTTTACTGATACTCGTGAAACTTGTGTGTACATTATATTTGTTACGATATTTACTGAAACTATTTGTGCATCTGTCTAGGTGCTTAACCATGCAAGATGTTATATAAACTTAATTTGATGTGAATTCAGGTTAGATGAACTTTGATGTGAGTTCAGGTTGTTATACAAAGTAATTAGCATAGTTTGGATCTGAGTTCTAGATAATGATCATTTACGGATTAACTCTTACATTAATATATTTGTAATTCATGTTAGACTGAATTTCCTGATGTTGATTCAGAGAAAAATGGAGATATAGTATTGATCGAAATGCTATCATGAGTCAAACTTCGTTTCATGTATTTTGTTGTCTGGCTTCATTCAGTCCAGTCCACCACACTGGGTTAAACTTCTCTTTGTATTATCTAACCATTTATATAACACCTTTTTGCGTAACCTTGCAAAGGCATTACATGTATTTTATGTAAAATGTTATCATTATCACAATGAATGTATTGCTGGCCAAATGAATCAATGAATGAAACTGTAAAAACATGAGCGACTTTTGTGTATAGAAGCTTGTATTTCAGCCTAGCAAGGTGCCAGTCATTGTAAGAAAAGCGCAGCTATGGACGTCAAATTGTCTACGTGGTTGGTCACGGTGGTCTGTGATTATTGTTTTTGAATATTTGCATCAAGAACAAGTCACCGGAGATAAGTGCTTTTGTAAATATCTGTTGTCCAATGAAAATTGATCTTTGTCTTTTGCTAAGGTTTGCTGGTTATACTTGTGGTTGCATTCTGCATGAATGGCAAATGTTCTTTGTCTGCATAGATTTCAGATTGAGTTTTTTGGCTTTTATTTATGGAGGCTGAGATTTTATAACATGTAACTAGATTTTGTAGGTAGATCTTGTTATTTTTTAATAAATGTATTTACGTTATTATTAAGTACCTACGATTTGGGATTAAGTTTGATGCACAGTCGACTCATGTAGGCCCTAAGTGTGTCAAAGTCTTATTGACTTAGATGAACTGTTAATTTCATTCATTTGCTTTGATGAACTACTGTGGTACTTTTCATCTTTGAGTGACAATGGTTAATACTCAAACTTGGCACTGGCTCTCGCTGCCAGAGAAACTAAACTATGTATGTAATTATTGAATTGTAGTGGTGAAAATAGATGGCACTAATTTTTATTGCTGGACCTCTGCGACGTTTGATCATTCTGTCTTCTAGATTTGTTGTTAATAAGACCGTATAATCACTAAGAGTCTTAGAGCAAGTGCACTGTGCTGCAAGCAAACATTTACAGAGTAGGGAAACTGCTTGCAGCCACATTACAAGTGAATCCATAAGCTTTTGTGAGAAATGTAGTTAGCTAGCTGTCTTCAGAAAGTAACAACTGTAGCGGACGGCTTTTTGAGGAGATCTTTCAGTTAACGGACAAGTCAGTTAACAGTTTCCTTGCAAACGCATTTTCATTTTTTGCATTCATCTTAGATGTCTGAAAGTTGTGCGGCATAAGTTTCTACAAGTTTAATTATTACGCGATACGTTGCAAACAAACGGAGGAGCAAAATTAAATTGTTTCAAGAGTTTAAAAGAAACGGTAAAGCATAATCCATTCATATGTAGCTTGGTGATTAGTGACATCGGCCTGTAGTTGTTGCTTGAATATTAATGTTGCTTATATTTGTACATGTGTCCTATGCTCCATATTCTTTCATAATTTAGACGTCCCATGTATCAAAATGTTATGGCAAACTTTACAGACAATCCTTGTAACGAAGAACTATTATTTCTCTATAACAGAAACTCACATTATAGATGTAAAACTGCAATGGCTCAGAATTTTCAAGTTTTGTTTCAGAATCTGTCTGAAACTGAGATATTGTGTGTAACACGTAACCTACAGTATTTGGATGTTGCAGTGAAAGCTTTCTGGGCTCCACCAGCAACTGCTTCGCCTAAACAAGTACTCAGTAGATCTGGCCATCGCCAGTGCACAACTTCAGATCCTCTGATATTAGGCCTATGTGGTAGTAACTTGTAATGAATTCAAATTTTCTAGCGTACTGGTACCTAGTTGACCTGCCTGCCTCACAACATATATTATTATGACCCTGCTGCTTATCTCAGTTGGTGAAATGCATTTGTCTTGTAATTAAAAGCCCAAAGGCTTGTGCTTATCGTATGTGGACAGAATGGGTGAGGTACTGTTTTTAAAGCCAAGCTGCGAGAACAAGCTGTTAATTTTTTGCAAGAAATTTATTCTGATCTTACAGAAAAATCTTCTTGGATCTTGTAAAATATTGCAAATTGCCAACAAAACACATAAGCTCCATGTTGAAGGTCATTCCAGAACTTATTAGAGTTTTTAAAAACAGGTCAAACCGTATTTTGACAGTTAATATCGTTAACGCTGCATTCTCAACTGAATTTCTTTGTTGTATTGGTTGTTAAACTGGTCTACTCTTGATTGAAAACTGTCACACAAGTTGCGTGTTGCTTCATAACTAATTTCTATTTCGCATTGTTTTTAAACTGGACTACTTTTAAGGGTCGGCTGCTATCTAAATAAGAGTAGCCAATTGCCCCTTTCCAATGTTCTGTTGTGACGTCTCACCATAGGCATCAGTTTTACTGTCTTCTCATAAATAAAAATTATGTGCGGCTTTGTCAGAGCTTTTACAGAAGTCAACTATTAACCCCATTCTAAAAGTTGGCTATTGGGCCTGTACTCAGTGCTAGCTTTAGGGTTGAACCGTTGATCAGAACTAGGCACTTCATTAACTATCCCACATACATACGTGCATTATGATGATGATGATGAGTTCTCTTAGGGAAGGCAGGTCCATTGGCTTTATCATAAGGGCCGGATTAACAAATGTGGTGGCCCTGTTCAATAAAACTGTGGGGGCCCCAACGACTGTATACTGTAGAGTGTAGGCCTACACAATAGAATGGCGTCATTTTATATTGTGTCACATAGCACTTCAGTTCTGGCCAGGTCAGAGCTGTAAGCCTGTAACTTTGGTCTAGAAAGTGGGTTACCAAATTGTGCATCGTTTCCCCTTCAAGATCGTTAAATGGTTATAATGGCGCCCAATGGATCTATATTTAGCGCCATTTTTGCGCAATGCCGAATAATAATGATGATTATAATATTCGTTAAATGGTTATAATGGCGCCCAATGGATCTATATTTGGCGCCATTTTTGCGCAATGCCGAATAATAATGATGATTATAATATTCGTTTAATATCTTCAAACTGACAATAACACAGCATGATTACAAATCAGTATGAACGGATGATCACAAGTTATTACAGGAGTCGAATTTAACTGTACATGGCAGCCATGCAAGGCGCCCATCACGTCCTACATCTCATTTTAACAAACGCGCCATCTCGCGAATGAAAGGCTGAGTGGACCTAAATTTGAGAGGGTTGCGGGAAGCGATCCCGCTACCGCTTGCTCTGTTACCACTACTCTATGGACCCCCTCAGAGGTCCATAGAGTAGTGGTATCAACTGAGTATCATAGATTACTGATGCTGACAGTAATAATAACAATAGCTATAAATATAATAATAATGACAATAGGCATAATAATGAATATAGTAACAATAAAAACAATAATTATAGAATAATGAAAATAAAACTAATAATTTATAGTTACTACCAATAGACGTGTTTCATTGTAGAAGAGACGTGTGTCGATCATAATTGAAGTGACGTAACAATAGGTCTTTATTCTCTAGATTTAAACCTAATAACAATAGACTTATTCATAACTGAAGTGACGTAAGAATGGCCTTTATTCTCTAAAAATAAACTTACAAACTATAGACGTATTTTACAACTGAAATGACGTGACAAGAGGCATCGAAATGACCGACTTAACAAATGATAGTCTTTTATTATCTAACTTTGAACTTAATAACAATAGGCTTTTCATAATTTAAGTAACGTTACCAAGGCCTTTATTCTCTATATCTGAGATTAAAAATAATAGACGTTTTAGCAAATGTAATGACGTAACTATAAGCCTTTATTGTCTAAATTTAAAACTTATTAACAGTAGACTGTGTCATAGCTGAAGTGACGTAACAAAGGCCTTTATTCTCTGAATGTAAACTTATAATAACAATACACTTCTTCATAATTGAAGTGACGTAACAAATGTCTTTATTCCCTTAATCAACAGCTGCTCTGCCTCTCTCTGGACTCTCTGGCAACCGGACTCGGACCACCAACGGACATCGATCTCTGGACAACCCCTCGGATACGTCGCAGCGCACGTGAATAAGCTGGTGCTTTGCGCTCAGCTTTACAGTGGCGCTTTAGAAAATTGGAGATTACAATTACGATTACTTTATCTAAAAATGACTAAATAATGTGTTTCATAACAACGGGCCTTTGGTTTTAATATTAAAACTATAGCCTAGGCCTTCAATAGACGTGTTTCATAATAAAAGTGACGTAAAAAGGGCTTTTATTCTTAAAATGTAAATTTGTTAACAAAAAACGTGTTTCATAATTGAAATGACGTAACAATCGGCCTTTTTTCTACCATCAGGTAGTAAGTGTTTAAATAAGCAAGTAAAAATAGGTCTTACTAGCATTTCTGGCTGATTTTTTTAGGTGAATCTGCCTAATAATGGAAACTCCAATAGGGGCCCACGCGCGCGCGAAAGTTGTGTATTTGTGTATATTAAATGAGTAG
>OY744612.1:30092728-30385228 GCA_963556255.1 Allolobophora icterica | reverse complement strand
GGCAATTAATCTAGCAGCAGCATTGAGAACGGACTGAAGAGGAGCAAGACGGACTTTGGGAAGACCAATGTCTCTTATAATCTTGTGCAAACTACAAGGCACAGACATGTACAACAGAGTTTCTGTTGTGTTGAGCTACAGCAACGAAGCTATTGATTACAAATACTTAATTTTCCGTGGCCTCAGTTATTCAACAGATTTGTGCTGAAGGTGGCTTCAGGCTCTTTTTGCATTTGCTTGTTTATTTATATCTGTAATTATTCAACATTGCTTATTTATTTATTATGATCTTCAAACATATGCAGCATATAAACATATATAGCATATCAGCATTCAAGACCAACAAGTTATTAGCCAATAGCCACAAGCTGTTGATCTTGAATACTAAAGCTGGCTCTGTGTGAAAGTAGATTTCAACCACAATAACTGTTTATTTGACGTTTTTGGGTAGGCCTGGCATTAGTTATCTTGCCACTGAAGACACCGTTACATTTCCAGGGAGCGTCTTCAGATGAAGAAAGATGGTTCAGGCTTTGACCCAATTGTTTGTTATGACCTGCTGCGTACCCGTCTTTGTAACAAGCTGAACCCAAATGATGCTAATAGCTGAGGAGAAATAGCATCTAGTTTTTGTTACTGCCTCTTATAATCAGTTTTTGAAAGGCAGTTATCACTGGGAACAGTATACATAGGAAGAATGAGAGACAGATAGAGACAGAGAGACATATCTGAACAGAGTCTCAGAGATATAAATGAAGTTGATTCACTAAATAATTCATTGCAGCCCTAAACGTTTTTCTGTAAATAAGTAGGTAATAAGAGTTATTTCAGACTTCGGTGTAAACTGGTTCCATTTAAAAGGACATCTGGTGACTGGTGTTGATTTGTAACTGAAGTCTGAAGCTGGGCTCTTTCCCACTGCAGTGGTATAGCTGGCTGAATGTGGTTCTTTGAGGTTGGACTTTACCCAAGGCCAAGACTAATTCAGTTTTATATGGATTTAATAAGATGAACCGCGGACCCCGGGTATAGGAGGCCCGGGGTCCGCGGATGAACCCTCTACTAGGTTACCTACCTGCAATGATAATGTGCAGAAGCGGCGATCCCGGGGGTACGAGTGGGACTAGTCCCCTCAACCTTTTAACAGTGAGGGACACATTATACTGTTTTACAGTTGTCCCCCGATTTTTAAAGAAACTTTTTGATTGCTATTTTTTTAAATAATTGCCAAGTGGAAACTTGACCACTGAGACCAGGCAGCTGCCATGTTGCACCAACAACTGACAAAAATTAATGAGTTTTGTTTATTATTATTTTGTTTGAATTGTTTTGCACTCTGGCAAATTATTTTCTCAAATCATTTTTACCCACATTCGGTGGCTGTTTGTCACACAATAAAAAACTATTTTAGACAGCTTGAGCTTGGTTGAGTTGGAAGAACATTTTATTTCGAGAAGTGATATTAGGAAGAACTTGTTTGGTTCTTTTGCGAAAAAGTAAAACGCTGTTGTATAGGCCTAGTGATTCCATAGAGCACACTAAGAGACATTCTTAAGTAGGCTAAGGTTATACTAACTAATAAAAATCCCCCAAAAGATAATATTAGAACATTTCCAAATGCCTCACAAAACAGAAGTCCAGTCTTTAGGCCCAATTGGTTTGATCTTCAAGAGCTGCTGGATAACCAATCTACATGTGTAGTCTTACGGGTGCTATCACTATCTATGACATAGTTGGGTAGGTGCTTCCGCACATGGTCCAGGGCATTTTGTCGAAATGCTGGCAGGGATGGAACTCGTTGACCATTGAAATATATCTAGTAAGATTACCAGAATATGTAATAATATTATTTGCTAGTTTTATCCCCCACCCCCTAGAGGTATATATGATCCATCAGGATTGCAAAAATTAGGGCGTATTGATCTGGAATGGCAATTCTTCACAGATAGTTTTATCGGTGTGAAAGGTGCTACAAAAAGCGACTGCATTGAAGCTTTGGATTGTTATAGATAAGTGCTGAAAGAGAAAAGTAGTCTATCTTTGTCTCCTGATATTTGGACAAGGCGGTAGCCGAGGAGGTTGATCAATGCAAGGCCATCTTGGTTTACCGGACCCAGTGTTTCAAAGGCTAAGGGCATAAAGCAGTACGATGATGAAATGGCAGGGTATTTGGATGTTTTTCTATCTGCTGTCTACCTATCTGGACAGCAGCACCCGCAACCTCAGCTGATCTGATGCGGTATGATTCTGCCAAGGTGTCGATAACAGTGGCGTCCAGGCAAGGCATTTTCCGCCCTGCCATGGAATGAGAGTCACACCATCTGGACATCTCCCATCATACTTGGCGAGTCCAGTAGGCTCCTTTGTAGCCGGGAAGCCAGCTTTGGTGAGGCCACGTCAAGTGATGTCATTCAGTAAGGCGTGTGTTGCAGTACGACCTGGCCCAAGGTTGCATGACATGCCATGTGAGCCGTCTTCTTGGACCATCGCTCCATAAGGCATTAGTGAGAAGCACATAAATCGGCCTTAAGGTTGAAATATTGGATTGCCATAGATTAAAGTGCTAAAAGAAAAGCCCGGTTATTATTGTTGTTGTTTATTATTATTATTATTATTATTATTATTATTATTATTATTATTATTATTATTATTATTATTATTATTATTATTATTATTATTATTATTTTATTATTATTATTATTATTATTGCTATTATTATTATTATTATTATTATTATTAGTTTTATTCCTATTATTATTATTACTATTATTATGGAGGCATTGAAACCGTTGGTTCACTTCAGAAGCTGATATTTTCTTTCAGTTCCTTCCCCTCCAACTATTACCCAACATCCAAACATTGAGATAACTTTCAAAGCAGGAGAGAAGGTTGAAATTCCCTGCAAAGCAACTGGGGAACCAGCTCCATCGTAAGTTTTATTGTGATAGATCTCACAACATTTGTCATCTTCAGAGGAAATTTACTAAGTGTTTACGTTTAGTTAAAAACATAGTTTCTAAACTTTACTGACAGACCCCATTCAAAAACTTAGATTTATCATATGCTTGTGCCAGCCTCCCAGGTAATTAAGTTACCTAAACATTCTAGTGGTTTCTAAAAATATATGAACCAAAGTTGCTTCAAAGCTGACAAATTTAAATTATTTTTTGGCAATGATGAAACTTTTAAGAAAGAAAGATGACAAATGTTGTAATCTCAAACACTTTTTTCTTTTAACCTGGTAAAAACATTTTTATCTTTGTGTTTGTTATAATGTTAGGTCTTGATTTATACAGTTATAAATGATAATAAATTGTTGCTCATCGTTCTCTATTATTTCCTATTTCTGGATGTCTCTATTATAAATGATTTGGTATTGACATCAGCCGGAAGTAAATGACAAGACCAGTAATGTGCTCACCTTCTGTGCAAGACTCTGAAGTTCTTAATTTAACAGAGTACTCTATGGACCATTGTAAATAGAGTGTTTCTCACCTACATCCCTCAATGGGATATGATGGACTTTAATTAATTCCTTACCTTCCTCCATTCACTCTGCATTCTTCAAATGCTTGAAATTTTCAGTAAACTGCCAGGAACCTGGACATTAGGTATGTACCAATACATTTGCATTGAGCACATCCAGTGCTTTACATAGTCTGTTTCTCGGCCATGTTCATGCTTTCTTATGTCACCCTATGCAGTGTTCTCAGCTATTTATTTTCTTGCTATAAATTCCTGGTACTAGACTGCAAGAAACAGTCTGTTAGCAGTTTTCCTTGAGTCCTGATTTAACAAAAGAATCCTGTTGTGATTTCAGAATAAATCAGAAGTTTCTTTTCTACAGCATTTTATTTATTATAATAAATCAAATCTCCAAATAATTATTTTCAATTGGAGATTGGTCTTCTGGTCAGTTGTTGAGCAATTAATTTTTAAGGTCTTCTCAGTTTGACAGAGATTGTATTTTCTGATTAACTAATTGTGGACGGTCAGAAAATCCATTCTGTTATGAGCTGCTGAATCTTAAAGATGAGAGTAATAATATTGTTTTCTGAATGTCTTCTTTACGTTTTCTTGCTTTACAGAATTAATGCTTCTAAAGTGATTTAGTGAATGTCACTGTTTTCATTTCTCTCATCAGCCTCAGGCAAAATTTATAGTTTAAAGGTTCCATGATTTCATGCGACTTATCATGTTTTTTGTTTTGTTTATTAATACATGCCTATTTTTACATTTTGAAATCTTTGTTGACCTACTTAAGCCCATCCCAATAATGCTAACTGCAGAAAGAGGTTATTGCTGAGTTCGTGTAAGTATGTTTTAAAGAATTAGAAGCAGAAGCTATTTCTTATAGCATTCTGCTAATCCTTGGAATTACTGGGTACTGTAGTAGGACTTCAGTGGTGACAACTCTGAAGATGGTCAGGGCCCTATGCAATTCTGTTGTTTCCCTTCTTTGTGAAAGTTGCTGCGGGTCTTTGATGAAATGGAGCTAAAAGGTTTTTTTGAGGTAGGGAACAGAAAGTACTGTGTTAGCTTAATTGGATTTTTAAAGAATTGTGTTCCAGATGATAAGTGTTGTAAGAGGTTGGCTTAGCTTGCCTTGTTTTTGACAGAGTAATTTCAATAGTTGGCAATACAGGCTGATACATGGGATCGTAAAGGGGTGAATTCTATCCACAACAGATCACAACAACCCACCTAATTGCACATTTGGCCAAATTGTCTTTTGATTAGGACTGATTTCCATCCTGTTTTAAATCTGCCTTCAGTATGCTTGTACTTATTATATGATCTGGATATCAGCATATGGATCTTCCATACACCGATTAAGAAATATAGTACTTCCTCTCATAACCTCAATACATACCCGTCAGCTTACTGTGAAACTGCTCTCGCCTTGACGCTGGATAGCATCTTCTCACCTGTTCATAGTGGAAGGATGTGCCTTTTAGTATGCCTTGAACTCAGTGCTGCTTTTGATACTGTTGACCACCACAATGCTCTGTTGTGTTGAACAGTATAAAGTGCAAATAGGTCAACTAGACTTTCAGAGATTTCTTTCATACAGATCTAATAAAGAAAGCTTGAACTTTCTTTGGCCAGAACGACATAATTTTTATGCTGATAACTTCTTGCGTTGGAATTAGTGATGAATGCATTCTACTTCAGTTGTGGACATAAGTCCTATTTCAAATAATTGGATATGGATTAGTGTTTTCACAGGATACAAATGGTTTGTATGGGAATAGATAAGTGGAGGTTCGCTTTGCCCAGTTATTGTGCCGGAGTAACTTCTCTGTTTTCAGATACTAACTGAAGCAGTGAGAGCATCGGTTCTGTAACTTTTACATTATAGTTTAAAGGCTTGAAAATTTACTTTGACCCAGTTCACAGTAAAAGCTGGAGGCAGAGTATCTTCATTGTAACTCAAAAATATAGTCCAGGTTCAGGAATGCATGATTTTTTAAACCTGTTTGATTATTATAATTATTATTATTATTATTATTTTTTTGCCCCCGGGGTATCAAGGATCCCCCAGGTAGGTAAAAAAATTGTCCGGAGACATATATAAAAAGAAAAAGATTATTCCTGGAACGGCCGAGCGAGTTTTTGCTGCGATGTTGTTAGTGAGCCTAGGTGAGCGACTGCATTAAATCGTTGAATTATAACAGATAGACCTTGAAACAGGAAGCTTGTTTCCCTCTTGTCTCCGGAGATGTTGGTTATTATTATTATTATTATTATTATTATTATTATTATTATTATTATTATTATTATTATTATTATTAATTTTTTTGCCCTGAGGTACTTCATTCCCTCAGGGTCTTAGAGATGAAATTAGTTATTATTATTATTATTATTATTACAAACATTTTTACTTTGCACAAAGGCCACAAAAATGTATATTAATATTATAGTATATTATTTTAGTATTATTACATTACAGATACAGATGGAAGAAGAACGATGAGCCTCTGACAATCAGCAACATTGACATCAAACAGTTGCCTGGTCTTGGGACGATTGTCATCAATGAGCCTGTAAGTTCCTACGAAGGTGTCTACCAATGCATTGCAACCAACAACTTTGGCAGTGCGATGAGCATCAAGACAATCCTCAAGAAGGCAGGTCAGTAGTAGGTTACTGGAGCAGTGAGACGAAGCACTGATGTCAGAATTCTCCTGAAGTTTCTTTCTAAACTCGAAGCTGCTCTAAGTTTACACTTTAGATGCACTACAAAACCCTTTAAAATCTTTAGCTTCCATGCCATAGTTAGCATTGTCACTGGCGATCTGTATTGATCCCCAAAGCAACTGTTTAAACCCTGAAACACGTTCACTCAGAGTCTTAGTGCCATCTCCAGTAACTGAAGAGACACAAATCTATTGTTAATGGCTGACTTATTTTGAATTTGTTTTGTCTAGTTTTGGAGCCATTTCTGCCAGTTAAAGAACCAAAGATCCACCGATGTTTTGTGGGGATGCCTCTGACGCTTCACTGTCAGCCACCTACCAGCTACCCACAGGCACTCGTCTATTGGGGAGAGAGCAGAACTGGAGATCGACTGAAGCCGATTGATACCACCGACCGAATCTCACTGGATTATGAAGGCAAGAAAATTTCTGTAGTTTTATCTAAACTTCTGGTAGTCTCAGTTTAACGACACTGTGTGATAACAAAAAGCATTGACGTCGCCTTGTTCATCCGGGCTTGGGACTGGCACTGCCTGGCACTAGGGTCTACCAATATCTAATGCACTTGTTAGCAACAAGCGATGTCCGGTCAGTTATCAGACTGCGAGGCCCTACGTCAGACTGTGGAGATGCACTTCCTTTTGCAACACTTTAATAGATCATTATTGGTACGGAATTGGTAATCAATGTTGTTTAAACAAATACTTTCTTTGCCCAATAGCCATCATTGCATAATGACAAAAAATATGATTGTTTATGACTATTATTTTTAGTGAAATTTTTTTAAGTTGTAGTGCTTTGTATTGCTTCTCTGGGAGTGTGATGGAAGTAATTGTTGGTCTTCTTCAAACTGCATACATTTTTTACAAAAACTCTTTGAAAACTCCTTCCGGTATGGAAAATGTGTGAAACTTCCATAGGTCAATGCACTCAAAGCTTGAGAACGTGGCAAGGAATATATCGCTCTCTGGTAAATAATAAATGCTACTGTGCTTAAATTGTCCACTTCATGGTGTGATGCTGGCTAAGGTATTGCCAGCAGGTTTAGGAAGAAAAGGTTTCACAATTAAAAAATTAATGAGAAATTCTGATTCGGATATCCCTATCCCACTAAAACTTGGCTATGCAATTAATCCTGTTTATTTTGTCTGTTGGTTTAGTTGTCAATTGGAACACAGCACGTGGTTGCTTTGTTTTGTACTTCTGATCTGACTAACCCATGTCTTTGTTTGCATAACTTGTAGGAAACTTGTATTTTGCAAATGTGCTGGCAGAAGATGCAAGAGGGGGGTTTAGTTATCTCTGCATTGTCCAGAATATGGAGCTAAGAAGTCTTGTTCAGGGTGATGATCAAAAGATTGATCCTCAGGCCATCTCAGGTAATTTAAGATTCTTTTCTTCCATAGTTTAACCCTGAACTTGGATTTCATTTCATTAGTTATTTCGTGCTTTGTTTCACTTTGTCAACTCTGCCTTCAGATGCCAAGTTGGAATTTAATCGATTCTAACCAAACATGAGACATCATATACTCGGTTACCTTTCAACTACAGCAAACTGAGAGTAATAAAGTTCTGTATTTTGTAAGGACTGTGTACTTTACAGAGATTTTGTACTGCACTTTAACTTGAGTACAACTTGAGTAGGCCTACAACTTGAGTACAGTTGTAAATGCTTGTGCTTCAGACCAAAGTACTCAGTGGCGGCGATCTTGTCTGAGAGGTGGGGGGGACAAAGTCGGCCACCATCTCGTCGACGACCCGTTTTGGAAAATCTTGTCCGAAAAAAAAATTTTCTGCCCCTTCATCTCCGAAAAATTTCGCTTTCATCTCCGAAAAAAGTTGATGACCTTTTTTTTAGTCCTTCACCCCTTTTTTACAACTTTTTCTTACACTATCCTCTTTTTTCCCCGCACTTCTTTACTTTTTCCCCACTTAAATTTTCACCACTTCATCTCCACAAAACATCGATTTCATCCATCTCGAAAAAAAAGTTGATGACCTTTTTTTAGTTATTCGCCACGTTTTACAACTTTTCCCGTCTCCCAACAATAACCCTTTTTTTAACTTTTTTTATTTTAACTTTCTCATAATTTTGGGGGACTGCTGCTAAAAAAAATTTATTTTTACCTTGTCTGGTCAAAAACGCTGCGAAAGCCCTCACGCGCAATTACATTTCTCCGCCTTTTTTGGTGTTTCTTCAAAATGTGGGGGGACAAATGCATGGAGTGTCCCCCCACTCTTAAAGGTGGGGGGACATCCCCCCGTCCCCCCAAGATCGCCGCCCATGAAAGTACTTGTATTTGTACTTGAGACTACATGTGTGACAAAAATTCTTTACAATGGAAGCATCCATCATATGACTTACTTAAAATACGTTTATTTAACGACGCCGTCATATCATATGAACAACTGATAGGCTTTTATAGGCACTTGAAGAGGCTGCCAGGAAGCTTTTAGTTATGAACGGTGACGGTTTGAGCATTTTGGCAGTTCTTTGGTGGACACACCGGTGTTTAGATGGACCACTACTCTTGAGCAGAACTTTGTGTAGTCCCTCCTGGATCAAATTAGTCTAGGCATTTGGCACTAAGCCACAGGCTATTTGGCAAAGCTAAAAAGCCCGTTATTGCAATTAATAACATGTCTTAATATCAAAAGCCGTGGTGACTTTGATGGAAGCGATTATTTGGACTTTTTAAATGCAGCAAAACTCTTCTTGACAAGCTATAGGAACCAGCGCAGAGAATTGAGTTTGTCTGCATTGTACTCAAAACCTCTATAAGTACTTGAAACATGTCTGATATTTTACATCAATGCACTGCATACTACAAATGTTGATGGAATACTGGACATGTATTTGATTCATACATGTAATTGCATAGAAGCATAATTATGTGCCTGCTTATGGCAGAATTATTGAAGTATTACAGCAGAACATGAAACCTGAGTCACTTATAGTTTTCAACTTTAAAGAAAAGTCTCAAGTATGCATGGTATTCTTGTGGAGTTCCCTGTTCCTGACTTTAATGGAAGACCATTTTATAGGGCACTTTTACCTATCCACTGAATTGAATCGATTAGTAGAGGAGGCTGTCACTCCACAGTCTTTCCACATCAAAAGTTCCTACCCTATTCCATCCAATCCTTCACATTCCAAGCTTTCTCGTATCATTTGAACAGTGCACACACTGCACAGCCACCATTGTGATGCACCTGCCTAGTTTCCTGGTCTTTGAGATTCTTTGCTTGCCTGCTTAACAAATTATGCATGGGATATGAAGACTACCTATAGGCCAACTACGGCTAGGACAGATTTCATTGTTTATACTTCCCATGGATTAGAACTGTAAATTCTGTGGTATAATACTTTGGTTTTAGTGGCATAGACACAAGTAAGCTTATCATTAAGTGCTTAATTGAGTTTAATGGCCGGACAACAACTATATATGTGTACTTATGACTACACGTACGTAGTTTGACCCGAGGAAGGTAAAGTATATATATATATATATATATATATATATATGCACCAATAGGCCTATAGGTAGTCTTCATATCCCATGCATAATTTGTTAAGCAGGCAAGCAAAGAATCTCAAAGACCAGGAAACTAGGCAGGTGCATCACAATGCTGGCTGTGCAGTGTGTGCACCGCTCATATGATAGGAGAAAGCTTGATATATATATATATATATATATATATATATATATATATATATATATATATATATATATATATATATATATAACTCAGAGCTATTGTATGTATCCTTAATTCCATGATGACAGACATGTTTGGTTGGATAATGGATATTTTAATTTAATGTTAAACCGTCTTTTTTATAGGAACACCAAACCATGAGCCACCAAGACTGATGTGGCCGGTTTCAAACACAATTGAAGTGGCTCTTAAAGGAAAAACAAAGAAAATGAAGTGCATCTTCTCAGGATAGTCAGTTTTCCTATCTTTTTTTCCTTCTCAAATATTTGCCACAGTCACACAGACTAGTCATATTACTGCACACGAATAATGCTAGAGTAGGGCTTAACTTAAAAAAACACTGTTATTAGGCTCTTACATACACACAGACACACCAGTGGAGACCTTCTGGTCCTAGCTGTTGTACATCAACTCTACTGCTTCTCAGGGCATATTTTAACTGTATAACTAGTGGGACAAGTGTCCCAGTAGTCTTAGGATTTGTCCCAGTAGTGAGACTGATTTCTCCCAGGCAATGTATGTATAAAGTACAACTAGTGGGACAAATGTTGCAAGAATTAAAAGATTTGTCCCAGTAGTAAAATGAGAAAGGTATGACATTATTGTTGAACGACCCGTTGTTATTGGTTGGGAGACCCGAAAAGAAGGTGATGACTAAAAAAAAGGTCATCAACTTTTTTGGGAGATGAATTTGTAGAAAAAGTAAGATTTTGTCCCAGTAGTCAAAATTCCTTAAAATATGCACTGCTGCTTCTTGCGCTGTCGTGTTGGTCCATTCCTTTGGAACAATCTTCCCATTGACATTCCAGCTTTCCCGTCAAACTCTCCTTATATTTCTTTTCTAGCTACTGTATATTAAGGTACATCTATTCAAATCTCTTAGACACCCACGTTCTTAGTGTTTCTGATGGGTTCCTAAAGTGTGGTTTAGAAAAGTCCAGATACATAGACATAAATACATACATACACAGAGTCAGCTTTACAGCAAGTCGTTATCATAGTTGACCTTGTTGCAGATGAAAGTATTTCATCAAGGTCATTGCAGCTTTATTTCCTTATGGGGGAGGTAGTCACTGGCTGTTATGCAGCATGATAAGTATTATGTATGTATGTACATGTATGTGTTATGGGTGTATGGATTTACTTTATGCACGTATCAGACTATTTAGTTAGCACTTTGTGGAACCTCTGAAAGGTGTTAGAACAACACATGTATTATTTAGTGTGCAGACATTTTATTTTACTGTCCTTAAGATTAATAGAGAGTTTGCTGAATGTAATGTAATGCGTAACAGTATAGTACTTTAGCGTAACCATGCTGCTGCATTTGGTAGGTGCATTTGCTGAAGCTTCTCTGCCTCCTTTCTCTGGTCTCTCTGGCAGCCAGACTCGGATCTTCACTCGTCATCTCTGGACAACCCTCTGACTTGACGCAGCGTTCGTGAAGTAAGCTGGTGCCATCCACTTAAATTAGGATAGTGTTGTTCAAATTTGGAGTTTAACATTACGGTTCTGCTGGTGTGACTGTTTCAGTCCGACACCGTCTGTGAGCTGGACTCGTGTAGATGCAAAGGTGATTATCAACTACAGTCATGGACAAGAGATCGAAATTCTATACACAGACTACTCAGACGCTGGGAGCTACAAGTGCACTGGAACAAACATTGTCTCAGAGGCTTCACGAGTTGTGACACTTCGTGTGGAATGTGAGCTCTGCACTGGCATATGACTTTACTACCTGGTCACAGTAATAGAGGTGCCATACATCAGTTAAAAAGATTAGAAAAGGTTAATCCTTCTGTGAAGAGGGAGTTTTGAGACTACTCTTAATACAGGCATGTAATAAATGCCAATTTATCTTTCATCTGCATTGGCATTGAAAATGAACAGAAGCGTTATGTCAATTTATTACACACTGTATATGTGCTCTCTAATTTCCAAGGCTTTGCATAGCAGAGAAGCAGCAGATTTTAAGTTTTGTCCCAGCTGTGTATATATAAGTTTTTAAGTTTTGTCCCAGCTGTGTATATATAAGCTTATATCAGGTAATATCAGTATCGGTTAGAACCTTCAGAACAGAAGTTGCTGTTTAAGGCACCTTCAATAGTCAACGCATTTCTAGTGCCAAGAAAATTGGTTTGTGAATGCATGAAATTAAAACTGAGGTTCTAATTTTCTTCCCGTGGCTTGAGCATTTTGAGGATGAATGCTGGAATGTTGTAGGCAAAATCTTCGGTACTAAAACCGATAAGGTAATTGTTCTTACAGACAGTTTTCAACAAAATCGTGCGGTTTTAAATCTTTAGCTCCACCTTACTGGAATAATAGCAAACCACCAGAGGACGTCAGCACATCAGAAGATGAATCTGTTCGCTTTGATTGTCAAGCAATTGGCCAACCAAAGCCAGAGATCGCCTGGTTTATAAATGGCATACCTGTCGAAGGTAAGTTTCAGTCAGCATTTAGATTGACACATACTTGTCCTTTTTGTCGCTTTTGTCATTTCGTTCTCAACTTAAAACTTACCTCTTTCAAATTGCTTATCCACCATAGGCTGCCTCTCTGTCTTACGGACTGATCTTCTGGATTTTGACCTGATTACTGCTTGGTTTTGGTGTGCCATCGGTTGATGCTTTGTGCATTAGACACCGGCGCAATAGATGTTACTAATTACAGTAATTACACTTACAATTACACAGTTATAAAGTAAAATTTTAATTTCGATTGTTTTTACTTGCTGCTTATTTTTAAGAACTGCCACCTAATCCACGGAGAACCATTGGAGGAGACTATCTTATTTATCGGAATGTCGTAAAGTCAGATGCACAGGTTATCCAGTGCAATGCAAGTAACATACATGGATACATCTTTGCCAATGCCTTCCTCAATGTCTTAGGTCAGTCAGCTGTTTTATTAGCTTCTCAGGGTATGTGTACGTGTGTGTTTATGTGTGTATAGATGACATTGTGTGCATGCATGAATGTAAAATACTATGATTTATTACCTTTTTAATGAAATTTTACAATTTTAAATTTAACCATAAAAATTGCTATGTTTTGAAAATTATCACCACAGATAATATATTATATGTGCCCGCAGAGTTCATATTCCAAGAGTATCATCTTTAATTTACGCGGAAGCGTCTTTTTGTCAGATGAAGTTTTTACCTAGGTAGCTTGTTTCCTTCTTGTGTTTCTGGTTCTTAGCTCTATTTTATTTCCAAAATTAGTCACTCTGTGGAAGTTTTAATTTTTTATATTCCATAAGCGAAATAAGCCTTGCAGAGCATGTTCATGTGTTTAACTTAAGCCTACTCCCCATATTTAGATATTTACTTTTGTATACATGCATATAGGCCTGTATAGAGATTTTTCGTATGTCTGTTTACAGGGAAATATTTTTGTGTATATATGTATTTAGAAATGTCTGACCATCAGTGAGATTGGAAATATTTGGTTTTAAAATATATTAAAAGTAATCTTGTCTACCAGCTAAAAATGAGCTAAAATGCATATGACCTTATGAGACATTAGTCAAGCAAACATACATATTAAGCAGATTATGAAATGACAAATTCACAACACTGTAATTGCGTAGCTTTTCCTGGGAAACATATCCTACTGTCGCAGCTACTCATTGATAATTGTATGTCAAAATAATGTTGTTCTTCATGGTCATCTGTTCATTTACATACTTTGTGTTTTTAATGTAAAGAAATTTTTTCATACTGTCAGAGAAAAGCAAATAGAGACAACTGCCCTCTTGTGATAAAATTACAGTTGCTGTGAAGACGATTTCTTGATCTGAATTTTCTATCCATTTTGTTTTCTTCAGCAGAACCTCCTAGCTTCATTGATACTCCCCAGGATGTTGTGAAAGTTGCTGAACATCAGAATGTTACTTTGACCTGTCAGGTCTTTGGAGCACCAAAACCTGTCATCACCTGGAAAAGGGCCGAGACTGGGTCTTCTGTTCCCCCAAAAACTGTCTCTGGTGACCGGTTCATTTTGGAGAACACCGGCAACTTGCGAATTCTGGTGCATTTTAAACTGTCTTCAGAAATTCTTCTAATCAATGTCTATCATCTATGATATATTTTTATATCCAATTTTCTTACCCTTAAACTACGTTATTGACTGAAGAATAGTATCTTATAGTTTGCAATTGGCATCTGGACTGATCTGGACTTCTCACTACGTCTCTGAGATGCTTTAAAAGAGTATATATAGTCAAATCTCACCTGTATTGTATTGGCCTTTTATTTCTGTGTAAATAAAACGTTTGTGCAACAAAAAAAGCTTCTGTAAACATTCAGCATCAATTGCTGATTAACTCAGTATTAGTTGGTGAATATTTATGATTTTCTTGGTGTTCTGCTGGCCTAAAGCTTATAGGACATTTATGATTTGCAGCCTCTCCTGAGAAGCGAGTGATTATAGCCAGAATTAACACTGACATCGATTTATCTTGGACTAATCACTTTTCAGTAACTGAATGTTCCTTATTTCAGAATGCTAAGAAGGAGGATGATGGCACCTACTACTGTGCAGCTCATAACAAATTTGGTGAGGGTGAAGCGAGTGGACGGCTCCTTGTTAGAAGTACGGTTTGAGCTTATATTATTGCTATTCATCTGGGAGTCCTTGCCAGCTTATACAGCGTCGGTCCTCTCAGTTTCTTCTTTGCTTCATAGTTACTTGGTTGTTTAATTAGGATATTATGAGCTGCTCCACTGTAATTTCCTATAATCGTAAATGTGAGCTCATAAATAATGTCAGTTTTGGGTTATTATGTAGGCCTACTGGTGGGCACTTTCTGTGACCATGACCGTCATATGTACGGATGTCTACAACAGAAAACACATGGCAGAAAACATTTAACAAAAAATGGTGGTTGACATGCTAAATACATTCCAGTCAGAAAATGCATGGTTTTTGGTGTAAAATAATTTCTTAACCACAAATCCAATAACATGAAAACATCTCACAGCATATTATGTCGATCGGTTTAAGACCTATTTTTACCATCTTCCCCCGGGTCCAGGGGGCAGCAGCACTGGCCGTCTCTGATAAAAGCCCGTTCAAAGCTATCACCGCCGATCCAACGCACGTCCTTCGATAGTTTTTCCAACAACCCGACATATAATCACTGACACCTCCGCACCCGGAAACATGACGTGTTTTCTTTAAGAACATATATTAATGAATCAATGTGAACAAGTTGCGTCTCTTACAGCCTGTATTTATCAAATAAACGAATATTGAATTGAATTGAATCTTGGTTTTGTTGTCAGATCACTGTGACCCACCAACACCTACAATTCGTAACTCAGCTGATTGATGTATGGCATGTTAACAAATGCATTATTTACCTGCTTACTTATATGATAAATGGAAACAATTAAGCTACAACATGGTTGACTGATTATCCAGATAGAACTATGATTACTGAAGCCCCGGTGCCTCAGACGGTCAATGCTTCAGCGGATGTTATACTCGGCTGCAAAGCTATTACTGATACAGAAGAAAAGAGAAGACTGAAAATTGATTGGCTGAAAAATAATAAGAAGATTGACTATGAACGAGATGGCAGGATCTCAAAGAACATTATTAATAATACATTGAAAATAACAGAGGCGCAAGTATCTGACAGTGGCAACTACACTTGCAGTGCATCAAATGGACTTGATTCTGACACTGTTACTATCAAAGTTACTGTCAAGGGTAAGCTGTTTCCGTTTCATTTAACTTTTCGTTCAAACTGTGTGGCCCTGGATAACACATAAATCATTATATTGAGTTTTGATGACTTCATGTTTTTCCACTGACACTCTGTAAGTGTTTTTGTAGCTGATGTTTTTTCAGTCATTAGAGTAATAATATTACTTTATCTTTTCAAAGTTTATATGTGAAATTATACGAATTGAGAGCAACCTGGACAACCCAGACTTCAAGTTTTCTTATTTTTACTAACTAATATTCTTCAGCATTTAGGGAGCTTTATAAGGTGACAAGTGTTGGCTTGACTAATGTGTTTAATTTCTAGGTCGTCCTGATCCACCTCAAACTGTCGTCGTCACGAACTGTGGCACAAGTTACGCTACGGTTACCTGGACAAGGGGTAATGACAACAATGACCCTATCACCCAGTATATTGTCTACTACAATACGTCCTTTGATGAGCCAGACAAGTATCACACCGGCCCTACAGTTCTCGGAGAGAAAGTGAATGCCAGGATCCCTTTGCAGCCATGGACGAACTACACTTTCCATGTGAAGGCGAAGAATGAGCTCGGTCTAAGTGACCGCAGTAATTTTTCGCCGGACATTTGTATGACTCCACCAGGCAAGCCGTTTCGTAGCTATATTAATGTAACCTAAAATTTTATTAGGCATAGAATTCATTAGGCAAGCTATGATGGTGTGCAAGCTGAAACACGTAAGTTTTAAGTTTATTTGTGAAAGTCGCCATAAAACTGACACATTGCACAAAACTGGGCAGTAAACTCCAAACTTCACAGAAGGTTAAGAAAAACGGTCGAGAGCACAACAATGGTCGATGACGAAGATGAGATGAGTCCTAATTAAGTTTAAATGACTCGTGGAACTGACAGAATGCCCAGTACTAGGCAGTGACTTTCTGCAGGACTTGGACCTACAAAAACTGTTGTTGAGAAATACAGATTATTTCCGAGTTGTGTTTATATATTCTGGTATTTGTTTCTTCTATGTATTCTGGTATCTGTTTCTTTCTGCAGCTGATGTAGAGCCAAATATAACTTCAGAAGTTTGGTTCATTGGTGTGATGTGTGCCTTAGTTGCATTACTTCTGCTAATTCTGCTGATATGCCTCATCAAACGCTATCGTGGTCGAAAATGTGCAGGTATGACATAGATCAGAGTCATCATAATTAACGATTGTATTGAAACTTGTGGCAATATGATATTTCTATGATATTGAATGTTACATTTTGTTTGTCTTCAATATTTTAAATTGCTTTCGTGTTTCAGTATAGAAGCTTTGCTATTAAAATAATGATTTAAGGACAAACAAGTGTTTAGTTTTGATTAATGTTTGTTTCATGCAGGTCATAAGACGGAGAAGTTAAGAGGCCGTGATTCAGCCCGAGAAGACGATGAAGCTGCATTTAGTGAATACACCAGAGCGTGAGTAGAGCATCTCATCCACTTAATAACTACAAGCATGCTTGGACAATGCTGTCTATAATAAACAGATTCTGTCCTATGTAACCTAGTTTTTTATATGCCTGTCCGTCCAGACCTCAACCAGGGAATTTATGTGCGTTTGACTGATATCAGATCAGACACCATCGACTTTCCTTGAATAGATATGAAATGAAAACTGTATGCAAATCTGAGTTCGGGATGTTTCCAGATATATCTCTATAGCACACTGCAACTCTATAGGTGTTGTGAATTTAGATAACTGAGATGATGAGAACTACAGGTGCAGACAGTTGTCAGATGTAGTTACACAGCTAGGAGCATCGGCAGTATTCATGGTCTCTCCAGAATTAGATAACGACACTGTAGGTCCTGTTAAGTTTCAACAGTTGCATCTATAAGATCTACCCAAGTATTCTGAATCAGTCTTAGTTTGAAAAGCTAATCTAAGCATCTATATGAGCTGAATATCTATGAGAAGATATATATATATATATAGATATACTGTTATTATTAGCTTCGTCAGTTAAGGGTAGTCTCCCGCACTCTGACGCAGGCGGCTGCTTCCACCCTCGTCCATGCGTTTGTGGTTTTCCGTCTGGATTATTGTAGCGCCCTTTACGCTGGTCTCCCAGCTGCCCGTCTTAGGTGCTTGGACCGGGTTTTGCGTGCAGCTGCACGTCTTATTGGTCGCATACCTAGATTTGGCGAGGTTTCTCTTTATATGCGGGATGTTCTGTACTGGCTCCCTTTCCCGCTGCGCATTGCCTACAGGGTCTCTGCACTAGTTAGGCGTTGTCTGGAGGGACTTGCCCCCCATACCTGCGGGAATTATGTCGCCCTACCTCGGGGGTCTTGCGGCGATCTGCTCTTCGCTCGGCTGACCAGGCCGAGCTCTTGGTACCCCGCATGCGGACAGCAATTATCCAGCGCCTTTTTTTCGGTCGCTGGCCCCGCAACCTGGAATGGCCTTCCTGTTGCACTCCGCCTGGTTCCTGTGACTCACACTACCTTGTTTCTTACAAACTTGAAAACTACTCTCTTTAGCCGTGGTTGGACTAGGAGCGCTCCTGAGTAGATCACCTTGAAGGGGCGCTATATAAAACTTCCTCAATAATAATAATAATAATAATAATAATATATGGTGTTGACAGTGAGGACATGAAGAAAAGTCGAGCGCCACTGGAGAGCGAGGAGAAGCCTTACAGCCTGTGCGAATATGAAGACCCAGCTAGGGACGTCAAAGTTCAATGAAGACGGCTCCTTCATTTTTCAATACGGTGGAAAGAAGAGTGGTGAAAGACTTGACCATGACGCTAAAACGCCATCTGCAGTTTCGATATTTGTATAACAGCTGTCAGCTGGGACTGGACCGAGCGCGACAAATGTCCATTTTAGAGATTACACTTAGTGATACTTTGTTTAATGGCACTAATTATCTCTCTGTCTCGCTTTGCTACTACTGTTTTGTACAGCAGCAGGACACTATTAACAGGGGCATAACTTTAGTCTAAAAAGTGGGGGTACCAATTTCTTACATATACGAAGCAAGGCGGAGACTGCGATCTCTGCTAACATATGTGCACAATATAATCACACTAGCACAACTGGGAGTTTGGAAATGTCCCCCCCTCCCTGGGGTGTGCAAGGATGACTTAGTTGGGGGTCCTAAGAAAGACTAAACTCCCGACAATTCTCACCCTGCCGCGGCCTATATAATAATGACCTATATATATGTGTAACCAATACGATAGGTTTTAATAAACCAGATGGCATATATATAAATATATATATATAAATTTTATATATATATGTGTATATTATATATATATATCTGGTGCGTAAACTCCAAATTTCTAAAGTGCTACTATTAAGCTAAGCACAAAGGCACCAGCTTATTCATGAGCGCTGTGTCGTATCTGGAGTGGAAAGCCTGTGGGAGGTAGCCTAGGTTGCATATTATTATTATTATTATTATTATTATTATTATTATTATTATTATTATTATTATTATTATTATTATTATTATACCCTGCCATTAGCCTGATTGTCAGTGTGACAGTGTCTGTTTCGAGAACACATATGGCCTCGAGATTGTGATATACCTGTTAATGATGAATGGACGGATATGACTTCATGCAGGCAGTAGATAGTTGTATCAGTCGCCTATAGATGCTCTCTCTGTATATATGTATATGTATATGTATATATATATTATATATATTATATATATACATCGCAGGGCATTTTTTAACATGTTGACTGGTGGGGAAATTCCCCACCAGCCCTCTCGAATTCCCCACCAGTCCTTGGCCTTTTTCCCACCAGTGAATTTTGCCCTTTTTAGTCCCAAAAATTATTTTTTGTCCTTTATGTGACCTTAAGCATATGATATACTGTAAATGCAAACCATAGCAGAGGTGAAATCTTTATAATTTATATTTCTTTGGTCACCAATAGTCTGCCACAGTAGACATGAAATCCTTATTATTTTATTTCTTTGGTTACCAATAGTCTGCAACAGTAGACGTGAAATCTTTGAAACTTATATTTCTTTGGTCACCAGTGGTCTGCTCTTGCTGTTGTTTACGTCTTCGGTGTGTTGATATTTCTAATTTTATCATTTAAAAGCGAAAACTAAACATACCCTAAAACCGTAAAACTGAATTTTGGTTAGTGGTTACGATAAAGCTAATCTCTGTGGATTGGGATTTATCCAATTTATGCAAGAATATTATTGGTTAAATTACAAGCATGCCGAGTACAGAAAGAACTAAGAAACGCAAAGCAGATTTGCTTTTGGATAGCGCTAAGAAATATTAGAAGCTTTCAGCCAACAAGCCATCAGGCACCAACAGTTAGGCCTACTCACTTTTAAGTGAGGACATGAACAAAAGTCGAGGATCACTGGAAAGTGAGGAGAAGCCTCTGGATAGTGAGTCAGACAGCATGGGTGAATATGAAGACCCAGATCCTTCAAAGTTCATTTGTCAGTACGGTGGAAAGAAGAAGAGTGGTGAAAGGCTTGACCATGACGCTACTACACCATCTGCACTTTCGACATTTGTATAACAGCTGTCAGTTGGGATTGGGCAGTCCGCAGCTGGCAGAGTGTGACAAATGTCTATTCGTCAGATTATGCTTAGTGCTGCTTTGTGTTAAATGGCGATTATCTCTCTGTCTCTCTTGCTGCTACTGTTTTGTACAGCAGTAGGAATCTGTCGATCGTTTTTAGCATTTGGACACAGAAAGTTTTCTTGAAGAGAGATTTGGAAGTTTTGTGTTTCTCATTACAGATTTTTCTCACAGTCACTTGCACGCAATGATTAGATTGAACATGCTTCTAGAAATCGAAAGAGAGAGAGAAGATGTGATTTTCTTTGGGAATTGCCTTGGTTGTCATATATATGAATCTCCACTGTCCCATCTGCCATAACTAACTGTGCAACACGTGCAAGAGTCTGTATTTCACTTCTCTGTTACTGACAAATCTAAGCAGCAGACACAGGCATAATTATTCGTTTGCTTTGTTATTTACATCACACAATTGTCTAAATCAATGCAAAATTATGGCCAGTGGTCATTTATACCCAGTGCTAATTACCCTTAGTGCACCAGACTGCATTCCTCTTGACTCTGGTCATATGCTGATCTGTCCTGTTATGCCATAAGTTGGTGTGCCCGGTTTTGTTACCAGTTAAAGGCAAGTTAATATCAGCAGATATGTTACCTGCTCCTCACCTTGCTATACTATTGATGGCTTTTCACTATGGTAGTCATGATCTAGTCACTTCTGATGGTTAGCCTTATCTTCTGCAGTTTTGATAGATAACGAAAGAAACCTATTTATTACTCGGATTGCTGTTGTTCAGAAACTCAGTTGTCTTAATTTCAAGCAGAGTGTCCGACATTCCTGTAAATAGCCCTGGGTGGGATTGTCTGTGTATTTGTTAGTTACTGTGTAGGCCTTTATTTAGCACTGCTGTGGGAGGTTGGCTTGTTGCACTTTCACGTATGTGACCTGGGATTCACTTCAGAAATGCCGTATTAAGTTGGCGCAAATTGTAGTTTAAAGCTTGGCGAAACTTTGACTACAGAACCCGTTGTTTCCAAGACACACTACAGTACATCTGAAATTCCATTTCCATTCGTTGAATGGATGTACAGTAAAGGCTGTGCATTTGGATAACTAAGTATTTGAACTGCAACTGCATTGATGTTTGATGTGCATCTTTGCTCAGCAAGAACATAAGCAGAAAGTAACTTAGAAACGATTTTGTGAGAAAAAGGGTCTCACTTTGAAAATAATGCAGTCTGTTAAACTTGCAGGACATATGTTAATGATGTAAGTCCCAGTTAAACTGAGATCATGTATGTTGGATTATGCATTTCATCCAATACTCAATAGATGGCTTTGGTGTTTTTATACAATTAAATTAAATTTTTTATCATTATTTGTTGACATAAAGGAAAATGTGAAGGTGCTTATCAGAGTTTCTAATCTTTTTGATTCTATAGCCTTTTACATGTAGTTAGTTGTACCTCGAACCTGTTTGAATAATCTGAAGTCTTTGTGACATGCATCAAGTTTTTTGATACATATCACGGAGGTAAGCCCCTGTTCTTTAAATAATATGATGTACCTTTGCAGGTATTCAGCAGAAGTAAGTCACTTCTGTGGAATGTTGAAAGCAGTAACATTGATCAAAACTGTAACTGGAAAGCATTGACAAGTCTAAAAAATATCCAATGTATTTTAAATGTAGCCAACTGGGAAATATAACCAAAGGTGACAGTGTGGCAGTCTGATTGAAAACTTGCTGGCTGTGGATAGCTGCTTATTGCGTTTTGACATGTACAGTTGATCTAGCAAAGATTTTGACCACTGAGTTATATGTAAACGGGTTTTATTTGTGGCTTAATCCGTGTTTGCTTCGAGCATGCTCAGAATGTACTTTGAATGGGCTGAGCAAGCAGATTGTTTGCACACTAATTACATGGTTTAGTCTGGGACAGATAACATCCAGGATTTACTGGGATAAAAGGAGCCAAGGTTAGTATAAGCTATTCGGTTTTCTTGGCTCCTGTTGCACAGTACATGCTGATGGATGACTGTAACTGTAATACTTGTTTTGTGCAATAAACAAATTCCAAGGTTCAATTTAGTACAAAGCTTAAAACCGCTTTTGGACCAACAAGATGTGCTTTGTGCCATAAGTTTCTTTTTCTAAATAATTTTCGATGCAATTTTATGGACCTGTCATATAAAGTAATAGCTCCTGTTTAATCGAATTACTTCAGTTTACCATTGTTTATTCCATAAACAGCCCTGCTTCACTGCATACTTAACATGTTGCTGTTCCCAGTCCAAGAGTACAGTCCTGAGCTAGCTTGAAGTGAACGTACGTGGTACTGGCCCTCAGACTCACTATTGAGATTAAATCAAATGTTTGCTAGTCGACTCAGAGAATAATAATTTGCATCAAAGTTTAAAGATACCTGAGTGACTTGTTTATGGCCAGAGCATTTGCACATGTTTTACTGATACTCGTGAAACTTGTGTGTACATTATATTTGTTACGATATTTACTGAAACTATTTGTGCATGTGTCTAGGTGCTTAACCGTGCAAGATGTTATATAAAGTTAATTTGATGTGAATTCAGGTTAGATGACCTTTGATGTGAGTTCAGGTTGTTATACAAAGTAATTAGCATAGTTTGGATCTGAGTTCTAGATAATGATCATTTATGGATTAACTCTTACATTAATATATTTGTAATTCGTGTTAGACTGAATTTCCTGATGTTGATTCAGAGAAATGGAGATATAGCATTGATCTATCATGAGTCAAACTTTGTTTCATGTATGTTGCAGTCTAGCTTCATTAAGTCCAGTCACCACAGTGGGTTAAACTTCTATGTATTATCTAACCATTTATATAGCACCTTTTTTGGAACCTTGCAAAGGCATTACGTGTATTTTATGTAAGTGTTATCACAATTAATCTAATGCTGACCAAATTACGCAATTAATGAAACTGTAAAGACATGAGCGACTTTTGTGTATAGAAGCTTGTATTTCAGCCTAGCAAGGTGCCAGTCATTGTAAGAAAAGCACAGCTATGGACGTCAAATTGTCTACGTGGTTGGTCACGGTGGTCTGTGATTATTGTTTTTGAATATTTTAATCAAGAACAAGTCACCGGAGATGAGTGCTTTTGTATATATCTGTTGTCCAATGAAAATTGATCTTTGTCTTTTGCTAAGGTTTGCTGGTTATACTTGTGTTTGCGTTCTGCGTGAATGGCAAATGTTCTTTGTCTGCACAGATTTCAAACTGAGTTTTTTGGCTCTTATTTGTGGAGGCTGAGATTTTATAACATGTAACTAGATTTTGTAGGTAGACCTTGTTATTTTTAATAAATGTATTTACGTTATTATTAAGTACCTACGATTTGGGATTAAGTTTGATGCACAGTCGACTCATGTAGGCCCTAAGTGTGTCTAAGTCTTATTGACTTAGATGAACTGTTAATTTCATTCATTTGCTTTGATGAACTACTGTGGTACTTTTCATCTTTGAGTGACAATGGTTAATACTCAAACTTGGCACTGGCTCTTGCTGCCAGAGAAACTAAACTATGTATGTAATTATTGAATTGTAGTGGTGAAAATAGATGGCACTAATTTTTATTGCTGGACCTCTGCGATGTTTGATCATTCTGTCTTCTAGATTTGTTGTTAATAAGACCGTATAATCACTAAGAGTCTTAGAGCAAGTGCGTTGTGCTGCAAGCAAACATTTACAGAGTAGGGAAACTGTTTGCAGCCACATTACAAGTGAATCCATAAGCTTTTGTGAGAAATGTAGCTAGCTAGCTGTCCTCAGAAAGTAACAACTGTAGCGGACGGCTTTTTGAGGAGATCTTTTAGTTAACTGACGAGTCAGTTAACAGTTTCCTTGCAAACACATTTTCATTCTTTTTCATTCATCTTAGATATCTGAAAGTTGTACAGCATAAGCTTCTGCAAGTATAATTATTATGTGAGACGTTGCAAACAAAAGGAGGAGCAAAATTAAATTGTTTCCAGAGTTTAAAAGAAACGGTAAAGCATAATCCATTCATATGTAGCTTGGTGATTAGTGACATCGGCCTGTAGTTGTTGCTTGAATATTAATGTTGCTTATATTTGTACATGTGTCCTCTGCTCCATATTCTTTCATTTTTTAGACGTCCCATGTATCAAAATGTTATGGCGAACTTTGCAGACAATCCTTGTCATGAAGAACTATTATTTCTCTCTAACAGAAACTCACATTATAGATGTAAAACTGCAATGGCTCAGAATTTTCAAGTTTTGTTTTAGAATCTGTCTGAAACAGATTTATTGTGCGTAAAACGTAGCCTACAGTATTTGGATGTTGCAGTGAAAGCTTTCTGGGCTCCACCAGCAACTGCTCCGGTTAAACAAGTACTCAGTAGATCTGGCCATCACCAGCGCACAACTTCAGATCCTCTAATATTATGTGATAGTAACTTGTAATGAATTCAAATTTTCTAGCATACTGGTACCTAGTTGACCTGCCTCACAACATATATTATTATAACCCTGCTGCTTTTCTCAGTTGGTGAAATGCATTTGTCTTGTAATTAAAAGCCCAAAGGCTTGTGCTTATCGTATGTGGACAGAATGGGGTCAAGTACTGTTTTTAAAGCCCAGCTTCCAGAACAAGCTGTTAATTTTTGCAAGAAATTTATTCTGATCTTGTAGAAAAATCTTCTTGGATCTTGTAAAAGATTGCAAATTGCCAACAAAACACATAAGCTGCATGTTAAAGGTCATTCCAGAACTTCTTAGAGTTTTTAAAAACAGGTCAAACCGTATTTTGACAGTTAATATCGTTAACGCTGCATTCTCAACTGAATTTCTTTGTTGTATTGGTTGTTGAACTGGTCTACTCTTGATTCAAAACTGTCACACAACTGCCGTGAAAAGCCAAAACACAGTAACTGGTAAGTGATAAGTCATAGTTACTGTGTTTTGGCTTTTCACGGCAGACAATTTGCGTGTTGCTTCATAACTAATTTCTATTTCGCATTTTTTGTTTGTTAACTGGACTACTTTTAAGGGTCAGCCGCTATTCTAAATATGAGTAGCCAATTGCCCCTTTCCAATGTTCTGTTGTGACGTCTCACCATAGGCATCAGTTTTACTGCCTTCTCATAAAATATGTGCTGCTTTGTCAGAGCTTTCAAAGAAGTCGGCTATTAACCCCATTCTAAAACTTGGCTATTGGGCCTGTACTCAGTGCTAGCTTTAGGGTTGAACCGTTGATTAGAACTTGGCACTTCATTAACTATCCAACATACATACGTGCATTATGATGATGAGTTCTCTTCGGGAAGGCAGGTCCATTGGCTTTATGCCACCCGGGTATAAGATGAGTGAGGTGGTTTCCCGTTGCCTTCCCTACATACAATTGTGGGTGAGCAACTTGTCCAAGGTCACTATGCCGTAGCATGAGGTAGAATCGAACCTGTGACCCTCCGGTTACAAGGCACTGAACATACTGCTACACCGCCACATCCCGAAATATATATATATGTATATAATTTATTCCGGATATTTCTATAGCGCCTCTCGAAGTCAACTACTACTCAGAGGCGCTCCCGACTACAGCATTTGATACTGTGCTGGAATTTTCACGCCGAAGCGCCACGAGCAATTGCGAGTGAAGGACTTGCCCAAGGTCCGTACGCAGCGGCTAGAGTGGGATTCGAACCTGCAACACTCCGGTCACAAGGCGCCGAACTTACCACTGAGCCACGACGCCCCACTATAAGTACACTATAAGTACTATTATATCTAATCTTTTGTAAGCTTTCTTTTTTCTAAGTATTAGACTAGCAAGTAGTGATACAAAGACACAACTTCACACAAGGTTAGCAGAGGTTAGCAGATTGACTCTATTCCATATAATTATCTTGTGACCAGGGGTCAGCCAACACCTCCAAGTTGTTGCCTCTGGGTTGGAAGAAAGCTGGCATATTTCTTCATTTGTTATCTGTGTGTGCTAATAGTAGATGATGCAGCAGATACAGCAGCAGACTCAAGGAAGAGGCCCAGCATCGGGAGGAGTGGCAACGTCAGACGTTTAAACTTTCCTGAGGCAGAGAACCGGAAGAAGTACGGTACATGATGACTAGATATCAAGTGATGGCTTAAGACCATGGAGTTTAGGATATGTCCAGGGTCCAAACATAGTGGTTGCCTCAAAGAAAGACACACTCTGGTTATATGATATGATATGATATGTTTATTTGGTAACTAAACTTTTACAGATAGAGCAGAAACATGCATTATTATATTCCAAAGTCTGGCTACACAGGAGGCCCAAAAGGGGTGAAATGACCCCGCTACCAGGACCACCTGGGTATACAGTACAGTAAGTGGAAAGCAGTCAATCATCCATCATTCTTAACTCAGTACTTAACTAAAGCCTGTAAGTATAACTATCATTGTACAATGTTTTCACTATTCTTTATTTATTTTATTCCGGATATTTCTATAGCGCCTCTCGAAGTCAACTACTACTCAGAGGCGCTCCCGACTACAGCATTTGATACTGTTTCGGAATTTTCACGCCGAAGCGCCACGAGCAATTGTGAGTGAAGGACTTGCCCAAGGTCCGTACGCAGCGGCTAGAGTGGGATTCGAACCTGCAACCCTCCGGTCACAAGGCGCCGAACTTACCACTGAGCCACCACGCCCCACTAGTACTTAACTAACGCCAAGATAATATAACCTGTGATCAATCCTGTGAACGTTTATAATAATTCCGTGGATTAAACTTTTAGAGAAGACCTCAGCTTATTCATGAGCAGTCGCCTACATACATACTTTCATGCCAAATTAGCCCACACGCACATATACACACTTAAACCCACTTGCACCCAAGCGCTTCAACTTACTTATACACCTGAAAGCACGCATACCTTTTCACAGCCCTACATATACGCATGCATGTCAACAAACATACACATAGATACACACCACGCATACAAACACTTAAACATGCATACATACATACATACAGATTAGCACATGTCCTCACACCATCCAATATACATACATACTCAAATACCAAATTGATTACACAGTCTGTAGAGCAGTATATTATCCCTTCTGTAAAAAGCCTGCATCATTAGGCCTAATTCATAAAATGTGTCGTGCCAGTACATCCGTATGCTGTATTATACAGTGCATTTAATATGCAATAAGATAGAAGCTACCCAATGAAACGCTTAAGAGATTATCTAATACAATTGAGAAGTAAAATACTTCACTGTAATTGAAAAATAGTTCACATCAATGCATCAGTAAATTAGGTAATATCCATGCATTCACAGTAGGCTACATCATTGCATTCCCAGGACAGGTGCGACAACACAATCATTAAACCAGCTACACAAAATTAAAAAAATATACAATGCATCAACACCTTTGATGGCTTCATATCGTTTTTCCCACATGCCTAAGGTCTAACTGACTAGAATATTCTAAGTGGGCAAAGGCCTACCAGTGCCGGCCTTAGGATATTTTGGGCCCCGTGCAGAGTATATATGTACGGGCCCCCAGTGTTGGGTATGAGTTAACTCGTATGAGTTTGAACTCATGAGTTAACTCACTTGCTGTGATTTATGAGTTTGAGTTAACTCACCTTAAAGAGTGTGAGTTATGAGTTTGAGTTAACTCATATTTTCTGTGAGTTTGAGTTGTACTGTCAATTATTTTAAACTCAACTCACTCTTCGGCACTCGGCACATATTATGTTGAAACAAGCCTTTTTTATATCGTCGGCTTTCCATACTGGTGAGTGGTGATGGCAGGGAGGGTCGTAAACACTGCTAGCGGACAGTATTTAAGCACTGTATATTTTGTATATTGTGAACAGTTAAGAACAACATGGCTGAAGTACCGTGTATTCTTGATGGAAAATATTTTTCTGTTACAAGTAGGCATGATGGAAAAATTGTTGCTCGATTAGAACGTGCTAGTATGAAACGTGTGAGTTTATGAGTTAACTCATTTAACAAGTGAGTTTGAGTTAACTCGTTTCACTTAGGATGAGTTGAGTTTGAGTTTAAACTCATTTTGAGGTGCGTGAGTTGAGTTTTTATTTAACTCATTTCTTGTGTGAGTTTACCCAACACTGCGGGCCCCCATGACACACGTCAAATTGTTTTTCATTGCTAATCATTTTATTTTAGTAAATTGTTAACAAGTATAAAAGTCAAAATTAACTATACACGAGAATTATGGGATATAGGTCTATATACAGGAAGTTGACTTTTATTTTATTGACAAAAGAGAATACTTAGTGGAAACAATAATATTATTACTAGGGTGTCTTGCTCATTTTAATTTTCTGTTACATTTTCGGGCCCTCCTAGGTTGCGGGCCCCGTGCGACCGCACGGTTCGCACGCCCCTAAGGCCAGTACTGGGACTACATATTCTCTGTCTTTGGGTCAAGTTTCATACTAGACCTATAAAGTGCTGTCCATTCACCTTGAAATGTGCATTGTGCTTATAGTTTCAAGTACGGTGTTGTGATCTCAGTTTACAGATGATATTTTCGTACAAAATGCTCCATTAATTTAAATTTGGATTCTGCATTTGGCCTAGAATATAAACACTGGGGTGTGGCCTGTCTAATAGTGTCTGTCCTTGGTGGCAATCCAGATACACTTCCATCCTCGGACTTGAAGACTGGATTAGTCGGTGCTCTCAGTCTCAGGTGTACCCTGCGATTAGTCTAAAGAGGGATGAAGAGAGCTAGGCAGAGGAAGAGGGAAAAGGAGAAGTTGTAGAAGAAGCAGGAAGATTTGTGAATGAGCTGGTTCCCGCAACTTAACTTTTTTTGGCGCTGTAGAAGTCTCGAGATTACGATTACGATTAGATTAGAGGGAGGTTTTAAATAAGTATGTCGTGACCTTCTGCCTCAGTAGACATAGAGGAGATGCAAGGTTTCTATATTTAGAATCTTTGCATCTTCCTCTGCTCCTCTTACCAAAGAAACAGCGTTCAAAGATATATCTTGCCTCAAACTGACTATCTTAACAAGCCATAGCACAGTTGACAACCTGCTTAAGACATGCCTGCATGACAAACGTCAAATTTCCATCTCCTCCAAACTTACAGGTTGGAGGCCTGGGAGATGAAGGCGTCTAGTGAGGCATAAGGTCATGACCTCAACGTGTGTTTGTCATAAAGGTATAGTAGGCTTCGCCTACTATACCCGGGGTCCGCGGCTGTAGCCTGTTATTTCCCAACCTAGAGGAAGATGTAAACAAAACATCGGCATTAGTTGCTGCCACTTAGTTGGGCCTATAGCTGACCTGAATAAGTTGTGTGTGGCACAGTGTGAGCCTGCGATGAATCATACGAACGCGGGTGCTTGGGAAATAAGAGCACGCAGATGAGAACATGGAAAATTAAGTAGGACATGTTCAGCAAACAAGTTGGTCCTGGAAGATAGTTCTTTGGTGACAGTGACCGAGGCAGGTAAGTTTGTGAGTGTCAACATGATGATGAGGTATTGTTGTTAATATTATTTTTTTAAATTATTGTTAGTTTACTTATACAGCATCGTAACGTGCGAGTTCTGCGATGTATTTGACAAGTGGAGGCAGAGTAAGAGAACTGATTATTAATAAAGACGAGGAGAAGCATAAAACCTCGAAAAGGACTCTGCAGCATGGTAGCTATAAAAAAAATAGTCTGCATGGTGAAACAGTTTAAAGACCTCTCTCAATAAAGTAGAATGCATAGATTTTGGTACAAATTTATATCATCAGGCAATTCAGAACTGTTTTCTTAGCTATGGAATCAATTTTAGTTATGATCGATGTAACATAAAAGACAAGACTTATGTGCAGGTAGGCTATCTAACGACCCCAATCCTGCTGCAGCTCTGTTCGAAAGCTATACAGTGGGGGGGGGGGGTCAGAGGATCACTGTTGTATTGCACAATGTTTTTCGCAGAGTAAATAAATGAATGTGCAGTGCATTACAGCTGATGGAACACAGTAATGCATTGGCCTGGACATTATTTCCATTTCCAGGTGGTTCATTTTGTGTATTGCTCTAAGAATGATTGTGTAAATATAGTGTATTGTAATCGTGAATTTATATAACACCAAAGTAAGGAAATTCCTATTATTCAGGCAGAAGAAAGAACCAAGTCATAAAAAATGATTTTGCCTCAATTTTTTTTATAGAGTTTAAAGAAATCTAGCATATTCTCTATCGAGAGAGAGAGAGAGAGAGAGAGAGAGAGATATATATATATATATATATATATATATATATATATATATATATATATATATATATATATATATATATATATATATATATATATATATATATATATATATATATATATATATATATAGACGAGAGAGATAGAGATAGAGATAGAGAGATAGACGAGACAGAGACAGAGACAGACGGAGACAGAGACAGAGAGAACAAGGCCACTTGAGATTTTACTTGGTGTTTGTGCATACTGGTTGGTCCTGGTCCACTAAAAGGTAGAAGGAAGTACGAGCAGCAGCAGCAGCAGCAGCTGGAAACAGACAGCACGATGGCATCGTGGAAATTCGTCATCACTGCACTTTACCTGATTTATCTGGCAGCTCTTGGATTGGCAAAAACGTCTGGTAAGTCATCTGACCAACCATAAAAGTAAATGGCTTAAAAATGAAACTAATTATAGGCCTACAGTGCATACTTATTCAGTCTTTTCTGCAGTGAATGTACAGTCGTAATTCATATCAGTTTTGCAGGAGTTTCCGGTGGGTGAATTCCTTTGCTACAGCTGCCTATTTAAATGGATGCTGTGTCCTTGCAGGCAAATTTATAAGGAGCATGCTAGCTTGAGATGAAGGTCACAGAATTACATAAAAATCATTTATGACCCTACTACTTTTGCCATTAGTTTTGCGAATGGTGGTAGTTTGGTCTTTGAGTTAGAGAGAGGTTGTTTGGTCCTGTTTATCCTAGGTCATTCAGGCCAGGGCCTACTACGTAGGGGGGAAGGAAGCAGACTGCTTCCAATTTGTGCCAGAGGGAAAAGTTTCTAATGATTGTGCAGTCACTAATTTAGAATAATTAGTGACTAATAAAGTGAATAATTACTAATGATTCTTAAAGTATTGCATTGTGATGTATCAGTATTATGGGCCATGCAATATTTGCTGATGTTACCATACAGTGTCTAAGCAGTGTTATAGTGTATCATTATTACTTGTTTTTCTTTAGCTATTGGCCATTATGTTCTGCTATGTTTTATTGATGAAAGATGCAAAAAGTATTTTAAAAATTGAAGAAAAGCATTCACAATCCTGTTGATTTAGAAAGAGTAATTCCATACTTTGGTGTAGACTGGCTCCATTTAAAAGGGCTTCTGGTGTTGTTTTGTAACTGAAGTCTGATGCTGGGCTCTGTCCCACTGCAGTGGTATAGCTGGCTGAATGTGTTCTCTGGAATTGGACTTTGCCCTAAGGCCAAGACTAATTCAGTTTTATATGGGTTTAATAAGATGAACCTCTGCTAGGTTACCTAATGTTCAGAAGCGACGATCCCGGGGGGGGGACGAGTGGGACAAGTCCCCTCAACCTTTTAACTGTGAGGGGACACATTATACAGTTGTCCCCGATTTTTACAAAAACTTTTTGATGGCTATTTTTTAAACAATTGCCCAGTGGAAACTTGACCACTGAGTCCAGGCAGCTGACACGTTACCATCAACAACTAACAAAAATTAATGAGTGTTTATTATTATTTTGTTTAGTTTCTTTTGCACTATATATAGCAAATTATTTTCTCAATCATTTTACCCACATTCGGTGGCTGTTTGTCACACACATAAAAATATTTTAGACAGCTTGAGGTTGGTTGAGCTGGAAGAACATTTCTTTCGGGAAGTGATATAAGGAAGAACTTGTTTGGTTCTTTTGCGAAAAAGGAAAACTGTAGTATAGTGATTCCATAGAGCACACTAAGAGACATTCTTAACTAGGCTAAAGTTATACTAACTAATAAAAATCAATTAACTTTAGATTTGAAATAGTTTGCATGGGATTGCCCCTTGCTTTCTTAACGCAGTTTTCGTGCCCAGAAACAGGTAAACAATTAAATGTTGGCCCAGTTCAAAAGTCTCCCCCCACCCGTCAAACAAGATCGCCGCCTCTGTGATTGTGAGACACTAAAGGGTATTTTCGAGACTGAGTGCTGGCACAGTTAGCAACATTGGTTAAAGCGTACATCCCTGTGCGTGAGATTCCCAGTTCGCCTCCCTATGGGGCGCATAAGCAGTCCGTAGAAAAGGGCCGTAAAGGGCGTGGTGCCTGTTCAAAGGGACAGTGAAGTAAAGAATATCATCTGATCAATTCACTGAACAATTACCAGGTTTAAGCATACGGTCGCTATAAAAAACGTGTCTAGATGCGTACAAACTGAAAAACTGCCAGCTGCGAAATGGCATGCTTAATTTCAACAAAATGCCCTGGACCATGTTCAAAAGCACCTACATAGCTGAGTCATTTTCCGGTAATATGTCACATTCACTAATTGAAGAAGCCAAGAAATTTTTTTGGCAAATTACATTGATTTTTTTTTGGAGCAAATCTTCAATATTTCTATTTCACTAATATATATTTGGTTTTGCACTAATATGTAAAATTATGAAGTTTTTAGCAGAAAGAAAATAGCCCTACGAAAATGTTTGTCCACTCCGTTACTCCTTTACCAAAACACATTATGAGCTATTTATACATAGTAGACGGCTTCCTACCAATGTTCCCTCTAAGCTGCGCGCGTGCGCGCGCGCGCACGGCATTTCAAACTAGCGCGCACAACATTTTCTCCTAGCGCACAAATTTCTTGAACTCTAATATTTATTTTCGATGTTACATTTTGCCCATTGTTCCAGCTTATGACATATTTAGCCTACGATGTTCAAAAGGCCAACAAGGCTTGTGTTAAGAAATGTCTTCCCGTGTAGATCTCGGCCTCTCTGCACTATAGCCTGTATAGGACGGACGCTTCATGACAGGACCTAATTGATACAGACGGCCGCAGGTGTATTCGTATGCGTGGGGTCTGTCTAAGTCACCCGATGTGTCAGAGTAGTAGACCCACAGAAGAAGCGACACTCAGCCAGGCATGATTCGGAAGCTTACAACAGCTGCATACCCTACTACGGCAGATCACTCCTCTCTGACCCATGACCGAGGGTGTTCGAAATAATACCTAGCTTGTTCGTCTCTCTTTCCCTGTCTCATTCCCTGTCTCTGGTTTCTCTCACTCTGTCTCTGTAGCAGTCTGTCTCTGTCTCTCTACAAAGCCATGTGACCTGTAGGCTACACACTACATATGACTGCAGATTTCCAGAAGATGAAATACTCAAATGGAAAGTGAGCTATGCTTGTTGGCAGACACAGAAAGTTATGATTTTGGGCAAACCGAGATTGCTAGTTTAGCAGTGAAATACTGTAAACTAGGCCTACTTGACAAAACTAGCGACGAATACGAGAAGCAGGATTGCAAGCAGTATCGTGACTTTAAATACGTTTCAATCGAAAACTTTAAGGTAGGAATTTTCAAGATATTTGCCGATTCATCTAGCTTGCAGTGTGAACGTGGCTTCAGCCTTATGAATGGAACGAAGACAAAATGCGTAATCGACTTCAGGTTGACCGCCTGGATTGTGCAATCAGAATTAGGATTTTTATTCTGGTCAAACAAATTGACCTGGATCATGTGTAGGCTATGCTCTTTAGCAATCTCACAAAGACAGAAGCGAGAAAATCTAAGCTTAATTTTTGGGCCTTTTAATAGCCTACCCTCCAAGGATTTTATAGCCTTGTACAGACGTGAAGTAATTGTTTAGGAAACAACTTGAACCATACATACGGGGTAATGCAATCGTAGAAAGTAGTATTGTGAATCGTTTAATCTTATTTCGTTGCTATGTTGATTGGCGTCATCGAATGTTTGACCGGGCATATAAGGGCACACAATTTAAGAAGTTGTGCTTGTCAGTTACATTTGTTCGAATAATCATCAATTTGAAATGTGTCTACAAGCTATGTGTAGGCCTAATTCCGTAATAATTATATACAATTCTATTACAATGTTGTCACATTCACATAAATGCTACTTACTTACTTCAACTTGACTTTAGCCTTTTTCGTTCTATATGATATCGCATCTAGGCTTTTAATGTAAGTCTTCTGGTGAAAATGGAGGAACAATCCTTTCTAAACGCCTTTGCTACCCCAAATGCCCACCACGCCCACGCCACCTTCACGAGGTAACCCCACTATATATGAGCAAAGAGCGCAGTGGATGACCGCGAGTCCTCGCCGGTATAATCGAGTCCCGCGAGATAAGCAGTCTGAAAGAAGGACGATGGAGGACATCAACGCAGAAGATGGTGTCTAAGTAAAAACACCGATGGAAAGGCAACGAGAAACAACCCCCTCCCCTAAACTTCTCGAGTTGCATTTAGCCATTCGAAGTTAGAGCCTGCCCAGGGGCAGAGAACTTGAACAGATGTTTTTTTACTGTAGCATACTCTTTCTGTAAGAAGTTGCGGTTGGTCAACTTTGATTCGTAATAATAAACGAAATTATATATGTACAACTTTGCACGTACAATATATTTAGTAGGCCTTAAAGATCACAATATGTTACTGCTCACGCGGCAGGCCAATGCGCGCACGGCGGAAAAAAATTAGAGGGAACATTGCTTCCTACTGCGTAGTTTGACATGCCAATATGTTCTTGGTATTAATGTTTATAAAATAAATATAAAAGAAATTACAATACAAATGATTTAAATAATTCCATCACATTTTAAATTTTGTTAAGGTGTTCCACTCCGTTACCGAAAGAAAAATAGGGAATCTAGTCAACGTAAAGTTGACTGTATTTTTTTGGCCAAATAACAAAATAAAAATCACTTCAGCTAATCATTACCAGTGATCAAATGAACAAAAAAACATTAAAATATTTATGATGTTGTCTTAAAAATCTGCTCATAACATCAAAATTACCTAAAAAATTACCATAAAAAGTTCCGCTCCGTTACCATTTGTCGAGAATTAAGCACAGAATGTGAAAAGTGAACTTTAAAAAAAAACAGTCTGCCGAAGCAAAAATTTATTTAAAATGTCATATATTGTTATATAAGTTGTATTAGAAATGATAATTTAAGTAGACGACTTATCCTGACAGTGGAATAAATTTTAGTACCTCAAGGGTCACATTTATGGTAACTGAGTGGACAGTTAACGGAGTGGACAAATTGTGTATCAGCACGGTAAATAGCATATTATCTCTCATGCGTCCACATTAATCGTCGGTACACTCATTATATAGCTTATAAATGTTATATTAAAAATATTATTTAAATTAAATTTATTCATAATCATTGCAAAAATGCAGTAACGGAGTGGATGTATTATGAAAAAACACATGAGGTACGTAATAAAGGAAAATTTGTAAGAAATTTGTCTTAGCATTCAGATCCTGTATTAAGACATACTTACTTACATAGATCTTCACAGAAGAGATTTGTTAAGTTGCGGGACCAAAGAACTGAAAGGGTTGTGAGATACGAGATAATTTTCACATGTTAACGGAGCGGACATAATTTTCCGGGGACAAGTTAAAATATATTTTTAAAAATTATACTGAAGTTGTAAGTTTCTAAGTTGTATTTAGAAATATGCAATTATGTTTATTATAAAAGAAACAGTCACATTTTTTGGTTTAATGCAAATCATTTTGAAATTGTAGACGAAAGCAATATGTACTATAGCCTAGGGACGGTAACGGAGTGGAACATTTTAAATTCCAAATAAATTGTAATAAATTATTTTATTGTTCTGAATTACTTTCAAAGGTCTTAAATTGTTGACTGATCAATAACGTTTTAATCTAATCACTTAGCATGATCAGACTAGGCATTGTTTTCTTAGAAATGACCGGGGACAGCTGAATTGTCAATTTATGCATTTACCGGAAAATGACTCAGCTATGTCATAGCCTCTTAAGTAGTGATAGCAGCCGTGAAGGTGCAAATGTAGATGGCTTTGCAATGTTGCCGAGAGGGCAGTCTCTGTAAATTAAAAAGGATTAGGCTTATGTAAGCTTTGCACATTTTTACTCGTTGACACAGGTAATGTAGTCATCATAAACATAAAAGCATCACAAAAGCATCACAAACGTGTTGTCCGAATGTACTCAATTTCATTCAAATTTTTTTTTCCAATTTTTATTTTCCTGCAACCAACATCTGACAATTATGACAGTACCATGTAAACTAAGTGTAGCGCTACCAGGAGGAAGACCCAGAAGGGATCATATTCAGGAGTAAAATATACGTTGGATTCCAGACCCACTGAGGATCTTACCGTGCACCCTCAAACCCTCAGTCATCAGCCTAAAACATATGGCCTAGACCCGTAGTCACTTTATAAAGTCTTTACTATCTAGGCTTGAAATTTGATTTTAGGAATTTGAGTGTGAGCAATAAATCGCCCAATATGTAGTTTTGGCTCGTTTTCTTTCTTATTAAAATGACTTCATTATTATATGGAGGCATTGATGCAGTTGGTTCACTTTAGAAGCTGATATTTTCTTTCAGTTCTTTCCCCTCCAACTATTACCCAACATCCGAACATTGAGATAACTTTCGAAGCAGGAGAGAAGGTTGAAATACCCTGCAAAGCAACTGGGGAACCAGCTCCATCGTAAGTTTTATTTTAGCAGATCCAACAACATTTGTCATCTTTAGAGCAAATTTACTTAATGTCCACGTTTAGCCTACTTGAAAACGTATTTTATAAACTTTACTGACAGACCCCTTTCAAACAAAAACTTGGATTTCTGCTTGTGCCAGCCTCCCAGGTAATTAAGTTACCTAAACATTCTAGTGGTTTCTAGAAAAATTTGATCCAAAGTTGCTTCAAAACTGATAAATGTAAAATATTTTTTGCAATGATCAAACTTTTAAGAAGGAAAGATGACAAATGTTGTCACCTCAAACGCTTTTTTCTTTTTTCCTTGTGAAAACGTTCTTATCTTTGTTTTGTCATAATGTTCAGGTCTTGATTTAGGCAGTTAAAGATGAGAGTAATTGTTTTCTGAATGTCTTCTTTACGTTTTTTTGCTTTAAAGACTTAATGCTTCGAAATTGATTTAGTGAATGTCACTTTTTGTTTTCTTATTAGCCTCAGGCTGAATTTATGATTTTAAAAGTTCCGTGATTTCATGTGACATCATGTTTGTTGTTTTGTTTATTAATACATGCATATTTTTAAATTTTTTAATCTTTGTTGACGGAAATGATGAACTACTTAAGCCCATCCCAATAACGGTACCTGCAGAAAGAGGTTATTGCTGAGTTCCTTTATTTGTTTGAAAGAATTAGAAGCAGAAGCCATTTCTTAGAGAACATTGCTATTCCTTGGAATTACTGGGTACTATATAGGACTTCAGTGGTGACAACTCTGAAGATGGTCAGGCCCTATGCAATTCTGTTGTTTTCCCTTCTTTGTGGAAGTTGCTGCTGTTTCTCTTCCTTACACAGATTAAGAAACACATTACTTCCTATCGTATGTTCAATCCATACCATTCAGCTTACTGTGAAGGCTCACTCCATTGATTACACTGGATGGCCTCTCTCTCTCTTGTGGACTGATCTTCTGAATATTGACCTGGTTATAGGCTTATAGCTTGGTTTTGGAGCAACATCGGTTGATGCCTTGTGCACTAGACTCTGACGCGGTAGAAGCTGCTAACTACAATTACAATTTACCATGTATGTAAACCTTATATGTCTATTATGCTTGGATGGGCTTTCAGTTGTCAGCAGTTAAACCAGCATACATAGAGAGCTTTGTGTTCCAATCTGAAGCAACCAGTTTGGAAGAGATGCATTGAGAAATGATGAGAAGAAACTGGGCAGCACTGGGTTAGGTTCACCAACGTCCAGGTAGAAAAATGTAGATGACCCAGTATGCTAGGAATAGACAATTTCTGTGCTTTGTAACAAGACCAGAGAACCAGTCCAAATTCCGTTAATCATATACTTTTAACACTTTAATGATGAGAGAGATTAGTTTTCCATACATTTTAGTACATGTTCATCGTTAAAGTGTCAACTGTCTAATATTTAACTCAGTCTACAAGATTTATTAAGCATAATACACAAAGTTGTCTAAGAATTAATTCATTCTGAATTTTCTACATTTCTGCCCTAAAGTACTTATGGTGAAATTGAAAACATATTTTCATATATGTTCCTTTGTTGTGTAAATGCTTTCAGCTTTATCCCTCAGACTCAGACTAGGTACTTTCCTTCAGAACCCCTAATTTTGACCAGTTTTACATTAGATGTTAAGTGTACCCTAATACTCTGTTGTGTTGAACAGTATAAAGTGCAAATCAGTCAACTAGACTTTCAGACATTTCTTTCATACAGATCAAATAAAGAAAGCTTGAACTTTCTTTGGCCGGAACAATATAATGCTGATAACTTCTTTCGTTGGAATTAGTGATGAATGCATTCTAATTGAGTAGTGGACATAAGTCCTGTTTCAAATAGTTGGATATGGATTAGTGTTTTCACAGGATAAAAATGTTTTTTTTAAATTGAAATAGTTAACTGGAGGTTCGCATTGCCCAGTTATTGTGGTAGATTAACTTCTCTTTTATCAGATGCTGACTGGAGCAATGAGACCAAGCACTGAGATGCCAGTCCATCAGTTCTGTAACTTTTACATTATGCGTTTTTTAAGCCTGAAAAATTTCACTTGGCCCAGTACACAGTAAAAGCTGGAGGCAGAGGTGACGGTATTTTCACTGTAACTCAAAAATGTAGTCCAGGTTCAGGAATGTATGATTTTTAAAACCTGTTTGCATATTATAATTATTATTATTATTTATTATTATTGTTATTATTATCATTATTATTATTATTATTATTATTATTACTCTTTTTCTTCTTCTTCTTCTTCTTCTTCTTCTTATTATTATTATTATTATTATTATTATTATTATTATTATTATTATTATTATTACAACATTTGTTATGTTCCACAAGGGTCACAAAAATGTATATTAATATTCTTCTTTATGTTCTCTGCCCATTGGCAGGTTCGTATGACCAATGACGCCATCGTTCTCTGTCTTGTGCTCTTCTCTTCAGTCCACTGTATCCTTCTTCTTTTGTCATCATCCAGTCTAGCAGCATTGCCCTCGGTCTTCCTCGCATCTTTCTCCCCTCCATCCTTCCCTCCATGATGTCTCTTAGCAGTGTCTCACTCCTTAGGATGTGCCCGATCCATTTCCTTTGTCGTCCGCGTATAGTACTTATGAGTGATCTTTGTTCTTCTACCATTTGCAGGATTTCCTCGTTCGTCCTCCGTTCCACCCAGCTAACTCTCTCCATTCTGCGCCACACCCACATCTCGAAGGCCTCCAATCTTTTTATGTCGTCCTTCCTCATTGTCCATGTCTCGGAGCCGTACAGCACCACACTCCACACCAGTGTCTTCACCATTCTCTTCTTTAGATTCTTGCTTAAGGTTCCTCTCATCAGCTCTCCTCTTTTGTAAAATGCATCTTTTCCCATGGATATTCTTCTTTTTATTTCCTCGTGGCATCTTGCATCGTCTGTGATCACACTTCCTAGATAGCAAAACTTCTCCACCTGTTCTATTTCTTGTCCGTTTAGTGTGATCTTTATTATTAATTATTAATATTAATATTATATTATGTTAATTTAGTATTGTTACATTATAGATATAGATGGAAGAAGAACGACGAGCCTCTGACAATCAGCAACATTGACATCAAACAGTTGCCTGGTCTTGGGACGATTGTCATCGACGATCCTGTAAGTTCCTACGAAGGTGTCTACCAATGCATTGCAACCAACAACTTTGGCAGTGCAATGAGCATCAAGACAATCCTCAAGAAGGCAGGTCAGTAGTAGGTTACTGGAGCAGTGAGACTGATGTCAGAAGTTGTCTGAAGTTTCTTTCTAAACTCAAAGCTGCTCTAAGTTTACACCTTAGATGCACTACAAACCCCTTATCCTTACAGCCATGTTCAGCATCCATGCCATAGTTAACATTGTCACTGTCATGGGCGTCGATCCCGGGGGGTCGATGGGGACAAGACCCCACCTTTAAGAGTGGGGGCATAGGCGTAATTTGTGGGGGTACGAGGGGTACCCGTACCCCACCTTTTTGGACTGGGGGTACTGTACCCCCACTTTTTGAACAATGCCAATCAATATTTCATTATTGTGCCTTCCCAGAGATCGCAGTCTCAGCCTTTCTTCGTGTATGTAAGAAATTGGTACCCCTCACTTTTTAGACCAAAGTTACGCCCCTGGTGGGGGACATGCCATACATCTGCTCCCCCCCCACATTTTAAAGAAACACCAAAAAAGGTTACAAAAAATTTGTGGACCTCTTTTTTTACCAGATCAGTTCAAAACTCTTTTTTGACCAGATCAGTTCAAAAGCGTCCCCCCACCTGTCAAACAAGATCGCCGCCAGTGGTCACTGCCAATGTCTATAAATTCCAGAGCAACTGTTTCAACCCGGAAACGCGTTCACTCAGAAACTTAGTGCCATCTCCAGTATTATTGTAAGAAGGTTTACAAAGCACAAGTTAATATAACTAAAGACGCCGCATGTGTGTTAGTAGCTGCTCGGCTTAGTCAAACGATGTGAACAAGTAAGTCTAAGTAACTGAAGAGACACAAATCAATAGTTAATGGCTGTCTTGTTTTGAATTTGTTTTATATAGTTCTGGAGCCATTTCCAATAGTTACAGAACCAAAGATCCACCGACCATTTGTGGGCATGCCTCTGACGCTTCACTGTCAGCCACCTTTCAGCTACCCACAGGCAGGCGTCTATTGGGGAGAGAGCAGAGCTCGAGGTCGACTGAGGCCGATTGATAACACCGACAGAATCTCACAGGATTATGAAGGCAAGAAAATTTCTGTAGTTTTATCTAAACTTCTGGTAGTCTCAGTTTAACGACACTGTGTGATAACAAAAAGCATTGACGTCGCCTTGTTCATCCGGGCTTGGGACTGGCACTGCCTGGCACTAGGGTCTACCAATATCTAATGCACTTGTTAGCAACAAGCGATGTCCGGTCAGTTATCAGACTGCGAGGCCCTACGTTAGACTGTGGAGATGCACTTCCTTTAGCAGCGCTTTAATAGGCCATTATTGGTACGGAATTGGTAATCAATGTTGTTTAAACAAATACTTTCTTTGCCCAATAGCCGTCATTGCATAATGACAACAAAAATATGATTGTTTATGACTATTATTTTTAGTGGAATTTTTAAAGTTATAGTGCTTTGTAATGCTTCTCTGGGACTGTGATGGAAGTAATTGTTAGTCTTCTTCAAACTGCGTACATTTTTACAAAAACTCTTTGAAAACTCCTTGCGGTATGGAAAATGTGTGAAACTTCCATAGGTCAATGCACTCAAAGCTTGAGAACGTGGCAAGGAATATATCTCCGGTAAATAATAAATACTACTGTGCTTAAATTGTCCACTTCATGGTGTGATGCTGTCTAAGGTATTTCCAGCAGATTTAGGAAGAAAAGGTTTCACAATTAAAAAATTAATGAGAAATTCTGATTTGGATATCCCTAACCCACTATAACTTGGCTATGCAATTAATCCTGTTTATTTTGTCAGTTGGTTTAGTTGTCAGTTGGAACACAGCACGTGGTTGCTTTGTTTTGTACTTCTGATCTGACTAACCCATGTCTTTGTTTGCATAACTTGTAGGAAACTTGTATTTTGCAAATGTGCTGGCAGAAGATGCAAGAGGGGGGTTTAGTTATCTCTGCATCGTCGAGAATAGGGAGCTAAGAAGTCTTGTTCAGGGTGATGCTCAAAAGATTGATCCTCAGGCCATCTCAGGTAACTTGACTCAAATTCTTCCATAGTTTAACCCTGAACTTGGATTTCATTTCATTAGTTATTTCGTGCTTTGTTTCACTTTGTCAACTCTGCCTTCAGATGCCAAGTTGGAATTTAATCGATTCTAACCAAGCATGAGACATCATATACTCAGTTACCTTTCAACTACAGCAAACTGACAGGTCTTAAAGTTCTGTATCTGTGTACTTTACAGAGATTTTGTACTTGGAGTTTTACTTGAGTACAACTTGAGTACAGCTGTAAATGCTTGTACTTGAGACCAGAGTACTTGTATTTGTACTTGAGAATTTACATGTGTGACAACAGTTCTTTAAAATGGAAGCATACATCATATGAACAACTGATAGGCTTTTATATGCACTTGAAGAGGCTGCCAGTAGGCTTTTAGTTATGAACTGTGACGGTTTGAGCATTTTGGCAGTTCTTTGGTGGACACTGGTGTTTAGATGGACCACGTCTTGAAGAGAACTTTGTGTAGTCTTTGATGAACATTCTTGAAGAGAACTTTGTGTAGTCTTTGATGGATACTCTTGAAGAGAACTCTGTGTAGTCCCTCCTGGACCAAAATAGTCTAGGGTATTTGGCACTAAATCACAGGCTATTTGGCTAAGCTAAACAGCCCATTATCACAATTAATAACATATTTTAATATCAAAAGCCTTGGTGACGTTGATGGAAGTGATAATTTGGACTTTTTAAATGCAACAAAACTCTTCTTGACAAGCTATAAGAACCAGCGCATCAAGCATTGAGTTTGTCTGCATTGTACTCAAAACCTCTATAAGTACCGTACTTGAAACTTGTCTGATATTTTACATCAACACACTGCATACTACAAATGTTGATGGAATACTGGATACTGGATATGCATTTGATTCATACATGTAATTGCAAAGAAGCATAATTATGGTCCTGCTTATGGCAGAATTATTGCATTATTGCAGCAGAACATGAAACCTGAGTCAAGTCTAAGTATGCATGTGGAGTTCCCTGTTCCTGACTTTGATGGAAGACCATTTTGTAGTGCAATTTTACCTATCCACTGAATTGAATCGATTAGTAGAGGAGGCTGTCATCCCACAGTCTTTCCACTCCAAATTAAAATTACACCTCTTCAAGAGTTCCTACCCTAATCCATCAAATCCTTCATATTCCAAGCTTTCTCGTATCATTTGAGCAGTGCACACACTGCACAGCCACCATTGTGATGCACCTGCCTAGTTTCCTGGTCTTTGAGATTCTATGCATGAGATATGAAAACTACCTATAGGCCAACTACGGCAAGGACAGATTTCATTGTTTATACTTACCATGGATCAGAACTGTAAATTCTGTGGTATAATACTTTGGTTTTAGTGTCGTAGACACAAGTAAGCTTATCATTAAGTGCTTAATTGAGTTTAATGGCGGGACAACAACTACGTGTACTTATGACTACACGTACGTAGTTTGACCCCAGGAAGGTAAAATATATGTATTGTATATATATATATATTATATATATATATATAAATAAAACTCAGAGCTATTGTATGTATCCTTAATTCCATGATGACAGACATGTTTGGTTGGATAATGGATATTCTAATTTTATGTTAAACCGTTTTTTTTTGTAGGAACACCAAAACATGAGCCACCAAGACTGATGTGGCCAGTTTCAAACACAAGTGAAGTGGCCCTTAAAGGAGAGCCAAAGAAAATGAAGTGCATCTTCTCAGGATAGTCAGTTTTTGCTGTGTTTCAGTTGACTCTAAAAGATTTGCCACAGTCACACAGACTAGTCATTTTACTACACATGAATAATGCTAGAGTAGGGCCTAACTTAAAAAAACACTGTTACTAGGCTCTTACATGCACACACACACCAGTGGAGACCTTCTGGTCCTAGCTGTCGTACATCAACTCTACTGCCTCTTGCGCTGTCGTGTTGGTCCATTCCTTTGGAACAATCTTCCCATTGACATTCGAGCTTTCCCGTCAAACTCTCCTTATATTTCTTTTCTAGCTACTGTATATTAAGGTACATCTATTCAAATCTCTTAGACACCCACGTTCTTAGTGTTTTTGATGGGTTCCTAAAGTGTGGTTTAGAAAAGTCCAGATACATAGACATAAATGCATACATACACACAATTAACTTTACAGCAAGTCGTTATCATAGTTGACCTTGTTGCAGATGAAAGTATTGCATCAAGGTCATTGCAGCTTTATTTCCTTATGGGGAGGTAATCACTGGCTGTTATGCAGCATGATAAGTATTATGTATGTATGTACATGTATGTGTTATGGGTGTATGGATTTACTTTATGCACGTATCAGACTATTTAGTTAGCACTTTTGTGGAACCTCTGAAAGGTGCTAGAACAACACATGTATTATTTAGTGTGCAGACATTTTATTTTACTGTCCTTAAGATTAATAGAGAGTTTGCTGAATGTAACGTAATGTGTAACAGTATAGTACTTTAGCGTAGCCATGCTGCTGCTTCTCTGCCTGCTTTCTCTGGTCTCTCTGTCAGCCAGACTCGGATCTTCACTCGTCATCTCTGGACAACCCTCTGACTTGACGCAGAGTTCGTGAAGTAAGCTGGTGCCATCCACTTAATTTAGAGTAGTGTAGTACAAATTTGGAGTTTTAAGATTACGGTTCTGCGTCTGTGACTGTTTTCAGTCCGACACCGTCTGTGAACTGGACTCGTGTAGATGCACCACTTCCGTCAAGGGTGATTATCTACAGTCATGGACAAGAGATCGAAATTCCAGACACAGACTACTCAGACGTTGGGAGTTACAAGTGCACCGGAACAAACAACGTCTCAGAGGCTTCACGAGTTGTGACACTTCGTGTGGAATGTGAGCTCTCCTCTGGCATATGATTAACTTCCTGTTACGATCCTGGTTACAGTAGGCTAATAGAGGTGCCATACATCAGTTAACAAGATTAGAAAAGATTAATCCTTCTGCGAAGAGGGAGTTTTGAGACTACTCTTGATACAGGCATGTAATAAATGACCATTTATCTTACATCTGCATTGGCATTGAAAATGAACAGAAGTGTTATGTCAATTTATTACACACTGTATGATTATGTGCTCTCTAATTTCCAAGGTTTTGCATAGCAGAGAAGCAGCAGATTTTAAGTTTTGTCCCAGCTGTGTATATGTAAGCTTATATTAGGTAATATCAATTGGCCTATCTGTTAGAACCTTTCAGAACAGAAGTTGCTGTTTAAGGCACCTGCAATAGTCAACGCATTTCTAATGCCAAGAAAATTAGTTTGTGAATGCATGAAATTAAAACTGAGGTTCTAATTACCTTCCCCTCGGCTTGACCATTTTGAGGATGAATGCTGGAATGTTGTAGGCAAAATCTTCCGTTCTCAAAACTGATAAGATAATTGTTCTTAGACAGTTATCAACAAAATCGTGAGGTTTTAAATCTTTAGCTCCACCAAAATGGAATAATAGCAAGCCACCAGAGGACGTCAGCACATCAGAAGATGACTCTGCTCGCTTTGATTGTCAGGCAATTGGCCAACCAGAGCCAGAGATCGCTTGGTTTATAAATGGCATACCTGTCCAAGGTAAGTTTCAGTCATCATTTTGATTGACACATACTACAGTGTCGATAAACTGATGTTAAACGCAGAATGAGGACAGAATAAGTTATTTACTTTTGAGAATGTATTTGTAGATGTAAACATGGTCTGGGAGGAGGGACTTCCTGCCGACTTATGATTCATGAAATGTGGCAGAAAATGCATTATTAAATGCTGATTGGTCCGTTTTCAGATTATCTTCAATGAACATCAGGTGGCACTTCTGCTGTTTTGTTTCCTTGGTATAATTGCTATAATCATTTGCAAGACTCTGAAAGTAGTTTTTCTAAGTCCTAAAATATATTGCGGTATGTGACCTCAAGCTGTGGAAATTGTGTTGTTTGTAACTTGGCAGGAATAAAAGGAAGTATTAAAATATAATGAACTTTCGATACAAAGTTTATTAAGATATCTAAAAGAATTGTTAGAGATTCACTTAAGAAGAAAGGAACTTAAAAGAAGGATCGGGTCCAGTTATCTATATTGGTTAGATTGTAGCTAACTGTGTCCCATGCGGCTCAGTGTGGAAGTGCATGCGAATCGTGGTTCTCCCAATGGTGGCTTATTTCAGAGATTTAAATCTTGGGCTAGCACGGTCCATCCACGGTTACGTTAAATGATGTGGCGCCCATTCAAACGCTCAGCGGTGGTGAAGGATCTCGGCTGCTTTAGATAGATAGCTCAATGGGTAGCCAGTGTAATGGATGCATTATGGACACAATGTTGTGATCTGCTCCAAAGTGGACTTCGGTAACATGAGTTTTGCGGGTCTTGGATCTTCCTGCAGCTCCCAGTTACGGTCAGTCTTAAATGCCGTCACTTGTTAGACTGGTGGCATTCCCAAGTTTGGCCATATCTCCACATTTATGCTGGATCAGCTCCACTGGCTTCCAATTCAAGAGTGCATCCTATTCAAGACCTAATTGTTTCTTGTAATATGCCAAATTAATGTCTGTCGACGTCAGCGGCCTTTGTTGCTATAAGATGTCGTGAAACTCTGGATTCTCCTCTTCTTGCACGGATCTGTCTTATCAGCTGCACCTCGACCTACCTAAAGGAACTCTGTGTCCTTATTTCATCTGCACGCCATGCTTTACGATCGGCGGCACACGGAGATCTGGTCGCTCCCAAGACCTGAATATTCTCCGCACAGTGCTGCAGCTTCGCGGTTGTCGGCCCTGCCTCGTTAACTGCCGGTCTCCAACGGGAGCTTCTGTCTCTGTCTCCTTTTCTTTTCCACAAACGCTTGAAGACTGCACTGTTTCCTACTAGTTCTGGGACATCAGGCTGGGAGCGCCTCTGATGAGTTCCCCTTGAAGTGGCTCTTTATGACTTCCCAGTTACAGTTACAGTGTGCTTATATTTGCCTCTGAGTAGTTCTCCTTGAAGAGGTGCTATATAAATGTACGGTCTGCATGAATTTATGAGTCTTTATTGTGGTTCTGGCAAGAGATTTTAGGCATTTCTAGATTTCTCAGATCTGCCTTAGGCTAGTGTACGAATTAAACCCGAGTTGCAATAGTCAAATCTGTTACATAGTTTGAAGGTGAAATTGTCACTGATGCTCTGCAGCATTAGCCTACATTTCACTTAACCTCTGTTACTGTGAAAATGTTTGTCGTAAAAAGTTGGAAAAAAGTTGGAAAAAGTTTAACTACTTTTTTTAGTTTAGCTAACTAATTTCCAAAATCAGTTGCCAACTTTAGTTAAACTATTTTTTAGTTGGAAAAAAGTTTTAGTTTAACTAAAAAAAATAGTCTAGTGCCCATCACTGGATGTACGAAGAATTAGGCGTTATGTGCCCATGTCTGCAAGGTTATCCCTGGCAAATGGTTTCCAGTTGCTTAGATTACTGTAACTCGCTTCTTACTGGTATCAATAAGGCAAACATCCTGAAGCTGCAGAGAGTGCAGAACTCTTTGGCTAGAGCCATAGCTAATACATCAAAATATCGACATATTACCCCTGTTCTTAAATCCTTGCATTGGCTTCCTGTTCAGCAAAGAATAAGTTTCAAATTGGGGCTCATCATTTATAAACTTTGAGTTCTGGCCAGCCACAATACATAAAAAAGTTCAACAAGGTCATCTGATTATCTTAGTCTGGTCATACCTAAATCCAGAACTGTTCTTGGTGAACAAGCTTTTTCGGTTGCTGGACCTACTTTGTGAAACTCTTTCCCTGTGTCTGTCCGCTCTGCTCAGTCGCTTTTGTCATTTCGTTCTCAACTTAAAACTTACCTCTTTCAAATTGCTTATCCACCATAGGCTGCCTCTCTGTCTTATGGACTGATCTTCTGGATTTTGACCTGATTACGGCTTGGTTTTGGTGTGCCATCGGTTGATGCCTTGTGCATTAGACACCAGCACAATAGAAGTTACTAATTACAATAATTACAATTACACAGTTATAAAGTAAAATTTTAATTTCGATTGTTTTTACTTGTTGCTTATTTTTAAGAACTTCCACCTAATCCACGGAGAACCATAGGAAGAGACTACCTCATTTATCGGAATGTCTCTAAAACAGATGTACAGGTTATCCAATGCAATGCGAGTAACATACATGGATACATCTTTGCCAATGCCTTCCTCAATGTCCTAGGTCAGTCAGCAGTTTATTAGCTTCTCAGGGTATGTGTACATGTGTGTTTATGTGTGTATAGATGACATTGTGTGCATGCATAAATGTAAAATACTAAAATTTATTACCTTTTTAATGAAAGTTTAAATTTAGCCATAAAAATAATATACACATTGCTAGGTTTTGAAAATTATTACCACAGATAGTATATCACATGTGCACTGTGCATGATTTAGCGTAGTGTCCGCAGAGTTCATATTCCAAGACTATCATCTTTAATTTATGAAGTCTAAGCATCTTTTTGTCAGATGAAGTATTTACCTAGGTAGCTTGTTGTGTTCTTGTGTTTCTGGTTGTTAGCTCTATTTTTATTTCCAAAATTAGTCACTCTCTGGAAGTTTTAATTTTTTTATATTCCATAAGCGAAATCAGGGCCTACTGTCCCCCCTGTAAGCTGGAAGCAATCCCCCTTACTGTAAACCCTCCCCTATCTTCCCTCCCCTTTCTATTATACATCCCCCCATCCCCTCCCATTCCTCACCCATTCCACTCCCCTCTCCCTTTACTCCCTCCTGTACATTCCCCTCCCCTTGAAGTGGAGGGTCCGGTGGTCCTCCCCCGAAAATATTTTGGATTTCTACATTACCGTAGGTGAGTTTTAGCACATTTTTTGGAGCAAGAAAACTGGCTTTGGGAGACTATACATTTTAGTTCAACTGAACTGTTGAATTAATTTCTGCAGGGCTCCCAGTGCACTGTGAAAATGTTATGGGACAAGCTGTAATAAATATTGCACAAAACTTCAGTGCTACAATTATTGTTGTGTAGTGCAGTGAAAATTGGATTATCAGGTCTTGAAATATTCCTGCAAAACAATTTTCGGCTGGATAACACTGTAGTAGGCAGGGATGGAGCCTTTTACCGCTGCATTACACCAGAAATGTGCATTCATAATGCAATCTTTAAAATCCCCATATATTTGCTGAACAGTGTCCTATATTGCCCAATATTTTAACATGTGTCCCATATTTTGGACATTTCTAAATCAACAGGATTGTGAATGCTTTTCTTCAATTTTTTTAATACTTTTGCATCTTTCATCAACAAAAAATAGCAGAACATAATGGCCAATAGCTAAAGAAAAACAAGTAATAATGATACACTATAACACTGCTTAGACACTGTATGGTAACCTCAGCAAATATTGCATGGCCCATAATACTGATACATCACAATACAATACTTTAAGAATCATTAGTAATTAGTCACTTTATTAGTCACTAATTATTAGAAATTAGTGACTGTGCCGGGGGAAACTTTCCCCCCTGGCACAAATTGGAAGCAGTCTGCTTCCTCCCCCTACGTAGTGAGCGAAATAAGCCTTGCAGAGCATGTTCATGTGCTTTAACTTAAGCCCACTCATCATATTTAGATATTTGCTTTTGAATATATGCATATAGGCCTATATAGAGATTTATTTTTGTATGTATGTTTACAGGGATATGTTTGTGTGTATATATGTATGCAGAAATGTCTGACAATCAGTGAGATTGAAAATATTTGGTTTTAAATTATATTAAAAGTAATCTTGTCTACCAGCTAAAAATGAGCTAAAATGCATATGACCTAATGAGACATTAGTCAAGCGAACATACATAGGTAGATTATGAAATGACAAATTCACAACACTGTAATTGTGTAGCTTTTCCTGGGAAACATATATCCTACTGTCGCAGCTACTCATTGATAATTGTATGTCAAAATAATGTTCTTCTTCATGGTCATCTGTTCATTTACATACTTTGTGTTTTTAATGTAAAGAAATTTTTTCATACTGTCAGAGAAAAGCAAATAGAGACAACTGCCCTCTTGTGATAAAATTACAGTTGCTGTGAAGACGATTTCTTGATCTGAATTTTCTATCCATTTTGTTTTCTTCAGCAGAACCTCCTAGCTTCATTGATACTCCCCAGGATGTTGTGAAAGTTGCTGAACATCAGAATGTTACTTTGACCTGTCAGGTCTTTGGAGCACCAAAACCTGTCATCACCTGGAAAATGGCTGAGACTGGGTCTTCTGCTCCCCCAAAAACTGTCTCTGGTGACCGGTTCATTTTGGAGAACAGTGGCAACTTGCGAATTCTGGTGCGTTTTAAACTGTCTTCAGAAATTCTTCTAATCAATATCTATGATATATTTTGATATCCAATTTTCTTACCCTTAAACTACGTTCTTGACTGAAGAATAGTATCTTATAGTTTGCAATTGGCATCTGGACTGATCTGGACTTCTAAGTACTTCTCTGAGATGCTTTTAAAGAGTATAGTCAAATCTCACCTGTATTGTATTGGCCTTTTATGTGTAAATAAAACGTTTGTGCAACAAAAAAGCTTCTGTAAACATTCAGCATTAATTGCTGATTAACTCAGTATTAGATTTCTTGGTGAATATTTGTGATTTTCAATAAGGATCTTACGTATATATTATTCTTGGTTTCAGCTGGCCTAAGGCTTATGGAACACATTATGATTTGCAGCCTCTCCTGAGAAGCAAGGGCTTCTAGCCAGAATTAACACTGACATCGATTAATCTCGGACTAATGTTTTTTTTATTTCAGAATGCTAAGAAGGAAGATAATGGCACCTACTACTGTACAGCTCACAACAAATTTGGTCAGGATGAAGCGAGTAGACACCTTCTCGTTAGAAGTATGGTTTGAGCTTATATTATTGCTATTCATCTAGGAGTCCTTGCCAGATTTATACAGCGTCGGTCCTCTCAGTTTCTTCTTTGCTTCATAGTTACTTGGTTGTTTAATTAGGATATTATGAGCTGCTCCACTGTAATTTCCTACAATCGTAGATGTGAGCTCATAAATAATGTCAGGTTTGGGTTATGTAGGCGTACTGCTGGGCACTTTCTGTGACCATGACCGTCATATGTAGGCCTACGGATGTCTACAACAGAAAACACAGCAGAAAACATTTAACACAAAATGGTGGTTGACATGCTAAATACATTCCAGTCAGAAAATGCATGGTTTTTGGTGTAAAATAATTTCTTAGCCACAAATCCAATAATATGAAAACATCTCACAGCATATTACGTCGATCGGTTTAAGAACTATTTTACCATCTTCCCCTTCGGTTGATAGATGTATGGCATGTTAATAAATGCATTATTTACTTGCTTACTTATGTGATAATGGAAACAATTAGGCTACAACATGGTTGACTGATTATCCAGATAGAACTATGATTACTGAAGCCCCGGTGCCTCAGACGGTTTATGCTTCAGCGGATGTTATACTCGGCTGCAGAGCTATTACTGATACAGAAGAAAAGAGAAAACTGAAAATTGTTTGGCTGAAAAATAATAAGAAGATTGACTATGAACGAGATGGCAGGATCTCAAAGAACGTTGTTAATAATACATTGAAAATAACAGAGGCGCAAGTATCTGACAGTGGCAACTACACTTGCAAGGCATCAAATGAACTTGATTCTGACACTGTTACTATCAAAGTTACTGTCAAAGGTGAGCAGTTTCCGTTTCATTTAACTTTTCGTTCAAACTTTGTGGCCATGGATAACACATAAATCATTATCTGTAAGTGTTTTTGTAGCTGATGTTTTTTCAGTCATGAGAGTAATAATGTTACTTTATCTTGTCAAAGTTTATATGTAAAATTATACGAATTGAGAGCAACCTGGATAACCCAGACTTCCAAGTTTTTTTAATTTTTCCTAACTAATATTTTTCAGCATTTAGGGAGCTTTATAAGGTGCCAAGTGTTGGCTTGACTAATGTGTTTAATTTCTAGGCCGTCCTGATCCACCTCAAACTGTCCTCGTCACGATCTGTGGCACAAGTTACGCTACGGTTACCTGGACAAAGGGTAATGACAACAATGACCCTATCACCCAGTATATTGTCTACTACAATACGTCCTTTGATGAGCCAGACAAGTATCACACCGGCCCTACAGTTCTCGGAGAGAAAGTGAATGCCAGGATCCTTTTGCAGCCATGGACGAACTACACTTTCCATGTGAAGGCGAAGAATGAGCTCGGTCTGAGTGATCGCAGCAACTTTTCGCCAGCCATCTGTATGACTGCACCAAGCAAGCCGTTTCGTAATCCGAGAGAAGTGTGTACGAAAAGTCAAGGTCCAAATGAACTGACCATTGTTTGGGAGGTGAAACCTTCAACCTAATATGTTTTCAATTAATTCCTTTTAAAAGCAACCTTTGACCAGTTTGTGTTTGAGGTAGTTGAGGCTGAGTGATGTCCAGCATCCAAGAAGTTATTAGATACATGCAGCAGGTTTTATCAGTCAATTTTATCGAGATTCCTCAGGTGTTTTTCTTTTTGGTACATCACTGTGTTAGGCAAAAAGTGATAGCAACGTAATGCCAAGAATATAAATTTTGGACATGCATAGGTCAAACATGTTTAGCAATTCATTAGCAGAGGGCATAATAACAAGTCATCCACATAGAGCAGACAGCCAATAAATAGCGAGTTGATGTGACATCCTATATCAAATTGACGCAGTCACACAGTAAACCAATTGATGAATACGTTAAAGAGAGGCGATTAAACACTCCTCTATCTCACACTAGATGTCACTGAGAAGCATTGCGAAAAACAACTGCCTGAGCACACTTTAACCAGTATTTTGCTATGCCAGCTTTCTAAGTGAGATACTGTAGTGGATGATATTATTGATATACCCGCTTCAACGCTTGTAATAATGAGTCGAACAGTTTACCATGTACAACACTGTCAAAAGCTTTTCTAATATCCAAAGAAGTCATGAATACAGAAATACCCTTATTGATAAATGCTTGACTGTTGTCCTTAGGGCAAATATAGCCTCATTACAACCCATCGCACGTTTAAAATCAGACTGCAATTCATTGGTACTAAGAAACTCTTCACTTAATTAGGAGAAACAAATGTTCAAATGCTTTAGAAATGACGGGGACAAGGGTTATGGCACAGTGGTTGTCTACGTCATTTAGATTCTGAGTTTTATCCTTTACTAAGGGAATAATTTAATAACGGTTGTTTAAAAATGTTTATATAAAATGTATGTCTTCATTTTGAATCGAACTGCTATTTTGTAGGAGAGGTTGGGACGTTTAACAACACATTAAAGATCTGGTCTTTTTCCCAGAGTATAACATTCATTAGGGGTCTTATCTGGCCTGCATCATGCCATCATGGTGGCAATATATGGGCAATTAATTATTGGCCAAGCAAATGAGGCTGAGTAGATGTGTAAGGGGGCTTTGAGCGCAGGGCCCTCTGAGGGCCCCGAGACCAATGGGCCCTTACAGCAGATCGACCTTCAAAGGGTCTCCAGAGGCCTACGAACCCATATAGCATATCCACTTTCTCCTGTGTATTTTAGAACAAAATATGCGGGCCCTTAGCGCAGGGCCTTCAGAGAGGGTCCTGAAACCCACAGACAATTATAGCCAATCGACTTCCAGGCAGTCAATGGAATCCACGAACGCTTATAGCTTAGAAGTCCTCAAGTGTGACCATTTTCACGGTGTGACGATATTATCAGTCACAAGTGTCACAGTGTCACACTAAAAAGACGGTTGTAATTCTGACTGTTATGATATGGTATGATAGATAGTAAAATAAGATCTACTACCACAACAGTACCATTTTTACTATAAAAATAAAAAATTTAAAAAAACTTTTTGGGACAAAACAAAAGAAATCATTTGGTCTAATTCGTGCAGAAAACGTAAATTTACGATGTATACTTTTTTCTCACTCTCACAAAACATGAAAAGTGCCTTTTTTCGCACTTTTCTGAAATCGCAGTTTCTGTCACGCTTTCGGTCGAATTGTGGTGAAAAAAAGGAAATTCGCGGCACCAGGGCCAATTATAACAGATCAACCTCTGGAGGGCCTCCAGACAGTCCATGGGTCCCACGAAAGCTTATAGCGCCAAGGCCTGCCACGCAATTTGTGTACTTTTGTACAAGTGTGACAACTTTCAGAGTGTGACAGACAATATTGTCACAACTGTCACACTAAGCTAGGAGTGCAATAACGGCTTTCCATTTAATTTTAACACGGATAGGATACCTGAAATGTCATTTTACTATAAAAACAGAAAAAATAATTTAAAAAACCTTTTTTTTTCACAAAACAAGAAAATCATTATTTGGTCTAATTCGTGCAGAAAACGCGAATTTACGATGTGTGGTTTTTTTTCACTCTTACAAAACATGAAAAGTGCCTTTTTCGCACTTTTCTGTCACGCTGTCGACCGAAAAATCGCGGCGCCAGGGCCAATTATAGACAGTTCGTGGGACCCACGGACACACGGACGCTTATAGCAGAACGGATTTAAACAGTGCATTTGGCTATCGTGGTTTGTAAGTTCTCAAGTGTGACAAGTTTCACAATGTGACTGATAATATCGTCACAACTGTCACGCTAAGGTATTTTTTTTACACACATTCAATCAATCAGCCAATGGAGTTCTATACACCGATCTACTCAGAAGCTCTGCGTATTTCCTCTGGCACCATGTCAGGTTTTTAAAAACAGTCAATCAATTGGTCAATCGAAATTTATATAGCACTCCACCCCAGGGACAAAAAATAGGATCACGATTGTTGGCCTTAACACATCAAAACGCAAAAGTGTCGTTTGCTGCCGGCCGAGACCCTCCCACGAGGCCGGCCACACCCGTTGGAGTGTAATAGAAAAAATTATAGCCCACTAATCGTACGGCGGTGGTGCGCTAGGAATTACAGACTCACTACTCCAACCACCTACGATGAAAACTTTTATTTTGAGGTTCGCGGGGAAGTCCCAGCGCTGGTTAGTTTCTTGATTAGTTCTGCCACCATCTGGTCTTTGCTTTGACTCGGCAACTCTTTTTTTCCATTCTTGCTTTGTATATCACGTTTCATCGTTCTATATTTCTCCTCCTCTCCCAGAATAAGCTTATACTCTTCATCGCTAATAGCCGTGTCCTCCAACGCCTTAGAAATGTGGTCATGAACAGTGTTTAGCTTACTTTCCGCTAAAATACAAATTTCGTCGTGTTTTGAAGCTTTAGCAACAAAACTTCTACTGACAACATTTCCAATGATATCCAGAAAACTCGTCGCTATGGCCAAACTCTCCAGAACAATACCAGGAATAAAACCAATACCAGTGGCTAACATAGCTGCCCCACCCACCCCAGTTCCAAGACTCGCCATAGCAAGGCCGGCCGAGGCCCCATTAGCCACATCTACAACCCTCTTATACTTTTTGCACAGTTGTCCTCGACTTATCGCCTCAGATCTCAGGAATGCTTCTACTTCACCAATCTTCTGCAGACGAAACGTCTGCGACTTCGTGTCTGACGAAATTGTCGGCTCCGTAAGCGTTGGATACAAAGACATTGTATTTTTATAGTTGCTCTATTAGTAAAGTTACGTTTAAGTCGATAGATGAAGTACTTTCAACGCCTCTCTTTTTGCCTTCAATTCGGAAACTCGTTTGTCCTGGAACGAATATTGCCCTGGCTACATCAAATTGCCCACTTGAAATATCGACTGTACGATCGATGCTACCACCAGCAGCTGCCGGTGCTATAACGCGAACTGTTGCATCACCACCGCAAACACCAAAGACTGTTAGCTTCCAGAACCCGCACTCTAACGAAACCCCCTCATTGGCGGTTTGCAAACTTATACACGGAAAACGCGCAGCGGTCAATGGAAGAGTTTGCCACGCACTGGTGGTTACCGTTCCGGCCGCCGTATAGATATCGCGGCTGTGGTAATCGTCAGACACGAAGTCGATGTGTTGTTGAGGCACCGCGGTCAATAGCTCTGCGGTGGGCTTCGGGATGTCGTACCCCCAGTGGCCTACACCACCTAGACTGTCTATGCTGTATTTGCACATGTCTATTTCTCCGTGTTGACGGAGATACCCCCGAATCTTGTAGTGCGTGTCAGTCATACTTTTCTATACTACTGACTGTCCCCCGTGTCTAAAATATGTGTAAATCTGGAAGTGGGATATTCCAAAAGTACCTTGTGTTGGGCTGGTGGCCAAGACCACCAGCATGAATTTTTTGTATACACCGTCATTTGTGAAGGTGAACTCTTGTGCAGAATTAGTCAAAGCGACAGTGGAGGAAATGAGAGCAGGGACTCTCTGTGAATCGGTGGTTGGAACCCCATAAAACTTCCAGGACGTGATACGCGGAGCAGTAGGACTAGATCCCCCGGCTAGACTAACCTTCCATATTCGCACAGGCGTCGGGCATTCAATCATTAAAAAAGTCCCGCTAACCCGATCCCCAATCTGGGTTCTCGATGTGGACGCCGTCTTCCACTCACCTCTCACACCCGAGTTGAAGGCCATATGAGGCGGGTTAGTGGGTAAAGATTCGTTGGCCGAGGCAATAAAACCCGTTTCGGAAACGTTTCTGGAAAGGGGCGGAATATGGCCGCTGTAGTTGAGAATCTTGATGTCCGTCGCGTATCGCCTTTCATTAGCTATCTCACTGTCTACCGTTTATTTGTCACATGCAACGGTTCTGTTGGTACTCTATCACTCTTTGTCATGTTGTCGGCGATCAGCTTCGATACTTGTGCCATACTCGTCGCGTCGCTTTCGGACGTTGCTGCGCCCGTAGGGAGCCCAGTAACTCTTTTACCGCCCATGGTTAAATCACCAGTCATTGCATCACCAGCTTTAAGCACGCATGCGCTCCTAACGATAACATCTTGCTCGTTGGCGTGCGTCTTAGCAGCTTCAGCTTTCTGGTCCGCATAGAGTCTAACTGAAGCTCCAATCTCAGCGTTTTTCGCGTCCACATACCGTTTGTTAGTCAAGTACTTTGGTCCAGCCGGCGCCGTATCATTATTCTTAGTGGCGTTGCTGATCAGCTGCGTCACCTGTTTCAAACTCGCGGCGTCGCTATCAGATCCTGGAATTTCTGTTGGCAGCCCAGTCACTCTTTTACCACCCATGGTCAAATCACCAGTCATAGAATCGCCGGTTTTGAGCACATGCCCGCCTCTTACGATAGCATGCTTCTCGTCCACATATCTTCTAGCGGTGGTGACCTTCTCATCCACGTACTGTCTGTAAGAAGCGTCGCGGGAATCTACATACCGCTTATTCACCACATGCAACGACTCCGTGGGTACTCTATCGAGTTTTACTAGAGCGCCAGCGACCGCTGTTGACACTTGTTTCCAACTCGCTGCGTCGCTATCGGATCCTGAAATTTCTGTTGGGAGCCCAGTAACTCGGTGGCCACCCATAACTAAACTTCCAGTCATTACGCCGCCGGATTTGAGCACGCACGCATTCCTGACGATAACATCTTGCTCGTTAACATAACTTTTAACAATAAGGTCCTTGTCATCTGCATACTGCCTAACGGAATCTCTCAGCCCCGCATTCTTCTCGTCCGTGTACTGCCTGGCATCGATAAGCTTTTGGTCTGCATGATTTTCGGCTGCGGTCGCCTTCTGGTCCGCGTATCGTACCACTTGTGCCCAGCTCGCAGCGTCGCTTTCAGACGCACCAGCGTCTGTGGGCAGCCCAGTAACTTTGTGGCCACCCATTTTTAGAACACCAGACATCGTTCCACCGGTGATTTGTAAGTTGTCCTGATCTATGATGTCTGCATAAGCCTTTGTCGCGGCGTCTGTTTCCATCGTGGGCGTTCCCACGTTTGTCAGTCGAAAACCTCCAGCCGACAGAATTCCCATCATGGTATCACCCGCTTTGTGGACGAGCCCAGCGGCGCTTATCTGCCCCCCTCCCACCCCACCTCCACCGTCTCTTCCAAATTTATCAACCGGCATTTTTATATACAAAAAGGTGACGGAAGTCTAACATAAGTCGAGCACGATATCTTCAAAATTCTTTCCAGCAGCGAGCTCTATTAGCACGGCTAGGCAGAGATGACCACATACCACATCATCTGGCCCCTGTAGCTGAAATGTTTGTGTTCTTATAGGATTTTTTAAATATCTAGAAATTTCGAGAGGCGGATCCAGCCCATAACTGTCAAAATAGACGGCTTTTGGTCCATCTATCCAATAGGCGACCCAGTGAGTACCATCACCAGAACCGGAATCCAGATTAACAACTCCACACTCCTTCTCACGAGCCACGGCGGGCAGACCATCTCGCATGAAAACACCGCGGAAATGCGGCAGCGCTCTGGCAACTTTCTCTATGTCAAAGTTGCTCAGCGGTTTTAGTTTTTTTGTCCGATGTAGAGACCCGATCCTTTACACATTGGGCAACAACCACCACGAGTCTCACGCCCGAGATATAAACCAGTCCCGCGGACCTGGGCCTCGAGTTCGCGATTGTGACGCGCCGCCTCCGCCAGTGCAGCGTCGCTGGCCTGTTTGCTCTGCACAGCCTTTACTACCCCAGCGGTCCCACCAGCCACGGCACCCGCCGCGGATAACCCACCAAAAAGCAGCGGGAGGAGAGCCAGTAGTGGAAGAAATCCACCCATTTTAGTCATCTTTTTCAATTGCGTTTTGGTGAATCTCAGCTCCATGCCAACGCCTTCCGAAATCTTCTTCACGATTCGGGCGGCTTGAACTTTTGTCAGCGCGAGCTTGTCGTCTCCGCGAAGCTGGCCATGAGTGAGCCGGATCGTGGCGCCAGTGCCGGCACGCGCAGCTCTAGCCAATGTTTGCTTTTGCCCTTCGGTCAGCGAAAGGCCGAACGCAACGTATTCAGTTTTCATTTTCGGAAAAAATATATCAAAGGAGGGCCTTGTATCTAAATGTGAAAAACCGATTTCTAGTAGACGACGTTGAATTTGCTGCCATCCGATTCAAAGCTCAGGAGTCGGTCGCTGATCAGGACGGCATATGCTGTCGTATTATTTGGTACCCCTTCGTTAAAGTCCACCTTGATTTGTATGTCCTGTACAGAGGTTTTAAGTCGTTCGGATTGCCTGCGCACGTCCAGGACGAAGATCGGAAACAAATCTACAAATTCCATTGGTGTCAGTTGGCATGACGATTCACGCGCGTCTATGCCGCAATATTCTTCCTTGAAGTCACGTAGGGCCTTGTAAGCGCGAGAAGTTGTCCTCTTGGTGAAGTCGAGATTCATGTCAACCACCGGGTAGCGATCGGTGTTGAGCATAGCGAATATGTTGCGAACCTGTGCATGGTCAAACAGTGCCGGATTCTGGCCTTGATGTGCATTCTTTCCAGTCTGAAAAGCAACAAGAATCCAGCGTGGCTTTTCCGTGCCCGACTTAACGCTCAAACGCCAGGAAAAAGTCGTCGCTCGTGGCACCGCAATGTTGTCGCATTGCATGGCGCGGAATGCCACAGGTACCTTAACCTTTGCTTCAATCTGCTTCATAAGCATGCTTTTATACTCCAGAGCGGGTATTATATGCGGCATGAACCAGGAGAGTTTAGTCAGCGCGATCTGGCCATTGGCCGCAGCGGCTTCCTTGAAGATCGCGTCTGCGTCCCCCTGCCGGCTCAGCAGTAAGGAGTGTTTAAACCCGTATACGACTTTGTGGTAATCATCGCAAAAGCCGAATAGATGTCTTAAGGGAACGATGAATGAAAATGTGCCGATGGGGACGGGTTTTCCAATGATCATCAGTCGACGGGCCTCGAAGCCGATATTCGCAGCCGCCGCCGCCGCGGTCGTGTCCTTCTGCCAACACATGTTTAAACCTTCGCCTTTGGAAAAATCATCGCCGTAAACCAGCATGCCTTTCATCGTCGTGGCTTGCCCAGGTGACATGACATTCTCTATCTCGGTATTGTTAGCCAGGTATCGAATTTGAGAAAACATGTACGGGATGGCGTTGTTGATGAATGACACTAACGAGTCTGCGATGTAAGCGGCGCCTGTTGTTGTAAGCCTGCCCTCCACAAGAAGGTAGCTCTTAGAAGGTTGCGTGAAAATGTCTTGGTTCTGGATGTCGATCTGTATGGCCTGGCCGTTATTAATAGCCGCAGGATTTTGTGACTCATACTCGCGGTATTCAAACGATTCGATGCTATTATCATCGGGCACCGCCGAAGCGATGTCCAACATTTCACTCGGCACGTCAAATGCCGCCATTATTATAGCTAAAAAAGTTCAAGCTTCAATTATTAATCATGCTGTAAATGAATTTCATATGTGGTGGGTTAAACATTTTTTAAATTGCGTTTTGTAAATTAGTCGGAAATTGTTTTATTTCATTTTGCGAGAAACAGACCCCTACCACCACGACTCGGCTTTATAGTCTTGAAACCGGATCCAGCAATGCGGCTGTTTATGTCAGCCAGTGTCGGAACAACGGGTGGCGGACTAACAGCCAGTTGTTTTAAGTATTCGATGCTCTTGTCGCTGAGCGCCTTCTCCAAAGGTGCGGGAACCGCTATTGGTGCTTTTGCGCCGGCAACAGCGCGTCTCGCTTTCACGGCATCAACGATCTGCCTGACGGCAGACGCTGTTGTGGCCCCAGCTTTCACCACATTACCAACTACATCCGCAACATTTGTTATTACACCTTTATTAGCCGAGATGAAGGAGCCTGCACGGCCAAGGAAGCCCGCGATTTTGGGTATCCAGTCGAAAAGTCCACCACCCACGACACGACGCCGCCTTTTAATTCCAAGAACAAACATGAGAATATTTAAGTGTGAAAATCTACGCACTGCGGATGTGAAACCTTATAGTTACTGTCTCACCGCGGAGGTTTAATTGTTCACCATTCTGGTCGGTCAGCCACACACGAATGCCCTGTACGTTGCCAGCCGGTGCTACTGGTAGGTACACTAGATTTTTCGGAGACTCGATTACCTTATAGCCGGGCGACACATCCGGGAAAAAACTGTAGATTACTGGCAGCTGGCTACCATTTCGATACGATCCAGAGATAATATCACAATTTACCAGGATTGTGTCCACCCGGAGAATATCGACTGGATTTTCTCCCTCTTTATAACCAAGACTAAGCGTCTGAGGGTTAAAACCGAGCGTTTGCCTGATGGTAGATGCGGCCATATCTACCTTAAAACGGGCCTTCGTTATCTTTACGAAGGCGCGAAGGGTAGATGCGTTAGCTCCTACAGTAATAGGAGAATCAAAGCTGAGTTGAGCAACACCTGGCGGCGGCGGATTTTGCATTTCTAACTGCCGGCTGATTTCATAATTAATCTGTGCGATCTCGTAGCTTCCGTCGGGTAAAATGATCGTCTTCCAGGTCTGTCCATTGGTGGAGCTGTAGACGAACTTGTTATTTGAACTGTCAATGTTCGGAATCGAATTATAGGTTTCAAGATTGACCAAAGCAAGCTCAAAGCGTCTTTTTGGATCCAGGTACAGCGGTGGTGAGAAAGCCGTGGTCCAACCTGTAGTATCTGAGGAAACAACTATACTAAAATTCTCCTTGGGCTGCAAAAGTTCTCGAATTTCTTCGAGCAGTTTCTCTGAGCGTTCCATCTTGTGCACTTTATTTTATGAGCATGTTTCTATTCAATTCGAGTGCCAGCTCTTTGGAGATCGCACCGGAACGCAGCAACTCGTCAAAAATGGCGGAGATTTCGTTGCCGAGACCAGTGTTTCCCGCGGCCCTAGAGGCCACCAAAAGCTGCAACCTCTCTACCAGGGCGTTAGGGTCGTTGTAAAATTGCACCGCGCCGCCTCGAATCAGCTGGAACTTTTTGCTTTTTCGACCATGAATGGGCAAACCAGACATCTGTACGAGCTTTTTGAAAGTTTCAATTGCTTGAGGCGAATATTGTTTAGTCTTAACGAATCGTTTCGTTAGTAGATTGAACAACGACTCATCGGCCGGAGATTCGAGAACGAGGTTACCACCTTTAAACACTCTCAGTCTACCGGCAGACAACGCGACGGGGTCAACGGAGAGCTCACCCAAGGCGTTACCTTGTAATTTCAGAGGAACGGTTGGAACACTGAAACCCTTTCCTTTTTTAGTGAGGGCGTGGCCTTTCAATAGCAAACGAATTCGATCTCTGTAGTCCTGTAGGACGCCGATATCTACGGCCAGCGCATGTACCTTTTCTTCGTCTCCGTTCTTATTGGCCTTCCTTTTCTCTTTGCCCAGGGTGTGGCGATTATAATAATTTACGCCTTCGATTATCTGTTTCACAGCTGCCGTGTCGTTCAGGTCGAGCTCGCTCGGAGGGGTAAAACCGTGCCGCCTGATTGCATCGACGTTGAGATGTCTGTTTGGGTGGACGAGCAATGCTTCCTGAGCGGGGGTGTGCCGCAATCGCCGGAATAGCCGTTGGAGCAGTTGCTCCAACGGAATCACCGAACAACGCCGCTATCGGGTTAAAATTAGCAGACTCTGAAATCTGCGCCGGCAAATCCTGTAAAGCGCTGGTAACTTTCTGCAGCTCCTTAGACGTAGCCACCTGGGATTCAGCCGTGGCTGTGGCTATTGGTTTAAAAAGCTTTGCCGCATCGTACTGAAGATTGGCTTCACCGAGCTTCTCATCCACGAAACGCTGTCTCAATCGATTTCTGCGAGCTAAGTAATCCTGAGTTAACGCGTCTCGCTCCTGTTTAGAAGAAACCTTTGTCCACATCGTGGTTGTATGTCGACTATATCTTGTAAGTTCTTAAGTGTGACAAGTTTTACAATGTGACTGATAATATCGTCACAACTGTCACGCTAAGGTATTTTTTTATACACATTCAATCAATCAGTAACGATAACTTTTGTCCACATCGCGTTTGTATGTCGGCTATATGTTGCCTATATCATGTCTTTAAATACTTGCCTTGGGCTTATAGAAGCGATCGAACCCGCAACGATATTTTCCATCGTACACTTTGGACGTCAAATCTATGACTGCGAATCCATATGGCTGGGCAGCACACTCGCTGAAGAACGTACGGAACTCATCGAAAGACATGTCGCCGCCCACGAACGTATCGTGAATGGCTCGTAAATTCTTGCTATCCTGGTTGAAGAGGACGATAAGATTAGCATTGTCACGGATCGCTTGCTTCGGAATTCGAAAATAATTCTGTGTTAAGTAGAAGCAGTCCGCGCCACCGTGTCGACCCATAGTGAAATACCTTTCGATGGGCGACTGTTTTTCAAGCATGACGTCATCGAAAACTAGAAGGCTTCTGGCATTCTTATTTAATGATTCAACTGGAACTATTTCATCTGAGCAAGAGTGAAAGGAAGCCACTTCCTTACCGGCAACTTTTTCGAGTTCTGTTATCCAGTCCCGAAGAAACTGATATTTTTCCTGTCCCAGAGACTTTGAGTATAGATAGAGCCGGTCAAAACGTAGGTACCCCTTCTTCAGAAGGAGGTTGAGTAGTAGGTTTGTTTTTCCACATCCGCTAGGCCCACAGATTATGCATCGTATGCTTGATGGCAACAACCAATGGTGGTGTTTTTTCCCATCGTCGGCTTCGAGATCGAAATTTGTTATTTCCATATAGAGACAATGAGTTATGATTGTATTCAACGAACACAATGTATTGCCTACGATGTAAGAAACATACTGAGACTTCAAATGAAACAATCGTCGAGTTACGAAACGGTCGGCCAGCCAAGAAGGGAACCTGTGCCGTCTGCGGTGCAAAGAAGAGCCAAATTTTGCCTTCTAAAGTGCGAAAGACTGGAGGTTCTCTACTGAATAGGGCCCTCAACGCTCTACCTCTACCAGAAATGCATATGAGCCTTCCATCCGGTATGTCTTCGGAAGATAATCCGGGAGGTTCTTTTCAGAATACAGGAAAGTACTCTTATTGTGGACCATTCACAAAACTCGACAAACGGCTGTCACAGCGCTATCATGGTGTTAATCAGCTCGACCGTGCGTGCCTCCACCACGATGTGGCTTATGCAGTTCATAAAGATACCCCAGGGCGTAACCACGCAGATGACATCCTCGCTGCAGCCGCGTCGAAGATCGCACTCACCGATGAAACTCCGGATTATGAGAAGAAAGATGCCCGGCTCGTATCGGCCATTATGTCAGCGAAGTCGAGGCTAGGGATGGGTGTCAGAACGAGCCAGCGAAAACGCAAATGAAAATCATTTGTGTATGTGTTTACCTGTTTGTAATATATAGTATTACTGAAATGTCTAAGCACCTTTCAGCCGTCTATTACAGCCCTAGAGGTTACTGGCGAGGTAAGGCTGCGGTGAAGAAACTAGCCTCAGCCGCCAAAGTTTCCGAGGCGGAGGCTCGCGATTGGCTGAAGAAACAAGCTGTGTGGCAGATTTATCTACCCGTTCCTCGCCCCATACCGCATCCAAAGTTTGAGGAAAATCGACCAAACGCGGTACACCAAGCCGATCTCTTGTTTTTACCTCACGATAAAGTAGGTCGAAAGACTTATAAATACGCTCTCACTGTTGTTGATGTTGCCTCACGATACAAAGAAGCTGAACCGTTGATCAACAAAAGTGCGACCGAAGTCGCCGCCGCTTTAAGCCGGATCTATAAGAGGGGCCCATTAACTTGGCCTCGACTCTTTCAGGTCGATCCTGGACGCGAATTTATGGGTGATTTTACACCGTTGCTGACGAAGCACGACGTTCTTGTAAGACGCGGACAGGCCGCAAATCATCGTCAACAGGGCATCGTTGAACGCTTTAACCGTACTCTAGCTGAGCGACTTTTCGGTGCCCAGTACGCTCAGGAATTGCTCCTGGCTGCAAGGGGGTCATCCGAACGGTCAGTGGAATGGGTTCGCCGGTTGCCTGAAGTTGTAGCTGCACTAAACGATGAGCCGACGCGTTTGCTCGACATGAAGCCGGTTGAAGCGATGAAAGCTGCTAAAGTGACACAGAAGCCCTCTCATTCACAAACTAAAGGCCGTTTATGGGGCTTGGATGAGCCTGTTCTCGGGCACGACGTTCTCGTCCGATATTTATACGCTCCAGGCGAGCTCGAAGGTGGAAGCAAACGTGCCACCGATCCTAACTGGTCGCTCACCATCCACGCTATTTTGGATGTTGTTCGGCGGGCTGGCCAACCGGCTTTATACCATCTAGTTGATGGGCCTGGCCGCGGGTTTGTACGTGAGGAGCTGCTTCTGGTGCTGATCTTATTCTGCTCGTACACTCCGATCTGGTGGTCGTGGCTTCTAATCACGACTTGTGTGTGCCGCATCTCTTCTCGTTCGAACAGGCATTCCTTGTATAGCTCGTGGTGCAGATCCTTCTTCACAACCGCTCTCTGAACACCTTTTGCTTTCCTGATTTCTGAACCGCCCGATTTTAAGATCGAGTACATCTTCGGACGCAATCCTACGAATTCCGCGATGGCCACTCCGTTACATTCATCCTTGAACTTGCCCACGACTTTCTTGTTCTCGACGTCGAAGTACGGGCTGTCTCTAGGAAACTCACTAAAGTCGTATAGATGCTTTTTGTTCCACATATCGGCATAGGCGTTCGGAGTTTCCACCTGAAATAACAGGCTGTCAGTGTCTGTGTATAAGAGTTGAGCATTGTTGCCGTACTCGTTTTTCACATCGTTGTACCAGAAGTCGTACATCAGATGCTTGCTGAGGTCGAGGACAGCCTGGCCGACATATACAGGTCTGTTTAACTTGAGCTTGCTCTTCAAACTGTGAATCGCGGCGAGTTGGTCGTTGAAGATTTTGTGTGATATGTAGGCCGGGTCGGCAGTTAGTTTACGAAGTTTGCCAACTTTTGAGGTCGGTACCAGGTTGACCCTGATTCTTTTTCTAAGATTTTCCATGGTTTTTCCAAAGACCGCATTATTAGCCAGCTTGAAGAAATCCTTCTCAAATTCCGACGTTGCCTTCGCCCTCAATTTCGTATTCATCTCGATATATGGAGCCATCCATGCCTCCTGTCTAAACTTAATGACACGATGAATTTTAGAAACTCGTAGGCCCAACGAGTGGTAGAGTTTGAGATTTCTATAATGGACCACATACCGCTCCTTAGGTCGTAGGCTTGGTACTAACTTCACATGCTTTGTGAACTTGCCTCCCAACTCGTTCATAAGCACATTCTGATAGTCACTCAACCACCCCTCTTGGACTGTCAGGGTCTCCGGTGCTAAGGGATAGTCGCTATGTGATTCGTGGAGGTGCTCCGGGTACTCGAGATCAACTTCGAGCAGGAAGCCTTCAGGCGCGTCGTCTGGAGTTTCCAACACTTCGTCGAGAGTTGGACTTTCCCAGCTAAATCCTCCAACTGGTAATGGCTGTTGCATCGCCCAGCCGTAGAGGTTATTAGCATCGAGATACATGATCCAGTTGTCTGGCTTCGTGGTATCATGATCTGGGCATTGCGGGTTGTTGGCCTTTGCGAATCTCTTGGATACCATCGAGATTCCACCTCGGAGACCTTTCTCTACGAACAAATGCATATCTATATCGGTTAAAAGTTCGAGCTCGATCTTCGTCTTTTTCAACAAAGCGTCCCAGGCCATTCCTGGCAGGCTGAAGTAGTTAGCGGGGTCCAGACTGTAATGCTTCATCGATGTGGATCTGAAGGTCTCGAATACATCGGCTAGTAGGAGTACATCCGTTCGGAGATACAAGTCGTGATAGTCTCCCAAGGTCTTACATTCGAATTCTTTCCATACTCGTTGGGCGTGTTGATAATCCTCATCTGAAATGTTCTCTCGGGTGAGCTTGCTGTAGAACGCTTCTTTGGGTGGAAGTCGATCTTCTTCGAAGCGGTGGTAATCGTGGATGTATTCGTAACAATATACGCCCTTTCGCCTCAAAAGATCTAGTTTTGTCCTATCATTGTGAACGAAACTTTCCTTTATATATGCTGTTGTGACTTTCAGATCCTCTAGCGACAGATTTCCTGATAATTTATCCAACGAGCTGTTTAGAAACTGGAGACTATCGATGAACTGTAGTTGTCCAATGTTGAATGTCATATATTTTTCCATATTGTTTGGAATGCAGTTAATTTCAGTTTCCTCATCCTGTGCGGCCTCACAGCTACCTATCGCTTGCATTATGAGGTGGCTGTCGTAACCTCGCAGATTGTGGAAGACCACCGGTACCTTACACTTATCTGGATATATTCGAAGTTTGAGGTTGCAAGCGTTGTGAGCAGCACCTCTGTACTTACCGGTAATGTGGCAGTGGTCACGAACTCTATCCGCTTCGAGAGCATTTCCGCAGATGTGACATTCGATGGCTTCGCGGAATGATTGGCGATCGGCCGCTGACATAACCATCTTAGCTGGGGTGGCCAGCCTTTGTTTAATAGAGTCCAGCTCGCCTTGTATTCGTTGTAGGAATTGTTGCACGGCGTTCTCTCCACGATATAGCACCGGCTTCTTGGTGCGGCCATCGTAACGAACCACTATATAACAGAAGCTACACGGTTTCTGCTCAGCTATCTGTCTGGTATTGCTCTCGCTGGGGTTCATGACTGTACCTTCGATTGGAATGTTCAACGCCTCAAAGTCTGCGTATATGATATATGGGGTTTGCATCTGTTTGCGATGGTTCTGGAATTTGAGGATATTTTCATCCTCCGCAGGCATTTCAATCCGCTGAGGCTTCTTACTGATGCCCTGGCAATCTTTGATATGAGCATCCAGCAAGTCTTGTCTACAGAATATGTGTCGGCAGCGACGACATGGGTGTTTTCTCTCTTTATGATCGTTGTTTTTGTACAGCATTCGGGGCAAGTCCTTGATCCAGACATAGTGATAATTCTGTAAAGGCAAATTTTCATTTACGTCGCTGGTCAACAGTAGAAGATCAATATTGTGAACTCTAGTCTCGGTTGATACATAAATCGGATACAGCCCTTCATTCCATCCAAAGACCGATATGGACACCATCGGGTTCTGACGTTCGAACTTACCGATATCTGTGACCTTCACCGGAAATTCTATACCGTCGAAGTTTAGTTCGTGGAGGTGGGCTCGATACTTAGTTGGGCGTTGAGGGTCCTTTTCTACTGGATACATGGCGCTTAAAATGGCCCACTCGAAGCAACGATTGTCTTCATTCTTGACATTAATAACCGTACGAGGGGGTATGTACTTTGGTGTGGGAAAGTAGCTCTTACCTCGGAAAGGCTTATATCTTGCAAAACTGAGGTCCAGCGCTACGACCCGCTTCACTCTCCACCCCGACCCTTCATTGGTGTAGTCCTCGAGGAGTTTTAGTACTTCGGCTTTGGCCTTCCGTATAGCCCCTTGGACTTTACCCGCAGTGGTAATTGGGACTGCTGTGCTTCGAAAGTAGGCGGTATTAGTAATGATGCCCGGGGGCGCGTTGCCACCATACACATTATCAACGGTCGGTGCCAACTTTTCCAACTCAACTGTCAACACTTGAGAGTATTTCAAACCGCCATATTTCAAGAGCTCTTCGTTGAGCTGCGCCTCAATGCTGTGCTCCATTGCACTCAAGAAAGCCAACGCATCTCTTTCCAGCCTGTGGTTAAGAGGTACTTCTGCACGGAAGTCTCTCAGAAGCTGATTGGCGAGCTCTTTGTGTACTAGAAAGGGTGGTGGTCCACCTCTATCCTTCTTAAGTAGGAGTGGGTCGAATTCTGCTAGAAGGGCCTTACTTTTTGCCCCTCTATGCTTGCGCACTGGAGGAATTGGCCTTGGAAGCAGTGGCTGTAGTAAGCGCCTTTTGACTGCATCTGGGATAGGTTCGTCTAAGATATTCTGTAGAACAGCTCGAAGAGCTGGGGGACCAGTAAACTCACCCAACAATTGTTCAATTTTTTCATTCGTACACAATGCCATAGTTATAAATTATTTTATGCTACTGTGGCAAACTTTTCTCTAATACAATAATTATATCATTTGTTCAAAATGAAATTTTGTTTACTGATATTCGATTGACGCTTGCTCATCTGTATTACCTCAATACAATAACTATATCATTTGTTCAAATGATAATTTTTTTTATTCTACTGATATATTTGATAGTCGCTTCCATTCTTTATTAAATTCACGGACTAGCCCACCTCGTCGAGCTCTGAAATATTTAGCGAAATAACCACATTTCATACACTCACCCACGTGTGTTTTTATACCCCTTCCACATTTGGCACATGGTTTTGTCCCACAACCGTTTCGCAGTCGTGCCAAATGTTTGAAACAGTACTCCCCAATGCACCTGCGACAGCAGAGGGATGTTTTACCTATACCGAGCCAAATGCAAAAGTTTTGTCCTAACATTATGTTTTATGTATACCACAACCTATTCATTTATTTAAATGGAAAAAATTCTGAACGACTTAAGATGCTTCTGCAGGAAGACGCTCCTAGCTTAGTGTGACACTGTGACACTTGCGACAGATATTATCGTCACACTGTGAAAGTTGTCACACTCGAGGACTTCTAAGCTATAAGCGTTCGTGGATTCCACGGACTGCCTGGAAGTCGATTGGCTATAATTGTCCGTGGGTTTCAGGACCCTCTCTGAAGGCCCTGCGCTAAGGGCCCGCATATTTTGTTCTAAAATACACAGGAGAAAGTGGATATGCTATATGGGTTCGTAGGCCTCTGGAGACCCTTTGAAGGTCGATCTGCTGTAAGGGCCCATTGGTCTCGGGGCCCTCAGAGGGCCCTGCGCTCAAAGCCCCCTTACACATCTACTGGCTGTGATGGTAGTGACTGATTTGTTTTTCTTTTGATTACTGACAGCCGATGTTGAGGCAAGAGCACAATGGTGATGGATTCCGCTATGTTGTAACGTACAAACTACATAACGTATCAGAAGCAGTTGAAGAGAAGATGATTGTTACTGATTGGAGAGAAAGTCAGTTGATTGTGGAAAACCAGGACACATTTCAGGAGTACGAGATCTATGTCCAAGCAGAAAACAACGAAGGAGTGGCAACAAATCAAGTCAGAAGAAAGATTGGTTATTCAGGCCAAGACAGTATGTCAACAGTTAGAGTCATTTGTGTAATTCTGCTATAATTTCTGTATTTTAAAGTTTTCGTCACATCAGGATGTACTGTTCTGATGATACTTAAAGTAAAAATACAAAATTTAATATAACATATCTCTTGGTCAAGAGTTTAAGTGAAGTTGACTTCATTTTGTATTTTAGATTAACAGATACTGTTGTTTTCTTATCTTTCTAAGTTCTTCCTTTCAACGGAAAGGAAGAACGTAGATGTTGCTGTTGTTAGACAGTAACATCAACGAACACTTTTGAATTATTAATAAATCTAAAACGTTTCATCGTAAGATTTTGATGTTTGCTTTCATAAGTAGGCCTACTCTCTTCTTCATGAGTGGCTTACTCACTTAAAATAAATGAAATTGCTCCCACTTGTTATGATTTTTTTATTTTGTTTTTTTAGCTCCATTAGACCAGCCACAAAACTTTAGAATTAACAATCAAACACTGAACAGTACAAGTGTGGAGTTCCTGTGGGATCCAGTTGACACAAGCCCAAAGAAGATCCGTGGATTCTTTCGAGGCTACCGGGTGAGTGATCTCTCTTGTTTGTACCCTATTTACAGGTTTTTTAGTTTTTCACTGTTTACTGTTGACTAACAAATCTGCAACATATCATGCTGTGATCTAAAAATTATGACATTTGACATTCTTCAGCGAGTTGTACTTTTAAACTCCTATAATTATATCCTATCTTTTATATTTGAGATTTTTAATGTCCTCTGCTTATCCGAATTGGTATAAACTTTTATTTTTTAAACAAGTCCAAGTGTTAAGCAGTTTGTACTTTAAACACCTACATGATCCCATCTTTTGTTTAGATTTGTTTTTTTATGATGTAGGCCTACTCTGTTAAATAAAAAATTTTATTGACCTAAAATTCTAGTTACCCTGTTGCTCCTCATTGGTTGCGTCGAAATGAATCCCGGGGACCTAATTCGAAACATGTACAACTTGGAATACTAAACTTCCGTTCTGCCGTAACAAAGCCAAACTCATCCACGACGTCATCCTTGAAAATAACCTCGACATTTTCATCTTCACAGAAACTTGGATCATACCTGACGACCCCCCTGCAATCTGTGACGATATTGCCCCTGAAGGTTACAAATGCCTCCAGCGCTGTCGCCCGGACCACAGAGGTGGCGGAGTTGCCTTCATCTACCGCCAAGAAATCAACCTAAAAATCCTCAAATTATCATCCACTGCTTCTTCATATGAGCGTTTGTGTGCTAGAGCCAGCTTTGGACCATCCACTGTCAACATCCTCGGAATCTACGGATCAAACCCAGCGCTGCCTACCAGTGTCTTTTTCGACGAATTCTCTGATCTTCTTGATGAGCTCTCAACTATACCCGGACACCCTCTTATCTGCGGAGACTTCAACTGCCCTGGAAACTCGCCATCCGTGATTGACCACCGACTCTCCAACATACTCTTCTCACATAATATGGCCCAACGCGTTCGTACTCCAACCCGAACGGGTACCTCGCCCGGAAACCTACTCGACCTACTAATCCAGCAAGGAGATGATACCTCAATCAAGGACATTCAGGTGTCTGATCCAGGCATCTCTGATCACTGCCTTATCACAGCAACTTTTCAACATAAAATCAGCAAACCAAACATCATACGGTCATCTGCCAGAAACACCAGTAAACTTGATCTAACCATGTTTCGCCAAAGCCTCCAAAGTACTCCTTGTTTCTCCTCCCCCTCCAACGATCTTGATACTTTCGCAGCTCAGCTTGAAACCGACATAACTGCTGTCCTCAACATCCTTTCTCCTATAAGAAAATTTGCCAAGCGTCTGGGAAAACATTCCACAAGACTATCGCCATCAGCAAATGTGGCCAAACAGGACCGCCGAAGACTTGAACGTCGTTTTACACGGACGGGAGCTGATTCAGATCGAATTTCCTACTGAGCAGCATGCCGCATAGCAAACAACGAAATCCGGAAGTCCAGGCGAGACCACTACCAAGAGTGAATAACCGAGGCCAGTGGTGACTCTAAGAGAACCTGGCAAATCGCCAAAAAACTGCTCCATTACAAAAACAAATCATTGATTGCAAATGATACACCAAATGCCAAAGACCGCTGCAACGAAATAGCTGCATTCTTCAAAGTTAAACTAGAAAAAATAAAACACACAATCCTAGATTGTCTTAAACCTCTCCTTCACATCGACATTTCCTTTCTCCTTCCATCAACACCACAGCTCATGTCAGACTTCTCCCTGGTAACCATCGACGAGGTCTCAAGGCTAATACGCAACCTTAAACCCAAAACATCACCACTTGACTACCTACCCACTAAGATGCTTATTGCTCACCTTGCCAACCTTTCTTTCCAATCAGGCCGTTTCCTGACAAACTTCAAATCCGCCCAAGTCACGCCACTGCTAAAAAAGATGATCTTGATTCTTCAAGCCGATATCGAATCTCAACACCTTATCCAAGATCCTAGAAAAACTCGCGCTCGCCAGACTATTCCCACATATCACCAGCTGTCCCAACTTCGACCCTTTTCAATCTGGGTTCAGACCTGGTCATTCAGCTGAAACAACCCTCCTGAAAGTTATAAATGACATACTCTCAAACGTTGACAATGGCTAAGCAACCTTTCTTTTCTCACTTGATATCTCGGCAGCTTTCGATACAATGGACCACAGGCTACTGGTCACCCGTGCACAAGATGCTTTTGGCGTTACCGGTACCACTCTAAATTGGCTGACATCCTATCTTGAAGGGAGGCACTTTTTCATTGCCCTGGACTCTGCCAAATCTGAAACTTTACCCTCCACCACCGAAGTCCCACAGGGTCCTTGTCCTTCATCGGTGTCGCACTACAACCGCATCAAAAATTTTCATCTCATCCGCCCCTTGAATCTGGAACAACCAGGGCTGTAGTGGTAAAATTAGATGTGAGTACACGCTACCGGTTAGTTTTCCAAAACAAATTAGAGGTGAGTATACGCTACAGTATTTTGTGAGTATACGCTACAGTATTTTAATATAAATAAATAAAAATATTTTGTGAGGTAAGTATACAGTCTCTAGAGGTGAGTATACGCTGTATACCCGCGTATACCCTCGACTACAGCCCTGGGAACAACTTACCCTCCAACATCAGGATCTCTGCGACCCTCACCACCTTGAAGAAAAACTTAAAGACAACTTTTCACACAGGCCTATCTGGACTGATCTCCCTCTCCAAGTGCTTCTGAATCGTTGCATCGATTTCTCTTCGACTGTCTACGAATAATGGCACTTTAATCTCTGTTATTATTATTATTATTATTATTATTATTATTATTATTATTATTATTATTATTATAGACCAGTCTCTGTCTAAGATTAATTAAATTTAAGAAAAAATTATTTCACGTCTGACTTTCCAAGATTTAGTATTTTCAAACCTCACAGTTCTTTGACTGTCAGATAAGGAATCAAGTTTGTGATTTTGGATTAGTGGACAATACCCTCAGTTGTCCTTCTACTCAAGCCATCGTACCAGTTGCTATTGCTAATTAACTAAATGTTCAGAGTTTTCTTTCTGTTATTTAAATGATTATTTACTTGAATTCTGTTTTGTGTCTGTGAAGATTCTGTTTTGGAAATCAGATGACCCGAAGCACCCTCGTGTTGAGGACGTAATCCTCGACTTTTCGAATCCGTGCCCTGATATGCTGTCTTCGTTTCGCTACCGCCGGTCTACGAGTGATGGGGAAGAGCTGGTCAGAGGTCATACAAATCGTCTTTGGCCTTCTGCACGAATCACTGCAGGTGTTCTGATCCTGAATGCTGGCAAGAGCGGCGAGCTGAGTGATACACTGGAGTTCACAACTCCTGAAGGAGGTTAGACTTGATGGCACCCATCTAAACAGTTATATAGCGCCTTTAATACCTCACAGAAGCTGTGGCTTACCATCAGAGAGTGCTGATGGACTGCTTCAGTAACTGACGGGATGAGCCAGTCTGTTACTTAGAAGCTGGGTTTTTAGAAAACAGTTGTTTCATCTGTGTGTCACGTTGCCTCACATTGATCTTTACGTATCTCCAATGCCGTTGTTGTCATTGTCTATCTCTGTGTCCGTCCGTTCGTTTGTCAGTCTTCTTTGTGTCATATATGTGCTTTATGGTTCTCTTTCTGACTGAAGTGGGTGTGTGTCGGTTTCAGTTCCAAGCATGGTGCCTGACTTCAGAGTTATCGAACGAGGATCACATCACGTGAAGCTTGCATGGGACAAACCAGCTGAACCAAATGGAATACTTCTTAGATATGAAATTCAATATAAGAAAGGTCTGTTGAAATTTCTTCAATTTCATAATTGATTAAGTAATTGGGATGCTGCCAACCAGCTAGCAACATTGGCTTATACGTTGTGCTGGGCATTTATATGGTGCTTCAGTGACCTTTTCTGATCCTAATAGTGTCAATACTTTGCCAATTCCCAGCCCATAATCTAAGGTAAACTTTTCCTCGGTGTGGGAGTACTTATCAGCGGTGAATTGTCCATGGTTGACATGAAGAACTCGGTAGTGCAGGTAATGCGCCTCTGTCGGCTTCGTCATATTCGGTCAATACGGCGTAACCTATCATTTAGAGCCACAATGACCGTTCTCCATTGTCTTGTCTTTACACGCCTCGACTAGTGCAATTCTATCCTTGCAGGCTTGCGTAAATTCTGAATCTGTCAGTTGCTGTCCGTTCTGAACTGTGACGCACGCTAGTTGTCAATTTCCAGAATTCTCATGTTTCAGAATGTTTGAGACATAGCCTACGCGTCACTGGCTACCTAATGAAGAAAGAATCAAACTGAAGATCCTGTGCCTGGGTCAGGCCTCATCGGTCGGCTCGGCCCCGGCATATCTGGGCTTATGATAGTTGTCAAATTTGTGCCAGTTGCTGCCTAATCGTGTCGTAATTCGCTTCATTAGGCTGCCCTGGGAGGTCTACAAGTTCCTCGCTCCCCTATACATGAGCACGAGAACACTGCGCACTGATCTGCATAAAGGTCTCTCCCTTTGTAACAATCTTCCTGTGAACATATTCGAGTCATTTTCCGGTAATATGTCACATTCACTAATTGAAGAAGTAAAAAAAAAATTTTTTCAAATTACATTGATTTTTGTTTGGAGCAAATCTTTAATATTTCTATTTCACTAATATATATTTGGTTTTGCACTAATATGTAAAATTATGAAGTTTTTAGCAGAAAGAAAACAGCCCTACGAAAATGTTTGTCCACTCCGTTACTCCGTTACCAAAACACATATGAGCTATTTATATATAGTAGACAGCTTCCTACTGCGTAGTTTGACATGCTAATATGTTTTTAGTATTAATGTTTATAAAATAAATATAAAAGAAATTACAATACAAATGATTATTTAATTCCATCACAATTTAAATTTTGTTAAGAAATTCCACTCCGTTACCAAAAGAAAAATAGGAAATCTAATCAATGTAAACTTGACTGTATTTTTTTTGGCCAAATAACAAAATAAAAATCACTTGAGCCAATCATTACCAGTGATCAAATGAACAAAAAACATTAAAATATTTATGATGTTGTCTTAAAAATCTGCTCATAACATCAAAATTACATAAAAAATTACCATAAAAAGTTCCGCTCCGTTACCATCTGTCGAGAATTGAGCACAGAATGTGAAAAGTGAACTTTAAAAAATAGTCTGCCGAAACAAAAATTTATTAAAAATGTCATATATTGTCATATATAAGTTGTATTAGAAATGATAATTTAAGTAGACAACTTATCCTGACAGTGGAATAAATTTTAGTACCTCAAGGGTCACATTTATGGTAACTGAGTGGACAGTTAACGGAGTGGACAAATTGTGTATCGGCAGGGTAAATATCATATTATCTCTCATGAGTCCACATTAATCGTCGGTACACTCATTATATAGCTTATAAATGTTATATTAAAAATATTATTTTAATTAAATTTATTCATAATCATTGCAAAAATGCAGTAACAGAGTGGATGTATACTAAAAACACACATCAGGTACGTAATAAATGAAAATTTTAAAGAAATTTGTCTTAGCATTCAGATCCTGTATTAAGACATACTTACTTACATAGATCTTCACAGAAGAGATGTGTTAAGTTGCGAGACCAAAGAACTGAAAGGGTTGTGAGATACGAGATCATTTTTACATGTTAACGGAGCGGACATAATTTTCCGGGGACAAGTTAAAATATATTTTAAAAAATTATACTGAAGATCCAGTTCACAAAGTTGTTTTTAGAAATATACAATTATGTTTATTATAAAAGAAACATACACATTTTTGGTTTAATGCAAATCATTTTGAAATTGTAGACGAATCAATATGTACTATAGCCTAGGGACGGTAACGGAGTGGAACATTTTAAATTCAAATTAAATTTTAATAAATTATTTTATTGCTCTGAATTACTTTCAAAGGTCTTAAATTGTTGACTGATCAATAACGTTTTAATCTAATCACTTAGCATGATCAGATTAGGTATTGTTTTCTGAGAAATGACCGGGGTCAGCCGTATTTCCAATTTAGCCAAATACCGGAAAATGACTCATTCACACTATTCCTTTCTGCCCAAGTAACATTCTCGTCATTTGTTCAGACGCACTCTTAGACAGCCATGTGCATAATTCTTTTGAGATTTTCTTAAAACTTGCTCTATAAAAGCCCATAATATGCATACATACATGCATACACAGGCCTGCATATATACATGCATTCATACTAAGAAAGGAACTAGCATTTTCATGTGCAAACTGCGAGACGACCTACAAGTGTGGGAAGAAGCGGAATCAGAGAGTTAATTATTATTATTTTTAATTATTATTCGTTTATTAACTCCACACGTTGTCACACCGCAACATGGTACAAACACATGTTTAGAATAATAGAATCAAGAGTCGCTTGCAATCATGACTGTAAATAAAAATTGAGTTCTTGAGAAACTGGATTCTACTTTAAGGCATCATAGAGAACCCTAGAAATAAAATTAGTGTCGTCCTTTGGAGGCAGGGCAAGTCGTGTGGGTGCGGACGGAGGCTATAGATACTGTCGTGTGATTTTGGGAGGGAACAAATCATGCAGTACGTGGTACGGATTAATTGGATTAATACTAATTGGATTTGCTGGTAATAACCGATCTGTTATTGAACTTTTCTCTGTATTTGGTTTGAACAGTTTTCGGCTCATTAGTGATTTTAAACGCTAGAATCTCATGATTTATCAGTCAATGAATCACGCACTCAGTTTGCTATGGCAAATTTTCTGTCGGTTAAGATGTGACGGTTATAAATTTTCTTTGTGTTGTTCACATTGTAGCACCACCTGCCATTGATCCTAAAAAGCACTTAGACATACGGAATCCAGAACAGAAACAGAAGAAGATCCACGATCTCTGGGATGACACCTATTACATCTTCTATATATGTGCTGTGACGAGCGCTGGACGTGGTCCAGTCACTTACATTGAAGGGTCAACGCTGCCTTCATCTGGTAAATAAGCTGACTCGATCAGTTTCAATTGTGTCCTTATACAGTACCCTATAAATGCTTTGACTGTGTAACAGGACTTCGATTTCTGTACTTGTGACTTGAGGGATAGCATTGCTTTCTTTGTAACCTCAATTCTAGTAAGAATCATTGCTGCTACTTCTCGTGTCTTAAGACTTTCCTTTTCTCGATTTCTGTTCTTGTGACTTGAGGGATAGCATTGCTTTCTTTGTAACCTCAATTCTAGTCAGAATTTTAGTATTAATCAGAATCATTGCTGCTACTTCTTGCTCTCTTAAGACTTTCCTTTTCTCACGGGGCTCCTCGCATTGGGAGCGCCTCTGATTAGGTTGTACTGTGAGAGGCGCTTTATAAATTCGTATTCAATAAATACAATACAATCAGCATTAGCCATAAAGGTTTAGAGTACACTGATATTAATGTCTGAGGTCTTCCGGGTTTATCTGTTTAGCCTACAAGTTACAACTTGGTTATGTGCAAATCAGAGTTACCTACAGTTGAACAATCGGACGACATTGTTATTAAGGCGGATTTTAAAATCCTGTGACATTTACTTTGAATTCATTATAGACGAGCCACCATAGGCGTAATTTGTGGGGGGTACGAGGGGTACCCGTACCCCCACTTTTTGGACTGGGGGGTACTGTACTCCCCACTTTTTAAACGATGTCAATCAATATTTTTGTTATTGTGCCTTCCCAGAGAATGCAGTCTCCGCCAAAGTGCGAAATTTCTTAGATACACAGGTAAATCGAGAGCCAAAATTAATGAGAATACTGACAGGGAATATGTTCAAAATGGCCACCATGCGAAAAGCGAAAGTGGAGAAGAAATTGGTACCCCCCACTTTTTAGACAGAAGTATTGGTACCCCCCACTATTTAGACTAAAGTTACGCCTCTGCGAGCCACCTTGTCATTAAATATTTAAGTGGTTTAAACAGAAATGCACTTAGGTACACTGCTTTCAAAGATCTTTGAAGTGATACAGTAGTATAAAATGTCTAATAATAAGAGATTATTGTGAAATGTTTATGTGATAGAAGCAGGCCCGCCGAGAGGGTGGGGCATGGGGGGCAAATGCCCAGGGGCCCGGCGACTTTTTAGGGGCCCGGGCCGGGCCCGCAATCAATTTAGGAAAAATATTATAATCAGTTATACAAAGTTTTATGATTTATGCCATTTAAAATATATTATCTGATGCTTAACTACAATCAGTTTAAACTTCAAGCATCTGAATAAAATCATAGTTGTAAATATATAAAAAAATTATATAAATATAATGTCGTACACGCACTTTTATTATTTCAATTTGAGTGTTTTTTTTTAATTTTCGTACGACCCTACGATATTATATTTATATAAAGCCTAAAGATAGTTTAGAGGCCCGTAACTGCTCTGCCTAAGAGCCCGTGATGTATCTGCCTAGGGGCCCGCGACTGCTCTGCCTAGGGGCCCGTGACTGCTCTGCCTAGGGGCCCGGAATTTCTGTCGGCGGCCCTGGATAGAAGTTATGTCATTATTTCTTTTTCATTTTCAAGAGTCGTATTGATGAACAAATTTGCTTGTTTATAATGGTTTCAGCACCTAGCCAGCCAATCATTGCTGACATGGCCGTTGGGGATGGATCTGTAAATGTGTCGTGGATTCCTGTAGCAGACACAAACGAAACCCCACACAGTCCTGGCAAAACATTCTTTCTGGAATACAGGAAGACTGGTATGTGTTTTACAGTACTAGAAATTAGAATTGGCTTCAGTCTTTTAAACTTTGATAACCATCTTTATATATTATGTAGTGGTTGGCACAGTTTGGATTTTGAATTGTGAGGAAAGCACACAGTTATTGGTAATGTGTAAAGAAGTAGGGCCTACAGTTTCAATTTACAATGGTGTTTTGAGCACAGTGATAAATTTTTCCTGCTGTTGAATTGTGTTTTGTTGTCAGATTCTGATAATTGGGAAAAGACAGAACCGGAAGATGAGCACAACTGGATAAATGTGACTGACTTGGAAAAAGGAGCTCTGTATGAGTTTCGGGTTGTTGCCACGAACATTGCAGGAGAAGAAACGAAATCAGAAACTAGAATAATCATCATTAGAGAAAAAGAAGGTACCACTTAATGTATAAATATGGGAACTCATGTTGGAATTCACTGTTTCAATTCAGTATTAGTAGCTCAAGCCTATAACGATGAAAGGGATTAGTTTTCCATGCATTTTAGTACACGCTGGTTGTTAAAGGGTTAAATCAGAGTTAAGTTATCACCAACTAGGCTACAACCATAGACATCTTTTATGTATGGCAGATGCTTGAAACCAGAAACTGAGTCAAGTCTGTACCATAGAATAGGCAGTCTAAGTAAATATAAGATGTCTATGGCTACAACCAGCACAAGAAAGACAGGAAGTAGAGTATATATTATATAGTTCTCATAAGAGTCCTCTTTGGCGCCACCTATAGCGTAGAATGTGTATAACAAGTCAGTTCTATCACCCCACTTTATACACACTCAAAAAATAGGTCAGAGTCCTATTTCAGCAACCCCATGCCCAAGGTGCATTTCAAATGTACGTCTTTAATAGGAGTTGTGAAGATTGTAAAAAAACGTTTTGGAGATGTGTGAGGAAAATGATTGATGCCTTCCACACGAATTCCAGAAACGAGTGTGGCAACACTATCAGGCAGCATAATAACGACACGGATCAAGCCTCAGTCCTGGTAAACAAGATTAGGACGCACATTAAAAGAAGAGCTGAAGAAACTACCGAAGTGCCAGTTCAGATTCTTACTAGTGCCAGTCCCAATCTTTTAAATTAACCCTATTGACTAAGACGTGCAACCTGTCTTAAGGTCAGAAGGATAACTATATTAGTCTAACCTAAAATTTTATTAGGCATAGAAGTCATTAGGCAAGCTATGATTGGTGTTCAAGCTGAAACAGCTAAGTTTTAAGTTTATTTGTGAACGTTGCCATAAAACTGATACAATGCACAAAACTGGGCAGTAAATTCTAAACTTCACAGAACAGTTAACAAAAACGGTCGAGAGCACAACATTGGTCAATGACGAAGATGGAGATGAGTGCTGAGTTTAAATGAGTCATGAAACTGACAGAATGCACAGTACTGGGCTGTGAATTTCAGGACTTCAACCTTCAGAAACTGTTGGTTGAGAAATATAGATTAGTTCCGAGTTGTGTTTATATATTCTGGAATTTTTTTCTTCTATGTATTCTGGTATCTGTTTCTTTCTGCAGCTGATGTAGAGCCAAATATAACTTCAGAAGGTTGGTTCATTGGTCTGATGTGTGCCATAATTGCATTCCTTCTGCTAATTCTGCTGATATGCCTCATCAAATGCTATCGTGGTCGGAAATGTGCAGGTATGGCCTAGATCAGAGTCATCATAATTAACGATTGTATTGAAAATTGTGGCAATATGATATTTCTATGATATTGAATGTTACATTTTGTTTGTCTTCAATATTTTAAATTGCTTTCGTGTTTCAGTATAGAAGCTTTGCATTTAAAATAATACTTTAAGGACAAACAGATGTTTAGTTTTGATTAATGTTTGTTTCATGCAGTTCATAAGAAGGAGAAGTTAAGAGGCCGTGATTCAGCCCGAGAAGACGATGAAGCTGCATTTGGTGAATACACCAGAGCGTGAGTAGAGCATCTCATCCACTTAATAACTACATGCATGCTTGGACAGTACTGTCCAGTGTCCATCCTAAACAGATTCTGTCCTAGCTATAACCTAGTGTTTGTATGCCTGTCTGTGCAGACCTCAACCAGGGAATTTATGTGCGTTTGACTGATATTAGATCAGACACTTGTGTGAAGCACCATCGACTTTCCTTGAATAGACATGAAATGAAAACTATATGCAAATCGGAGTTTGGGATGTTTCCAGATATATCTCTATAGCACACTGCAACTCTATACATGTAGTTGTTTTGAATTTAGATAACTGAGATGATGAGATGTACAGGTGCAGACACTTGTCAGATGTAGTTACACAGCTGGGAGCCATGGGCGACGATCATAGGGGAGTCGAGGGGGACAAGTCCCCCACCTTTAACAGTGGGGGGACACGCCATGCATCGGTCCCCCACATTTTGAATAAACACCAAAAAACGGTCATTAAATGTTATCGCGCATGAGGGTGAAAAATTTGTTTGACCTTTTTTTGACCAGATAAGTAAAAGTTCAGTGTTTAATCTAGATACGTTCAGTCCCCTCGAGGATTTGTGTTTTGCCCCAGAAAGAAAATAACAGTTTTTGTTGATGACATTATAATATTAGTAGACGAAGTGTTGAACAAAGCTCATCAAAATTTTCTTAGACGAATTCCTAAAAAAAGGTCATCAAATGTATGAATGAATAAAAAAAAGGTCATCAAATTTTTTTTTAATATGAATTTCCAAAAAAGATGAACCTATCATGCCGAAATTCTGAGAGTTTTTTGCAACTGTCCTTCGGACGCTGAAAAATGTCCCCCTCACCTGTCAAACAAGATCGCTGCCACTGCTGGGAGCATTGGGAGCATTCATGGTCTCTCCAGAATTAGATAACGACACTAGGTCCTGTTAAGTTTCAACAGTTGCATCTATAAGATCTACCCAAGTATTCTGAATCAGTCTTAGTTTGAAAAGCTAATAATTTATAAGCATCTATATGAGCTGAATATGTATGAGAATATATATATATATATATATATATATATATATATATATATATGATGTTGACAGTGAGGACATGAACAAAACTCGAGCGCCACTGGAGAGCAAGGAGAAGCCTTATAGCCTGTGCGAATATGAAGACCCAGCTAGGGACGTCAAAGTTCAATGAAGAATTGCTCAATACGGTGGACAACAGAAGAGTGGTGAAAGACTTGACCATGATGCTAAAACGCCATCTGCAGTTTCGATATTTGTATATCAGCTGTCAGCTGGGACTGGACAGAGTTTGACATATGTCCATTTTAGAGATTATACTTAGTGCTCCTTTGTGTTTAATGGCACTAATTATCTCTCTGTCTCACTTTGCTACTACTGTTTTGTACAGCAGCAGGAGACGATTAACAGAGGCGTAACTTTAGTCTAAAAAGTGGGGGGTACCAATTTCTTACATATACGAAGCAAGGCGGAGACTGCGATCTCTGGGATGGCTCAATAATAAAATATTGATTGGCATTGTTTAAAAAGTGGGGGTACGGGTACCCCTCGTACTCCCTACAAATTACGCCTATGACTATTGATAGTTTTTAGCATTCTGACATAATTTTCTTGAAGACCGACTCTGAAGTTTTGTGCTTTCATCACAGATTTCTCTCACCATAACAGGTGGTAAAATTAAGGGACGTCTAAAACTCGGCATAAGACCACAGCAAGAGTTAATTATGGGGTCTGGATCACTAGGGGTAATAGGACGTACTGGGTATAAAAATGAACACAGGTTATTATATTACATTGTCCATGCTGCTGTGATTAATAAAATTGGGATGACAACGAAGCAAACCAATAATTAGTTTATCTGTCAACTGCTTACATTTGTTTGCCAGTCACGAAGGATTGAAAAAAAAGAAAACTAACAGCTAAGACTCTTCCCCGTTTAGCACAGTTAGGCCCTGTAGGAGGTGGGGCAGTGAAGATTCTTACCTAACATCAAAGGTATTTGGCAAAGCAGATCCTATGTTCTTCTATCACAAAGATCATAATCAGCATGACTTATAGTTTAAGGGTCAGCTGTTATTCTTACGAAGAGTAACCAATTACGACTTCCCAGTGTTCTAATACTATCGCACCATAGGCATCAGTTATTCTGCCCCACGATAAAATATATGCTGCTCTGTCTGAGTTATCAAATGGGTGGGCTATTGACCACATCCTACAGGCGGGCTATACTCGGCGCCGGCTTTAGTGTTTCTTGAGGCTTTGAACCGTTGATCAGAAGACGGAATTTATAAAGGCGCATCATTAACCGAGGCACATAATTTTATAGACCTACTCTGTGGCGGAGATATTTGTAGACGTATACAAGGCGGCCTATATAATTATGATTTATATATTTGTGTAACCATGGGCGTAGACTCTGGGGGGGGGGGGGGCAGCCGGGGCAAGTCCCCCAATAATTGAGATGGACTGTACATTTAATGCAACAAGTGTAGGATAAATCACCAAATTCCCCCCCCCCATATTTTGGACAAGTTTACGCCAGTGTGTGTAACCAATATTATAGGTTTCAATAACCCAGATGGCAGATACATGTATGCCAGTTTACCTGTTTGGTACGTCGTAATCGTAAACTCCAAATTCATCGCTACTCAAATGCTAAGCGCAAGGGCACCAGCTTATTCACGAGCGCTGCGTCTTATCTGGAGTGGAAAGCCTGTGGAAGGTAGGTTGCATATTATTATTATTATTATTATTATTATTATTATTATTATTATTATTATTATTATTATTATTATTATTATTATCTGAAGCGCCATTTCAGCGTCACTCAGACAGAGGTGGCAGGGTCCTGGAAAGGCAGATGGCGTTATTATTATTATTATTATTATTATTATTATTATTATTATTATTATTATTATTATTATTATTATTATTATTATTATTATAACTTATCTGTTAATGATGAATGGACGGATATGACTATACAGGCGGTAGATAGTTGTATCAGTCAACTATGGACACACTGTGTGTGTGTGTGTGTGTGTGTTTGTGTGTGTGTGTGTGTGTGTGTGTGTGTGTGTGTGTGTGTGTAGGTGTGTGTGTGTGTGTGTGTGTGTGTAGGTGTAGTTGTGTGTGTGTGTGTGTGTGTGTGTGTGTGTGTGTGTGTGTGTGTGTGTGTGTGTGTGTGTGTGTGTGTGTGTGTGTGTGTGTGTGTGTGTGTGTGTGTGTGTGTGTGTGTGTGTGTGTGTGTGTGTGTGTGTGTGTGTGTGTGTGTGTGTGTGTGTGTGTGTGTGTGTGTGTGTGTGTGTGTGTGTGTGTGTGTGTGTGTGTGTGTGTGTGTGTGTGTGTGTGTGTGTGTGTGTGTGTGTGTGTGTGTGTGTGTGTGTGTGTGTGTGTGTATAATCTTTGTACGCGCATGTCCTTGGCCTAAATTATACACGTCGTTAAAGTGACTGTCTGAGAGTCTCTGCGTCGGGATCTGTTTACAGACTGTACAGACTGTCTGAGGCAGTTCAGAGAACTAATTAAAGTCTTACCTAATTGTGTCATGCGGGGGAGACGGCGTGGTCATTCATGTTATTTCCGAAATGGGTAAATCAGAGGTTGAAACAGAATCGCATGGACCGGCATCGCTTTTCGTTATCTCAACATTTGAAACAATGGCGTCGGCGCAATTCAGAGTCACTCCGTTGTTGTCGTGTAATTTATTTCTCCTGCCCCCACCCCATTGCATTTACATTGAACGAGCTTTGGTTTGAGTTAGGCCTACATTCTGACAGGATTCTGATTATGGATGAATGGTAACAGTGACCTCGAGATTTCTTCAGCACACAAATTAAGGCGGTGTCTCAAGAATCAACTTATCCAATCTAATCTAAGAACAGCGCGGCACTATAATAATGTTCAAGGTCACTCAATAGTCGCTACTAGGGGGCCTATCATGGCCTATGGAAAATAGCTTTGCAACAAAAATTCCTGGGTGGGTATGGTAGAAGCAATAAGTGAGTCTGAGAATACAAGGAAACAGCCTACTGAGATATATGAGTCATAGGAAAAAAGTTTTTAGTTGAGTTGTGAAGGCCAGAACAGACTTCGCAGAGCGAACTTCTGCAGGAAGAGCGTTACAACAGCGTCTATAGGCATTGTACATGTCTAGGGCGAACAACACAAAAGGCGCGGTTACCGAGAGCAGTCCTTTGTCCGTGGAACAGTCTGAGAAGGCTTATTCACAGACACAGTCAAAACTGAGTTGTGTCAACAGTCGTGAAAGTGGTTCAACGTACATGTACGTACAAAAGGAATGTATCCGTCCCTTCGTTCGCTAGAGGGGGGTGTCGTATACTGGCAAGGCAATAACAATCTCCAGACCAGAACGAATGTCTTGCTTCAGTTGATATATATCGCTCTCTTCTGTAGCAAAGACTGCTGCAGTGCTGCCAAAGTATAGACTAAATGATGACTGTTTATTGGTTTCCAGAAAATACAAGTCACCAAAGTCTCGGCGTATTAATCACACAGTTCAACAATGCGTTCACTGACTCGGGGAGGGGAATCCAAACGACAAAGGTGGAAAGCCACAGCTTAGAGCCTTGACGCTGGGTCATCGCATCACCTCTACGAACTGATGACCAACCGGGCACGAATTCATACAAATATCGTTCGTCACCGCCGCAATTAGAAGACACGTGCAATTAGCAATGACCCATACCCTCTTCACTTTTCACTCCCTCCCTCGCTACCATTTTCAACGTCACCGACAAACCTGCGCTGCATCCACGGGGTCGTAGGCCTATCCCACTTTGTTGTAATTTCTCTTACCTCTGCGAGTGAAAAGCTATATATATATATATATATATATATATATATATATATATATATATATATATATATATATATATATATATATATATATATATATATATATATATATATATATATATATATATATATATATATATATATATATATATATATATATATATATGCCTGTGCCTCTGTCTCTGCCTGTGTCTCTGCCTCTGCCTCGGCAGTTTCGCTGCCTTTGCCTCTTGACAGTGGCCGGGGCAGCGAAGTTGCCTGTGCCTGTGCCTGTGCCTCTGCCTCTGCCTCTGCCTCTGCCTCTGCCTCTGCCTCTGCCTCTTGACAGTGGCCGGGGCAGCGAAGCTGCCTGTGCCTGTGCCTCTGTCTCTGCCTGTGTCTCTGCCTCTGCCTCGGCAGTTTCGCTGCCTTTGCCTCTTGACAGTGGCCGGGGCAGCTTCGCTGCCTCTGCCTCTGCCTCTGTCTCTGCCTCTGCCTCTGCCTCTGCCTCTGCCTCTGCCTCTGCCTCTGCCTCTGCCTCTGCCTCTGCCGGGGCAGCATCGCTGCCTTTGCCTCTTGACAGTGGCCGGTGGAGCTTCGCTGCCTTTGCCTCTTGACAGTGGCCGGGGCAGCGAAGCTGCCTGTGCCTGTGCCTCTGTCTCTGCCTGTGTCTCTGCCTCTGCCTCGGCAGTTTCGCTGCCTTTGCCTCTTGACAGTGGCCGGGGCAGCTCTGCCTCTGTCTCTGTCTCTGCCTCTGCCTCTGCCTCTGCCTCTGCCTCTGCCTCTGCCTCTGCCTCTGCCTCTGCCGGGGCAGCATCGCTGCCTTTGCCTCTTGACAGTGGCCGGTGGAGCTTCGCTGCCTTTGCCTCTTGGCAGAGGCCGAGCCCGGCCTATTTGCGGAGGCCCGAGCGCCTGCGCCGCCTTGCCCTGCGGATTCACGCGTGCCGCTATGTGCAACTCTTAAGCGTAACATGCCAATGTGGACAGACTGATGCCGTGACATTTCTTTTCGTTTATATTATTAATAGGCTATACTATCCCCTGGGAACTGGAGCAGGGTATTGGAGGACTCTAGGGGGGCTCAGAGGGGACTTTGTGCTAGGCGAACTTCAAATAGCCTGCCGGCTAGAAGAGGACTCAATATGGAATTTAAGACAGGCAAACATCAAGGTGTGTGCCGGCTGGAGGAGGGAGGGGGACTCCGTAGGAGACCGAGTCTTTAAGAAAGGCGAACTTCAAAGCATGTGCCGACTGGAGGAGGGAGAGGGACTCTATGGGCACTCTATAGGGGACTGTACAGGGGACTGTACAGGGGGCCTGTACAGGGGACTGTGTGGAGGGAGAGGGGACTCTAAGGGGACTTAAAAGGGACTAGACCTATACAGCAAACAGTGTTGAGGGAGGAGCTCTAGGGGGACTGTACAGAGGACTGTGTGGATGGAGGGGGACTCTAGGCGCCCATCTTGCTACAATCATCTCAAATTCAACATTATTTATCGTAACATGTACCTCAACACCTATATTATTCTTTGTTTTCTACACTTTTCCTATTGTAGCATTTTATTAGAAAAAATTATATAAGTATACATGTAGATTGAAGTGCTTGTGAATCCAACAGAAGTGCACCATATGCATAATTCGCATGTATTAGTGACCTATCAGCATTTAGAGAATATAGTGTATTAAAGTTCGCTGGCACTACCTGGTTTCCAGATTGAGTTATTCCTGCATGGATACCACAATTACCTACAGCTGTCTTCGTTGTTTGATGACTAATTTGTCCAAGGTTTGGCTATTCACAGTTATGAGGACAAAATGTCATAAATAATTGAGGATCTCATAGGACAGGTAGGCTAGTATAACAAAATGCTTCCTATCAAGGCTTAGGACTACAGTTTTGGACTCTCCTACATTGTCTTCGTGACAATTCAAAATATAATTATAAAAGCATTGTCTGGTATATTATACAATCAATGCTGTGGTGTGACGCGACTGTTCTGTGAACTTTGAACTTGTTATTTAAGTTTTTTTCTCCTTGGATCACATTCGAGCATTTGTAAACAATTTAAGTAGAAATAAATCGTCTGGCCGTCAGAAAATAGGGGGCCTAATATTTATTGGTAATTAAGTGGACAACCCTCCACCTAACGGGTTTTGTAGAGCCTTTTGTTTTGTCCTTTTGACATTATCAAGAGAAAACATCTGTAACTTATGTTATTATTGCAGCATGTTTTATCGCTTTGTTGTCGACGAGTCAGTAAATGTCTTCATGCAATCAATAAGTTTCAGAGCTATATAACTTACTTCAAGCCGGAGGACAACAATAATTATTGTAAAGGTCTGCATGAATGCCGTAAATTTGCCTGCATTGCGATTTGTTGTGAAAACAGGTTCAGTTTACATTTGTGTCTATATTGCCTGTAGACCACTTAGGAATGTCTAGGCCTACTCGTCGACGTCAAAGTAGTCTACTTGTATATTTTACTCGTAAGGCCTACATGTGCTGGCACTTTGAGTAAGCCTACTTGAAAAAATATCGTCACGATCTGAATTGATTTTAGGCCCTAGTGTTATTACTATTCTTCTTATTACTATTATCATTATAATTATTATTTACTATTTACAATTAATCAGATTGGTGCGTAACATATCGTGCCAAATTTAAGAATTCACATAAACACACACACACACACACACACACACACACACACACACACACACACACACACACACACACACACACACACACACACACACACACACACACACACACACACACACACACACCTACACACACACACACACACACACACACACACACACACACACACATGCTGTCTCTCATGTGGCTGGCCGCCGAGCCTTCGCTCTTCTTCTGCAGGTGAGCTCTTGGTTCCTCATGCTACCACCACAACTGTAGGCCTATATATAGTCAGCTAGCGTCGTGCTTCCTCTGTAGTTTGCCCCTCCATCTGGAATCATCTCCCATTTCAGATACGTCTGTTGCCTAAGAATAGTTCGCTTATAAATGTTTTACAAGTTACTTAAGTCTAGTTTATAGGGCCCACTGCCGTGGTTGGGCTGGGAGCGCTTCTGAGTAGGTAACTTGAGGGGGCGCTATTTTAAATTTTCAAAATGAATGAATGAATGAATATATATTGGAGAGTGTAAACTAGGCCTATATATATATATACTAGTATAGTCACCGGAATTCTTCAGCGTTCATAGTGTGAGGACCAACATAATTATTAACATGTGTGCTTAGTCAAAAACAAAATCTCTCAGGCAGCTATTTAGGTATACGCCCCCTATGGTTAGGTTAGTCCCAAGTCCGAATTCAAATGCCACGCAGATTGACAGACGGATACATGTGTATGTATATGTATGTATGTACGTATGTATGTATGTATGTATGTATGTATGTATGTATGTATGTATGTATGTATGTATGTATGTATGTATGTATGTATGTATGTATGTATGTATGTATGTGAGGCAGTGTAGCCGATTGGTTAGAATGCTCGTATTGTAACGTTGATGGTGTTTACCGGTCGCAGCCAGCTCAGAGACGCCTGTTGTGTAAGAACCTACTTGTACTGTAACGAACGTGTATGTCCGTTTTATTTTATTTTGATAGTGCGCTCTATTAATTTCTATAGCGGAGATAACTAGTGCTATTTATAGTTTGGCGCCTAAGCAACAGTCGCAGCCAATCGGAGGGGATCGCGCTATTTTTTAGGTTGTATCTGATTGGTCAGGGCAGCGCGGGAAAGCTTCGCGGGCTCTGAGGTCTATTTAAGGCACAGCGCCGCCATTTTAGTGTGCCAGTCGACGTTTGGTGTCGTAGGTGGAAGTCGTGTCGCGGTGTTGACAGAATTTCTTGTAAACTTTGTGTTTAATGATCGAAATACGTAGTTCGCAATATTTCTGATTGGTATATTGGTAGTCGTAAGTGACGGAGAGACGGTAATCGAGGTTTTGTATCGTCTAACTTGTGATTTTATACGATAGTTAAATGTAGATTTTGATTGCGCTCGGAAATTGCGTAATTATCGAGATACTTTATGTTGCGCCTTGTGAATTAACTGTGTGTTATTTACCTGGTGTGTATTTGAGTAGCATCTGTCAGAATTAAAACCGGAAACCAGTAATTTAGCTATTTGAGATATAATTTGTGAACTATTGAACAGATCTTTGATAGATAGCAATATTGATACGCAGAAACTGTTTAAGTGTGAACTTTCAGTTTAATTGCCACACTGTCTGATTTAATTAATAAATAGTAAAGCATTGTCTATTGAGTTATGGCAGATAGTCAGTACAAAGAACTGCAGTCAGAATTGTCTGATAAAGTGGTGTCCGCTTTAGTAGAGGAAGTGTCCGAGTTGACGGCGCTAATGAGAAACTTCATTTCCCGCCAAGAACAGGTAGAAACCAGTGTGACACTGCTAGCGCGGGAAGTTGGCAGTTTGCGCGGGGACTTTCCCGCCGAAAATACTGTTGTAAGGGCAGAAGGACCTTTAACACACGCAGACATATGTCAGGAAATATCCTTGGTACCAGAAAATTATATAGTGCTTAACACAAGTGGTGTTGAGGTAAGAGATAATCCCCACATGGTCCCGGGTTCAAATCCCGCACGCTTTGTCCAGTCAGTCGATGCCTTGCAACAGGGCGCGCGCTCGCCAGAGGGCGATGAGGGGAACGCTACACGTGGTACCAGAAGTGGGGTGTTAATGGCTGAATTGGAAAAACGGGCGGAAGTAGAACCGGAAATGAGGGCAGATAAAAGGTTTATTAGACAAACAGATTTAATGAACTTTGAAGAATATGAATTGGAAATGAATAATGTTGGTGACCCGGAAATCGAATTTAATTTTCCTTGGTCTAAGAAAACATTAGAAAGAAGGAGAATTTTAGATGAACATTGTTTTGAGGCACAAACTAATACAAAGTGTCTAGTTTCAGATTTTGGTCGTGAGATGGAGCAACCGACAATGCAACAGGCAACTGCGGTGGTTCATCCGCCTACACGCGCTTGGTACTGTTACGCCGTTGCCCACCCCCAGCCCTGGGTGCTAAGTCAGTCTGTTTAAATGGGGCGGGTACGCGTCTTCGCAAGTCCATGGAAGGAAGAACCTGTATTTCAGTGGGGTGACCTGATCCTTGAGCATCAACGGGATCTGCTGGGTTTCTACTCCAGCGGTTCCCTAGCTCGTTGTAATTTAGCCTCGATTTCATTTGCAACCGTTCACTCCTTCTGAACGAGGGTGCAGGAGCACTGGCTCCCTGCTCGGAACTGACTCCGAGTGACTCCAAATTATCCCTAACAACATTTGACTCTAAGTTTGGCACGAGTGGCAAGGACATGGCTGCCATAGGCAAAGCAATCACCCGAGGCGAATGATCCGGGGTCCGATTACGACTTGCGGAACCATGAGAAGAAGCCTCTTCTAGTCTTTCTAGGCGCTCTAAAAGTACGGTTTGATTGTCTCTCATTTCTAGCTGACTGTCTCTCATTTCCTCCAGATTAACAGCTAGGTTCACCTGGCTACCTCTTACGTCAGCAACATCGCTTCTGACATCAGCTAAGTTCTCACTCATCCCTTCTAACTTTTGATCTATGGCACGTTGTCCAAAAGCTATGCTTTGTAGCAGTTGGCCCATGGCCGAAGAAGGCAGAGACAAAGAAGAATACGGGCGTACAGCACGCTCCTGCCTATCACTAGGATCAGCCTCTAAATCCAACGATCTCAAAGAGTTTAATGACATCTTTAATATATTTAAATGTTCCAGAATTTAATGACAATCTAACGACATGAACAGTAGCACGATTTATATAATACTATTCTAACAACTCTAAACCTTACACTTAAAACTACTTAGGCATAAACAAGCAATCATAATCATAATATAATTTATACAAGAAAATGATTATTTACCCCAAATTTTACAAGCGGGACAAGTCTCCTGACAAAGTGCTTATATCCACGAGCACACGAAATAAGTCCACAGTATCCAGCATAGCAACAATTCCAACGAAATAACGCAGCAACGATTATAATTATCATCCAACATACGATAACTCCAACTTCTAGTCACATCTGAACTACAAATCTTTAAACGAACGTGCGGCAACTTCACACACCATTGGCTCTCCAAGACTGCAAATGCATGGCGGTAGCGGCCGGTATTTATAGCAGAATTTGGCGCCAAACACACAATGCATCATTTATGGCGGGAAACTGCACAGGCAGCAGCCGCAGCAGTAGCTCTGCTGTTCGCGCCAAAAAGGTGACTCATCATCCAGGCTAAACCACAGACCGCAAATGGTGGGAAACTGCGACTATGATATCAGCAGCAGCAGCAACAGCAGCCTATCATCAGCAGCATCAGCAGCTCTGCTGTCTCGGGCCACTCAGATGACTCAACACCCAAGCTAGCAAAGGCAAGGAAATTGGCGGGAAAACGGCGACTAGGACAGCAGCAGCCGTCGTCAATAATTGCGCCCTCAGTATGACTCACCAGCCACTGATATCAGCAGTCAGAAAAGGCGGGAAACTGCACAAGGCCGTATAATATATTGCCAATAAAATAAAAATATATACATAATTAACACTGTCACATTTAACAAAAATGTTACATTCTCCTCTCCTGACAGAAGATTATGACCTGGGGAATAATCGGTTAGAAAGAACTAATTACAACTAATTAAAAACCAAATTCAAACACAAAATAATGCTGCCTGCTATTACACTGCATAACCTTACAAAGGGAACAACGGCATCAGCAGCTGCAGCTGAAGCATTAAGAAACTCTCTTCCTCATTCATCTTCAACAGTTCTGCAACAATGCTTGAACATACTGTGTCCCTAATAAAATCCTAATTATAATATAACTATATACTAAATAATTACATACGACATAAGACATTAGGCCTATCTAACATCTGCAGTTCAAGCGGTTAAACTCAGACCACTAAATAATTATTTATGTACAAGCAATTTAAAACTTAGGCTTGCTTCTTGCAATATAGTAAAACTTAAAGAGTTCTCTTAATAAACTAATCACACTCTGGTGACCTAGATAACTTTAATACGGCGCCATAAAGTCTACTTGGTCGGTTACCTATAGCAACGGTCTGCACTCAGCCGACTGACCAAAAAGCGGAGGGCAGGAGCAGAAAGATACAGCGGCAGTGACATCGCCCGATCAATAATTCTCTCCCTCATCCTTCACTCACTGGTATTCTAAGAAATATGAGTCACACTAGATACGTTTCAAAGTACTCTCCGTCCCAGTGTATACATATAGTGCCATACTAAGCCAAATATCTGACATCCACATAAATTATGCATAATGAGGCGCTTTGCAACTGTCGATCACAGGAGTTTCTTACGTGACCTGATTCACTTCTCCTAACAATGCGCAACATAAATTATGCTAATTATCCACCATACACATTCAACTGCTACAGAAGTTGCTTGCGCGGTTACTTCACTTAATGCGGAACAACCCAAGCGCTGCATAAATCACTATATTATAATCACTAAAAGCACCGATTAAGCCAGAACTTATGCTAATTAGGGAATGTACAAACACTATCTATTTAAAACAATTACAATGCCTTATGCATCATATTACAACACTAATTAAACCAGAAATCTTGCATACATTTGTAATCACGGAAAAATACTTATCTGATCATCTTAACCAAATCTTCAATATATACCTTAACTTGCTATTACAGTACATACACAGCCTAGACACACAGTCTTAAGTCAAATGCATTGACACATAATAGTACAATCATAATCCTCTGTACTAAATCCAATCCAAAACTATTTTTAGCTTACATAAGTTAGGACAGACCGTCTCTAAGTCAAATGCAACTATAACACAATAACCATTTAGGTCTACAGTTGATCAGCTTCGATCTAATAGGGTCAGCACAAAATAAACCTCTTCCTACGTATAAGGACCAATCAATGCTACCATCGAGACTTATTTAGACTCAATGCAGACACATCCATATAACAATCTTAATCAAACTTATGCTATTAACCACACAATTTAAAAGACAGTAGACACAAATATCCAGCCATAATTAAACATAATACTCCCTAAAATCTACATAGGCCACATTAATCCTCTTCATAACCATACCTAACGGGACGTCTTGTTTCACGTTTAGGCCGATGGCTTACAGGATTCTCTACCTCTTCCTCTAAACAGCTTAGATCCAAATCCTCAGCAAAATCTGGCTCCCGTGTTTCTACATTAGGCTGCGGAGGGTCACCATAAAATGGCTTTAATTTATCCACATAAACTAACTTCGGTTGCGCCCTCGGAGACTTCTTAATCTTAAACAAGACAGGTCCCACTTGTTCTACAATGCGGTATGGTCCCGTAAAGTAACTGGCCCACTTCTCCTTGATACCCTGTCTTTTCCTTGGATAATACAGCCAGACTAACTGATCCACCGCAAAACTAGCAGGTTTGACCCTAAGGTCATAGCGGAAGGCACGGGACTCAGCTTGACGCTGCATTACATCCCTTGCTACACCATAAGCACTCTGAATCTTCTTCCCTTGATTATATACATATTCATGACAAGTTAAAGCTTCCTCCTTCACATAGCAATCTCCTAACACAAGATCTATAGGCATGCAGGATTCTCTATTTAGAAAAAGACGGTTTGGACTAAATCCTGTACTTTCATGTACACTTGATCTGTACGCGGCCATAATCGTCGAAAGGTGCTCGTCCCAGTCTTTTTGGTTGCTTTGGACGACTTTCGCGATCATAGAATTGAGGGTCCTATGGAACCTTTCGATGAGACCATTGGTTGACGGTTTGTAAGCAGTGGTCCTCACCTTGTCTATCTGGAGTAGGCGGCACAAGTCCTGAAACAGAGTAGCCTCGAAGCAAGGTCCTTGATCGGTGAGGATCTGGAGAGGACAGCCAAATCTCGAGAACCACTGATCAACCAGCGTTTTCGCCACCGTCAGAGCCTCTTGGTTACGCACCGGATACGCTTCCGCCCATCTGCTGAAATGGTCTATCACCGTCAGGATGTAACGGTGACCCTTCTTCGATGGCGGATGTGGTCCAGTCAAGTCTAGCGCTAGGACCTCCATAGGTTCGCCCACGACCAGGTTCTGCAGAGGACCTTGACGCGGCAGTTTCCCTCGATGGAAACGAGCACAAGGTTGGCATCTTCTCATCTGGAGCAGGACGTCCTCCCTCCATCCAGGCCAGTAGGCTCGACGTTGAACCTGCGCGAGAGTTCGTCGGACACCCAGGTGCCCTCCTGTCATACCCTCATGAGCCAGGACGATGATAGCGGTCCGTCGTTCCACTGGTGGAATGAGTTGCCTCCAGCGAACACCATTGCTATCACAGTCGAGCCATTGCCGTGTTAACAGTCCAGCTCGAACTTCCAATTGTGGCCACTGAGCTACCAAAGTTTTTATTACTCCACTTTGGCCTCGTACTTCTTGATGTGTAGGTATTGAATCAGAATCCATCTTACGACGGATGATCCAACCTAACTCCGGATCAGCTTTCTGTTCTTCTGCAATGACTTCACAACTCCATTCTCTCGGCAGATTAGGCATTTCGAGTCCTTCAGCTGGTTTCGCTCTGACAGCATTCACTTCGTATGGACGTCTGGACATAGCATCCGCATTCAGGTGTGTGGTTCCCGGTCTGTGTTTCAGCTCGAAGTCAAACTCCGCGACAGTCGTCAGCCATCTCGCTTGTTGACCAATTGGTAACGGAGTCCTTCTCAACCACTGAAGCGCTGCATGATCGGTCCTCAGTATAAACTTACGACCCAGAAGATACGGTCTGAACACTTTCAAGAAGAAAACGATAGCCAGCAGTTCTCGTCTCGTCACGTCGTAGTTTTGTTCTGCGACGGAACAGACTCTGCTCCCGTAACAAATTACTCTTTCCTTCTCATCTTGCATCTGCGACAAAACAGCTCCTATAGCGCCACCTGATGCGTCTGTATCCAGAACGTAAGTCCCTGTGTCATTTGGAAGAGCGAGTATCGGCGCTGTGGTCAGTCTCAACTTCAGCTCTTGAAACGCAGCTTCACACTCTTCAGACCACGTGAACCGCACTCCTTTCTTTGTTAGCGCATGTAGAGGTCGACCAATTCGAGCAAATTCAGGTACAAATTTTCTATAATACGAGCAAAGTCCCAAGAAAGCTCTAACTTCTTTCAATTTAATAGGAGTTGGCCAGCTTTGCACTGCTTCAATTTTCTTTGGGTCTGTCGCCACTCCTTCTTCACTAACCACATGACCCAAGAACAGTACTCTCTTTTGCAGAAGAAAACATTTGGAAGGCTTTAATTTCAAGTTGACTGCAGCAAGTCTGGCCAGTACTAGCGTTAATCTTTCCAGGTGAGTGTCCAGATCCGGAGCAAACACAATTATGTCATCCAGGTAGACCAGACAGATCACAAAATTCAGTCCTGTCATGACCAAATTCATCATCCTACTGAAACAACTGGGACTGTTGGACAGCCCAAAAGGAAGAACTCTGAACTGGTAACTGCCACTTCTGGTCACAAAAGCAGTCTTATGCCGATCTTTCGGATGAACAGCCACCTGATGGTATCCAGCCCTAAGATCAAAGGTGCTGACCCAGCTGGCTCCACCCAAAGTATCAATACACTCACTAATGAGAGGCAACGGATAAGCGTCCTTCCTCGTTTTATTATTCAGTGCTCTATAATCCACACAGAATCTTGGTGTACCGTCCTTCTTTTGCACCATCACTACATTACTTGCCCATTCAGAAGACGATGGTTCGATCAAACCTTGGCGCAGCATCAACTCTACTTGCTCGTCGATCACAGGCAGTAGGACCAACGGTTGTCTTCGTAACGGTTGCCTGACTGGAAGTTCTGTACCCGTATCTATCTCATGCTGTAATATATCCGTGAACCCGAGGTCCCATTCACTGACAGAGAATGCTGATCGATAATTCAACAGCGTGGAACGAAGTTTTTCTCTAACTGCAGGTGGCACATCCTCAGCAACATTGTTTCACAGTGGAGCCAAGGCTTCCTCAACTTCTGGTGATAAGACCTCAGTTGCAGCGTTGCATTTCACGGTTGTCCGTTCATCAACTGCTCGTTCCAACACATCCACTTCCTCCAATTCACATCGAACTCCACTCTTCAGCTTAATTGCATGATCTGTCGGATTCAGAACTCTGATCATGAGGTCCTGGACTCTCTCTGGTAACAGAGTGCCAGCAATACAGAGACCGGTTTCCAACACTTTCGGTTGCGTAGCCCACTGTGACTGGCTAGACTTAAGGTTCGGAAGTATAGCGTAAGCTTCAATATTCATCTCGCTGAGTGGTGGAACGTCGACATCATGAACAACAGCAATTCGTCTGCAATAAAGCGAACTCGGTCGGTGTTGCACATGCAAAGGTTGGTTGTTAATCCAGATTTCTCCAGTTTTAAAGTCCCAACTTGCTTTTTGTTCCTCCAGGAAAGTAAGTCCAAGAATCGGTTCATCCACTTGTTTAGAAACAAGGCACGGAAGGTCACATCTTCTACCACCCAATTGACATCTTACCATCGATTCACCTTCTGTAAAAATCTTAGATCCATTGGCAGCCAGCAATTTTTGATCTGAAGGAATGATATCCTTCTTCCTTACCAGTTTATATGGAAACAAAGACACTTGTGATCCCGTATCAACGAGACAGTGCACCGTTCGGCCATAAATACGAAGTGGAATGTATGCATTCGAACTTCCTGGAACGAAGCAAGAGTTGACCGGAAGTGGTTGATTACCATCAACAGGTAACTGAGCAGCAGGAGGCGGTTGTTTGTATGGACAATCACGGACCAAGTGTAACGGACTATTGCAACCATAGCAACGACGAGGAGCCGTCCAGTTAGGTCGATTTCTTCTTTGTTGGCCATATCCTGGATTATACGACATCAGCGGCGGCGGAGGAGGAGGAGGAGGATAGAAAACAGGTTGTGGCATCGGTGCGTTGTATGGATTCGGCACAGGTGGAGGCTTCGCTGCTTTCTCTATTTTGTCCAAACGACGCAATACTGTTTCTAGTGTTGACTCCGTTTCTTTTACGGCTTTCACCCGGCCAATTGGATGCGAAGTAGAACCGGACTTCTCTTGCTCTGCTTTCTTGTATGCTTCTAATCGAGATGCAATTCTGAAAGCGTCGTCCAAACTCTGTGGCTCACGTTCCCTTGTCTTCAGCGAAATCTCTTTGTCCCTGAGTGCATCCAGAAAAGCACCCACAGCCAAAATTTCACCATGAACACTTGAACCTCCAGGAAATCCTAATGACATCAAGCGTCGTATTTCATTGACCAAAGAGCTGAGATCTTCACTGTCCTTCTGTTTACGAGTCTGCAGCTGCATTCTAAACAAAGCCGTCTGCTGACTGTTACCAAATCTCGATCTGAGTTTTTCTTCCAGGTCTTCAGACGTCAGAATTTGGTCCGAGTCATTCTCCCATAAAATCTGAGAAGCTGATCCAGAAAGAGAACACATAAGATGATCCAGTTTCTCGGAAGCCGTCCATTTATTGTGTCTTGCGCAGATAGAAAATCTTCGCAAAAATGCTTCAACTTGTAAGCTTCGTCCATCAAAGCTACCCAGCTTAATCGTGCTTTTAGGCTTTTCAGATGGGCCTATCGACGACGACGATGCTTCTTCTTTAGCAACAACAACACTTTGTTTTGAGAACGTTTCAGCAGACGATGAAGATTCAGGCGCACTTGTAGTTTGAGTTGCAGTCGACACTCTATTTTCCTGACTCACACTCAATTTCTGCTCACTCGACAATGCTTCAGTAGCCCGATTATTTAACGATAAATCCGTAAAAGTGTTTGTCAGAACAGTTCCTCTGCTGTAGCCAAACTGTTGAGCTCCAACAGGACCCCTGTACGTATCCAATTGAGCATCCACCGGAAAGTAAGGTCCTCTACCAAACGAAGAAGTAATAATTCCAGGAACTCGATTTGGCAGATTCAGGCTTCTTTCTGGAGCGTTGTACATCACCGTAGGTTGCACAGGTCGATTTCTCCACATTGACGGATCATCACGATCATATTCATGATCGAACACATGTCTCTCTAAGCGAGGCATGATCGGAGTTGGTGGACGAGGCATTGGCATCAGATCTGGGAGATAGAACGCGTCGTGTTGCTCAGGACGTCGGATCGGTTGCATCCAGGCTTCATCTCGCGTCGTTCTGACAGAAGGCATAGGCAAGTCTCGCATTCGTTCTGTTTCAGACGTTCGCGGCAGATTCCGTGGTTCAGACACTGAGCGAGCGATTGACAACGAAGGGCGAGTTTCGACGTTGACAACAGAGACAACAGGTTGGCGAGGCATTCTTGCGAGAGGTTGCGTGTTAGGCTCCAAATTCACAAAATCCCTCCCCCCAAATTTGTTTATGCCAAAATCAAATTGTGATTGCTTGTTTCTATCATCTTCAATTATTCTAATTCTACGATCATCTGTTCTATCTAGTCCATCTATTCTGTCTATGTCTAGATCTACCAAACTAGAATGATCTGATCTGATTTCTATAGCTCTGTCTAAATCGGTTCTTCTCGTCTTCGAGGCTTCACCGATTCTGAACGATTCTGTTCCAACCCCTACTGAATGAAAATCTACTCTATCTGGTTCTTCTCTTCCAAAATTTAATCTATGTGCCTCATCTTTCGTAGGCACATTCTTAAATAAACTGCCCCATCTCTCGCCGCCATTGTTACGCCGTTGCCCACCCCCAGCCCTGGGTGCTAAGTCAGTCTGTTTAAATGGGGCGGGTACGCGTCTTCGCAAGTCCATGGAAGGAAGAACCTGTATTTCAGTGGGGTGACCTGATCCTTGAGCATCAACGGGATCTGCTGGGTTTCTACTCCAGCGGTTCCCTAGCTCGTTGTAATTTAGCCTCGATTTCATTTGCAACCGTTCACTCCTTCTGAACGAGGGTGCAGGAGCACTGGCTCCCTGCTCGGAACTGACTCCGAGTGACTCCAAATTATCCCTAACAACATTTGACTCTAAGTTTGGCACGAGTGGCAAGGACATGGCTGCCATAGGCAAAGCAATCACCCGAGGCGAATGATCCGGGGTCCGATTACGACTTGCGGAACCATGAGAAGAAGCCTCTTCTAGTCTTTCTAGGCGCTCTAAAAGTACGGTTTGATTGTCTCTCATTTCTAGCTGACTGTCTCTCATTTCCTCCAGATTAACAGCTAGGTTCACCTGGCTACCTCTTACGTCAGCAACATCGCTTCTGACATCAGCTAAGTTCTCACTCATCCCTTCTAACTTTTGATCTATGGCACGTTGTCCAAAAGCTATGCTTTGTAGCAGTTGGCCCATGGCCGAAGAAGGCCGAGACAAAGAAGAATACGGGCGTACAGCACGCTCCTGCCTATCACTAGGATCAGCCTCTAAATCCAACGATCTCAAAGAGTTTAATGACATCTTTAATATATTTAAATGTTCCAGAATTTAATGACAATCTAACGACATGAACAGTAGCACGATTTATATAATACTATTCTAACAACTCTAAACCTTACACTTAAAACTACTTAGGCATAAACAAGCAATCATAATCATAATATAATTTATACAAGAAAATGATTATTTACCCCAAATTTTACAAGCGGGACAAGTCTCCTGACAAAGTGCTTATATCCACGAGCACACGAAATAAGTCCACAGTATCCAGCATAGCAACAATTCCAACGAAATAACGCAGCAACGATTATAATTATCATCCAACATACGATAACTCCAACTTCTAGTCACATCTGAACTACAAATCTTTAAACGAACGTGCGGCAACTTCACACACCATTGGCTCTCCAAGACTGCAAATGCATGGCGGTAGCGGCCGGTATTTATAGCAGAATTTGGCGCCAAACACACAATGCATCATTTATGGCGGGAAACTGCACAGGCAGCAGCCGCAGCAGTAGCTCTGCTGTTCGCGCCAAAAAGGTGACTCATCATCCAGGCTAAACCACAGACCGCAAATGGTGGGAAACTGCGACTATGATATCAGCAGCAGCAGCAACAGCAGCCTATCATCAGCAGCATCAGCAGCTCTGCTGTCTCGGGCCACTCAGATGACTCAACACCCAAGCTAGCAAAGGCAAGGAAATTGGCGGGAAAACGGCGACTAGGACAGCAGCAGCCGTCGTCAATAATTGCGCCCTCAGTATGACTCACCAGCCACTGATATCAGCAGTCAGAAAAGGCGGGAAACTGCACAAGGCCGTATAATATATTGCCAATAAAATAAAAATATATACATAATTAACACTGTCACATTTAACAAAAATGTTACAGTACGCTGGCCCCGTCGGTAGTGCACGTCCCAGTCTCACATGCTCTGCGATGGTGCCGACCGCTTCCTACGCCTACGGTGATCGACGCTTGGAAGTGCCAACACATTCGAGTACGACGTCTCTCTCTGAAGCTGCATCTGTGGTCTCGACTTGGTCTGTTCATGGGTCTCCTTCGGTTGCATTTGGTCAAGGACACCTGAACCTTGGACATCCGAAGACGGTGATGTCAGTTCCGGTTCCAGCTGGTGCAACGACGTTGGATGAGAAATGGAACAGCGAAACGTTCCGAACGCCACGAAGAGAATTTTTCGTCCAGACCGGAAGTGCTTGCGTTGGTTGTCGACTTCCTGAGATGCCAGAAACTGTCATGCCAGTTCCTGCTGTGAAGGTAGCCACAACGTCAACCGCAACTCAGACGATGACCGCTGGTGAAAACAGTGCTGGAGCAATGAGAGAATCACAGGTCAAGCCGATGGTTGAGGTGGACAATGTGAAAGGTCAACCTGTAAAGCCAATGGTCGACCCGATGACTCAGTCTACGCCGCGTATCAGCCGACAATGGATCAAGCTTGGTACGTTCAATGGTAAAACTGCCGTACAAGCCTTTATAAGAAAATTCGAGGTGTGTGCGAAACATAATGAATGGTCAGAGGAAGAAAAACTTAACCAGTTGCTTTGCGCTTTGGTTGAACCCGCAAATCAATTGCTTTGGGAGTTTGATTCGGCCAATGTAATCACCTCAAATGACTTGATACAGAAACTTAGAGCGAGATATGGTGGAATTGATCAGACGACCCTCTATCAGACACAGCTGACCACCCGACAGCAAAAGGAAGGTGAGGAGCTTGGTGCGTTAGTACAAGATGTCAGGCGCCTGATGATTTTGGCTTTCCCTGGACCAACGACGGCGCACAGTGAAGTAATAGCGATACGAGCTTTCATTGACGCACTCAAAGATAAAGAGTTAGCGATGAAGGTCCGCGAACGTGAACCGGAAACGCTGGACAGAGCGTATAATTTGGCCATGAAATTCGAAGGTTACCAGAAGGCTGAACGACGAGAATCCGTTCAGTTTGAACGGCGATCGATACAGGCCAAGGCGGTACGAGAAGAAGACGGACAGTTGGAAAAGATGAGGCAACTCATTAGAGAAGAGTTAGAGCCACATCGACGTCAGTTGGCTAATTGGGAGAAACGTTTGCAGACTTGGGAAGCAAAGACAAAAGCACCGTCTCAAGCAACGTCTCCAGTGACTAGAAACCGATGGGAAAGAAGCAAAAGCCGACCAGAAGCTACTGCAGAAGAACGACCGAATAACCAGGGCTTCCGCAGAACGAACAGGACTTGTTTTGCCTGTGGCCTACCGGGTCATATTGCACGAGAATGCATGGGTCAGACTTTGATGCCAACTGGACCTGAGTCTAGTGAAGAACAGACGGCTCCTGCTCGAACGAATCATGTGCAAGGTAGTAGCAACGCATATTTGTCGGTGAAAGTCAATGGAAAAATGGCTTCCGCTTTGATCGACACGGTATGTGAACTCTCGTTGGTTCCAAGTTCAATGGTGAAGAAGACTGACATTAAAACTTCTCGTCAACTTCTACAAGCAGCAAATAATACAGAGATACGTGTGATCGGCGAGACAAACCTAACCTTGGAGATTGATGGTCTTCAGTTTGTCGTGCCATGCTTGGTAACGGAACAGATTTCGGAGCTTATTTTGGGTTTGGCTTGGCTTGAAAATCAAGACGCCAAGTGGAACTTTAGAAAAGGCTCAATTATGCTCAAAGGTCACGAAGTATCCATTCAGTGCAGGAAGACTTCCTCCAAATGTCGGAAGATTGCGCTTGCGAATGATGTAAAAATTCCAGCGTTGAGTGAGATGAATGTCGAAACTTACGCTATTTTGACGAAGCCGAGTGATGCATACAAGAGCTGGGCAACTCGACCACAACTACTTGATTCCGGAGTGCTGGTAGCTGGAGCACTGTTGCCAGAACGAGCCATTGATTTACCGGTGAGAGTAATGAAACCAACGACAAAGGTGGTTCATTTGAAAAAAGGGATGCAATGTTCAATTGAAGAAGTCATCGTCTTTCCTGTGAATGTAAGCGATGAGCAAGCGGTGAATTGTACTAAAGTCGTGGAAGGTCACCAGAGACTCACGGATGAGGAAGCCGAAGAAGTGCTGTCGCCTCTGTGGTCTGAAATTGCAGAAGAAGTTACGCCCGAAACAAGAATGCAGCTTCGGAAAGTGGTGTTGCAGAACCGAGATGCATTTTCGTTACACGAGTGGGATCCTGGCTCAACCGATATCCTGCAGCACAGAATCGACACTGGTGTTGAACGATGTTTCCACAGAACGTTGAATTCGTTGTTGGGAAAAGTAGTCTCACATCCTCAACGCGATTGGGACGTGCACTTACCCTACGTCCTCGCCGCGTACCGAGCAAGTGAAAACGAGAGCACCGGTTTCACACCAAATCGGCTGTTTTTGTCTCGTGAAACTTGTTTGCCAGTTGATTTAGTTTTAGGCGATAGCCAAGTTTTGCCTGATCGTTTGTCTATTGATGATTTTGTTTTTGAACAGGTCGCAAGGATACAGGAAGACTTTGTGGTGGCTCGAAAATTTAGGCAGCGCCAGGCTACCCATAGGGCTTTTAGATATGACTTAAGGGTAAAAACCGCTGAGTTCGAATCCAGTGAGTGTGAGAGCGAAGAACGCCAAAACTCACAACGGCCGAAAAGGAAAATAACTAAACCAGTTAGATATAGAAACTGAGTTTGTTAAATTAGTTGTTGTTAGAACTGTTTCTTGATTCATTGCATGAACTAATGAGAGTGTTGTTGCATGTATTTAGAGATTGTTATCTAAGGACTATGGATTTCCCTTTTGGATTTGGACTAAGAATGGGACAGGAAACTCCAACCCCTTCAACCTCCAGAGTTATAGAAATGGACTTGTTCTGTAATGAAACATTATCTATTTCCTCCACGGAAAGCTCCAGACCGGTTACCCCTGTGAGGTGTGGGTTACTCAGAATGATAAGTTCCCAGGATGCACCGCTACAGGCAGGTGTACAGGTGACCTTGGATGAAAATGCAGAAGTCTGTGATGACGACCTGTGTTTGGGAAATTTGGACAAAATGTCAGTGGAAGAACTCGATGCTATGTTACGAGTTCCGTCTCCTGTGATGATTTTAAGTTCCTTCACACCCATCGGAAGTTGGATCTTAATGACGAGGAGTTGAATAATTTAACCCAGTCATCATCGGTGGTTGCTGCTTTAGAGGAGGTAATACCGCTGGTGTTGGTGACAGTTCAGTCCATGGCTAGAGTGCCATCCCTGCGATTAGCAGTTGGGCGATGGAAGATGGAATTAACTGGGTCAGAGGTCTCAGGTGATTTAGCTAGTATGGGATTAGCCGGTGATACTAAACCGTGGGAAGGTTTCAATTGGTGGTCATTTGAATCCTGGGCCTTAGCTGAAGAGATGGTATCTTTGTTTGTGAATCATAAGGAACCCTGGACCGAAACAATGTTTTTGGAACAGAATTCTGAGTTATCAGTACGTGCAAGTGGATTAGCTTGGCAAGTTCCCATAATTGCAGCTACTCTTTTCATAATCAAACGAGCTGATTGGTTCTGGGAAATGTTAATCTAGTTTTGCAAGTGATTAAGTATGACTTTGAATCGTGTAGTGAACTTACCTTTTGATGTTGTTGTGTCAGTAGATAAGAGACTATGTTAGTGATATTGATTTCTAGTAATTGTGATATACAGCTGATTGTGATAATTATCTTTTACGTTCTGGATTCTTATACAGTTCCGTCTGTTAGGAATTTCCAGAGTGTCTGGAAATTGGTAAAGGTGGGGAGGGTGTAACGAACGTGTATGTCCGTTTTATTTTATTTTGATAGTGCGCTCTATTAATTTCTATAGCGGAGATAACTAGTGCTATTTATAGTTTGGCGCCTAAGCAACAGTCGCAGCCAATCGGAGGGGATCGCGCTATTTTTTAGGTTGTATCTGATTGGTCAGGGCAGCGCGGGAAAGCTTCGCGGGCTCTGAGGTCTATTTAAGGCACAGCGCCGCCATTTTAGTGTGCCAGTCGACGTTTGGTGTCGTAGGTGGAAGTCGTGTCGCGGTGTTGACAGAATTTCTTGTAAACTTTGTGTTTAATGATCGAAATACGTAGTTCGCAATATTTCTGATTGGTATATTGGTAGTCGTAAGTGACGGAGAGACGGTAATCGAGGTTTTGTATCGTCTAACTTGTGATTTTATACGATAGTTAAATGTAGATTTTGATTGCGCTCGGAAATTGCGTAATTATCGAGATACTTTATGTTGCGCCTTGTGAATTAACTGTGTGTTATTTACCTGGTGTGTATTTGAGTAGCATCTGTCAGAATTAAAACCGGAAACCAGTAATTTAGCTATTTGAGATATAATTTGTGAACTATTGAACAGATCTTTGATAGATAGCAATATTGATACGCAGAAACTGTTTAAGTGTGAACTTTCAGTTTAATTGCCACACTGTCTGATTTAATTAATAAATAGTAAAGCATTGTCTATTGAGTTATGGCAGATAGTCAGTACAAAGAACTGCAGTCAGAATTGTCTGATAAAGTGGTGTCCGCTTTAGTAGAGGAAGTGTCCGAGTTGACGGCGCTAATGAGAAACTTCATTTCCCGCCAAGAACAGGTAGAAACCAGTGTGACACTGCTAGCGCGGGAAGTTGGCAGTTTGCGCGGGGACTTTCCCGCCGAAAATACTGTTGTAAGGGCAGAAGGACCTTTAACACACGCAGACATATGTCAGGAAATATCCTTGGTACCAGAAAATTATATAGTGCTTAACACAAGTGGTGTTGAGGTAAGAGATAATCCCCACATGGTCCCGGGTTCAAATCCCGCACGCTTTGTCCAGTCAGTCGATGCCTTGCAACAGGGCGCGCGCTCGCCAGAGGGCGATGAGGGGAACGCTACACGTGGTACCAGAAGTGGGGTGTTAATGGCTGAATTGGAAAAACGGGCGGAAGTAGAACCGGAAATGAGGGCAGATAAAAGGTTTATTAGACAAACAGATTTAATGAACTTTGAAGAATATGAATTGGAAATGAATAATGTTGGTGACCCGGAAATCGAATTTAATTTTCCTTGGTCTAAGAAAACATTAGAAAGAAGGAGAATTTTAGATGAACATTGTTTTGAGGCACAAACTAATACAAAGTGTCTAGTTTCAGATTTTGGTCGTGAGATGGAGCAACCGACAATGCAACAGGCAACTGCGGTGGTTCATCCGCCTACACGCGCTTGGTACTGTTACGCCGTTGCCCACCCCCAGCCCTGGGTGCTAAGTCAGTCTGTTTAAATGGGGCGGGTACGCGTCTTCGCAAGTCCATGGAAGGAAGAACCTGTATTTCAGTGGGGTGACCTGATCCTTGAGCATCAACGGGATCTGCTGGGTTTCTACTCCAGCGGTTCCCTAGCTCGTTGTAATTTAGCCTCGATTTCATTTGCAACCGTTCACTCCTTCTGAACGAGGGTGCAGGAGCACTGGCTCCCTGCTCGGAACTGACTCCGAGTGACTCCAAATTATCCCTAACAACATTTGACTCTAAGTTTGGCACGAGTGGCAAGGACATGGCTGCCATAGGCAAAGCAATCACCCGAGGCGAATGATCCGGGGTCCGATTACGACTTGCGGAACCATGAGAAGAAGCCTCTTCTAGTCTTTCTAGGCGCTCTAAAAGTACGGTTTGATTGTCTCTCATTTCTAGCTGACTGTCTCTCATTTCCTCCAGATTAACAGCTAGGTTCACCTGGCTACCTCTTACGTCAGCAACATCGCTTCTGACATCAGCTAAGTTCTCACTCATCCCTTCTAACTTTTGATCTATGGCACGTTGTCCAAAAGCTATGCTTTGTAGCAGTTGGCCCATGGCCGAAGAAGGCAGAGACAAAGAAGAATACGGGCGTACAGCACGCTCCTGCCTATCACTAGGATCAGCCTCTAAATCCAACGATCTCAAAGAGTTTAATGACATCTTTAATATATTTAAATGTTCCAGAATTTAATGACAATCTAACGACATGAACAGTAGCACGATTTATATAATACTATTCTAACAACTCTAAACCTTACACTTAAAACTACTTAGGCATAAACAAGCAATCATAATCATAATATAATTTATACAAGAAAATGATTATTTACCCCAAATTTTACAAGCGGGACAAGTCTCCTGACAAAGTGCTTATATCCACGAGCACACGAAATAAGTCCACAGTATCCAGCATAGCAACAATTCCAACGAAATAACGCAGCAACGATTATAATTATCATCCAACATACGATAACTCCAACTTCTAGTCACATCTGAACTACAAATCTTTAAACGAACGTGCGGCAACTTCACACACCATTGGCTCTCCAAGACTGCAAATGCATGGCGGTAGCGGCCGGTATTTATAGCAGAATTTGGCGCCAAACACACAATGCATCATTTATGGCGGGAAACTGCACAGGCAGCAGCCGCAGCAGTAGCTCTGCTGTTCGCGCCAAAAAGGTGACTCATCATCCAGGCTAAACCACAGACCGCAAATGGTGGGAAACTGCGACTATGATATCAGCAGCAGCAGCAACAGCAGCCTATCATCAGCAGCATCAGCAGCTCTGCTGTCTCGGGCCACTCAGATGACTCAACACCCAAGCTAGCAAAGGCAAGGAAATTGGCGGGAAAACGGCGACTAGGACAGCAGCAGCCGTCGTCAATAATTGCGCCCTCAGTATGACTCACCAGCCACTGATATCAGCAGTCAGAAAAGGCGGGAAACTGCACAAGGCCGTATAATATATTGCCAATAAAATAAAAATATATACATAATTAACACTGTCACATTTAACAAAAATGTTACATTCTCCTCTCCTGACAGAAGATTATGACCTGGGGAATAATCGGTTAGAAAGAACTAATTACAACTAATTAAAAACCAAATTCAAACACAAAATAATGCTGCCTGCTATTACACTGCATAACCTTACAAAGGGAACAACGGCATCAGCAGCTGCAGCTGAAGCATTAAGAAACTCTCTTCCTCATTCATCTTCAACAGTTCTGCAACAATGCTTGAACATACTGTGTCCCTAATAAAATCCTAATTATAATATAACTATATACTAAATAATTACATACGACATAAGACATTAGGCCTATCTAACATCTGCAGTTCAAGCGGTTAAACTCAGACCACTAAATAATTATTTATGTACAAGCAATTTAAAACTTAGGCTTGCTTCTTGCAATATAGTAAAACTTAAAGAGTTCTCTTAATAAACTAATCACACTCTGGTGACCTAGATAACTTTAATACGGCGCCATAAAGTCTACTTGGTCGGTTACCTATAGCAACGGTCTGCACTCAGCCGACTGACCAAAAAGCGGAGGGCAGGAGCAGAAAGATACAGCGGCAGTGACATCGCCCGATCAATAATTCTCTCCCTCATCCTTCACTCACTGGTATTCTAAGAAATATGAGTCACACTAGATACGTTTCAAAGTACTCTCCGTCCCAGTGTATACATATAGTGCCATACTAAGCCAAATATCTGACATCCACATAAATTATGCATAATGAGGCGCTTTGCAACTGTCGATCACAGGAGTTTCTTACGTGACCTGATTCACTTCTCCTAACAATGCGCAACATAAATTATGCTAATTATCCACCATACACATTCAACTGCTACAGAAGTTGCTTGCGCGGTTACTTCACTTAATGCGGAACAACCCAAGCGCTGCATAAATCACTATATTATAATCACTAAAAGCACCGATTAAGCCAGAACTTATGCTAATTAGGGAATGTACAAACACTATCTATTTAAAACAATTACAATGCCTTATGCATCATATTACAACACTAATTAAACCAGAAATCTTGCATACATTTGTAATCACGGAAAAATACTTATCTGATCATCTTAACCAAATCTTCAATATATACCTTAACTTGCTATTACAGTACATACACAGCCTAGACACACAGTCTTAAGTCAAATGCATTGACACATAATAGTACAATCATAATCCTCTGTACTAAATCCAATCCAAAACTATTTTTAGCTTACATAAGTTAGGACAGACCGTCTCTAAGTCAAATGCAACTATAACACAATAACCATTTAGGTCTACAGTTGATCAGCTTCGATCTAATAGGGTCAGCACAAAATAAACCTCTTCCTACGTATAAGGACCAATCAATGCTACCATCGAGACTTATTTAGACTCAATGCAGACACATCCATATAACAATCTTAATCAAACTTATGCTATTAACCACACAATTTAAAAGACAGTAGACACAAATATCCAGCCATAATTAAACATAATACTCCCTAAAATCTACATAGGCCACATTAATCCTCTTCATAACCATACCTAACGGGACGTCTTGTTTCACGTTTAGGCCGATGGCTTACAGGATTCTCTACCTCTTCCTCTAAACAGCTTAGATCCAAATCCTCAGCAAAATCTGGCTCCCGTGTTTCTACATTAGGCTGCGGAGGGTCACCATAAAATGGCTTTAATTTATCCACATAAACTAACTTCGGTTGCGCCCTCGGAGACTTCTTAATCTTAAACAAGACAGGTCCCACTTGTTCTACAATGCGGTATGGTCCCGTAAAGTAACTGGCCCACTTCTCCTTGATACCCTGTCTTTTCCTTGGATAATACAGCCAGACTAACTGATCCACCGCAAAACTAGCAGGTTTGACCCTAAGGTCATAGCGGAAGGCACGGGACTCAGCTTGACGCTGCATTACATCCCTTGCTACACCATAAGCACTCTGAATCTTCTTCCCTTGATTATATACATATTCATGACAAGTTAAAGCTTCCTCCTTCACATAGCAATCTCCTAACACAAGATCTATAGGCATGCAGGATTCTCTATTTAGAAAAAGACGGTTTGGACTAAATCCTGTACTTTCATGTACACTTGATCTGTACGCGGCCATAATCGTCGAAAGGTGCTCGTCCCAGTCTTTTTGGTTGCTTTGGACGACTTTCGCGATCATAGAATTGAGGGTCCTATGGAACCTTTCGATGAGACCATTGGTTGACGGTTTGTAAGCAGTGGTCCTCACCTTGTCTATCTGGAGTAGGCGGCACAAGTCCTGAAACAGAGTAGCCTCGAAGCAAGGTCCTTGATCGGTGAGGATCTGGAGAGGACAGCCAAATCTCGAGAACCACTGATCAACCAGCGTTTTCGCCACCGTCAGAGCCTCTTGGTTACGCACCGGATACGCTTCCGCCCATCTGCTGAAATGGTCTATCACCGTCAGGATGTAACGGTGACCCTTCTTCGATGGCGGATGTGGTCCAGTCAAGTCTAGCGCTAGGACCTCCATAGGTTCGCCCACGACCAGGTTCTGCAGAGGACCTTGACGCGGCAGTTTCCCTCGATGGAAACGAGCACAAGGTTGGCATCTTCTCATCTGGAGCAGGACGTCCTCCCTCCATCCAGGCCAGTAGGCTCGACGTTGAACCTGCGCGAGAGTTCGTCGGACACCCAGGTGCCCTCCTGTCATACCCTCATGAGCCAGGACGATGATAGCGGTCCGTCGTTCCACTGGTGGAATGAGTTGCCTCCAGCGAACACCATTGCTATCACAGTCGAGCCATTGCCGTGTTAACAGTCCAGCTCGAACTTCCAATTGTGGCCACTGAGCTACCAAAGTTTTTATTACTCCACTTTGGCCTCGTACTTCTTGATGTGTAGGTATTGAATCAGAATCCATCTTACGACGGATGATCCAACCTAACTCCGGATCAGCTTTCTGTTCTTCTGCAATGACTTCACAACTCCATTCTCTCGGCAGATTAGGCATTTCGAGTCCTTCAGCTGGTTTCGCTCTGACAGCATTCACTTCGTATGGACGTCTGGACATAGCATCCGCATTCAGGTGTGTGGTTCCCGGTCTGTGTTTCAGCTCGAAGTCAAACTCCGCGACAGTCGTCAGCCATCTCGCTTGTTGACCAATTGGTAACGGAGTCCTTCTCAACCACTGAAGCGCTGCATGATCGGTCCTCAGTATAAACTTACGACCCAGAAGATACGGTCTGAACACTTTCAAGAAGAAAACGATAGCCAGCAGTTCTCGTCTCGTCACGTCGTAGTTTTGTTCTGCGACGGAACAGACTCTGCTCCCGTAACAAATTACTCTTTCCTTCTCATCTTGCATCTGCGACAAAACAGCTCCTATAGCGCCACCTGATGCGTCTGTATCCAGAACGTAAGTCCCTGTGTCATTTGGAAGAGCGAGTATCGGCGCTGTGGTCAGTCTCAACTTCAGCTCTTGAAACGCAGCTTCACACTCTTCAGACCACGTGAACCGCACTCCTTTCTTTGTTAGCGCATGTAGAGGTCGACCAATTCGAGCAAATTCAGGTACAAATTTTCTATAATACGAGCAAAGTCCCAAGAAAGCTCTAACTTCTTTCAATTTAATAGGAGTTGGCCAGCTTTGCACTGCTTCAATTTTCTTTGGGTCTGTCGCCACTCCTTCTTCACTAACCACATGACCCAAGAACAGTACTCTCTTTTGCAGAAGAAAACATTTGGAAGGCTTTAATTTCAAGTTGACTGCAGCAAGTCTGGCCAGTACTAGCGTTAATCTTTCCAGGTGAGTGTCCAGATCCGGAGCAAACACAATTATGTCATCCAGGTAGACCAGACAGATCACAAAATTCAGTCCTGTCATGACCAAATTCATCATCCTACTGAAACAACTGGGACTGTTGGACAGCCCAAAAGGAAGAACTCTGAACTGGTAACTGCCACTTCTGGTCACAAAAGCAGTCTTATGCCGATCTTTCGGATGAACAGCCACCTGATGGTATCCAGCCCTAAGATCAAAGGTGCTGACCCAGCTGGCTCCACCCAAAGTATCAATACACTCACTAATGAGAGGCAACGGATAAGCGTCCTTCCTCGTTTTATTATTCAGTGCTCTATAATCCACACAGAATCTTGGTGTACCGTCCTTCTTTTGCACCATCACTACATTACTTGCCCATTCAGAAGACGATGGTTCGATCAAACCTTGGCGCAGCATCAACTCTACTTGCTCGTCGATCACAGGCAGTAGGACCAACGGTTGTCTTCGTAACGGTTGCCTGACTGGAAGTTCTGTACCCGTATCTATCTCATGCTGTAATATATCCGTGAACCCGAGGTCCCATTCACTGACAGAGAATGCTGATCGATAATTCAACAGCGTGGAACGAAGTTTTTCTCTAACTGCAGGTGGCACATCCTCAGCAACATTGTTTCACAGTGGAGCCAAGGCTTCCTCAACTTCTGGTGATAAGACCTCAGTTGCAGCGTTGCATTTCACGGTTGTCCGTTCATCAACTGCTCGTTCCAACACATCCACTTCCTCCAATTCACATCGAACTCCACTCTTCAGCTTAATTGCATGATCTGTCGGATTCAGAACTCTGATCATGAGGTCCTGGACTCTCTCTGGTAACAGAGTGCCAGCAATACAGAGACCGGTTTCCAACACTTTCGGTTGCGTAGCCCACTGTGACTGGCTAGACTTAAGGTTCGGAAGTATAGCGTAAGCTTCAATATTCATCTCGCTGAGTGGTGGAACGTCGACATCATGAACAACAGCAATTCGTCTGCAATAAAGCGAACTCGGTCGGTGTTGCACATGCAAAGGTTGGTTGTTAATCCAGATTTCTCCAGTTTTAAAGTCCCAACTTGCTTTTTGTTCCTCCAGGAAAGTAAGTCCAAGAATCGGTTCATCCACTTGTTTAGAAACAAGGCACGGAAGGTCACATCTTCTACCACCCAATTGACATCTTACCATCGATTCACCTTCTGTAAAAATCTTAGATCCATTGGCAGCCAGCAATTTTTGATCTGAAGGAATGATATCCTTCTTCCTTACCAGTTTATATGGAAACAAAGACACTTGTGATCCCGTATCAACGAGACAGTGCACCGTTCGGCCATAAATACGAAGTGGAATGTATGCATTCGAACTTCCTGGAACGAAGCAAGAGTTGACCGGAAGTGGTTGATTACCATCAACAGGTAACTGAGCAGCAGGAGGCGGTTGTTTGTATGGACAATCACGGACCAAGTGTAACGGACTATTGCAACCATAGCAACGACGAGGAGCCGTCCAGTTAGGTCGATTTCTTCTTTGTTGGCCATATCCTGGATTATACGACATCAGCGGCGGCGGAGGAGGAGGAGGAGGATAGAAAACAGGTTGTGGCATCGGTGCGTTGTATGGATTCGGCACAGGTGGAGGCTTCGCTGCTTTCTCTATTTTGTCCAAACGACGCAATACTGTTTCTAGTGTTGACTCCGTTTCTTTTACGGCTTTCACCCGGCCAATTGGATGCGAAGTAGAACCGGACTTCTCTTGCTCTGCTTTCTTGTATGCTTCTAATCGAGATGCAATTCTGAAAGCGTCGTCCAAACTCTGTGGCTCACGTTCCCTTGTCTTCAGCGAAATCTCTTTGTCCCTGAGTGCATCCAGAAAAGCACCCACAGCCAAAATTTCACCATGAACACTTGAACCTCCAGGAAATCCTAATGACATCAAGCGTCGTATTTCATTGACCAAAGAGCTGAGATCTTCACTGTCCTTCTGTTTACGAGTCTGCAGCTGCATTCTAAACAAAGCCGTCTGCTGACTGTTACCAAATCTCGATCTGAGTTTTTCTTCCAGGTCTTCAGACGTCAGAATTTGGTCCGAGTCATTCTCCCATAAAATCTGAGAAGCTGATCCAGAAAGAGAACACATAAGATGATCCAGTTTCTCGGAAGCCGTCCATTTATTGTGTCTTGCGCAGATAGAAAATCTTCGCAAAAATGCTTCAACTTGTAAGCTTCGTCCATCAAAGCTACCCAGCTTAATCGTGCTTTTAGGCTTTTCAGATGGGCCTATCGACGACGACGATGCTTCTTCTTTAGCAACAACAACACTTTGTTTTGAGAACGTTTCAGCAGACGATGAAGATTCAGGCGCACTTGTAGTTTGAGTTGCAGTCGACACTCTATTTTCCTGACTCACACTCAATTTCTGCTCACTCGACAATGCTTCAGTAGCCCGATTATTTAACGATAAATCCGTAAAAGTGTTTGTCAGAACAGTTCCTCTGCTGTAGCCAAACTGTTGAGCTCCAACAGGACCCCTGTACGTATCCAATTGAGCATCCACCGGAAAGTAAGGTCCTCTACCAAACGAAGAAGTAATAATTCCAGGAACTCGATTTGGCAGATTCAGGCTTCTTTCTGGAGCGTTGTACATCACCGTAGGTTGCACAGGTCGATTTCTCCACATTGACGGATCATCACGATCATATTCATGATCGAACACATGTCTCTCTAAGCGAGGCATGATCGGAGTTGGTGGACGAGGCATTGGCATCAGATCTGGGAGATAGAACGCGTCGTGTTGCTCAGGACGTCGGATCGGTTGCATCCAGGCTTCATCTCGCGTCGTTCTGACAGAAGGCATAGGCAAGTCTCGCATTCGTTCTGTTTCAGACGTTCGCGGCAGATTCCGTGGTTCAGACACTGAGCGAGCGATTGACAACGAAGGGCGAGTTTCGACGTTGACAACAGAGACAACAGGTTGGCGAGGCATTCTTGCGAGAGGTTGCGTGTTAGGCTCCAAATTCACAAAATCCCTCCCCCCAAATTTGTTTATGCCAAAATCAAATTGTGATTGCTTGTTTCTATCATCTTCAATTATTCTAATTCTACGATCATCTGTTCTATCTAGTCCATCTATTCTGTCTATGTCTAGATCTACCAAACTAGAATGATCTGATCTGATTTCTATAGCTCTGTCTAAATCGGTTCTTCTCGTCTTCGAGGCTTCACCGATTCTGAACGATTCTGTTCCAACCCCTACTGAATGAAAATCTACTCTATCTGGTTCTTCTCTTCCAAAATTTAATCTATGTGCCTCATCTTTCGTAGGCACATTCTTAAATAAACTGCCCCATCTCTCGCCGCCATTGTTACGCCGTTGCCCACCCCCAGCCCTGGGTGCTAAGTCAGTCTGTTTAAATGGGGCGGGTACGCGTCTTCGCAAGTCCATGGAAGGAAGAACCTGTATTTCAGTGGGGTGACCTGATCCTTGAGCATCAACGGGATCTGCTGGGTTTCTACTCCAGCGGTTCCCTAGCTCGTTGTAATTTAGCCTCGATTTCATTTGCAACCGTTCACTCCTTCTGAACGAGGGTGCAGGAGCACTGGCTCCCTGCTCGGAACTGACTCCGAGTGACTCCAAATTATCCCTAACAACATTTGACTCTAAGTTTGGCACGAGTGGCAAGGACATGGCTGCCATAGGCAAAGCAATCACCCGAGGCGAATGATCCGGGGTCCGATTACGACTTGCGGAACCATGAGAAGAAGCCTCTTCTAGTCTTTCTAGGCGCTCTAAAAGTACGGTTTGATTGTCTCTCATTTCTAGCTGACTGTCTCTCATTTCCTCCAGATTAACAGCTAGGTTCACCTGGCTACCTCTTACGTCAGCAACATCGCTTCTGACATCAGCTAAGTTCTCACTCATCCCTTCTAACTTTTGATCTATGGCACGTTGTCCAAAAGCTATGCTTTGTAGCAGTTGGCCCATGGCCGAAGAAGGCCGAGACAAAGAAGAATACGGGCGTACAGCACGCTCCTGCCTATCACTAGGATCAGCCTCTAAATCCAACGATCTCAAAGAGTTTAATGACATCTTTAATATATTTAAATGTTCCAGAATTTAATGACAATCTAACGACATGAACAGTAGCACGATTTATATAATACTATTCTAACAACTCTAAACCTTACACTTAAAACTACTTAGGCATAAACAAGCAATCATAATCATAATATAATTTATACAAGAAAATGATTATTTACCCCAAATTTTACAAGCGGGACAAGTCTCCTGACAAAGTGCTTATATCCACGAGCACACGAAATAAGTCCACAGTATCCAGCATAGCAACAATTCCAACGAAATAACGCAGCAACGATTATAATTATCATCCAACATACGATAACTCCAACTTCTAGTCACATCTGAACTACAAATCTTTAAACGAACGTGCGGCAACTTCACACACCATTGGCTCTCCAAGACTGCAAATGCATGGCGGTAGCGGCCGGTATTTATAGCAGAATTTGGCGCCAAACACACAATGCATCATTTATGGCGGGAAACTGCACAGGCAGCAGCCGCAGCAGTAGCTCTGCTGTTCGCGCCAAAAAGGTGACTCATCATCCAGGCTAAACCACAGACCGCAAATGGTGGGAAACTGCGACTATGATATCAGCAGCAGCAGCAACAGCAGCCTATCATCAGCAGCATCAGCAGCTCTGCTGTCTCGGGCCACTCAGATGACTCAACACCCAAGCTAGCAAAGGCAAGGAAATTGGCGGGAAAACGGCGACTAGGACAGCAGCAGCCGTCGTCAATAATTGCGCCCTCAGTATGACTCACCAGCCACTGATATCAGCAGTCAGAAAAGGCGGGAAACTGCACAAGGCCGTATAATATATTGCCAATAAAATAAAAATATATACATAATTAACACTGTCACATTTAACAAAAATGTTACAGTACGCTGGCCCCGTCGGTAGTGCACGTCCCAGTCTCACATGCTCTGCGATGGTGCCGACCGCTTCCTACGCCTACGGTGATCGACGCTTGGAAGTGCCAACACATTCGAGTACGACGTCTCTCTCTGAAGCTGCATCTGTGGTCTCGACTTGGTCTGTTCATGGGTCTCCTTCGGTTGCATTTGGTCAAGGACACCTGAACCTTGGACATCCGAAGACGGTGATGTCAGTTCCGGTTCCAGCTGGTGCAACGACGTTGGATGAGAAATGGAACAGCGAAACGTTCCGAACGCCACGAAGAGAATTTTTCGTCCAGACCGGAAGTGCTTGCGTTGGTTGTCGACTTCCTGAGATGCCAGAAACTGTCATGCCAGTTCCTGCTGTGAAGGTAGCCACAACGTCAACCGCAACTCAGACGATGACCGCTGGTGAAAACAGTGCTGGAGCAATGAGAGAATCACAGGTCAAGCCGATGGTTGAGGTGGACAATGTGAAAGGTCAACCTGTAAAGCCAATGGTCGACCCGATGACTCAGTCTACGCCGCGTATCAGCCGACAATGGATCAAGCTTGGTACGTTCAATGGTAAAACTGCCGTACAAGCCTTTATAAGAAAATTCGAGGTGTGTGCGAAACATAATGAATGGTCAGAGGAAGAAAAACTTAACCAGTTGCTTTGCGCTTTGGTTGAACCCGCAAATCAATTGCTTTGGGAGTTTGATTCGGCCAATGTAATCACCTCAAATGACTTGATACAGAAACTTAGAGCGAGATATGGTGGAATTGATCAGACGACCCTCTATCAGACACAGCTGACCACCCGACAGCAAAAGGAAGGTGAGGAGCTTGGTGCGTTAGTACAAGATGTCAGGCGCCTGATGATTTTGGCTTTCCCTGGACCAACGACGGCGCACAGTGAAGTAATAGCGATACGAGCTTTCATTGACGCACTCAAAGATAAAGAGTTAGCGATGAAGGTCCGCGAACGTGAACCGGAAACGCTGGACAGAGCGTATAATTTGGCCATGAAATTCGAAGGTTACCAGAAGGCTGAACGACGAGAATCCGTTCAGTTTGAACGGCGATCGATACAGGCCAAGGCGGTACGAGAAGAAGACGGACAGTTGGAAAAGATGAGGCAACTCATTAGAGAAGAGTTAGAGCCACATCGACGTCAGTTGGCTAATTGGGAGAAACGTTTGCAGACTTGGGAAGCAAAGACAAAAGCACCGTCTCAAGCAACGTCTCCAGTGACTAGAAACCGATGGGAAAGAAGCAAAAGCCGACCAGAAGCTACTGCAGAAGAACGACCGAATAACCAGGGCTTCCGCAGAACGAACAGGACTTGTTTTGCCTGTGGCCTACCGGGTCATATTGCACGAGAATGCATGGGTCAGACTTTGATGCCAACTGGACCTGAGTCTAGTGAAGAACAGACGGCTCCTGCTCGAACGAATCATGTGCAAGGTAGTAGCAACGCATATTTGTCGGTGAAAGTCAATGGAAAAATGGCTTCCGCTTTGATCGACACGGTATGTGAACTCTCGTTGGTTCCAAGTTCAATGGTGAAGAAGACTGACATTAAAACTTCTCGTCAACTTCTACAAGCAGCAAATAATACAGAGATACGTGTGATCGGCGAGACAAACCTAACCTTGGAGATTGATGGTCTTCAGTTTGTCGTGCCATGCTTGGTAACGGAACAGATTTCGGAGCTTATTTTGGGTTTGGCTTGGCTTGAAAATCAAGACGCCAAGTGGAACTTTAGAAAAGGCTCAATTATGCTCAAAGGTCACGAAGTATCCATTCAGTGCAGGAAGACTTCCTCCAAATGTCGGAAGATTGCGCTTGCGAATGATGTAAAAATTCCAGCGTTGAGTGAGATGAATGTCGAAACTTACGCTATTTTGACGAAGCCGAGTGATGCATACAAGAGCTGGGCAACTCGACCACAACTACTTGATTCCGGAGTGCTGGTAGCTGGAGCACTGTTGCCAGAACGAGCCATTGATTTACCGGTGAGAGTAATGAAACCAACGACAAAGGTGGTTCATTTGAAAAAAGGGATGCAATGTTCAATTGAAGAAGTCATCGTCTTTCCTGTGAATGTAAGCGATGAGCAAGCGGTGAATTGTACTAAAGTCGTGGAAGGTCACCAGAGACTCACGGATGAGGAAGCCGAAGAAGTGCTGTCGCCTCTGTGGTCTGAAATTGCAGAAGAAGTTACGCCCGAAACAAGAATGCAGCTTCGGAAAGTGGTGTTGCAGAACCGAGATGCATTTTCGTTACACGAGTGGGATCCTGGCTCAACCGATATCCTGCAGCACAGAATCGACACTGGTGTTGAACGATGTTTCCACAGAACGTTGAATTCGTTGTTGGGAAAAGTAGTCTCACATCCTCAACGCGATTGGGACGTGCACTTACCCTACGTCCTCGCCGCGTACCGAGCAAGTGAAAACGAGAGCACCGGTTTCACACCAAATCGGCTGTTTTTGTCTCGTGAAACTTGTTTGCCAGTTGATTTAGTTTTAGGCGATAGCCAAGTTTTGCCTGATCGTTTGTCTATTGATGATTTTGTTTTTGAACAGGTCGCAAGGATACAGGAAGACTTTGTGGTGGCTCGAAAATTTAGGCAGCGCCAGGCTACCCATAGGGCTTTTAGATATGACTTAAGGGTAAAAACCGCTGAGTTCGAATCCAGTGAGTGTGAGAGCGAAGAACGCCAAAACTCACAACGGCCGAAAAGGAAAATAACTAAACCAGTTAGATATAGAAACTGAGTTTGTTAAATTAGTTGTTGTTAGAACTGTTTCTTGATTCATTGCATGAACTAATGAGAGTGTTGTTGCATGTATTTAGAGATTGTTATCTAAGGACTATGGATTTCCCTTTTGGATTTGGACTAAGAATGGGACAGGAAACTCCAACCCCTTCAACCTCCAGAGTTATAGAAATGGACTTGTTCTGTAATGAAACATTATCTATTTCCTCCACGGAAAGCTCCAGACCGGTTACCCCTGTGAGGTGTGGGTTACTCAGAATGATAAGTTCCCAGGATGCACCGCTACAGGCAGGTGTACAGGTGACCTTGGATGAAAATGCAGAAGTCTGTGATGACGACCTGTGTTTGGGAAATTTGGACAAAATGTCAGTGGAAGAACTCGATGCTATGTTACGAGTTCCGTCTCCTGTGATGATTTTAAGTTCCTTCACACCCATCGGAAGTTGGATCTTAATGACGAGGAGTTGAATAATTTAACCCAGTCATCATCGGTGGTTGCTGCTTTAGAGGAGGTAATACCGCTGGTGTTGGTGACAGTTCAGTCCATGGCTAGAGTGCCATCCCTGCGATTAGCAGTTGGGCGATGGAAGATGGAATTAACTGGGTCAGAGGTCTCAGGTGATTTAGCTAGTATGGGATTAGCCGGTGATACTAAACCGTGGGAAGGTTTCAATTGGTGGTCATTTGAATCCTGGGCCTTAGCTGAAGAGATGGTATCTTTGTTTGTGAATCATAAGGAACCCTGGACCGAAACAATGTTTTTGGAACAGAATTCTGAGTTATCAGTACGTGCAAGTGGATTAGCTTGGCAAGTTCCCATAATTGCAGCTACTCTTTTCATAATCAAACGAGCTGATTGGTTCTGGGAAATGTTAATCTAGTTTTGCAAGTGATTAAGTATGACTTTGAATCGTGTAGTGAACTTACCTTTTGATGTTGTTGTGTCAGTAGATAAGAGACTATGTTAGTGATATTGATTTCTAGTAATTGTGATATACAGCTGATTGTGATAATTATCTTTTACGTTCTGGATTCTTATACAGTTCCGTCTGTTAGGAATTTCCAGAGTGTCTGGAAATTGGTAAAGGTGGGGAGGGTGTAACGAACGTGTATGTCCGTTTTATTTTATTTTGATAGTGCGCTCTATTAATTTCTATAGCGGAGATAACTAGTGCTATTTATAGTTTGGCGCCTAAGCAACAGTCGCAGCCAATCGGAGGGGATCGCGCTATTTTTTAGGTTGTATCTGATTGGTCAGGGCAGCGCGGGAAAGCTTCGCGGGCTCTGAGGTCTATTTAAGGCACAGCGCCGCCATTTTAGTGTGCCAGTCGACGTTTGGTGTCGTAGGTGGAAGTCGTGTCGCGGTGTTGACAGAATTTCTTGTAAACTTTGTGTTTAATGATCGAAATACGTAGTTCGCAATATTTCTGATTGGTATATTGGTAGTCGTAAGTGACGGAGAGACGGTAATCGAGGTTTTGTATCGTCTAACTTGTGATTTTATACGATAGTTAAATGTAGATTTTGATTGCGCTCGGAAATTGCGTAATTATCGAGATACTTTATGTTGCGCCTTGTGAATTAACTGTGTGTTATTTACCTGGTGTGTATTTGAGTAGCATCTGTCAGAATTAAAACCGGAAACCAGTAATTTAGCTATTTGAGATATAATTTGTGAACTATTGAACAGATCTTTGATAGATAGCAATATTGATACGCAGAAACTGTTTAAGTGTGAACTTTCAGTTTAATTGCCACACTGTCTGATTTAATTAATAAATAGTAAAGCATTGTCTATTGAGTTATGGCAGATAGTCAGTACAAAGAACTGCAGTCAGAATTGTCTGATAAAGTGGTGTCCGCTTTAGTAGAGGAAGTGTCCGAGTTGACGGCGCTAATGAGAAACTTCATTTCCCGCCAAGAACAGGTAGAAACCAGTGTGACACTGCTAGCGCGGGAAGTTGGCAGTTTGCGCGGGGACTTTCCCGCCGAAAATACTGTTGTAAGGGCAGAAGGACCTTTAACACACGCAGACATATGTCAGGAAATATCCTTGGTACCAGAAAATTATATAGTGCTTAACACAAGTGGTGTTGAGGTAAGAGATAATCCCCACATGGTCCCGGGTTCAAATCCCGCACGCTTTGTCCAGTCAGTCGATGCCTTGCAACAGGGCGCGCGCTCGCCAGAGGGCGATGAGGGGAACGCTACAGTACACCACGTACTTCACTCACAAATTCACAATTGCAAATCGCCACCGACTGATGTTTATTTAGACAGGTTTACATTGGCGCCTGATAAACGCAGATACATAATAATAGGCCTAAGCTTATAATATGTGCACACCGCCATCTTTAGCAGTGCTGGGGTCGGGAGCACTTCATGAGCAGTGGCCTTGAAGAGGTGATATAAAATCTTTGTAATGAATGAATTGTATACCCTCGTCACTCGTCAGTAACCCAAACCTCCACTGAGTTGACCCCTAACAGGATCAAGCGATCGAGGACTGGACTTCGATCAGAATTCATATAGGGTGAGAAGGCTGCAATATTGTTATTATGCTGGCAACGACAATAAATGAAGAAAATAATAAAACGGAGTGCATTAGTAAAAAGAGTGGAAGGTGAACAACTATAGAAACAACCCAGGGTATATTATAACCCAAGGAAACAGGGCTATTAGGGCGAATGAATTTAGAAAGGTAATCAGAAGTTTTGGTACACCGAATATTATTGGTGGCTTAAATTAGGCCTAGGCATAAACGACGCCGTCAGAAGTCTTCGCTACAAATATTATAGGCCTACGACCTGTCTGTTACCTATCCGCTGAGTATGGCATCATATATATACATATGTATATATAATATATATATATATAATATATATATATATAATATATATATAATATATATGTATATATATATATGTATATATATATATATGTATATATATATATATATATATATATATATATATATATATATATATATATATATATATATATATATATATATATATATATATGAAATGGACGATGCAGGCCATCGTTTCTTCGTAACCATGCATCGCCGCCAAATGATAAGACAAATGTTTGCGTTATGTTTGCGTGTATGTATAGCAACGGCAACACCATTATATAGGCCTAGACATAAACATCTAAACGTCTATACCGTCTAGGCCTATCCCCGTCGTTAGCGTTGATTAGCCTCATGTACGCATTAACCTATAGACCGTCTATAGTGATTTATACGGGTGTCTGATGGAATCATTTAAAGGTGCTTTACTGCTTTTGGCTGCGTGTTGTAGCTAACGCTGTACGGACCACAGTAGGCCTACGGTATAACTATACTCTCCAGCCATTAACAAATTGAAACATCTGACTGCTGATATTAGCCGCGAAATATATAGGGCCTATACGAATTAAGCCCATGTCAATGTTGCGGTAACTTTTGGGATAACTATGCCAAAGTAACACAGCGGTAGACCCTATAGGCCTAACTGATTAATTTTATGAGGTAACGGTAAATGCATAAACTTAGTTACTTTGCGTTACTCGTAAATTAACCTAAGTTCGCGTCGTCTATTTCTATTAAGTCATCATAAGTAGGCCTATTGTTAAAGGTGTTTTATCATCAGCCTGCAAATTCGTTGGTTCACGTGCGTTAGGCCTAGGCCTATAGAGTGACCCGGACTTGTGCTCTTGTCTCTGAACTTTTGTTCGTCAATTTCAGCCTAATTTCACTGTGGAGGGTGTTGAAATTTGAAGTTAACATTCCCACTGAGGCCTATTGTATTTGTAACTAAAATAGGCCTACTTAGTTACTTTTTCAAGTTACTTTTTCTTAAAGTAGGGCCTAACCATTTGTAAGTAAGTATAGTGACTAGAAAGTTTTTCCTTTCAAGTAACTATAGTTACTTTTGAAATGTATACCTATATCCAACGCTGACCTCAGTTTGATCTATGCATTAAAGCACTGGCACCGATCTTGTTTGACATACGGGGGGGGGGGGGGGGCACTTTCGAACTGATCTGGTGAAGAAAGAGTTTTGAACTGATCTGCGTAAAAAAGGTCAAATTTTTTTCTCGCTCACGCGCCAACAAAATTGTTTGACCTTTTTTAGGGTTTCTTCAAGAAAATTTTTTTTGGGGGGCGAACGTATGGTGTGTCCGGGTGTCCCCCACTGTTAAAGGTGTTTTTTTTGTCCCCCTCGACCCCCCAGATCGCCGCCCATGCATTAAAGACACACAGTGCATTGTGCAGGTACATACTCATACAATGAAGGTGAACTGTTTGTGAGAACAGCGACAGCTCACAACAACTGAGAACACCTCTTGAGCAGCTCTCCCGGTTTGTACAGTTCGTCCTTCACGTGTCGATTACCCTTGTCCCTGAAAGTTGGCTTCGGTACAACGATATTAGTATAGAGTTACATATATATCTTCTGACTATAGGTAACTCAGTCATATTACCATATTGTAAGGAATTTAACTGCACCTTCGAAATGTAGGCCACTGTGTATGCGTGTATTCTCTGCGAGTGTGTGTTCGCGCGTATCTTTGTGCGCGCGTTGCTGATCACTTGCACCTGCTTGATAGTCAAGCATACCTCGAATTTCTTACCCTCCCGCATGATTGCTCCAAGCTCTTCTGATGAGCTTTTCTTGCGAAGACGAGCCATATTATAATTCCTTACTATAATTTCAATCAGAGGCCAACTCGGCTCTGTTCTAATCGAATAGGGTCTACTAGTCTACGGTCCTGATTAGAGGCAAGAGTTAAAGTTTCGATGGACAATTTGAGTACCAGTTGAAGAACAAATAAGTGGTGATCTACGGCTGAGTCATCGCGACTTAAACCTTTCATTGGGTTTCCCCGTGTTTCTACAGCGCTGTGTGATCATTGAACACGTCTGCAGTGGAATATTTCGTGACCCATATAAGACGTGACCCATATAAGACGTGCACGCGATGAAACTCCCGGCAATACTAGCCAATCACTGAGTCGCAAGACCCGGTCTTTGGTCCGTTTTTCATGGTGTAAGAGAGAGAGAGAGAGAGAGGCCACCTCGACCTTGGTTAATTTATATGTAACGAGGTCAGCATATACTCTTACTTTAGTATATAAGCTGAAATAAACGATATCTTGTGACAGAAATATATTGTTGGGTAATTGTCGTAGCCAGAAATTTATATTTATTATATATTTCTTAATTTGCACTTTATTTCTCTGATTTAATCAAATTGTTGAAAGAAAAAGGATATTTAAAACTTGTAAAGCGACCGTTTGCTAACGTTTCAACACGGAAGCATCAACGTTATAGAAAATAGTTCGTAGTTGTTTGATGAATATTTACAGTTTTGTAAGGAATTACTAGGGTATCTCTAGTATATCGTAATGCCATATATTGATGTTAGGTTTTTCGTGCTACAAGAGATTTATCTATACAGGTAGCTATATCTGCATAGTTAGTTATAATATTAATGCGCCGAGGCCCAACGTGGTCAAATGGTAGTAAGCTGCCACAGTGACTGCTCTTTATGTTAGCTGTAGGAGTTTAGGGTAATTAGTTGTTCGTGATGGTGAGGGAATCGTCGTTTCGGTTCGATTTCATCCAGTATTTCCAATATTTTCTGTCTCACACGAGGAATTTCTACCAATTCCTCGGATATTTTGTACAGCGGACGAACGTATTCAAATACTCCAACCTAATTGAGTTTCTCTGTACGCTGTGAATAACGCACGTCTACAAATGTGAGTAATAAATGCCGGAAAATGGCGAAACTAATAGGATACTTAAAGTATTGAATCGGAAGACAGTGAATTTAAGTAATACTGTAGCGACTACTTTTATACGTTTGTTAAAACAGAGATTCATCTTTAGGAAAGCGGCTGGGTGGCTGCAAGGGTAGAAGTAAGGTATTGAATGTACTCGTGAACTGTACTAACAAGTTACGAAACGTTTGGTCTACATGTTCGCAGTTGGTGGAGGTGTAACTATAAATTGGTTTATCCAGCGTGTCCGGGTGTTAAGCCGGGCGGCAATAAATGAATTCAGTGTCTTAATTGCATTTGACATGGAATGTGCCCTGTAAATGTAAAGTCCAGTGTACATTCTGTCACCAGCGTGATCACGGTGAAGGTGTGCAAGACGGATCTACCCAAATCCCTGAAACCCGTGGTAAAAATGCAAAATTGACCGAATTCCTGAACAATTTTTCGGTAAATGCAAAGACTGAGTGCCTGTCTAATAGACAATATGGTCGCCACTGACTTCGGTCCAATAGAGCGCCGCTAGCCACCAGCCTTATCCCATAATGCACTTCGCTGTTACGCTGCTGCGTAACAGCGACATCCCATAATGCAATTCACTATGTACTTATGTAACATACATGCCTTATTTATGAAGGTGAAACTTATAAAATATACAAACATTTAAACAAACAAACTTTTATTTGGTCTGTAATGTATTAAGTTTATTTAAACAGAACTTTTATATGGTCCAGAACTAAAAAGCAAACTCCGCATGCTAAGTTTGATGATGGTTGGAGATGTACCATGTTTGTTGCATAGTGGATCGCATTATTGGATGTTGCTGTTAGGTAGTAGCACTCTGTTCACTCGAAGTTCAGGGTGACCATATTGTTTACGTAGACAGGCACTCAGTCTTGACAATTACCGTATATTCTGTATCGATATTCTAAATCTATATTCTAAAATGTCTCAAAAAGTTAGATTTTTGCAAATTATTTGCTTTAAGTTAGGAAATTGATTTAAGGGATTCGGCAAAATTATGTTTTGGGGATTCGCTACGTCTCCCATAGTACAAAACTTGGACTGTGAAAAGGGAAATGGCCACCATTTTGCGTTTTATCCTGAGACTGAAATAAGTGGATTGTCTGTAAATGTATTATTTTGTCATGTAATTTATGTATTTACTTTTCAGTTGTATCAGTATTATCATTCAATGACAAAGTAGAAGTCTGTGATATTTTCAAAACACCGCTGCTTGTCTTGCCGAGTCTGGAGAATGTTGAGCAATGATCCGCTTTTGTGCAACCAGAGTTCCATACCAACTGTGCTAAGTTCATCTGCAGCAGAAGACTCCGTCGATATGGCTGCTGCAGCCACCAATGCTCCTAGGCAGGTGCAAGATATCTTTCAGACAGGGTTAGTCCCTGGGTTCGGCTGTGGCGGATACGTAGCAGTCCATGATCAGCATGGAATCTGTGGCATGGACAATGCTCTGGAAGCAATTTCATTAGGCGAGTTAAATTCCACCAATATAAGTGCGTGGACTTCACCAAAGCAATCAAAATCTGTCGTGATTGATGAGCACGATGGCACAGTTGATGCCTGTGTTGGCAGCCATGTTGAACAAGATATGCAAGATAATCTTTGTGTGCTTTCAAATTTACAATGTGATAATGTTCATTTACCGTGTACAGATTATTTCAGTAAGCATAGTCCTTCAGATTGTGGAGCTACCTGTTTGAATGTCAGTCAGAGTAGTTCTGTAATGGATCAGAGTTGTATGCACAGCCAGTCTGAGATTCAACCAGCTGCTGATTTAAGTATGAACAGCATCTTGAACAGTTTAGGAAATTCTAATTGTCTTCTGTCAGTCGATGCTGGGTTGCTATGCAATGGATCTGTAGAAGCCCATTCACAACAGTTGGACATTCAAGTTATGGAGCAGTGTGCGACAGAATGTCTTTCAGTACGTGATGAGATTGTTTTTGAATCACACGAAAAGAAAGTAATTAAGCCAGTGCTGAAAAGGGAGTCTAGTATTGTGAAAAGTAAGAAGCAGGTAACAATTGAGTCCAACTGTATTCCTAGTGGAGATTCCAACAGAATAGTTGAGGAAACATCATCTGAAGGAAATTCTCTTCAAGCGCCACAAACTGATGTTTCTAAGAAGCCAAACAGCTTTGTTAAGTCACTCGAAGTAACTCATGTTCAAAGCATAAAACGCTACCACGAAAGTGATGAAACGGATTCAGACGAAGAAAGCTCGACGAATGCGAAGAAAGACAAGGTCCGAGACGAAGAAGAAGGCTTAGAGAAGCCTGTCTGTAGTTCACCAAATGGGAGGTTCCTCAAATTTGATTTTGAAATTGGTCGTGGATCTTTCAAAACTGTCTACAAAGGACTGGACTCGGAGACGGGTGTTCAGGTTGCATGGTGCGAATTACCGGTGAGTTGATTTGTTTCTAACATTTCATGATGTTTGCTGTTTTTCCAGCAGCTGATTTTGCATGGACATCTGTATGTAATGTTGCTTTAACTTAGGCAAAGATGACTGCTTCAGAAGTTATAGTTAATTATGCCCAGTATAATAAGGAAAGTTGATTATAGAAATTCTTATCTGAAATAACTTTTGACAAAATATATTGAAAATATGGTGGAAAGCATCGTTTAGAAAGTACATTCTCTCTACTGGTACACTGTTTTTGCTTTGCATTTGGGCTATGTTATTTAAATGTTTATTTTTTGTTAACTTTAATTTTAATTTTAGTTAATGTTCATGGCTGTGATAACTACTTAATGCTTGCTTATTTGTTGTCTTTTGCTGGCATGTTTAGCATGGTTTTAATAAGTTGCAGGGAGTTGATGATGGCATTATTGGAGATATATGTAATTGAAAGAGAACTTCCGGTGAACCAGGCAGGGTTTAGGAAATCTCGTGGAACTCGAGACCATATAGCCAACATGAGGTGGATAATGGAGAGACAAAGGGAGTATGGACAGGAGGTTCACATCTGTTTCATTGACTATAGCAAGGCATTCGACTGCATTAACCATGATTTAATGTGGAAAACCCTGCTTGAAATGGGAATTCCGAAACACCTGATAATGTTACTAAAGGGTTTATATGAAGACCAGATAGCGGTGATAAGAACAGAATACGGAGACACTGACAATTTCAGAATCAAGAAAGGAGTGAGGCAGGGATGCATCTTGTCTCCATTCCTGTTTAATCTATATGCTGAAAGAATAATGAGAAAGGCAGAACTGGAGGGGCAATTGAGGGAGTAAAAATTGCTGGAAAGACACTGAATAACCTTAGATACGCGGATGACACAACGTTAATGGCAAAAAGAAAAGAGGATCTGGCAGAACTGATAAGAAGGGTCAGGAGAGAAAGTGAAAAAGCTGGTTTATACTTCAACATAAAGAAGACAAAGGTCATGACAACAGCAGATTGGGATAGTTTTGAGATAGACGGAGAGGAAATAGAGGTGGTAGAAAGCTTCACATTCCTAGGATCACTGGTTGGAAAGGAGGGAAAGTGTGATCCAGAAATAAAACGAAGGATTGCTATAGGGAAAGCTGCAATGACCGGACTGGAAAAGATATGGAAAGACAAACATGTGAGCATAGAAACCAAAAAAAGGCTCGTGAGAGCACTAATCTTTCCTACGGTACTGTACGGTTGCGAGACGTGGACAATGACAAAGAACATGGAAAATAAGGTTAACGCTTGTGAAATGTGGATATGGAGGAAGATGCTGAGAATATCTTGGACTGAGAAAAGAACGAACGAATCAATACGAGAGGAGATTGGAGTTGAGAATGAAGAGTCGTTAAAACAAACTGCGACAAGAATGAAGCTAAGGTTCTTTGGACATGTTATGCGATCTGATGGTCTGGAGAAGGAAATGATGCTGGCGTGCGGTGAGGGGAGGAGAAGACTGGGTCGCCCAAGGAGGAGATGGATGGATGAGATACAAGATGTAACTGGCATGAATTTGGCGGAATTGAGAGACTTGTCATCGAATAGGAGACGGTGGAGTGTGTTCACCAGGACGATCGCTAGAGCTCCACGAGCTGACAGCACAAGGTGACAAGGTGATGTAATGAGTGTCATATATCATAACTATAATTACTTCCGCTGTTCTCTTGCAAAACTTGCATCGACACAGTTTTAGTGCATTTCAGAATGATCTCTTCTAGAAGCTGTGCTTCTAGACTGTAGATATTTGCAGTCTACTGACTGTATACTTAGACATACGATTGGTTTTGTTTGCATGAATTATGTTTGGAATTCTTTGTACTAGAATCAGGATGAATCAGAGCATTCACATAGAGATGTATGTATTAAAGTATGTATATAATTATGTAGATTTCCAATTTCCATGTGGATTCAGGCAAGGTATTAGCCATGCATCAGATGTCATTACTGTGGTTTCCTTCTGCCATGCATGCATTTGATTTCTTTCTCTACCCTCCCCTCTGCATCATATGATGCACTTTGTGTGCCTCCATAATTTATATGTTTTTAGTGTATATATTATTTAATTTTCTGTGCCTTCTTTTCTGTGGTTTATCAGTTCATCTGATAAAGTTTTATTCTCTGTGTACTGTTGTTTCTCATTTTGCTTTATGCTTTTAAAATTATAAATGTCAGCTGTGAGCAGTATTGCAGAGAGTTTCCAAGGTAATTTTTGGTAGAATTTTTTTAACTTAGTGCACTGCTGTTTTCTTGTTATACATGTTTTTCTCTATGGCATGTGCTTTGAATTTCATGTCAGTTTTGTTTGCGAATGTGTTAAGTTTTGAGCCTTGGTTTGCAATAGATGGAAATTGTGATGTCATTGAATTAGTTTTACTAGTGAAATGAAATCCGTTGAGTAGTGTTAACTGCTAGCCTAAAGTTCATTTAAATAAATGACATTCTAAGCTATGGAGGTACCTATCAGCCTTTGTCTTGTCTGGTCATGTATATGACAAAGTATATCTGTTCTTGGTCCAGTAGATATATAATTCTGTCAGGTGACGATTGGTTTACTGATGTGATAAACCCTAATGATTATGAGTCAGTGAGCCACTTGAGAAACAAGAAATCAGCTTTGTCTTTGTGTTGATATTTATGAATGAAAGCCAAACAATACATTACCTGAGTGTTGTTTAGTTGAACTTTAATCTTAGTGGCATTAATTTGTTATTTCTACCAGATATGCTCGTTTCAACAAACAATTTGCATCTACCATTTACTTATATTAATATTGATAACTATATTGGGTTAACAAATATTTCTTATTGTTTTAAGTTTATCGTGCTAGAAGGTGATGTTCCATAGAAATTATTGTAATTGTTATTTGCAGTGAAAATTGTAAGCAGGCATCCTCTTGCTAAGAAAATATTTTTTAATGGTTTTTATGTGGCCTTCTAATACAGTAGACAGCCTTTGTGTTGCATAGTGGAATTGTTGATTGACATTTATAGTAGAGTATTGGTGACTTTGTAGGAGCGAATGTGGCATAAGAGTGGTCGGCAGAGATTCGTAGAAGAAGCAGAGATGTTAAAGACTTTACAGCATCCAAACATTGTGCGGTTCTATGATTTCTTTGAAGACCTGCCTTCACAAGGAACACAAGTCACTGTGCTTGTGACAGAACTGATGACATCTGGAACTCTTAAAACGTATGATAAATATTGTGGCATCCCATGTTTTTTAAATACATCATCGTCTGCAATGCATCCAAAACTCAGCTCGCATAGTGCTGCATGTCCACTTTGAACAAGCTCCTCGGTCTTGTTCCATCAGCTGCATTGGCATCCGGCATCCTGTTGAGTTCAGAATAAAATTTAAATTGACCTGTGTGACCTACAAAGCCCTTGACACAGTACACCTCCCTACCTTCAATCACTACTTACTCCTTACATCCCTCCTCGTTGCCTGTGATCAGCAAGTATGGGTCTTTTAGCTGAGCCATGATGCAGAACAGGTGCAGGCTTGTGTGCATTCCATGCCTCTGCCCCCAGGGAATGGTATCGACTGCCACTATCTCTTCTTGGTTCAGAGTCTCTTCCTACCTTCAAAAAGCAGCTCAATACTCATATCTCCTTGGCTTTCAAGCACATGGATATCTAATGCATATCTAACTGCATCTTCTGGTTATTGACTACCCGCACCTCAGAATCACATTTTGTTGTGACTGTACGCTTATTACAAATTTAATTAATTAATAATAATAATAATCATTATCGTCAAATACTATGCCAGCTGTGTAGTGGCCTTGAGGGTGAATGGATAATTTCCATTACAAATCTAGTGCTATTCTCATTTACCATTTTAATTCGAGTACCGCAAAACGAGAACATCCATTGCATTGTTCACATAGAGTTATCATTATGTGTTTAATCCTTGTTTCTTTCAGCTTGTAATCACACAGAATCAACAGGCAGTTTGTATAGTTGGAATTGAAATAGCTTGTATTAAAACTATTTGTGGTCACTTATTCTAGTGCAAAATGAGCTGCACTTTTTAGGGTCACTATGCTTCCCATCTTCAATTCTTCCTCTGAGCCACCATCCATTGTTTTCCTGCAGGGATTTTGTTATACAATAATAATTGTTCTGTCTTTGATAGTTATGTGAAGCGATTCAAGAAAATCAATATGAAGGTTTTGAAGAACTGGTGTCGACAGATTTTGAAGGGACTGTCATTCTTGCACAGCCGTACTCCACCAGTCATTCATCGAGACCTAAAATGTGATAACATCTTCATTACCGGTACAACTGGTTCTGTGAAGATCGGTGATCTTGGTCTTGCCACTCTCCGTTCTAAGTCTTATGCCAAGAGTGTTATAGGTGAGGCTATCAGTTCTGCATAACCATTTTTTTCAGTTTAGCCTTTGATATGAAATGGAAAATTATTATACTACTTTGACATTGTAGTTCACTTTCATTTGTCATCAAAGTTTTGCCAAATTCTCAGGCTTCACTGGATTAGTACTTCACATTATTCTGTTTGCTTTATGTATTGGTCTACTGTTTTCTTCAGTCATACATGCTTTGTCTTGTGTTGGTGGCACTAACTGAAGTTTTGAAATTCTACTCTGCATATTAAACCATGCTTAGAATAAATCTTACCCTGTTGGCTTCTGGACTGTATTGGTATGATATTAGTGTGTGTTTATGTTGCTCATTAATTAAGTTTTAATGTACTTTAATTGTGTTAGCTGGCTTTAGGAAGGTTGAATTTCTTGTTTCTTAGGCACACCAGAGTTCATGGCTCCAGAAATGTATGATGAATGCTATAAAGAGAGCGTGGATGTCTACGCCTTCGGTATGTGTATGATAGAAATGGCGACTTCAGAATACCCATACTCAGAATGCAGGACAGCTGCTCAGATCTACAAGAAAGTTTCTTCGGTAATTATCTAAATTGTTTGGCTTTACAGATTTTAAAACGGGTTCTCCATCTTGGTTCGAGGTCTCTACTGTACATTTAATGTAGTATTCTGATTAGCCAGTCTTTGTAACCTCTTAACATGGGGTTTATACGATTTGTAAGGCTTGATTAGGAATGAAGTTTCTTGGTTATTGTTATCTAAAATTCTTTGGAGCAGATTAGGATCAGGCAAGTTGTGTGTTTATGTATTTTTTACAGAGTATTGCCTATGTTTTTGATTACAGCAAAAATGCCAGTTCTTTAACCCGCTGTCTGTACAATACACTCTTTTCAAAGAATTGTATGATGTATGATAAGAGCAGATATTCGGGTGGCTAGAATGCTTGATGACACGAACCATGTTGGATGTTGTTTATGTCTCAGAGTGTTTGGTTCTTTGATTGATCAAGTGATTGATTGATTGATGAACGCCTTACTGAACACACTACAATAATCAAATTACAGTTCATTCTTTTACATTATGCTGATGGGTGTGAAAAGGTGAAGCCAAAGGGATACAATTCGTCACGAAGTGCTTCACGTAAATTACTTGCAAAACAGCAATTTCAAGGCAGCAATATTGACATTCACTTGTCCCAACAGCTTTGCTGTAAGTAATGTAAGAACAACTGAGAGTTGAAGTAAACCTTTTTAAAAATGTTTTTGTAGGGTACTCGACCTGAGGCTTATGGTAAAATCCAAGATCCTGAGTTAAAGGAAATTATTGAGAAGTGCACACGGTCAAAACCAGAAGAAAGGTGAGTAAACCGCTGCTGCTGTCAACCAATCAAAACCATTTCACAATAATTATTTCTATATAGTGAGTATTTAAGCACAATCGATTAAGGGAATTCTGTTAACTGAACAGTACAACTTAGTAGGGATATTAATTTATTAAAACCCTTTAGTACTGTAATAAATAACCAGCTTTAACACATACCATGCAGGGACAAGACACCTTGTCACCACAAAAGGCGCTATAAGCAGGTCTAGAGTCAGGCTAAGCATGACCCTTTTTGAACTGCTCTTGAACAGTATTATGTTGTGTGCCATTACATTAGTCGCTATATAAATTCATTCATAGATTTATGTAGCACCTCTTCAATAGAACTGCTCAGAGGCGCCACTACATGCTTTCAGTTCAATTAAATACTTGACTAGGATTTTAAGTGGATCCTCCAGTGATGATGAACTTCTGTGAATGGCATTTGTAATCACTAGACTTTTATGGAGCTGAAACTCAATGATCTGCAATTGACCCACATTTTGGATTTCACAGTGAAACGGTTAACTGAGCACTTACAATTAATTTGGATTCTTAAGTGGTCTACATACCAAGAATTTTAATCTCTTGGTTCTTCTTGGTATCTTGAGCTCTTGGTCACAGTCATGGCAAAGTGGTTTACCATTCCTTAGAAATCTGTTTGATTTAGCTAATAGAGACAGTAAATATATGTTGAACCCTTTGCCTCTTAGATTTTCTTTTATTTATGAAGAATCTGTTTCATCAGTAAGTTGAAGTGAGGCAAAGTTCTGTCAGTAAGCTGTTGTACCAGTTTTGAGTTTATGGGTTCAATAGGTATGGTATAGGTTTGTACGGTGGTTGTATTCATATAGCTGTGATTTGGTAATTTATTGTTTGCCAGTTATGTGTTCTCAGTTTTATGGGATGTTTCCATAGATGTGTGTTTAGATGTCCATGGTAAGATATTGGATGTTACGGTAATTGTGTTCAAAAGGTAAGGTATGCGTTTGTGATGAGGTATGGTTATTGTTATTGTTTTAATTGATTTCCAGTTGTGTGTTTAGAATTATATGTAATGATATGATATTTATTCTCATAACTGTATTTGGGATTCCAGAATATCTAAGGTTTTATATACTTGTAATCATAGGTGTGGTTTGGTGATTTGATGTGATATGGTTATTGTATGGTATGTAATATTAATCATGTTCCGGTTGTTTGTGTTATGAAATGTTTCCTTAGTTGTGTGGTTAAGGTTCCATAGTGTAGTTGTAGTGTGATATGGCAACTGTATTTGTAGGTTTGGGTGTAGGTATGATATAATGTGGTATGACAATTGTATTCATAGCTGTGTCCATAGGGCTCCATGGTGTGATGTTAGGCTTGTGTAGAATCTTGGAGATTGAACCTGACAGTTGTATTCAGGCTTGTCTAGAATTTTGAGGAGATGCTGTTTGGAATTGTGCAAAATGATAACTGCAACCCATCTGAAAAACGTGTCTATTTGGATGGCATAGTTCTGATCGAAAGGCTGTTATGTTGATATCTTTGACACCATGTTAAACATATGTGATGTGTCCACTTGTTTTTGCCAGATACACTGTGAAGGAACTTCTGCAACATGACTTTTTCTTGGAAGAGACTGGTATCAAGGTGGACCTTGCTGAGAACCAAGAACCAGATGGAGACAGGATTCGAATGTGGCTGAGAGTTGTAGATCCAAAGAAGCATAAACCGTCTCACAAGCCAAATGAAGCCATTGAGTTTGAGTACAACCTTGGCTCAGACGATCCAGAGACATTGGCAAAAGAAATGGTGAGTGTATTTGCATCAGTACATTCCCTTTAAGGGTAATGAGAAGTAATGTCAAGTGCTGTTACGGCTAGTTTTCATGATCACTGTAGCACATATGTGACCCATCTGCACAAAACCAGTCATAAGTCGGACTCGACTTGCGACTGGTTTTGTGCAGATGGGTCACATATATCTGACCTTGTACATCCATGGATATTAAAGAAATACTGCAAGCAACCACAAGCGTATAAAGATATGTATGTGTCTGGAATATAGGGCTATCGTAACGGATCTGAAGGGTGTATTTTCAGCTGCATCAGGATGAACGGCTTTAAAAATATTATGAGTCATGAACTGATGTACGCTTTAACTAAAATTGAGCCAGGCTGAGTACTGTTGTAACTGGCAGGTCAAATCATGTGGATAAAAAACCAAAGGAAAATGATCTCTTGTAGATTATCTAAATGCATCAGAGAATTACAGCTAGTGAATTACATTTATGTTCAGTAAAAAGCCTCTAATTGGAACAGAAACTGTTGTGAGGAAGATATTGCTGGAGATGGAAAGGTAAACAATGATATGCTTGGAATTCCTGGAGAAGATGTTAGTAAGAATTCCTACAGGTCACTCACTATTCCATGTTTTCATTTTTTTTAGGTTCGGAATAGTTTGGCCACTGCAAATGACATAAGGACAATTGTTCGACAAATCAAAGCTCACGTTCAGCAGGTTTCAAACGAAAGGAGTCGCAAAGCAGCCAAAAGTTCTAATTCTGGAGCTGGTGTCGTACCATCACAGACAGATAATGGCCAACTGGGTGCTGCAAACCATCCTCCAACCTTTGCATCAAATGGTGCAAATCCTGCAGCTCTCCAGCAGAATTCTGTACCGCCTGGTTAGTTGCTATTGGGACCTATTAATTGTAATTTATAATTTAATCAGACGTGCGACACCAATGCAAGAAAAGTGGTCAGAGGCACCATTTCCAAAATAAGCAAATTGAAACAGTTAGGAATCACTATGTATGATGCTCGAAGTGCAGGAAGAAAGCCTTCAGAGTTCAATCCAATCTAGTGACATATGACTATGGTGGTGTCTTATGTGCAGAACGTCAGCTCTAAAGACTAGCAGAAAACCTAATTGTAGTCTTCATTTTTACTGGGAACACCAGAAGGTTTGACTAAGTTTAAGTTCATCTGGATGTTACTAGATGCTGAAGGTGCGATGAATGCTTGCAGTAAGTGTGTTGGGAGTGTCTACAAATACTTAAAATAGTTGTATGCTGTCTGGTGTGTGGGTTCTGATGGCTTATGATTGATTTTGTCTTAGAATTATTGTGATTACTAGTCGTTAGTTTTCTTTTGGAGTATATTTGTTTTGTTGATTCTGCTTAACTTGTTGCAAACTTTAATTTTGCAGTGAAGACTACACAGCCGGTGACGCCAGGAAAAATCAAATTGGATGGCTCATCAGACAAGACTGAACCCATGGTAAGTCACACTTGTATCCGTAACCAAAGGTGATTGCACATAATGCAATATAAATAACAGCCTAGTAATACGTAAGACTTGTGACTACTGCTTCTGGTTGGAACTTGAGGTTTCGCAGTTACAATACCACAAATATTTGTCATACAGTCGAGTCAAAGGTGAACATTGTATTGAAAAGTGAGTCCTATAAATATGAAATGAAAGGCTCATGTAAATATTGATTGCCAATACAAAATGTCATCCACTTGCATTTGAATCATACACTGTCACACCAACAAATGCAAAGCAACCACTTACATGTTAAGCTAGGAATGGTTACTGTGAAATATCTGTTGAATGTTGTATGTTGCCTTGCCTGCTCAGGCACATCCAGTTTTGGTCAGAATGGCTAGTACTAAATTATTTTCATTTTATTGTGTGTGAATGAGTGAGTGAATGATTGATTTGTTAGTACACATTGTTAACAAGGCAGGCATAGTTTGGCATAGTTCCTTTTAGAAAAATAAAATGTTAAAATTTGGATACAAGTGAAGCCTATTCAAAACTTGAACAATTGACTGTTTTGTAGGGGAAAGGACCCGTTGCCCAGGTGCAGAAGATCCACTCAGTTGCAGCATGTGCATCTCCTGTGGCGCTAAAGAATGGGTCAATGGGTGTTTTGCAGAAGAGTCCATCTGAAAGTGAAAGGTAAATATGCTTTTGTGTGTTGTGCTTCTTAATTCTTGTCTGTCTTTCTGTTGTGGGTGGGTGGGTGAGTGGAGTTGACTAAAGTGCATGCACACTCCTTGTGTCAGTTAACCAAAGGATCGATTTTGTTTGTGTGGATTTGATTCGTTTAATTTTCTCCCCATTGTAGTGACCTGGAATGTGGTACTTCTGGTGCCACTGTCTCGTCCGGCGTGACGCCCTTGGAGAAACAGAAGAGGCGTGATCGGTGTAGGCGTAAGAAGAGTGATTTGCTGTTGCCAAGACTGACGTTCATCAACGTAGACCCGGAAGGCGAATTGGTTGAGTGTCAGCTGGAGACGACCCAGCAGTCAATGGTTTCCTTTAAGTTCAGTCGCGTTCTCGATCAGCCGACTGAAATTGCTCAAAACCTGGTAAGCGTTCCATGCGCAGTAAGACGTGTGGAACTTCCTGTATCTCTGTTTGGCAGCCGCTCCTTTGCGCTTCTTCTGTTTTGTGTTGGTCTAATACAGAACTTTTCTTTCAGGATTTTAAATTTTGAGTGAGTTGTTATATGTTTTCGTTCTGGTTTTTGTTTGCAGGTGGACCGAGAATTTCTGATGACCGGACAGGTGGCGTCGTTCATTGAACAAATGTCGGATGTGATTCAGCTGATTCAGGACAAACCGAGGATTGCTTTGGCTGTTGCAAAAGAGGGTCACACCGGTTCGTCTACTATGCTTGATGTCAATCTGATGAGACACAGTCAACAGAACAGTGCATCCCGATCTCCAACGGCAGATGTGGAACAGAGGGTGGCTTTGGAAATGTCAGAACAGAAAGATCTCGTGAATGGCAACAAACAGCTGCTGATTGGTGTGGCTCAACCGGTTATTCAGGAGACCAGATGTAATGCAGCTCTTCCAATCAACATCAGTTCTGATTTGGTAAGCTTGTACAGTTTTCTCAAGCATTAATTAGTAATTAGATTTTTAAGATAAGAATTACTTTCGTTTTGCATCAGGTGCTGAAAATACGTTTATTAAGTAATTGTTGGTACTTTTTTTATCAATAAACAACAGATAGTGAGTTATTAATATCTGGGAACAACATATTGTGTTTTCACTCATGTAACCTGCGCATGTATATTACCCACACACACTTATACCCTGCAGGCCTGCACAGACCATAATATGAGAAAAAATAGTTGGCCAGTGATAATTTATGCCTTGAAGCATCTGAAACAATTAATTTTCCCTAAATTCTTGCTAAATTCAATGGAAATGTGGATTCTTTAACCTTACTTGCAGTGACGCTAGACAAACAGGCAGTAGTGCCTGAACTTAGTCTACTTCTGCATTTTAGTATCAGTAAATATATACTCCAGCTGAGAGAACCGAAATTTTTCCCACATTCATGACTTGTTTGAGTGGATCTTGCGAACATATAGTATATTTGGTTCCTATATATTCCTTAAGCCAGTTGTTATTATAAAGTAGCACAATGATATCAGATCTGATTCCAATGCTGCACACAACAAAATTAACAAAGCTTAATTCGTAAGTATGTCAGAATAAATTTAGTCTCCAACTGTCATTTCTAATTTGCCACTTATCAAAAATATTTTATAGGTGTTCTGAAACTTTCAGTGCTGTCATTATTGTATGGTCTGGAAAATACAATGGGCTCATGGCAACCATCTGTGTAAAAGTAGCTGCTGTAAGCCACACACCAATGTAACTCACAAAGCGATTATGGATTTTGAAAAAGCTGATATAACCACAGGATTTTTGCGCGAAAAGACAGTATTCTTTCACTTAACTTTCAGAAATGTCATGAAATTATGTTTGCAGGTAATGTCGTTGTCATCGGGTGTTCAAACCGACTTGCGTCTGGATTCTGTCCTGGATGGAAAGGCTGAGTTTGCAACAAATACAGCTTCAGATGTGCTTGGCGTTGCATGTCCTTACTCAGTTGTGCCTGGTGTTGGCATTGTTCTTCAGCAACCTGAGCAGTCATTACGAAGTTCAGTGCACAACGACTCTGCACTGATGCCACAGCAGAATAGTCCAGCTGCTGCAGGCTTTGTACCTCAAGTCCTTGCAAGTGCCAGTCTACTCGCTAGCCATAGTCATCTGGTAACTGACAGCATGCAAGAGTTGATATTCCAGTCATGCACCAGTGGTCTTCCACTGCATTCTAGTGATGAGATTGAACAGCAGCAGCAGCAGCAGGAATTGACTCGTCTTGCATCTCTTCAGATGATATCTCAGCTGCAGCAAGGATTAGTTCCATCCCTGCTGAATCAGAATGCTGTTCCTCCGAAGGTACAGAATGTTTCTGCTATAAACCTTCAAGCAATAAACCAAATGCCAAAAGCAATGCTAAGTCAATCTGCAGTTCAGATACCACAGGCTGCAGTTGAGTTGCCAACGATAGCTCACATGTCACAGGCTTTGTATCATGCTCCACCCACTGCTACACATTTGCTGCCAGGTTTGGCTCCTATAGCAGAAGATGTAGTCCATGTTCCTCAGTTGGTAGGCCAATTGGTTGCTAGCCAGAAGCAGATGGCACAGATGTCACAGACTGTTGCTACAGTTCCTCATGTTTTACCACAGTTTCCACACACTTTAACTGAACTGTCTCAAACAGCGTCACAGGTGCCAACAGCACATAGCCAGTTGCCTGAGACAGTGTTACAGATGGCGCAAACCTTATCGCAGATTTCTCAGACTAGACCAGAAATGTCTCGGTCAGGGGCTGCAACAACACAGATTTTGACCCCTATGCCACAAACAGTGCCTAAGATGCTGCCAGCAGGAGCTGTGACAACTCAGGTTTTGCCACCAGTGTCACAAATGGTACCTCTACTTCCTCAAACAGGGGCTGTGACAACCCAGGCTTTGGCATCACTGCCACAAGCAAAGGTGGTGACAACTCATTTTCTGGCTCCTCAGATGCCACCAGCAGGGGCTGCAGCAACACAGGTTTTGGCACCAATGCTGCCAACAGTGCCTCAGGTGCCACAAATAGGGGTGGTGACAACTCAGGCTTTGGCATCTGTGTCACAGAAAGTACCACAGATACCACAGACTGTGTCTTCAACAACTCAGGCAATTTCTCAGATGCCAAGAGAAGGAATTGAAGCTGCACAGGCTATAGCACGAATGCCAAAAATGGCACTTCAGATGTCACAATTAGAGTCATCAGCACAGGTAACCCAATCAATTCCTTATATTCCAAAAGGAGAGACCCAAATGCCACAAGTGTCGTATGCAGTTCATGAGACACCACTGAGTGTAGGTTCGTGCCAGGAGGCAATTGACCAAATGGAAAACGCTGAAAGAAGCAACATCCAGTCCTCAGTAACTTCCATGTCCCAAATGGCATCAGTTCCAGTGGAGTTGATTGTTCAACAGTTAGCCTCACTTCCACCTGCATCACTGACCCAGTTTCCACTAGTCACAGCTTTTTTGCAAGAGACATTGTCTAGCTTGTCAAATCAAATGTTATCCCATGCACCAGTGGTTATGGAAAATCCAGTGCAGCAGCAGCAACAGCAGTATTCCACAGCGCAACTGTCATCTTTTGGCTCAAATGGACAGCCAATGCTGCCACCGAGTGTTCAAGAAGAACATATTCTTCACAAGAAGTTTGCACAACAGCCGACAACTGTGTCATCGCTGCCACAGATAGTGCCACCAATGAATTTAAATCCAGATCCCTGGGTGACCCATGACATGCCTGGTGATTTTCAGTTTAGTGGTAAAGTGCCAGTGTTGACTAGTGTAGATCAAAGTTTTTTCAAACCCCAGTCAAATGTGCACACAGTTACCAATTCACTGCAGGAAGAGGGCCCAAATTTTTGTAAAATGACTCCTCCGTCTGTAGTTCAGGGACCACAACATAGTCTTCCACAGGCACTTTGTCATCAACCAGCTGGTAGTTTAGTGCCTTCCGTATGTCAACCATGTGATGGAATGACTGTGAATGGGATGGCGTCAGCAGAAAACCAGCGTATGTTAACGGATTTGAAGCGTTTACTTGTTGGTTTTGGGATTACACCAGATGTTGCAGAACAGGCTATAAATCTCTATCCACATATGCTTAACATGAATTTCTTGTCGGGCAGCTCAGGTTTGTTTAGTTGTAATCCTTTGAACCCCTCTCTTGATTCGTCAAGCCATTCGATTCCCCCACTGGCACCAAGTGAACCTTGTCTTGCACAAGAGTTGTCATTTCATATACCCAGTGCTGAGACAATACGTGAACAGCAGACTAACATTCAGATGAATGGTTTGTGTAGTCATCTGGAGTTGGAACCATCACCTTGTTCTGTTGAATCCTGCCCTGGTTTGGAGCAAGGTTTAAAGTTGTCCAAGTCTGGGATTGGCATAAATGTACATGGCAGATCAGCAGTGGTTATTGGGCCTCCAAGCCCTTTAAGAAGCAACAGTCCTCTACCAAAGGGAGTGGGCTGTGCTTTCTGGAACATCTTATCAGCACAAGAAGCTGGAACGTGCCAATTACCATTTTTGTCTGGAAGTGACTCTGTTACCAAAACAAAAGTTGGGGCATGTGTAACACCCATGCTGTTTTCAAATTTGATTATTACAGAGCCCTGCCTGGATGCTTCCAGGAATGAAGCTTCCAAGGAAGTTAATGCATCTGTGTCAGAAGTAACAAACAATTCTAGACTGGAGGTGAATGCAAATCAACAGAAAGTAAATGCTAAGCAAGATAGTACAGAATTAGCTGACGCCGAAGTCGCTTTCTGCCTTGGTGAAGAGTTTCCTCATGGAACAATGTCGTTGAGTAGTATGTCCACTAGCTCCTCCTCTCAGATTCACTCGTCTGTGGAACCAGTGTTAGAAACTGATAAAGTGGAATTTTATGAAGTGCAGAAGTATGAACAGAACCTGAATTCAAAAAGTTTACAGACTGCGATGCCTTGTGAGACTGAAACGTCATTTGGTCGTCAAACGTTGCTAGGAAGGAGGGATTGTTCGTTTACTTCATCGGATGGATATTTTATTGACAGTCCATTAACTATGGATGAAGTGGATGGACAACAGACAACACGTGTGAGTTTTTGTGCTTATTACATATGAGCATATTTTTTCTGTTATTTCATTTATTACTATAAGGAATTAAATTTCAAGAGGTACTTTTTATTAAGAAAACTTCAGAAATTAACTGTGTCATAGGATGGGACATGTTGAACTATTTAGTGTTGTTGAAACAGATGAATATTATTTAGCATAAAGAATGCGAAACTGTAGTAGATGTATGGTATAGTATGGTATCTGGGAATTTATAAAGCGCCTCTCACAGTGCGAACTATTCAGAGGCGCTCTCGGCGTGTGAGCCTCGTGGAAACGGAAAAGACAACACAGAGAGAGAACCGAGCAAGTAGAGTCTCGCGCAGTATCGAGGGAAGAGAGTTCCATAGGGATGGACCCATGAAAGCGAGACAGCCTGGGCAGACTACACCCAGGGAACGAACAGATCAAGCCGATTCAGAGAACATATGGGTCGATGAGAGGAAGCAGATGACTTCAGTTAGTAGTTGGGTTTGTTGCTCTCTTTGAGTTTGTTCATCCTGTCATGAAGTTTACATGTGTACACCTCTGCATTCAGCACTTGCTTAGTTGATGACTGTTTTTGCTCATGTGCTTTGAGATTTCGGTATGTACAGTATTTTTCTTGTTCTTTTTTTTAAAGAAATGTGTTGAAATAGATGACCAGCCAGCTCGTTCACACCTTCAAGGACAGTTGAAGCAGGATTTGTTTGCCGCTAGTATCAATGGATATCCTGCTGCCATCAAAGACCACCCTTTATGTGCCTTCTACCTAAAGTAAGTAAAACTTGAGAAGTTATATGTGTGAAATGTTGCTTGTTATCGCTGAAGGTTTTAGGAGGTGTCTGGAAATTGTTATGTAAGCAGGTGTTGGTTTATAGCTGAGGAACTAATCATTATGCTAAGTAGATTACTATTAACTGTCATATTCCTTTCAAATTTAAATCCTTGGGGGATGCTTGTATGTACGTATTGATCATCTACTCCACATCGGTACACACATACGGGGTAGGCACATACATACACTTGAACATTTATATTATAATGTCATTGTTAACCATTCCTCAGGTGTGCATTTTGTTAGTTCTCTTGGGTTAATCATAGAAATGCAAAAAACTTTGCTTCAACTTGGAAGAGAAGTAATTACAGTAGCATGTATTACCATGCTCTACTAATAAAGCACTGCATTCTTTGGTGCTATAGCTGCCAAAGTGAGCACTGAAATTGCGAAATCAGTATTCTATAGTTCTATGTAGAACTATAGAACTTGTGCATCAAAAAGCACTGTGTGGTGGACTACATCAGAGACTCATTCAGTGCCTGTTTGACAGAATTTTTTTTATAGTAGGTTATCAATCTGAAAATTACTTTAGTTACTGAAATAAACTTGCAACAGAATCTCTATGTTAGGCAGTTCTGCAAGTGGTTTCCAGAGACAGCATTGTAACAAGTTCCTTCTGTAGCTAGAGGTTTCCCAGTAGCCACCTCCAATTCGAGAAAGAGCATTTAAATAATCCACTACTTTTTGATAATAACTGCTTACTAAAAGTGCAGTCAACTGCAAAATGATGTTTTTATATTGCTTTGGTTTAAAAATGGTGTCAAATAACAATAAGTAACATGGAATAATGCCATTATGCCACAAATAATGAGGTCCAAGATCATACAAAGTGATTATCTGTTCATCTTCGTAAACTGTCCTACTTACTAAGCTCTGTACACCTTTAAATGTTTTACATAGTAGTTAACAATGTCTGAACTTGTTTCTTTATGTGGAAATGTGTGATCCACAATTATGGAAACATGGGCAGTTGTTAGTACTGTCGATACATGTAATTTCCTGGTACCTGTTGATAATGTAGAAACAACCTATGATAGCAATAAGAATAGTAATTTTGTAAATCATCTGGCATAGACAATTCAGTGTGGTTGTTTTCCAAGCACTTTCACTTTGTCCTGACTGGACAAGTAGCTTCTCATCAGATGTAGTTTCTAAGCTTAAATAACTTTCTAAATCCTGAGAGATCACGTACCTTAGGAAAAAATAATAAAATGGGTTTGGAGATTACTGCATAATAGTTTTTAATAATTATCGTAATAATATTGGTGAAATGGTTTTCAGCACTGTTGACAATAATGTTTAATAATTGGGACAGTGTTTGGAAATCCAATGTGTTGTAATGCCATAACTAATACATCCATATATGAACATATAAGTTGCTTTAATCTTTGCATTGGCTTCCTGTTCAGCAAAGAATTAATTTCAAATTGGGGCTAATAGTTTATAAAACTTTTGAACTCTGTCTGGCCACCCACAATGCTTAAAATCAGTTCTTGTTCACCAGACTTGTCATCATTCAAGGAAGTCATCTGATTATCTTTCTGTGGTCATACCTAAATCAAGAACTGTTCTTAGTGAATGAGCTTTTCGGTTGCTCGACCTGCTGTTTGGAACTCTCTCCTTGTGTCTCTGTGCGTTCTGCTCAGTCACTTGTATCATTTCATTCTCTACTTAAAACTCACCTCTTTCAACTTGGTTCTCCACCATAGGCTGTCTCTCTCTGTCTTATGGACTGATCTTCTGGATATTGACCTGATTATGGCTTGGTTTTGGTGTGCCATCAGTTGATGCCTTGTGCCTAATTACAGTTACATGATTATGCAAAGATCATTTTAGCAAAAACTAGTTTACCATGTTGATTGGAGATTGTGATAGAGAATTATTACAATTAATGTTCTGCTTTGTTTAATTCCAGACATCCAGAGCTGCTTGAATACTACAAGGATTTGATAGATGAAAATTTGGGAGAAATATTGGACAAAGTAGCAATGAAGATAAATGCAGATATAATGGGTGAAAACAGTGAAGCCAGGTTTGATGTTGGAGATGTGCAGCAAATTGTGTCAAATCGAAGTCTTCCAGATCTTCAGTTGCTGGGTCGCACATTTTCAAGTGAAGATATATTCAGAACAACAGTGGACTCCTGTAAACCTGGCAACTTGCCCAGTGCAGGTTCATCAAGTGTTAGGGCTTCAATGACAAGCAGTAATTGTATGCATAACCAGCAGACTGTAGACAGTAAGGCTGTACTGACAGACCTTTCAAACGAGGTGTCCAGGTGTGAAAGCCTTTGTAAGAGCGATATATGTCCAGTTTCTTCATTAGGTGGACAAACCCTGGCTTGCAGGATGCAAAAGGATCACAGCCGTTTGCCAGACAATATGCTAGATGGCAGCCTCTCTCATGTTCAGAGCTCACCTGGTCTTCTTGAGCTGGGTTTGTCTAGAACACAAGCGGAGATCTTTCAGAAAGACATCATGCAATGGACTGCTACCGAATCCCAGTCAAGTCGTAGGTTTAGCATGCTCAACACAAGTAGTGATCTGTCTGGTGATTCAGTCATGTTTAATCCCACAGTCGCTCGTTCCTTACCTTCGTCAGAACTGGTGATGGCACAGCTAGAAAAGTTACTTCCTGGACAGTCACAGCTAGGTGAGGCTTTGTCTTCAACAACAGGGAATGCTGCCACAATTGAATACTGGTCAAGTATAGGTACTCAGAATATCTTGTCTCTTATGCGGGCTGGATCAGAACAGCAGACTATTTCAAGTGGAATTCGATCAGAGGTTGAGAAACTGCTTCATGAGTGCATGAAGCACTTTCATCAGAGATCGTGCAGCTTGGACATTGCTGAACCTGAACTTGGAGAGCCATGCGAGTCTTTCAGTGCATCTAGTATGGAGACCGAACAAAACAGTGGTTTTTATCGAATGAAACTTGACGAAAATAAATTTTCTGCCATGCAGTCACCACTGCCAACTAATACATCGTGTGCCCAAGGAGAATCATCTGCTGCACAGGCCAGGTACAGCGCTGTGCCAACTGCTCTAAGGTCACCTCTACCTGATGTGATTGGACGCTTAGAAGAGGAGTTCGTTAATTGCAGACAGCAAGGACTCGGGGTTAGCAAGTCGGCTGGGAATCTGCGTGCAATGGAGTTGGCCTCGGATGTTAATTTTGAAAAGCAAGCCAGACATGAACTCCAATCTGCTAATACTGAACAGCGTGTTGCTTGCTTATCACCTTGTGAGGAGCAAAGTGAGCATACTCATGGAAGCATGCAGCACCTAGCTAACCATCAGACATGGCCGGCACTGTATCAGCAATCTGTTGTTGGAGTTGATCAGATGCAACACCAGTCCACATTACAGATTCAGCAGCATCTTGCCAACTTGTCTTGCTGCAAAATAGGTCCAGCCAGTGATGTGGACCCTCTGAATTCCTGTTCCAAGTGTTGCAGTTCGGTAGATGCCAGGATGTTGCAGCAGCAAGGGGCAGGTGGCCAGCCGAGTGCTGCTGGACTGGCCACTGCTTTGGCGGCTGAACAGTGGCAACAGCACCAGTTGGCCAGCTTGCATTTGGCATGGAAAGATGCGGTCGAGAAACAACAGCTCGATAGGCTAAGACAGCTGGAGATGATTCAACTACAGATGGAGCAAGTAAGTCTGCTTAGTCAGACAGGTTCAGAACTGCATTCTGGTTCTTCTATGTCTTACAGGACTCTGCCAGGAGGTCTGGTGCAAAATTCCCATCAGGTTAGGACAGTTCAGGTGGTAAACCAAGAGGATGCGTTGACTCTCAACGGATTGAGCTGCAGGACAGAGTCGAACCGGGGTTTGCTGGTTTCAAATGACATCGGAGGATTGGCACCACTGCAGTTTCCATATGTGCAGATGCCATCAGAAATGCAGAGGCGACAGAGTGTACCGATGCCGTCAGAAATGCAGAGGCTACAGAGTCTACCTCTAAGAAGGACGTCACAGCGAAGTCTGCAAATGTCTCCTGCTTTTGTTGGGTCGGTGGACCATCTTCACGATCTGTTGACCTCCATGAGATGCTGTGGAAATGAAGATTCAGGCCAGTCAATGAACAGCTGGGTAATCGGTGATCCCTCTATCAATGACCAGGTAGATGGGCTTTCTTCCACCTGTCCACCTTTTGGCCATCAGTCACAACTGAGCAACCTACAGAATCAGATGTTTGCCTCCAGCGGCAGGCTTTTTCCGTTCGTGCCGTGTGTCGACCACGTACCACCATCTCACTTGATCAACAGAAGCTGTTTGTTGGCACCTACGAACCACCAGGTGCAATGCACGAATCTGGCACAGCAGCAGCAACTGCAGCATCATCAACAGTGCCTTATACAAAGGCAACTACTCCTACAGAATCTGCATAGTCTTCCAGAGACTTTGCCGTTGCAGTGCAACATGCTTTCAAATCCGCTCTTGTCAAAGTCAAATTCGAATGTCAAATCAACGTAGTAGTGTTCATTCCATTTCAGTCTTGCATTTATGCACGTGCTGAAAATGTGCTTCAAAATTAAAGTTCTCTGTTTAGTAACTTTAGTTTTGTCATTCCTTTGAAGTAGAGTCGATAGCTCTAGCTCTTTGGTGTTAACTTGTAGTGCAAGTTCCGATATGTGCAAATGAAAGCATTATAGTTTTTGTGATATATCATGACACCATTATTTAATGGCAGAGTTTGGATGTTATAAAAACGGAAATGTTTTTCTTTTCATGCACTGCTTGACTATGTTTCTATGGGTTTGGAGAAGTGTGTTCTTTATAGGCACAAGTTATTTAACACTCACTGACCACAAACTTGCGTTTGGTTATTTTCTTTGTCGTGGTTCTACAAATCGAAGCTTAGTTTGAGTTAGGGTAATGGTAGTTTGTAGTACTATGAATTAGCTCCAGATCTTGTCCAGCTATGTTTGTTGCTTTGCCAATAACCAAACATGATTCCAGCAGCTTTGTAGCCCTGTTGCTAGAGCGGAATATGTGAACAACAGAATAGGCAAAACAATAACTTTGCATCTCTCCATGTGGTGCATTGTCATTAAAATGTGCTCAGATGCAGTTGCGTACTGTGTCTGTTGTCATTCTTCTTTGGTTTCAAGAAGCATATCATCAAAACTCTCAACCAATGCTTTTTATGGCTTTGACATTCTAACAGCGAGCTGCTTTAATCCCCTGTTACTTTTAGTACACTCTCCTCATTAAAGTGTTGTGGGCTTTCTGCTTCTCAGGGTCTCCTGTGAGCTTTGTTATGGTATCTTGTGTCCTTTTGCTTTCAGTATGTCCTTCCTGTTGGTCTTTTTGGACAGAATGTTTTGTTTCCTGCACTACTGTGGTTCCTGCACATACAACACAGTTCTTATTTTGGTTTTCTATTGGCCATATTTTGTTCTCCTAAAATGCTTTCCTTGATCTTCTATTTATTATTTGCTCAAAGACGTTTCATCTCGAATAAGTGAAGAACATGCTTACCTTTTGCGACCAATTTTACATTCCTCTGGTTTGTAAATTAGGAATACTTTTCGCATATGGTCTGTACTGATGATATGATGTGTGCAAATTCTAGTCTAATGTTCTTGTTGAATGAAAGGTAACAATGGTGTCCATGCAGTTACTTTCAGCTCACTGATACAAAGTGCTATTGCTTGTAAGCTATTGCATTTGCTGCAAGGACTTAAATGTGCTCTAGTAAATTGATTGAGCCTAATTTCTTAACTGTTTTGTCGAACAAATTTGCTGCAGTTCAGTAGCTATTAATCTATCTGCTTTGAATGATAAAATAAGTAGTTGATCATTTATATAGTTAGTGCTTGGAGACGTCTATGCTATATTTGTCCCTGTGTGTCCAACTGTGTAGGGCTTAATGCCAAACTCGTTCAATTTGTTTACAGATTAAAGCATGATTAGACGTTCTCCTTGGTTATCAACCTGTTCATTAGGCTTTAATGGTTCACTTTGTAACATCGCTTGTGTGCTGTAATTTAGTGATATTTGAACGATGTTTTGGATAGTGTGTACATGTATGTAAATTGGACTTGATTAAATGGCTAAAGATTAACAATTTTGTGCTTGGTGAGATTTTAGTGCCAGTAGCGTTCATCTTTTGAAAGTATTCCTTGAAGTTTAACAAAATAGATTTTTGATTTTACATGGTAGTCTTAGATTAACAAGGGAACAGGTGTTCTTGCTTGCTCATTGATAGTAATTATAAGCTGCTACTTCATGTCTGGTATTTGTCAGAAGTTGAGTTCTTCTGGCTGTGTATTATTGTATTCCTTTTGTTTTCACCTGAACCAAAGCACATTGACGACATTGGATGTGCTTTGGCATCCACAACCTTTTCTGTCGGCTTCTATATCTTTCAGTTCAACCATTGTCAAGAGTTCATTGGTTAGTGTCTTCTGTTCTGTATTTGGTAAATGTGCTCCAATGTAACTTAATTAATTGAGATCTAGTAACCTGAAGGTCATGGAGAGTTGTGAAATGTGCATCATTCTGTGAGGACTAATATTGACAAAGTCTTCCCAAAGTGTAGTTTTAGTCTGAAACTGAAAACTATGCTGGCAAATAAACAAATGTAATGTTTATCTTTAGTTTTGGTTGAAATAAGTGTTGCAGTAATGGTTTAAATTTAGCTAAGACTTACTTTGTGACATACAATTTGTTCATTCGAAATATTGCCAGATTTTCAAGACTTGCGTTTAGCATGTGTGTAAAGAATGCCAGCTGAATGTAATGATTTCCGCCAAAGACCATTTCAAAATACATGTACTAAGCTGTAACTTTCACCGGATCTACACTGCTATGTTCGATATTGATGTATTGTCAGTTGGTGCTCTTGTCAAGTACACCTGCTACGATTAGCATAATATCGTGCTTCCTTTGTGCTTTGCTTAGTTCAAAGATGTTCTGTGTGATGTAATATTAATGTAAGTAGACATTTATACAGCACCTTCTGTGAGTTTAAGTGGAAAGGACTTCACTTAACAGTCGCATTAATGTGATCTCGGTGTGATGAAAGTTTCTTGTCTGTTGTGGTCAGACGTCATCGACAGCTGGTTTTTTATTCGATAGTCTACCAACTGTATGTCACAAAAGTGGAGCATGTTTGTTTACTCAGTTCTGACAAATTTTCAATACAGGGTGGGTGTTTTTGGAGGTTTTAAAATTGCTGAAGTTTGGATAAGAATGTAAAAATGAGAAATTAATTAAATATTTGATTATGTTAACTGTGGTGTTTGCACAAAGAACTGTAATCCAAATTGTTTATCATTTTCTTTAAAATTTTGATTGTCTTGGTGAAATTACAGACATGCTGTAAAATAAAGTGAGAAGACAAACTTAACAAGTGGTGTCGAATTTTCTGGTGCAGTTGAGGTTGCTTGTTGTCTTTACTCCTACTGATGGACTGTAAATATGTTATTAACGTGGCTAGATTGTGAATCTATGGCAAAAATGATAGTCAAATCCTAGGCTATGCATTGCACACTAATTACTAATAGTACAGTATGTCCTAATCTTTTTGCTATTTTCAGTTTATCCTAATATTGCCACAAATCATAGAGGTAACACTGCAGCCGTTATTTTTATAAGAAGTTCGTATGCTCCGACAAATTGATGTTGTTGATGTAGTTAATGATGTAGTTAACCTGCCCAATTACCTACATCTGTTGTCACTTGGCGCCCTTTGTGGGCACGGATGCTGGTTCACATAAATGCTGGTTCACATATTGATGGTGGCTTGTTAACAGTCCGCACTAGGGAAGGATCTCGCATGGTAAATTCATTGAAAAATAAGCAGGGTTGAAGCCATAGAACTTTTAAAACATACCATAAACGATGTCCCATATAAAAATGTTGATTTATTCATGAACAACTAATATTACGCACAATCGCACATACAGACAGTGGTGTCATATTTGCATTCAAAAACAGTCTCTGCTATATGCTTGCATGTGTGGAACACCATGCACTCCTATTCAGCAATCCATGAAATGACCATGGACAACTTAGTTAATTATTTTGCTCCTTTGCCTCCAGCGCCAAAAATTATAGAATAGCATCAGATTGCAAAAAGTAAATGCTGTACACTAGCAATTCCTGTGATGTGCTGGACTTTTGGATTTGTCTTGTTGCTGGTTGAAGAGAGAGTATAATTAAGAGAAGAAAATCAAAATTGTTCAGCATGTCCTGCTATGACAGCATACAGGATATTAATCGTAAATCTACGAATGCATCACAAAAATTCATAGCACCAAAGAGATGCATTCTGTGTACTCACCAACAAACAGTAAACGTATTCAACAATATGCACACATGTACAAGTCATCAAGCGAGCACTAATATAATTATGCATGTGCTAAGGGATCGTCCATAAACAATGCCTGTTGTGAGGGGAGGGAAAAGCCATTCCACTGTGGACAAGGGGAGGGTTAGAACCAGTGGACATCTGCTTCTAAATTTGATATGTAGTTTTTTCACTACAACCTGTACTTTAAACACAAACTCCAATCAGATGGCAGGTTACTGCATTAGTAATGTTCCATTGCAGACAGGTCAATAATAAAGGGGAAGGAGGGTAAGGCCAAATGCGGACAAGGGAGGAGGAGTAAAAAGTAGGCCTTTTTTGCAGACTCCTTTATGGACAACCCCTAACGGGCATTTCAAATTCAACAGAATTGCATCATTGGCACTAAAACTGGTTTCATCCCTGATGCCAACAAAATTGCAGCCTACTCACTCATTAAGCTTTACTTTCTGAATCAGCCAACCAGTCATAGCCAATATTGTTACTCAGACACTCAGGTCTTTGATTAATCTAACCAATCATAGCTAGTGTTGTTACCTATTCAGAGGATATTCTCAAACTACAGTATTGTAATCAGACATTTGCCCCAAACACTAACTGGTCATGGCAATCACTGTTTCCCACTCGAACTCAGAATATGCCAACCAATCATAGACAAAATTTTACTCCATCACTCCTTAAACTCTGGTCTTTAAAGCATCCAACAAAATCGATCCACTTGGTGTTGCTCATTAAACTTTAGTTTCTGAATATCCAAAGTCAAAGAGCATGGCCGTTACTCTTGTGGGTGAAGCATTGACCAAAGTGGCCGTTGTCGCCCGGGCAGTGATTGGCCTCCTCTCTCGCTGATGATCGTAGTTCTCGGACTCAAGTTCGCTGTGGTTTGGAACGCCAGTGAATGGATGGCTGTGCTGGTCGATCTGAAGATAGGCTGTCGTCTGTGTCCACTGCCTTGTTGACCCGCTGTGCACTCGGAGGCAATGAAAAAGTGTATTGCCAATTACGTGCACGGTCAGCATTATTGCTACCAGTATAAAGAGATAACGGAGGATCGTGAAGACCACATTGGCAATGCTACTGGCAAACTGCTGAAAAGCTACTGCCATCTGCCTTTCATACGTTGAAGCTGTGAACTCTGCAACATCACCAACATACATAAATGTACATGTATTAGGAAGTATTGTATCGCATTGTATTGTACACGATAGGCGGACGCTTTTCCAATAGTTATTGGACAATCCTACAACCCAACACTAAGGTCTTTGCTGCATTATGGAAGTCCTAACCTGGAGTACAAAAAGACGAACAGAGACAGTCATGAAAGATAAATGCACATGCAAGAACCTGCCAGGACAGACTTTTTCAATCTCTTTGAGCATCATTCCTGAAGTGTAAATGAATACGTCATTGTCAACAAGCTTCATTTAGGCTAGCATGGAACATCTTTGAGAGGTGGCTCAGTGGTACGTTCGGCGCCTTGTGACCGGAGGGTTGCAGGTTCGAATCCCACTCTAGCCGCTGCGTACGGACCTTGGGCAAGTCCTTCACTCGCGATTGCTCGCGGCGCTTCGGCGTGAAAACTCTGACACAGTATCAATGCTGTAGTCGGGAGCGCCTCTGAGTAGTAGTAGACTTCAAGAGGCGCTATAGAAATATCCGAAATAAATAAATAAATACCTGAAAAGATGCTGTATAAATGTTTCGTTAACAGATCTAAAAGTATGAAAACTTAAATAAGCTTAAACCGGTTTGAGCAATCTCTGGCAGAACAAGATGTACTTTCATAGAATTGTAACTACACCAGAGTAATTATAACATGCTTAATTCTAAAACAAATTCTGACATAAAGCAGCCATGTCATGGATCCCAAACCTAGTTCAGCTATATAAAATTACCTTGTTATAATTTGGTCTCATTATAAGGCCATTCTTGATATGGCTCCCAAAGCCAGCATGAGTTTCTGATGTACCTATGAAGTCGCTGTTGGTAATGCATCATTAAAGATATACATTAGTCTACTTAGTGCATTATTAAGTTTTTTTTTATACAACTAGTGTATTCTAAACGCTTTCATTTGCAAAAACCAGTTACACTGATTACCTATGTACAGGCGTGGTTCTAGGGGTAAAAAGTTGCACGGCAGCATGGGAACGTCTAAGTTCTGTAAAGGCACTTTAATGTCACAGTTCCTTCCGCTGGTCGGAATGTGTAGTTGGTGGAATGCACAAGTCTCTCGGATGTAGTTGTCAACAAGCCATTTCTGTTCTGAAACCACATTTAGGCATGCTTCAGCCGACAAAAAGTTCTAGACATGGTGAAAAACAAACTTTCACTGTAAATTCTCCTGTCTACAAATTACGTGTAATTTTCGACCAACTTCTGAACATATCACTCATCTTTCCCGCTCTTGTTTCATGCATATCCGTGACCTTCACAGAATCCACCCCATACTCTACTTCTAAACTGCATCTACTGTAGCTACATCCACAGTCCATGTTAAACTTGACTATTGCAACTTGCTCGTCTTGAATATAGACACCACCCAAATAAACCACATTCAAGCTATCCAGAATGCTCTCGCTTATGACATCACTAAAACCCCCAACACTAGCACATTACTCTTGTCTTCAAATCACTCCACTGGCTTAAAATATCTGAATGAATAGAATATAAAGTTATATCATTCACCTACAATACACTTCAATCCTCACAGCCCTCCTATCTCTCTCAGCTGTTCACTATCCAACCACGTTGCTCAACACATTCATCTTCCACCCAAACACTTCTCTGCCCTTCCATGACCTCATCGCTAAAATTTGAGAATCGCTCCATAGATATATCTGTTTCACGTTTCTGGAATAAACTCCCACCAGTATTATGACAAATATCTGATCCATCCAGTCTTGTTGTCAAGACCTCAAACCTCAAGACCAAGACCAGGACCAAGACCTTGAACCTCAAGACCAAGACCAAGACCTTGAACCTCAAGACCAAAACCAAGACTTTGAAACTCAAGACCAAAACCGAGAAAAAAAAACAAAAAATCACAACCATATCCAGACTTCTATTCCTTACTAAAAAAATTGTTAAATCGGACTACTCGCTATTTTAATTAAAGCATGAATCTTTTATTTTATTCAAACGAAACAACTCCAAATGCAGAGTGCAGAGATTCCCAATTCGTATTTACAAAAGTCTCATGCGAAATGTTATTCCAAATGCCTGTTGCATTTTATAAAAACCAATTCGCTCAGAATTTTCTGACCAAGACGTGACCTGTGGAGGCTGTGGGCCTCATAAAAATTCTGCCATGTGAAAAATACGTTCTGCAGTGCTGAATACACTGGCACACAGAGCAGCTTTTCAAGTACCGGATGTAAATGTACAAATTGTGAGTCTGTTTTGAAATCATTCCATGATAAATAACCGGAAGTCAAAACAAATGTCCAAAACAACAGTTAAGCCTCACTCCTCACACTCACACCTTGTAAATACTAAAGCAATAATGTATTAGTAATTATTGGATATTTTTATTAAATCCTTGCGTTTTGTTAAATGACTGTTAATATTTTCAAAAGTCTTGGTCTTGGTCTTGCAAAACCAAGACCAAGACTTTGAGCCTCAAGACCAAGACCTTGAACCTCAAGACCAAGACCTTGAACCTCAAGACCAAGACCAAGACTTTTTAAAACGAACTCGAGTGCACTCGAGACCAAGACCTTGGTCTCGAGGACAACAAGACTGGATCCATCCTACAAACTCACCAAAACCTCATCTCCTGCTATCTCTCCACAGGACTTTCACTCAAAACTGAAAACACTGCTCTTCCTGGGCCATCATTTTTCCCCTTACCTCTCTCGTCGCTTCAATTCTAAACCCCATCCATGTCTGGCTGTCTGCCTGCCTGACCCTTTGGATCTTAATCTGGAACCGATTTTGACCCATATGCCTATCGATTTTGTTTTGACTGAGCGCCTGTGAATAAGCTGGTTCCCGTGACTTGGCTTTTTTGGGCAGTGTAAAAATCTTGAGATTACGATTAATGCTAGCAACAGTGTACACAATCCAACAAGGCAAGTGTATTTAATAGGTTCTTCTAAAAACAGCAACACCTACCCAGATTGAAGTACAGCATAATGCTCTTGAGACTGGCTAGCTCTGAATGCATCTGATTCTCGTATATCCTTATCTGATCAGTGATCTGCTCAGCCTGCTCAGTCACAAACGAGCTGCTCAGATTGGCTTGAATAACAACTGGACTCACAAAAGCCCCAAAGATGTTGTTGTCGATAAGAGCATCTGCCTCAAGAAATGTCATGCACGCCTTGAGTAAAAAAGAAAGGAGCACCATCAGCATTGTCATAACTACAAGATGGGGAACCAGTCTGCTTCTAACAGCTGTACTGAATATGCAACGCGCTGTCTGACATCGCTTGCCGTTGGTTCCTGGGGATTTGCTGTCATGGTAACAGTCCTGATCTGTGCCACTCGAGTCGTTGTACCTAGAAAGTAAAACTGAATTATTAACCACAATGTATATGTTCTCATTCCAGAGATAGCATATTGAGAATTTATCCATCATTTAAAAGAAAACTATTATTAATCAAATTTATTGCTGGCTTGAAGACAGATCTGAACAAGTTAATTTTTATTGCAAGATTTTGTTAAGATGTATTCTTTGTTAAAGCACTTATGGGAAACCTTATAAATAAAAACAGTTACATCAATTAATGGTTGTCATTGATGATACAAAAAAAATACAAAAAAATTGTTAGCTTGAACACTGAAACAAATCACACTTAAATATACTACAATATATTTCACAACAATTTGTAACTACAGTACTATGAAACTCAAAGACATTGGAACCAGAAATCATCAAGTCAGGCATGTACTCTGGATGAAAAAGAACCTAGCATTGAAAATGCCACTGATTACTAAACAGACAGATCAGATCATTTTTGACTCCCTATAAATGCCTTATTCTCCCTTGGCTGGGAACTTGTCAGAAACAAAATCACAATCAAACAGAAGTAGAATTAAATCCAGTTAAGTAATACCTGATACAAGCATATTGATCACCAACTGTCTCCGCTGATTGAGGAAATTCTTCCTTCAAATGACGTTTGTCTTTCTGGCTTATTAGATGGTTGGTAGATATCTGCTGTCCATTTCCAGGTGGAGAATCCTTCTTCCTGTAGATCAAGCGATCGCGTGGCATCGGCTGCTGGAGCCGAGCGTACAAAGATTTTGCACAACAATACGTACGACACATACGATGGCTCATTAGAAGCACATCCAGAACAATGCAGATCAGCCACAGCAAACCGGAGCCAATAATTTCGATTGAATCTTGATTTGTCATGGAAAGACGAGTTTCTTGAGGTAGATTAGTGACCGCAATTTTCTCACTAGCTAATATCCGTTTCGTATCGGTGGAGTCTCCGAAATAGTACGTGCCAAAGAAATGAGTCGAGTCAAAGTGGTCGAGCTGAGGATGAAAAGGCATGTTGGAAAAGACGTCAGCATCACAGTGTAGGTTTGCACGCGTAATATTCACATCAGGAAAAGCTGGAAGAAGATTGGGATACTGGAAATAGAACCTGAAATAAATAAATCCATTAGTCCCTTTTTACCAATAAAACCGGAGATACAAAAATCAGTGCCTTTTTCACCACTTAATTATCTGATACAAACAAAGAAGGTTATTACATGAATATTGATTTTGCTTCTATTTTTACAAAATGATGAGACATCAACTAAATTTAAAATTGTCCTAATAATAAATTTTTGATTGAAAGCTTTTACAAAGTAAAAGTATCCACTACATGTTTGAGTATTAATTATAATAAAATAATTGTCTTTACTGAGATTTCTTAGCTCTTCAAACTATTTGTCAAAATATTAAAATTCTTTAACTAATTTTAATATGATCATTAATTTACAAGAAATTTACATCAGTTCGCAGAAGTATTAAAGCACCTAACATTCCCAAATTCATAATCTTATAATTACAAATAGCTTGCTGTAATGTAACGAAATAATCTAAATAATAGTTTAAAAATTTCATTTCCTACTGCTCCCAAAACTTTGTACTCCACATCCGGAATTCCTCCACTTCTTCAATCTCGAGGAACATAGAGAAATCCACCTCATCGCCAGTTAATTTATCATACTCGAGCGAAGGCTTCTGAATGATTGGCTGTGAAGCGTTGAACAGCCTTTGTGCGAATGCCATCCATTCAGACTCGTAAACTGACCGAAGGTACTTCCTGTAATGAGTATAGAGAGGAAACAGTCCAGCACTGAGTTTTGTCTTGTATCCGATGACAAAACTGTCTGCAGAATCCGCGTAATGAAGAAACTGCACCCGAGTTTCGTTGACAATGAGGTAGCTAATCGAATTTTCTGGACCATACATGTAGGCTAAATGGTTTTCATAAACCAGCGTCTCCATCAGCCTTGATACGCCAATCATAAGGTCACCTGAAACAATTATTAATCATCATTAAATTATTTACCCACACACACTCACACATCTTACATATATATTATATATATACATGTATATATTATATATATATATATATTATATATATGTATATATATAATTCTTAATCAGATTCAAAGGCGAATGTAGATTCAGACTCTTAACGTCAATGGCATATTGAATTTACAGATTCAAGTGCAATTATTTTCATTCATACTTAAACCTCTAATTATTTGTTCAAAGTTGGTCAGACAGAGTCTTTATCGTGAATGTGTTTGGCACTGACAAAACCATAAAAAAGAAAATGTAGCCTCTGAGAAATTCTTCAGGAATGCTCTTTTACAAAACAATACAAGGATAATAGCTTAAAATTAGTAATGGCACTACATCATGTTTGAAATAATATCGAAAGTCATAACAAATGTATAGCTTCACGCTAAGCAAAGAAAGACAGAAGACAAACCGATATAATTGGAACATGACGTTTGGCGTTCATCCACCAATCGCTGATAGCGTACAATCTCCGCCTGAATCTCTCGCTCAATTTCTGCTGAGATGTTTGCCAACATGTCTGCCTGTTCCAGCTGGAACTGTGAAATCCTCGACAGAACAGCAATGTCGTGTTTAGTCAGGAAAAGAACTCCCAAAGACAGTGCCGTGATCGACATGAATAAACTGTACACAAAGCGCGTTACAACGTAAGTTGTTGTAAGGCATATCTGCCTTGATACCATCTGATGCAGTCTTTTACCGCTCAGTGCCTGGTCAGCGTTTCCGAGCAACAGACCATCTGCGTTTTCATGGGAGAACTTTGAACGCTTTCGGTGCACACACGCGCGAACAAAAAAGGACATTACGATGGAGTACGCAGTTATGATGCCGATGACGAGAAAGATGATCAAGGACACGGGTTGCTGAGGGTGAGTTTCCGAGCGAATGTCAGAATGCGATTCAAGGGTTGTATGATGCTCGCTGCCCAGGTGCGTTGAAAACACGGCAAATGTCTTGCTCGGATCCTGAAATGTTATGTCAAACGTCTTGTGTGCTTGCTGTCCCCAATTTGGAACTTTGAAGGTGAGGTTGAACTCTGCTGGACACACTATGAGGAGGTCATAGTGGAAGAGCTGTTCCATTTCCAGGCGATCGTTGATTGTTAAACCCAGGTAAGCCGGACAACCACTCATCTTACCTGATATCCAAACAGACATCACACAGTTTCAACTTCCATGCATCTTCATTTACTACTTTAAACCTCAAAATTCAGATAATGGTTAAAGCATGTTAAAGGTGTCAAGAATGGGAATCTAAGTTTCATGTATGTCACGCCACCTGGTGCCCACTAAGCCCAACATCGTTTCAGGATTGGTAAATGAGCACCAATGCAAGTTGGGAGGCATTCAAATAGCCGAATCTAATCTTTTAATGCCTTTAGAAATAATGTAAAATAATCATTGCTTCAAATATTTCCTTGTTGTGTCTTTGATTAAAAACCCAAAATTGCTAATAATTAATAGTAATAAAAATCATAAATATAACAATAACAATAATACATCTACCCACACAACTCAGCTCATGCAACACCTTCATATGAAAAGAAATAAGACAAATCTGTTAAGAGGTACTGAATATCTGTGAAAGTGAGCATGACTGCAAGGTCTCGAGATGCAGCGTTTGTCTCAAAACGTCTTAGCCTCATTTTCTGTTATGGAAATCAAGTGTCTTGGTCCAGGTGTCAGTCTCTGAAGTCATGTCTTGATATGTTGGATGATAAACCTTCCTTGTCTGGAACAAGGGGTCTTGGTATGTGATGTAAGGACAAGCCATAAGGTAAAAGAATAATAATAATAATAATAATCTTTTTCTTTATTAATTCAAACCGACAAACGCAGTAAGATTACATTGAGACATGACAGTACAATTATCAATATCTTAACTAAACACACATTATTGCAGCCATGCAAGGCGCCCGCCCGAGGGGGGTTGCGGGAATCGAACGACGTACTGCTACTCTCCTGCTGCTCTCCTGGCCATGAGTGTTACCACTACTCTATCCCCCCTTTTAACTTCTCTCTCTGCATATTTAAAAAACTTTTAGCATACTTGCAATATCAGCTCCAGTAGACACAGTTTTAGCCATCACTACTGATGATGACTGATGATTAAAAAGATCAAACTCAGAACTCATATCTGAGTAGTTGCTTATTTTTCTAGGGCCTACGCTTCGATTTCATTCCGTAAAGCCCCAGTCTTGGACCTCAAGTCTGGTACGTATCTAAATATGTACTTACATGGACGCTTACTATGGCACCTTTTAAGTACCTCACAAAAGTGCTGCCAAAGTCTTGCGCTTTGTCTTTTTATTTAGCTCACAGTATCTGTCCTTGGTCTCAGCCTTGATACCCCATTTGTCTTGAATTTTTAAGTCTGCACACAACAATGCCGGTCAAAATAATGCCAGTGTATTTTTTACCAACATTTCAATTTATATGTTCCAGTGTGTCAGTGCATGTGTGCCAATGTGTCAGTATGCACATGGTATATGGTATTTGTCATTCTATTCAGAACGACACAAATAAATTACGTAGACATTATTACATCTGCATAACATTCAGCTTTAAACTGACGTTACCTGTCACATGAATCAGCCAGATGCGTCCTGCAGGCGACAGTTCAACAGTGACAGAAAGCGACTCATTTGTATAGAGGAAGGGGCCATTGTCTTGGAAATAATATGGCAAAATAGATGTGTTTCCTACAAAAGTTAAAATAAAATTATTCTCCAGTGTCACAAGTTATCAGCCAAACATTTTGCTTCACAATACAATGCACACAATAAATTTTGAGAACATTAAATTTTACATGTATTTATAAATTAGAGGTGTTTTATATCGATTTTTTATGAAAGTTATACTTGAATAATCTATTCCAATTTAACCATTTTGCAGGTAATGTATGTAATATAAACACAAACTCCACTTTGTTAGAAGCTACTTTACAAAATGGAGAAAAAGTTCAAAGAACTTCTTGTGGATAACCAACAATGAAGAAATATCTGGCAAAAACAATCTTCAACACAAGGCAAAGAAAACTAATAAGTATAATTAAAACATTTCTGAAAATATTTAATTTTTAATTGAAGTTTAAATATGATTGACTGCAACAGACTGACCACATTTCATGCCATCTTCGATTCTGTTACAAACACACATAATGTCAAATTCCATATCCCAATCTGCTAAAACGTTTAATCGGTTTCAGCTTGCTTATCCACCATGGCCTTACTGCTAGTTCCTCTGGCCTATCGGACTACAACCTGTCTTTCCAGTGGATCATATTTTTTCCTATGATTTCACTTAACGCTTTAACAACGAGCTGCACTAGTTTTCCACTCACCACGCTCTCGTCGTTAAAGTGTTAAAGTAATCGCCACTGATGCAAATGGGAATAGTGCTACAGAGGTCATTCGAGATTTAATTTAAATAGCAAGGTGCGGCAAAGTCCAATCCTACCTGGAACAGTAAACCTAATGAAAGGCGGGCTGTTGACGGTCTTAAGGAAATACTGGAAAGGTTCGGCTGTATTCTGAATCAGGACGCTGACCTCCTGAACATCGGCCGGAGGCTGATCGTAAATCGGTTTAATCTTACTGATGTTTTTGTTGCAGTCATTGTTGTTAACCCATGTCGAGGAACTGTAGTCAAAAGGACGTTCGAACTGAGCAGAGGCCATAAATATCTTGTCCGATATGTCGTGTATGTCGACATGCCTGCTCTGATCGGTAACTACGGCTGAGTGAACTGTGTAGTTGAACCAACTGTTCAATTCATGACCAGTGAGAATAAAGTCATCCTGCAGATTGAGCCCGGTGTTATGCTCAACCGTAAGGTAATCGGTCTTGTATTTACCATTTTGGTGGTAGCCAAGATCGTGTGCATATATGGTCTGGTGAACCTTCGGCGTCTGGAAGCCGATGGCAGGAATCTGGATGAAGTAGAAAAGCTTGTAAAGGACGGTGACCCTATGGTGCTGAAGATGACATCGAAACTGGTTCTTGATGGTGTGGAAGACTGGCTGGATTGTGAAGAGGTATGCATCGCCTGAAGTAGAGCAGATACATCAAGCAAAACCAGCTAATAGCAGCCAGCCAAAAGGAAAACAAGTAAAAAATCATTAGCACGGACATCTAAGACCAACAAAAACATTAACATACGAGAATTTGTAGCTCAGTCTCGTCCAAAACAACCCATAAAGCAGACGTGATTATGCAGGTCATATTATCCTGCTTCAATCAAGAAACTTATTACTGTTCAATTTGACTTTTGCATTCTGACTTTAGTAAGCAAGTAAGCAAACACTGTTGCGTCGAGAATAAATGATCCTCTCAAAAACAAATTCAACCAAAAATTACATTTTTAATGGAATAACAGCATCACATACAGTGTGGCAATGAAACGTGTCGAGCTTTCTTGAGCATGGATGAAATACAATGCTTCACATTTTAGGTCATCAGCATGAAGAAACTGGATTTTGATGAAGTGGGATATTCTAGTTCTATTGAATCACATGCACTGCAATAAAACCATTTCATATAACTCATGCAGTAATCAAATGGTGCTGTGGAGCAGCATAAACTGGCTGGTTAAAAGCAATAGCAAAAGTCAATAATATACTAATAAACATAAACTTTGCTGTACATGTCAGGAAATATATTGACAATCAGCTTTAACTCTAACCCATGGCACATTCCACTGGAGCCGAAAGACATTCCTCACTCGATGCAATCTTACAGTCGATCAGATTATAACAGTCGATGAGACAACACTTCCTAACAAACAGCTCTGAAATCACATAAAAGATTCACTCAAAATTGCATAAATGGCTAATATTATTCTCGTAAACTGATAATTACTCAGCACACTTACTGCATTATTTAACATCACAACACAGCAGTTTATCGAAAAGATAAGTCGCAATCAAGAATAACAAATGTGTTCTGCTAAAAAAAATTGAAACAGAATTAATGGAATGCATTTTGCAGAAGCAGCAACACGATGAGGATGTGAAACAGGAGAAGAAGCAAAAGCAGAAGGAAAAGCAGGAGGAGGAAAAGCAGGAAGAGGAGAAGCAGAAAGAGAAGGAAAAGAAAAGCAGACCATGAAGAAGCAAATAAGAATACAATAATTATTAAGAAAACAATAATAAATAATAATAATAGAGCTTCTGCTTCTCCTGTGCCTGCTTCTCCTCCTCCTTAGCCAAAGGCTCAGATATTTTATAAGGAAATAGTAACTTCTAATGGTGCCAATGTTGAATACACAAGTCATCATTTGAAACATCCTGTGGCTCACACAGTGAAAAGCAAACGATGCAAACAGAGATTTGGAAATGTTACTGTGCTCTGTAATGAACTCCTAGAATTGAAACATGACTTTCACAGGACTTATCGATATCCACTATGTGGTGCTAATATTATTTTCACTATACCAGTTTTATTATTATTAATTATTAACTTATATCACGGTCTAAGGCATCAACCGATAGTGCACCAAAAAGTAATCAGGTCAATATCCAGAAGATCAGTTCACTAAGACATTTACATTACCAAAGCTTCCTAAGAAGAACTGACTTGAGCTCTACTGCAAGCGAAAAGATGACCACAAGCCATACCCAGTGCTTGGCAATGGTGCGAGTTTTTACACTGGTTGCATCGTATCGTAGCCGTTGTGCACTTTTTCGGTGGGAATCTGATGGGCCTCTCTTCAGTGAACGTTCGATTAAATATCTCAGACAAGAGAGCAGAATTATCAGTGCACACTATGCTGTTGGCGGCTGGCAAGAGAACATCTGGAAAAGTACCCTAAACATACATCAATTTCAGCCAATGTATATGTACAAAGCCAGAACAACTACGATCAATCATTGGTCATCAGGTCAGTCAATCACAATTCAATCAATCACTTAATGAACCAATCTATGAATCCAGACCTAAACAGCAAGCAGATGCAGGCAAAACAACCATGAGAGCCTAACAAATAACTAGCTGTCAAATGCATAGTTTTGCCTCATTGTTTTTTTGGTTTGACAAAATTGATGACCTGAAGGAACATAAATCCACTTTTAAACAATGAAGGTATAAGGCTCTATTTACTTGTAATCTTATAACTTCTGCGCCATTTAAATAGTCCACAAGGTATCGATCAAACTGCACCTGAAGGTAACAATTTTCACTTGACAAAGGTCAAGGTTGCTCCAGACTTGTTAAGTATATGAAATTCCGTCCAGTTGCTGGACAGCTAGCTTTTGCCTTTGTACTTCAGCTTAACAATCCTTCAAAGCCTGAACCAATCCGAATCCTCTGATTATTGTTACTTTTCAACAAATCAAGTAATAAGTGAGCAAATCTAACCTTAGATTACCTTACAAAAGGTTACTTGGCATCAGGTTACTTAATTTATTCTGTTTTTACATGAATACAGTCCCAGTTACGCGAATCTGCTAGAGCATCACTCAGATGTGCAAAGCAAATGTGCCTTTAAGATTGTCGTTTCTCAGGGCCGGATAAAGTGACCGTCTGAAGATGACTTGTCTCAGAAATGTCAGGTACTTTTACGTAAATTTGGCTAAGTACCAATAAAGTTACTATGCACACTTTAAGGGCGATATGACCTTGTAAAGGGCAGTTCAGTTGTAGGGCTCTGAACATATAAAAAGTCAGATCAAAATAACAACGGTTCGTCAAACTGCCTAGATGATATTTGCCACTGCACAGAAATGGCTGATATAGAATATAGGAAGTTCAAAGGCGAAACCATAGCAATAAACATCGTAAAGGGTCTCGCTGGTAATTGGGTGGTCTCTGATCATGGATTTAAATCGGCAAGTTCCTACTGAATCTTCGGTTCATACTGAACAATCCTGGAGGAATGGAACAGCACTAGCACACGAGACACAAGACGGACAAAACAAAAACTTGCACAGAACAGGACACAGTAATTACAACAAAAATGCAGAAGTGAAGAACGTATCCCTTTTTCGATGCACCCTACTAATACACATTACGCAAGGATATAACATGTTACAGGATGATGCAATGTATTGTAATGTAACCTGACACAATGCAATGTAATATAATTAAAAGGCAATATGCACAAGCCACACAATGTTAGCTATTTGCAACTAATGCATCTCGACAACTGATTCCTTGAACATACGAACATGACAAATGCATTTCTAAAATTTTACATTGAATAACACAAAGTTCTTCCAAATGCATCACAGAAAATCACACTACTTAAGCATTCACAGCGTTTTTCAATGCAAACAAGACTCACATAATACTGACCGTACAAAGAAAGTACACATACGTCATGTCACATAATGCCAAAAGAGCATGCACTCAACCTCAATCATTTTGCACAGCATGCAGTACCACTGAAATCATCGTTAATTAAGTTTCCTGACACGAGACACGATCAAAAATGCTGTTCTCGTCATCAAATTATTGCTGACGAAACAGGCTACAGCAAAATCATGCATCACAATTTAGAAAATGAATGCAGTCACAAATATCATCACAATTAAAAAAATGAATGCAGTCACAAATATTTCACAACAATGAAGTCACCAAAACTTGCAGCATTGAGACTGCAGTCTAGCAGGAAGATTTTAACAGCTTAGTCACCAGAAGATACTCAGTGGTGCCCAACTGACTGCTGGTCAAAGTTCTCGATTCTTTCAAGCCACAGGTTTCCATCTCATTAGGTCAGCAGCAATAGATCAGGTTTTTGCAAAACCAAGTTGTAATGAGAATGACAAACTCCTCATTTCTTGAGCATCGTAAAAGGCTAATTTGAGATAATGAGCTCATTCCTAGATGTTCAATCAAAGTAAAACTGAAGGTTGGGTTGAGTTAGTTTATGCTCTGAGTGAGAGTCTAAAAATGATGCAAGTACACAGCCTGATGGATTATTTCGATCGTGTACTATTTCGATCGTGTATTATTTCGATCTTGTAGAGTCAGTGACGAGGGAAAGAGGAAAAGCCAGTTAAAGCTTTAAAAAGTGTTGTTTTCAGCTAGAAATGAAAGGCTATGAGAAGAACTGCAGAACTGATCAGAATGATGCCACCACATAAGATATCACCAGAGGTTCATTATTTAAGGTACACTCATAAAGGTACCAATAAATCAAATAAATCCATCGTTGTTGTAAAGTCATAATTTCAAAGCGCTACTCTAAATCTAAGTGCTGGAAACCAGACTATTTACGAGTGCTGCATCATATCAGAGGGGTTGTCCAGAGATCGATGTCCGGTGGAGATCTGAGTCAGGTTGCCAGAGAGACACTAGACAGAGGAGGCACAGCAGCTGCTAAGGTGGGTTCGTTGAAGACGAGAAAGCTTGGAAGGTGGAGATTGGATGGATTAGGGTAGAAATTCTTGAAGAGGTGAGACTTCAATTTGGAATGGAAAGCCTGTGGGGTGATAGTAAAGGAGTCTGATAACGGTGGATGGTGGCAGAACGGAGAATATACAGAATTGCAAGGGAAGTTAATACTAGGGTCGAGGTGCAGTGTAAGATATGGATCAGTTGATGAATCTGAGGCAAGTAGTGACTGGAAGCTGGGAGAAAGCGAGATAGGAAGATGATATCAGGCAGAGCAGGTTGACTGGATGGTGAATTCATGAGGGTATATTGTAGTGAGTTGTAAGTTAGCGATAGGACTTTGAAGTGGATGTGCTCACGGATTTTCAGCCAGTGAAGTGATTTAAGGATGGAAGTGACAATGGTGATGCTTGGGTGTTCTGGAGACAGCTCAGGCGAGTGAATTTTGGACAGTTGTAGACTCTTAATTTGGGGGATTCGAGATTTAGGAAAATGGAATTTAAGTAGTGAAGTTTGAAGTGGACAAAGGAGGTAGTGATAGCGACAGTTTTAAAGTCAAGCATAGGTCGAATGTGGCAGAGGTCACAAATATGCATGAAGCAGATGCGCGAGAGGTATTAGTAAAAGAGATGTGGATCAAAGGTAATGCCAATATTGCACACATGAGCAACAATTTGGGCCTAATTAACATCCATCATAATTGATAATGTGATTGAGGTTCATGTAATTATTTAAACCACTGATGCCTACTGGTTCATGAGGGTTAGGCAGCCAGACTGCTAGTCCCAAGATCAGAGCTGTAACTACTTGCAAGGAAAACATTTATTCAAACATTGCAGACAATTTCTCTAACTAGATTGCATAAATACCTTGTTGAACATCTGTTTCTAACCATTTATGCAGCTTTTACAATCACACATAACGTTGATCTAACTGCTTACGTGGTTTTTCATTTTAATTACTTAGGTGGTTTGTCAAAGTAGATCTAACTGCTTAGGTGGTCTGTCAAAGAATATCTAACTGCTTAGGTGGTTTGTCAAAGTAGATCTAACTGCTTAGGTGGTTTGTCAAAGTATATCTAACTGCCTAGGTGGTTTGTCAAAGCAGATCTAACTGCTTAGATGGTTTGTCAAAGTAGATCTAACTGCTTAGGTGGTTTGTCAAAGTAGATCTAACTGCTTAGGTGGTTTGTCAAAGTAGATCTAACTGCTTAGGTGGTTTGTCAAAATACATCTAACTGCTTAGGTAGTTTATCAAAATACATCTAACTGCTTAGGTGGTTTATCAAAATACATCTAACTGCTTAGGTGGTTTATCAAAATACATCTAACTGCTTAGGTGGTTTATCAAAATACATCTAACTGCTTAGATGGTTTATCAAAATACATCTAACTGCTTAGGTGGTTTATCAAAATACATCTAACTGCTTAGGTGGTTTATCAAAATACATCTAACTGCTTAGGTGGTTTATCAAAATACATCTAACTGCTTAGGTGGTTTATCAAACTGCCTGATGACTTGTATGCATTACACAGAAAGTGAAGAACATTGAAGAAAAGATATTCATAAACAAAACCATACCAATAAATGTCATGCACACTAAACACACGATGACAGTAACAATAACAATAACCAATACAAAGTTTCACTGCCCAGAAGAATGAACTATACCTTCAACTGGTGAACGTGAAGAAATGAAATGAAAACATTCGTGAGGATGACATCATTTTGCACTTAACTCAATTATTAAAACATACACTGTTCAAAGATCGTAATCTCGAAATTTCTACTGCGCCCAAAAGAGCGAAGTTGCAGGAACCAGCTTATTCATAGGCACTTAGCCAAAACATAATCGGTTCCAGGTCAAGACCTAAAGGGTCAGGCAGGCAGACACTGCCAGACAGTCAGATGGCTAATGTGGGTGGCTTTTAGAGATGAAAATCGAAAGAAGATAACAGTAGTAAGATTCATTTCAAACAGTTTGCACTGAAGTATAAACACAGACCGATCAAAGATGTTCTGTAAGAGTTGCCACAGTTGACTGTCAAGAAACTGCAACTTACATCTGAAGGTTTTTTCCATACAGGAACACTCAGCATAGTCAAGTTTGCACTTGTAAATGTCAAAAGCTCCTTCAGTACAATATCAATTGTTACAGCTGTTAGAAATGACTGATTACATTAGCTTAACATCCTTCTCAGTGTCACTCTGACCGCTTCTCTATGTCAAATGTCAAATTACATTCAATTTAAAGCCACTGCTTCTCTCATCACATAAATCATCAGTCCGGATTAAACATATTTTCCATAAACTTACGAATACTCTCCCTAGATGGCATGAAATTGAATCAAACTTGCACTTGCTCACCATCTTATGGCAGGGCTCGTTGAGCGTCCGATACAGGAACGTGTCACCATCTCTGTACGGCGGAAGACATTTTGGTTTGGAAGAATCTTTCGAATCACAGGTTACTCTATACGCCACAGTTGTCCTGTCAGGTGACACCTCCAGGGTTATGCTGTAGTAGTCTGGAATTGGATTTCTGAAGGAGAGATTTTGAGGAAAATATGAAATTATGAACTCTCTCTAATGGAAACATATGATTATCTAGAACATAGTATCTTAAATGAGCATAAACATAAAGCATTGAACATTAAAAATTTCTATTATCAGAGTTATTTAATTTAGCTGTTCTGTCATCATCATCATCACCATCATCATCGTCGTTGTCTTTGTCATCATCACCATTATAGTCATTGTCATCATCTGATCATCATCATCATTATTGCTGTTTTAATAAGATTGCAATAACATTATTACTATGCTCCAGAGAAGTTTGATATAGAATGACTTCATTGACTGGTCATTGCTGGTGAGTGCCCTCAGAAAGCAGACTGTATAATCGTTATACTTGATGTTTATATAATAGATGGTTGCTTGGGATTTAGAAATTTCTTGAGATTAAGAAAAACTACTCATCATATCCTGCAATAGAGAAGATATTACAGAAAGCAGCTGCTCTTCTGAAGCACTAAATTGCCCACACAAGGCATTGAAAAAGAGCTTCTTTTTTTGCACAAACGAATATATCCTAGGCAAATGAAACAAAAACCATCTGAGAGAAACTTAATCTGGAAAGGCTCTTTTTTGCCAAGGGAAATGATTCCAAGCAATTATTTTTTTTATGCTGGCTGGAAGTTGCAACACAACCATAGGTAACTGCCGATTGTATGGCACATTAGGAACACAACAAAGTAACAAGTCTCCAGAAAAAGGATAAAGCTTTAGGGATGTGTGCACAACAACTCAGAGAGCAATGACTTGAGATTGTTCAAGGCATCACAAAATCCCCCACCACTCCCATTTCATAATCAAACAGCAGAGGTATTTAATACAGAAATGTCAGTCGGCAAATGCACACAAATGGAACATACATGTAGATACCTGCAAGTATTCTGAATTATATGCTGGTACTTCGATCTGTCTTCGCTCTCATTTGGATTGTTCAACATGTACTCATTGTCACCGTCATGATCGACATCATGATATTCGGGAATAAGGTGAATGTCGAGGATGCCAATGTTTACACGCAGTTCAGACTCGCGATCCCAGGAGAAATCCGACGCCTGCGTCATATCTGTTACATAATAAGTTGTTTCCAGACTGCGAGTATTCTGCAGGTCTTCAAGAAAGATATTCGAAGACGCCTCCACTTTCAGTTCTGGAAAAGATGATCAAATGATCAAAAACACCTTAAGATCACGTTCTTTCCTGACACTTTGCTAATTTTATGATTTGTTTAAATTTTATTGTGAAGTATACAGTAAAATTACAACTGCAATATCCATACAGAAATGCCACTGAAATATGCATCAAGATCCCACTGTTTTGTTATAATGTCATCTTAACAGAAGAATTTGGTGAAACAGATTTTAAAAATGTCTTCCAAATGATAGCACCGACGCGATGCACTTCAGCTCTTCAACTCAATCTCATCAGTTTCCTCATATATTAAACTTCTGCTTCATTTTTTCAGCATTATTTTCTGCCTACCTAAAACTGCACCTGTCTTGTCAGCTAGACAGCCGTGCAGTGCTTTTGTGAGATACTTAAAGGCATTATTGTATTGTATTGTATATGGGCATTTATAAAGCACCTTTCATGGTATGGACCATTCAGAGGTGCTCCCAGTGTGAGACACCCCGAGAAAAGAAGCAGGATTTAAGATGAGAAAAGGAAGTTGAAGCGCTAACAGACAGAATGGTGGTGCGAACAGGAGGAGGAAGTTGATTCCAGTGCAAGGGCACATGATCTAGATTGAGCCATAGTAATCCTGACACGTGTAACTAAGAGGTCGAGACAGTCAGAAAATCGAAAAGGATGCAACAAGGCGGCAGAATGCTATGCACATACAAGTTACAGTTAGTGTTTCATCAAAAAAAGAAACTAGAAAGTCTGAGAGTTATTTCCTTTAATTTTGTTATGCATAAATTCATATCTTCATAGAAACAAATGATCTCATTAGCCTTGAAGAAAATAGGATGCTATCCATATGTAAAGGTACACACGGAAAATCACTGAGCGAAGCTTCAGAATAAAAGATCTTCAAATAAAACAAATCAGTTAGGGAGCATAAAATCTCTAATGAGATTTTACTGGACGAGTAACAGCGCCAAACACATCTGAAGTGTCTACCGTCAGACGCATACAGAAAACTCAGGCTGCAAAGGGAACTCTGACTCAAATAATCACAAACATTGCAGTAAACATACAACCATTTTCTTTTGGTGTGATCACAATTTAATGAAATTAGTATCCATGGCTTAGGTGGTTTGGTCTTTTTCTCAGTATTGTATTTAGGGAAACTGATGAACAAATCATGGTAAATTCATGTTTACGGCTACAAAAGCAAACAAAAAATTCAAAATCCACGAATTAAATCATCAGATTTGATTGTTAAACACCAAGATTAATTTCATTCTTTTTATTCTACACTTACACATTTGTCAAGTGCTGTAGGGCTGCCATATTGTTTTTAGAGATTTTCACCATAAACCACAAAATGATATAAAAAAAATTACAATCAAAATAACAAAAACATTCAAAATTCTATTGCCTGACATCCAAATCATTATTTGTTTTGTTTTATTTTTTTTTACAGATTTAGACAAAAATTGTAACTGTAATTGAACATTTACATACCACCACTCAAAGAGCAAAACAACTTAAAGGTGTTCTCTGCATTTTTAAGCAATCCCTTAAGCTAGCCCTGAGGCAGCCATGGGTATAAAGTGTTAAAGACTTCATTTTCTTAGCCTCGGCATATGAGGACAGGTGGCCAATCCTCTCACTCACCATCTCATCTTCCCCGACAGTGTATGGTCAGTGTATTCATTATAGCTGAGTTTGCTAGGGGGTCCCCAGAGCAGAAATCGCAAACCAAATTTCTGCCCTAGTGGGGTTTTAAACCCCACCCTCTTCTTTCACAGTCCAGCACGATAACCACTACACTATCGAGTACCCCCCCCCGCATAAGCCTATAATATGATGTTAAATGGCATTAAGAACTAGACTATTACATCAGTTAGGAAAACAATGCACAGTAAACTCGAACAGTCACCAGTGGCAGATCCAATGCTCAGAAGTGGACTTTGTGTAGCCAACCAACAGATCCCATGTTGACAGTTGACAAACGTCAACAGCGACAGAGACAACATGATATTCAGCGTTTGCTGAATAACCAATTGTTCCGAAACTGTTGCTTGTCAGCTTTTCCTACCAAATACCTACATCAACTGTTTTAATTTTCTGAAAACATGCCTACTGTATATTACTACCTTATGATTCAGAAGCACTCTTGTAATAGAAACACTATGAACCACAGGTAGATTTGAAGTGGCAAGTTCTGGGCTTACAACAATACAAAGGCAAAAGCAATTGTTATGAACAAGAGAAGCTGGAGAATTCCAGGAGCTGGATCCACCTCCTGCTGGGAATGAGCTCTCATTAAAGACAATGCATGCAAAGGGTCAACATTCCAGAAGAAGTGGACTGAAGAGCGACCAACCGTCTAACAGAGCCATATGACTTTAATATGACCAACATGATTGATAGTTTCTTTTCACCGATGTTGCATCTGTGAGCATTTCGATACTTTCCAGTACTTAAGGTTTTTGCTTTTGTTTGGGGTGTTAAGACAAATAAAAAACTTAATACTACACAGAAATAAATAAGTGCTTAATTATCTCTGTTTTCAACACCATATCTCTGAATGTAGGTGCGGGTGGCACGTCGACAGACTGCGGATGCATTTGCTTTCATCTATGCATTCAGGGTTCAGATTCCAGTGTGTTAAGTGAAACTTACTAAGAAGAAGAGCAGTCTCTTAAGCTAGCCTGCGATGCAAGCTCTGACAGCCATGGCTATGAAGTCTCAGCCAGTCCTCTCCCTCGCCATCCGATCTTCCCAGCGACAGTGTATAGTCATTGTTCTCATTTATAGCTGAGTTGGTTAAGGGGCACAGGTGGAACAGAAATCTTACAATTTAATAAGTGATCAACAAATTTCTGCTTTGGTGGGGATTTGAACCTCCGACTTCTCAGTTGACAGTCCAGCATGCTAACCACTAGACTACCACAGACCCCTTACTGACTAAATTGTCAACCTGTGAGGAAAGGTTATCCAGTTCTTAGGTTGCTGTGCCTCAACCAAAAGTTCTTCAACCACAACCATGCATCTTAGAACCAATACTGATTCAGGCATGGAGTGAAAGAGAAACTACCCACGAGTAGTTTTTTGCCAGGTCTTTATAGACTCCCTCCCCTTATTCATCATTTGGCATTACCTTCCCCTTCCCTGTTGCTGAAGGCCAATGGCTGCTGAAGCACTGCGGCCAGTGATACATGTATACACGGTATGTTACAGTTTAATGCTGCTGCCAGAGAAGTCCACTAATGATCCTAATATCTGGCTCAAGCTGGCATTAGTCTTATGTGTACTGACATTACTATTATATAATAAATTAAGATGGGCTTAATCCCTCTTTCTCTCCATTCAATTCAAATCCTTGTAACAATATCTCATTAAGCTGCTCATTGTTGCTTTATTTACAAGATTTCCACTTATCAACAGTTGTTCCCATTTTTGGATGACTCCTCCCACCCCCTTCTTGCAGACATGCAAAGTGGGTGACCCTTACCTTGCAGGTGATCACTATAACAAGCTGATATCATAATTTATTACATTGTACGGTAAAGTAATGTGAAGTTGTTTGGTGCCACACAAAAGATGTATCGGGTACATCAGCTCATTACACTGGCACTATTCAGCAGCACATGCAACCACAACACACAAGAATGACATTGTAATATAATTAAACATTACAACAGATCAGTATTACATTAGCAGGTGTTTGATTGTCTATAGTTGCAGTGAGTAGCATCAAGGCTCAGGTTTTGCAGAATATGTCACAGGTAAATGTATGCTCAACGTTGTACACCAACATCTTTTCGGCAGAGAGACAAAGCAGCCAGAACATTCACATCAACAATGTATTCTGCAAAAAATCAGGCTATTAAGTTGCTCAGGCCCCTTTTGTAATTACCGCAACTGGAAAGACATCGTAAACAAATCCAGAAAGATTGGCAAAGACAAATACAAGCAGACTAATGCAGACACACAATCAAACAAAAACATTTGCACAGATAAATACATACATACATACATACATACATACATACATACATACATACATACATACATACATACATGTATGTGTGTATATAAGTATGCATGTATTAAGACACTTAATACATCGCATTTTAAGCACCTCAGACGGGCACTGCAAGCACGACTATCTAAATGATCTAAAATAATTGTGTTTTAAGATAACGTGAAATGTTTGCTGAACAGCGTTAAATGCAGCAGCACGCATGTGCAGCAGAAGATCGTTCCAAGAGGAGGGTTCAAGGCATGATAAGACATAATGGGCTCAAGTTGATGTTCGGAAGCATGGCAGCTGCATATCTCCACCATAAATACATACATACATACATAAATACGTACACACACAAACATACATGCAAACATACATACATACATACATATACACATACATGATCAAATTGTGATCAGACAGACAGACACACAGACACACAGACAAAAAGACACAAAGACAGACAGACAGACAGACAGACAGACAGACAGACATTCATACCATTTTAAACGTGATGCACCATGCTTTCTATATACGATGCGCACATAAGCACGGTTCACTTCAGACATCTTGCATTGCCCAAATGCAAAACACCACATCCTCTAAATGCTAAGCACTTTCAAAACACGATGCACATTCTAACAATAGGGACGAAATAGGAATATCTGTGGCGTATACACAGACACTGAGAATGTCGTTCCATAGTAATTCCATGCCACGCATGCGGGGCTTTAGTGCAGCACGATTAATGAGCAAATTGCTGCCACGGATGGCGCATACATCCTGCTGTGTTTGTGATCATGGTACATGTCTTCCAGCGGATCAGTCACTCAGCTCTGAATCCCCAAGCGGAATGTAACATCGGAAAAATTGTGGCAACAGCGTCCCTAATGGAGACATTAGTGCTAACAGTCACTTCCAAGTAAAACGTCTCAAGTAAACAACAAATGTAAAACTACAGCCAGTTTAAAAGCTTTCATAATAAGCAGTACTGTCAGGGACCGGAACGCACCGGAACGGCGTTCCGGTTCTCTTTTTGACGACCTGTATTTTTTGACAGGATTTACAGGAACATTTCTAGATTAACATGGCGTCTGACGCCGGCATTCCGGTTCTTTTTTGCTTAGGACGGGATCCCTGAGTACTGTAATAGTAATAACTGACAATTGATATAACAGTAACTAAACATCAACAAAAGAAAATAAAGATAATAATAATAATAATAATAATAATTATAATTATAATAATAATACAACCATTTGCAAATGCTAGCCATTCCAGAACAATACCTGTCTAATTTCTGAAATCCAGAGGGATCATATGTACTTTGGGGAAAAAACATGAAACATGCTTTCATGTATATCAACGACAACAGTTAATTTATAACAGAAATGCACATTAGTCAGATATTGTTCTTAATGAGCAGACATATTATTCAGCAGCGTCCTTGCATGCATCACGTCTTAAGGAACCAAAAATTTTAAAATAATTGGATGGCAACAGGATGAATTGCTTTGCCATCATACAATATTTCTCTTTGTCCTCTTTCAAAATAAAAACATCTGTATTCCAAGAACTCTTTCACCTGATAATCACTTTTTGGACATATAATATATCTGCTGGCTCTCTGCCGTGTTTTAGTTCTAGGCTTAAGACCTCTCTCTCTGTCTCTCTCTCTGTCTCTCTCTCTCTCTCTCTCTCTCTCTCTCTCTCTCTCTCTCTCTCTCTGTCTTTCTATCTGTCTTTCTGTCTGTCTGTCTCTCTCTAAAGAACTTCATTTCCCTCAGGCTATCTATCTCACCAACTTCAAGTCCTAGTAGTCTGAATTTCAACTGGTCATTAGCAGTTCTTTGATTGTTGGTAGAATGTGCACTGCCTTGCATAGTAATGCAGCAGAAGTGACACTGAATTTAGACACCTGAACCACCATTAAGCAATGCTGGTGCAGGATATTATGTATGTATGTGCATATGTATGTACGTATCTGGTTATTTTTATAGCACCTTTCAAGAAACTATCAGTAACAACGAAGGTGAATTAGATGAGACACAAATCAGTTCTGTTAGTCAATAATTTAAACAAAACATATACAACAGTTAAATAAAGTAAATTTCGATGGGTCTGATTCTAAGCTTAACTTAAAGTCCGATGAAAATCCCTGAACCCACTAAAACAAATCAAATATCCATCTCAGTCATCACTAGGCCATCAACAGAAAAACCGGTCAGCTTCTAAGATCCACATCCGCTAAGATGAATGCTTTCGAGAGCTTCAGTCATTCACTGATCTCCAAGATTTCAAGCTCTGCCACAACAAAGTATTTGTACAAGTCCGAAAAGACGGGAAAAAATTAACTTTCGTCCGTCAGTTGAGCGAGTGCACATATGTGAACCTGCTGAATTTTTTACAACTCACTTAATGAAAAACAGAAATAATGGGAAAGAAAGACAAGTGTGCTGGATTGAGCTGTCAAACATATCCTTGGAAAAGCAGCCCTGCTAAAAAGTGCTAACACCGAGTTGCAGCTGCCTTCTGCAATCATGGCCATTAAAAGCAGCACATCCTTCACGGCATATTCCTAAATTGCTGCCAAGAAACTACCAGAAGAGTGGAAGAGTAAAAACGTCCGTTATGCACAGTAATGGTATTATCCCATACCATAAATGCCATGCATAACTTATTTATCGAACGCAAGAAAAATGCCACAGGATGCCAGGCACGAAAACGTCATCACAATGCGCAACGATGCAAATGCAATATCGTCCAAACAGCATTGTCCGACTCTGCAGCCCTGCACAGCAGCAGCGAAGTTAATTACAGCAGTTTTGCAAAATGAATTTACATGACAATAAGCTGTGGCAAGACATCGAATACCATTTAGTGATACCAAGTCGAGAGAGGGGTAGTGCATAAGAAGTCGCATATGTGGCATATGACATCTGACAGGGTTTTATGACGGGCAGAAAAATGTCTTGCTATGCAATCAAGCCCTTGCATAACACAACAGGATGAAAATAATAACTTACGATGCCCAAAGTCTGGCCATAATTCACCAAAATATGTCACTGGTTGGCGTTTTTAAGTTCAAAATGCAATAAACATAAAATGATGCTGATAAATGGTTGATGACCACAGTGAATATGAGGACAACGATGACCATATATCTACAGGTGCGTTGAAAGCAACCGCGTAAACAATGGCCATTTTATTTATTCACACGCTCTTACTACGTAGTGTTGATAAAGTGATAGAAGATGTAGACTACATCAATAAAAAAACAGCTAGATTACTGCAAGAGAAACTACAAAACATCATGGTTGGTTTCAACAATCATCACCATCATCCCTGCATCTCCAGCTGCAAACCAGAGACATTAACAGCAACACCTGTACCCTTCTTCATCAGGCCCACGAGCATCAATCGAATAAAAAATCAACATTCTTTCTGACTTGTACCGAGTATCACAAGTGGTGTGTAAAGCTGTGTTGCATCGTATCAAGAAATACACTAGCAAGTGATGGAAATATCAAGACAAAGCCAAAAACACCTGCACAGTATTAACATATTCATTTTTCAAAAATCGAAGACCACAATATTCAAGCAAAAACTGCAGAAAATGGTGAAAACTGGTAAAAAAAGCAACAATAGGCAGCTTGATGAGATATTCTTACAAGCATTTGAATAAAAATTTTGCAGTGTCTGTTCCATTACACTGCTACGAAATCTTAAAAAGAAGCCCTTCTGCTATACGGAAGAAGACATACACAAAAACCACATAACCTGATCCATGAAGTCGATATATAAATCATCTCTTACATTATTAGCCGTCAACAACAAACTGGATATGCAGCGCCTGCCTACGATGTTGAGAAGAAATACTGAGAAGAAATCCTGTTACAAGACACGTCGTCTTGCTAGCTAATCATAGTCTTTCTTTTCACTGAGAGTGAGAAGCGATGGCCAAGAGGAATCTTAGAAACCGAAGGCGCCAAAAAATCATCAAAATACGACGACATTCAGAAAGCAATGGAAACTCAGCGTGCCGTTTTTCGAGTCTCCTTGAATGTTTGGAAAAACAGCACTTACGCAAGTCATCATCTGCAGCGACAACAAAGGGATGGGACAGGTAACCTCCACGACCCCCTCCACTGCAGAAAGTGCAATTTATTACCCATGTGAAATCAGTATTTTATTGGCCAAATTATATGTTTCATGTTATCAATTTTGTCGGCATCATCGTCAAATTGTATGCCATATGCTTTCTTGCAGATGAATAGGTCCTGCTAAATCAAAATACTTTCATCTATCATTTTTTACTCTGTTAACATATCCTGTGCTTTAATCTGCTTTTCTGATTACTCTTGTTCCACGATGAAATGGAGTATACTATGATAGTAATCTAAGCATGCAGAAGTGCATCAGTGGAACAGATACTATGGCTGTTCAATTTTGCACCTGAAATGCTCACTTGAGCACTTCCATTAATTAATAGCTCAGACTAGTGCTATTCCACCCTAAAAAAATCATCAGTAAAAATTTGAAAAAAAGACAAAACACGAAACATGGGTTCAAAACATAAAAATTATTCAAATAATCTAACATAAAAATTATTCAAATAATCCAATACAGTGGTCAATTTTGTTTCAGAGTTCATATTACAGGAAAGGTTGAACTCTACAGGACTTACTTCAAACAATTTAAAACAGCTAAACTAAATGATAAACAATTTCTGGAGATTAGGAATTACATCTGGAAAGGCAGCTATTTCTTTTATTGCAAGAAATAACTAAAAAATCATTCTTAAAGTTGAAGAAAATGAAAATACCTTTGCCAAGTTTTATGTCTCAGTGCAAACTGTAGGGTACGGTCTACCAATAAAGTCATGACTTGCGAGGCTTTTATGATAAAATAAGAAATACTAATGCAAACATTAGTTGTACTGGTCAAACAGTAAAATAGACACGCGTTGTGTAAAACAGCAAACATTAGGCCTACATGGTAATAAGCTGCTGGGTAGGTGAACATTGATCAATTTCAAGTTCTTAAAATTATTGGCACTGAAGTTTTGCTGTTTTACAAGTGTAAATTTCTATAATTTAACCTTTAAAATTGTTACCATGCTGTCACATGTTTACATTATATCCTACTATACAACAGTTGGACATTCACAAAAAGGAATGGGAAATTGCTAGAAGTTGAGTGAGAAAAAGACTGAAGAATCTAAATAATGCTATGCAACACTCTTTTTATAATGGAAGACCAACACTTAAAAAAGATAACACAAAATAATGAAGCTAAAGTCACAATAGGAAATGCATGCCTAACGATTACTGGTAATGATAATTACCCATCGGGTAATTTGCAATTTTAAAAAAGGTAGGAAGCCAGGATGCATAGCCAGAGTTTTGATCATTACTGGGCTGAGTTACAAACAAGAAAATTCATTCTAAAGTATAATCTTAAAAGATCCACATTGCTCACAGACTCGAAAAGCCACTATAAATCGATCACAATCCTAGAATTTTCGCTTTTGAAATTCTCATGTGGTACAGCCTTCTTCAATTATTCATCAGAACTGAACGCTCATTCTTCACCAATTTACACTTTTAACTCTGTCACGACGAGAGGGATCAGTTTTCCATACAATTTAGTACATGCTCATTGTTAAAGTGTTAAACTCAAAATAACGAAAGACACATTTATAATTATTCAGCTATGTAATATAAATTCCATGCAACTTTTGCTAACATTCCTGAAAATTATAGAAATGTACAAAATTTAATACTATTACTGTTTTTTTTTTAAATTCACCAAGATTGATCTTACACATCCCTTGGATGCATAACACCTTAGAGTAACAACATCAACCAGGTATGTAAAATCAGTTCAGTGCAACAAACAATTTCAATCCCAAATGTAGCATAACGATGGAGGCTCTAGTCTATACCACAAGCACAAAGCAAACAAAAAACAGTGCGGACAATAGCAGAACATCAACCAGCAGAAAAAAAGAGTGCATGACATGCAGTAATTAAGGACAGAATTTAAGCAGAGACCAAGGTCACCACAAAACAGAAAAACACGAACATGTCACTTGCTTTTGCGCTTCTTGTGTTCCGGTTTCTTCTGATGAAATTCTGCACAGCAGACAGAAAAGCCACATCAATCATTGTACACTGAAGTCAATGCATAGCAACAATTTACTGAACAGTCCAACAGATTAGAGCAGACAACAGTGAACAAAATACGTTTGTGGCTGCTTGATCATGCATCACACATTCACCACTAACTGTGACCAGAGTGACTAGGGTTCGGTTCCCAGTGCATCCTGTAAGCATGACAGATTCATTTTCACCTACATGGTGGGTTAAATAAAAGTCTTTTAGAACTAACGAACTCACTTTTAATGTGCACCACTTGTGCCAAGGACAATGCAGTGCAATGTAAGTCTCTAATTTAAAGATAGATGATTCGTTTTGTGGCTTTAAAGTTAATTAATTCCATCCTGATTCTAGGTCTGCTATTCTGATTCTAAATTTGGCAAACAATTGTTCTGTTTCTACGTTTGTTTAATCGTGATTGATTCTAAGTTTGACTAACTGACATCCTTAATCTTCTTTGTTGCCTTTGTGCTCATATAACACACATTTATTTAACCATTGTCATGAAATCGCTCCTGCAGCGTGGCATATGCGAAATAATTTCCATCCGCCGGCAGACAAAGTTCCTGCGCGCATTGTGTGGCAATTACTTGCATTACGACATGTCAGTTGTCCGTTGCCTTGTTTGCATCTAATGATGACGGCTGAATGCTGTCGTATTTGTATTATCTAATCGCCTCTAATGCATCATCGCACCTGCATTGTGTTAATGACAGAACCCGTGATGCTGGCCAGCGCCACTCTGTCTTCTAACGTCTTGTCAACATAAGTTGTACCACGGCGCCGGTGGCCGTCACAGCATCCGCAGCCGACTTCAAAAGCCAAATGACTAACCCCCAAAGCCACTATACATCATCCTTGCATTCTGGGTGTGGAATTCCGCTCGGCTGCTCACGGCTTCGACAGCAGCAGCAGCAGCAGCAGCAGCAGCACTCTGCGGTTTCCTTAGGAACCGCAAGTTCTGATGCAAGAACAGCACTAACAGGAATGTGCTAATTAAGTGACGACGACATCACTGACTGAGTTCGTCATACTTCTTTCGTCATTCATGATAGGCATTCTAAATTTAATACCGAAAAGGGTTCTGCACTTAAATTCACCATTCTAAATTATTATAACTTCTGAGGAGTCATTATTATAATGAGTCAGCCGCTATCTAATGCAATTGGGATTAATACTAATATTGAAGAGCTTTGAGATTCAGAGAGAAAGAGACAGACAGACAGACAGACAGACAGACAGACAGACAGACAGACAGACAGACAGACAGAGACAGACAGACAGAGACAGACAGACAGAGACAGAGAGAGAGAGAGAGAGAGACAGGGAGAGAGAGAGACATGTTATGTCTTAGGACATAACATTTCTAAGACATAACATTTTAAGCCCAGTTTATGGCACTGCAGGGCTTTGTGAGTAGTTTTACGTAGTCATTGCTTATAGGGCCTACTACCTCCATAAACAATAGTTTTGCAGTGTGTTGTTTGTCTGCATTGCATTGTATTTATTAGTAAATTTTTACAGCAACTAAAAAAACCACTCAAAAGAGTCCTGCAGAAATAAGTAAAGGTCTTTAAACATGATACAGCAATTCTAACATTTGTTCTCATGTGTTAGCTAGTTCAAAAATTAGCCGTCAATCTAATTTTGAGCGACTGGGTTTGACTGAACTCCCGAGTCAAAAAGACAGTCAGTGTTTTTGCTCATTGTCCAATTCTTTGGCAATTGTTCCGACATTGAGAAATCCTACATCTTACATGTTCCCCTGAGTAGTCTATACTGCAAGAGGTGCCTTACAAATTCCTACATACGATACGATCATAAATTCTGTTCAAACAGCAGTGGATGCTTCAACATCAGCTAGCATTTTATTCCATATGAATCGTTTGCTTCATTAAGTTAAGTTGACCTGACACAACAAGGAAATCCAAATGAATCACAAAAGAAATCTCTGGAGAATATCATGTTAAGCTTATGCTCAACATGATGCTCGGCCAGGCTTAATAAATATAAGAAATGAACTGCTGTCCAATCGTGCCTCTTACAAACATAAACCTCCATAAAGCCATAGATCCGAAGTAAGGGGACACTGGCATTTAGTGTTCCGGTGAGCCTTAGGCGTGCTTTCATCCGCCAACGTTTCTGCCATTCATCACATCAGAAGAACAAGGCGGACTTATGTTTTTAGGGAAATAATTTAACTATAACCAGATTTACAGGCTTCGCCCGAAGCGGGGGAACAAAGGATCCTTCCATTTACCGTGGCCAACGTTTTATGTGCTTCTGTGTCAACAGCCGTTCTTCTGCTTTAAATGTCATATCGTCGTCATTGATGCTCTAAGTTCTACTCGGGGCAAAGACATTGACGATGAATCATAATACTGCCATTTTCCCTCAACGTGAACTATCAACAGCCGACCACAGCCAGTCGGTCGGTCGGTCGGTCGGATGGTCAGCTGTGGCTAGCAACGCGTGAATCAATAAAGGAGATAAAAGAACGCAAAACGGCAAAAAAGTCTCATATATCAATAATGCCAAATGACTGTCTACAAGTTTCCGCGTATTAACGGAGGCAAGAACTGACATAAACCACCATTTTATTCGCACCACTGTGTCATTCCTGCACTAGCGCAGCCCATCCATCACCGTCCTAATGTTCATTGCAAGACCGCTGCTCATTAGATCGGATTTGCTCATCTCAGCGCTCAGACAGCCGAGCACGAGACGGATTTTCAGCTTCTGAGTACGTACCTTCGATGAACCTTGGAATGGTCGACTGTCCGGTCAGAAGCAGTGGATGCGCAGCATCTGTAGCAAAGCAACGAACCACAAGAGATGAGAACTAAAGCAATTTTTAAAAGCAATCAATCGTATGCAACCGAGGAAACCATAGTACAGAACTCAAACAGCGACACAGCAATGTACTCTGGTACATTTTAATGCAATAATGTAAAAATATAATGTACTACAGTGTAATGAAATGTGGTATACACATGATTTAGTGTGATGTGAGACTGGAAATTTGTAGTCCCATTATTCGCAAGCCACTTCTACAGTGCTTAACAGACGTACAGTAAACTGTTCATGGGTACATGTTCTAAGCTACTGCCAAATAGACAAGGATTTGAGTATTTTCTACACGTGTCAAGACTTTCAGCCTCTTAAACTCCTACAGATCCACCTACATGTGCAGGCAAACTGAAAGGCCTGGTCATGGGTGATCCAAAGCGAAATGATTTCCAACCATCACATCACATGACCTTGTTTCAACTTCATGCAGAAGTTTACAGAGGAAAAGTAAACGGAATAAATCAACTTGGACTGAGGGACAGGCAGCCTAGACACAACACAAACAACGGAGACATCGCCTCAAAACAACGTCACCATCATCGGAGTGGCACTAGTCCAACAATCAGCAACAACAGTGCAACGAAGAAACTAATCAAGTGAACAAAAGCGATGACTACTGACTCCACGGTTACACGGCGGCGCTAAACAAATAATTCTATGAGTGAAAGCATCGAAGCAACCAACGGTGCACAGAAATAATAAATGTGCATTAGCGAAAATTGAGTCTTCGTGTTGAATGCTGAAAAATGATGATTCTACACACTTTGCTAACGGCTGCCGGTATCATGAATAATAGTGACAAAGCAACATTTTTCGTATAGAGTAATGAATGAACAAAAGAGAAAAAGCATCACAACGACATCATCACACAAAGCAGCACATGATATGAAATATGTGTAGTGCTTGTGAATGTGATGTTTCAATGAGCATGTTTTGTATTGGAAATGTCTATGACGTCACACTGATGAGTCATGGTTGTTCACTTATTTTTAAATGCATTGATCACACGCTAGCAGTTATTCAGTACGCCTAGCTGACACACAGTGATCGCATGCCTAGGCTTGTTGGATGTGTCTAAAGGCCAGGTGTCGAAGGCATGCAAGGTCTGATGTCGGCCGGCAAAACGCAATTTATAATGTGGAAACTTGTGTGAGAAATGTAAGAATTCATTGCAACAATTCAGCAGGTTTTGGAAAAATCAAACTTTGTAGAGGAAAGTGTGAAAACAAACATGATTGTACAGCAGTGAGGAATCATCAACTGGCTAAACTAGTCTGATATCTTCTGTTGTCTTTGTGGGAAAAGCCCACAAAAGGAAGTCCCAAATGCATTGTTCAGAAAGTACAAAATACCTTGTTGATAGTTTCAGTTACAAATGCTGTTGATAGATCTGTGCCTTTAGCAAATACTTATGTCTAACTGTAAAATACTGTTGTCATTGACCAGTCTTTTAATTGATTACAAGTTCGAAAATCCAAGATTTTGTGTCTTGCATACAGCTAACACTATAGCACAAGCGGGCAAATCGACATTTCAAAGCCCGATCAAATGACAATTCAGAACAGTGCTCATAATTTTCTGACCAAGGATTTGATAAAACTAGTTCACATGATGCACTAGAACAGTTTTCCACAACCACGTCGTCATTAGTATACAGCATCAGGGATAAACGTGCAGTATCAGCTTGCAATGAATGTAGAGAGTTGCTACATTGTCAGCAGGCCCTTTCTAAAAAACATGCGTTTCAGGATTTCTAACCTTTCAAGCCTTGTAATGAAATTAGCATTCACAGGAACACTGGATGTCTTGTTTCAGTCAAATGTTGTCTCAACTTACGCTGTTCCATCTTATGTTGCCTGTAAAGCGAGAGGTCTGCAAACAGTCTGTTCTCATAGAATTCTCATCCACAACTATTGTATGCAGATTTTTCATAAAGGAGGCAACGATAACAATAGAAATCAGTCAAACTCACGGTAACAGCGTCGATTGCTCTTGGCTGTACATGGACTGACCTCGTAGAAGGACCTTCTACACAGGCTACAAGCTACAGCAAACAACAACTAAGGTTACAATTTAATGCACATCAAATGTAACATCCCTACATGTCCTATGGCAGCTTCTCTGCAAACTCTGAGGATCATTTATCCGGTACTCTTCAAATTCTAAATTTAAACAGTTTTTAAATACTCTCTGTGATGCAAATACAACAATTTTACTTACTTATTCAAATTAGCAAGCTTTAAAACTAGGAATTTAGAAACTTAATCTAATTTAACCCACTCTAAACTAATCTGGAAATTTCTACAGTGCTGTTATCATAACAGAACAGTCATCAACTGATGTTTGACTTGGAAGCTAAAGCGCAGTTAGCAACCGATTGGAATGGACAGACAAAAAAGTTAACCCAAGCGACAGCAGACACTGGACTGTGCCAGATGAGAAGCTGAAAAAGATAAGTCTTACTTCTGAACATAATTTCCATGTCGCTTGTTGTTTGTGGATCAACAATCACAGGTTCAAATGCGCTCAGCAGAGTCCATGTACCAACCCTGGGCAAGTGGTTTGCACAGAGGTACGTACCTCGGCCACCAAGTACAGGCCGAGGTGGGAAATAACCCGGCCCCATGCCCAGGACCTAAGACAAGGTAATCATCACCTCCCGTACATCCCAATGTAGGACATGGAAGACTTTACTAGGCTGATCTTGAAGTTTTTACTCATACTATACAGTATATACAACACTTTTAGAGTTTTTTAACAGTATCATATAAGTGTCTTGATGCATACATGCATTGCACAATGCACATATATACATATCTATCGAAAATCATAAATTGTAAACTGATATTTTTTTTATAAAGAAATATTTAAAAAGATTGCAAACACATCTGCCTTGTTATCTATCTTATTTACATGCAAGTGTAAATAGACTCCTTTTCTTGGCTTCCAAAGCACTGTGTCGGCGTGTCGCGCTTTTTCTGTTGCTGGCCCTTCAGTCTGGATGGGCTTCCTCTGGCTCTGTGCTTTTTGTCTAGAGTTATTTTTTATATGTTTTACTGAGCACTGCAATCTCAAGACTGTCCTCTTTAGCCGGGGTGGGGTCGGGAGCGCTTCTGAGTACATACCTTGAATGGGCGATATATAAATCCTCGTAATGAATGAATGAATGAATGAATGAATAAAACAGATCTTCAGATTAGAATTAGAGTCATTACGATTGTCTGGTTTATGATGACAAAAGTGAAGATGACAGCAACTCTGGCAATAATAGCCAATAACTGTGTAATCGCTTATGATAACAAAGGCTGTAAAGTAGCCAGGCATTTGATGTGGCACCAGTGATATTTTCGTTAACGAAAACTAAAATTAGAAGTAAAAATAAATGATTTCGTTAACGAAAACTAGAAGTAAAAGTAGGAATTATTTCAGGAAAAAAAACGAAATTAGGAATTGAATTAGGAATTATTTGCTGAAGTAAAATTATGAACGAAATTAAGAATTATTTTAAGAAGTAAAATCATTTTACTTCTTAAGGCATTTAAGTTGAGACGAAGGCGAGTAAAATTGCACGTAATCCAAACACATGATTCATTGGAAAACTTCGGTTGAGATGAAGACTCTGCGCATACCATTCTCGATGTACTGTAGGCCCTAATCTACTATATTTGGTCTTCGTTGTCTAATAATTATCCCCACTTAATTGCGTACCAATAACATCAGTTTCATACGCCATTTCATTTCGGGTTTGATCATGAAATTGTAAAATTATGAGTTTATCGGGAATGTTGGCCGGAAGGAAGCGAGATAGCCCCGTTTTGGGATTTTTCCATTTTGACCAAGCTACAGGCAGATCTACATGCCAAGTACCAAACGGGAAAATGGTGGAAATTGTTGACCAGCATTTGCTGGCGAAATATAACCAAAATAAGTCTTGGGAGGGGGATAGATGAATGGCAACACGCTGGCGTAGCCTAAGAGCATTAGATCTTGAAAAGTCGCGTAGGTCGACTCAGCTTTCCACTCCCTAGGGGGCAGCCTGACTTTTACAGCGCGGAAATTGATAATTACTTGGAAAACTAAAATAAGAAGTAAAATAAGAAGTAAAATTATTTGAGAACTAAAATAGGAATGATAAGTAAAATTATTTGTGAAGTAAAATTAGAATTAGAAGTAAAATTCAAGAGCTCAGAACTGAATTAGAACTGAATTAGGAATTATTTTTAGAAGTAAAATATCACTGTGTGGCACCTATTCAAAACTCCTATCAGACATATCCAGGCACAATGACATCACACGTGTGGTTGCATTTAGCGGTAAAGTCATGTTGTAAAAGATTCTTTTTTCTTATATACTACACAGAGCCCAGTTTATTGAAATAGCAAATGTTTGCACTTAATCAGGCTTTGAGCAGACTCCCTCTATTTTATATTCAGGCCCACACCCTCTTCAGTTGCACATCCTCAGGGCCCACAGTTAGGCAACTGATTATGCTACTCCAAAACACAGGAACAAACCATCAATCACTGGTGTTACACAGCGTTGAGGACTTATTCAAGACCACAGACAATCACTCCCAAATGACTTTACTCCCAAATGACTCAAACCTGCACACTTCGTTATTTTACGGAAGGCAACCAACCAGTGTCACGGATTGTTCCAGAAAGATAGACCACAATGACGAAACTGGATGGAACAGACGAACAGGAAAATAGCATTCTGCTTGAAAGAAAACGTCGACAACATACGCACAGAACTAGGAGCTCAGACTTGGACCTAGATTAAATGCTTGGCACTGCACAGAACAACGAGCATTCCTTCAGCAGCTGTAAATGTACAACAGTGCCAGAATGCTCTTTCACTGCCATAGGTGTAATTTGTGGGGTACGAGAGGTACCCGTACCTCCCACTTTTTGGACTGGGGGTACTGTACCCCCCACTTTTTGAACAATGCCAATCAATATTTTATTATTGTACCTTCCCAGAGATTCTCCGCCTTGCTTCGTGTATTAAGAAATTGGTACCCCCCACTTTTTAGACCAAAGTTACACCCCTGTTCACTGCTGCTACCGGAATGCTCCAATTGCTTAACAGACCTACTACATCTGACACCAGAGAAGCTGACCGTGATGCTGCAAAATTGATAATTCCTTTCCTCTCCTAGCATCATCCCCATCGTCATTGTCCGCCCTGCACGAACCTGGGCATCGTCGGAGAACATGGATCACAATCAGACAGATGAGAGTCAATAGACATTACTCCTGTAAATTGACAAAGGCCGAGGCAGAACAAGCGACGTTCATAAACATACATCACTCCCCAGACACGACATTCGATCTGCTATAAAAATGTTCCATTACTGGACGAACAGCAACCAACCCCACTGGCACTGCTGGTCCGTCTTCACTCAACCCCTCTCAGCAATGCACCCTGGTTTTAGCAGTAGGACACAAACTCCTTAAGTTTCCAACACATCTTCAGAAATAGCTCTAAGACTGTTAATTTTATATGCGTCACCTCAAAGTTATGTATTTGCTCTCTTCACTGGATGCCATCGTAACCCAGAAGCAAAATATGTGTGTACGTACCCAAACATTTATATAGCGCCCTTTCATTCTCTCAGAGGTGCTGGAACATGCCTACCTCAAAGTTGCATGTTACTTCGATGCTTACCGGTACTTCCCACCAGGATGTCATACTAGCTGTTAACATGTAAAATGCCACCCATCGCATCTCATAACTCTTCAGGTTCGAATCCCTACGGTCGAGCATACCAGTTAGCAACTCAACGTTTGTGCCTATGAACAACTGGTTTCCGCGACTTCACTTTCTTCGGCCACTGCATCAATCTCAAGCTTATGGTTATGATTATCAAAATTTGAGTTGTTTATCTCCACTAAGCAACATTTCTAAACAGCCAATATTCAGAGTGAGAATATCTTAAATGCTGATCTCAAAGAGCTCTCTGAATCGCAGATCTATATAATGAAAAATACCTGAACATCAGACCATAACTCAGTATATGCTAATCACCAGGTATTCTAAATCAGAATACCTACACGGGAAATCATAACTCATAATTTAAGGAATTATAACTTAATTGAAACACACTGTGAGAATAAAATGTTATAATCTAAAGTGAGCATTTGGTCTTCAATAAGATGATGCTGAGTATTAAACCCATTAAGTCTTTAGTGATATGATTGCCACTTACGATATCACTAAAGACTTTATTTAAATCAATACACTGACCAGAGAGGTACTAAACTAAGGAACTTCCTGTCAACTAATAAAGAAGGCTAATTAATACCGCAAGTAAACAATTAGTCCAATTAAAGTAACAGTAAACCAATTCTTTAAAAAGAGGACACAAAAACAGAACGAGAATGGAATGGTAGGCAAGTCTGGACAAAACTACTGGATAAAAATCTGCATCACAAAACATCACGAAACCTTCTATTCCAGGACATATCATGCAAAAAACACTTTAAATATATATCCGAATTTAGTTGCCTGAAGCAACAAGGTCTCAAATGAGCAGAGGAATAACAGACACAATGAAAATAAATGCAGACAAAGCAGCACTGCGAGAGGTTTCAGCAGACTGTTAACCTCAGTCATGCAAAAGAGAAACGGAATATCATCACTCGACTTCTTTTGTTCCCTGCATCTAAGATAACCTGGAAAATGTCTCTGTGGAACTGTCTCCGATGGCATGCCATAACTAAAGCCAAGTGGCAGATTGGAATCAATAAGATGGCTATTGTGTTTCACAGAAAAGAAGCCAATCGGTAAAAGACAATGTTTTAAGACTTACATCATGTGGAACTGCTGTTACATGTATACCTCTTTTGCAGTGTCATCTGGATAAACCACCTGTTTAATACCCAATACCTATACCACATACGACCACAGCTAAGGTTTGCCAGAGCTTAAAGCAACACTCTGAAACTATATAGGTAGGCAGCATGTATCCTTCTGTAGAGCTTCTTGTCCTTTCTCCTCTTCAGTTCCGTAGACGCTTGAAAACCTTTCTTTTTGCCGGTTTTGGCAGTGATGCGGGCCGAGACTCGAGAGCGCCGCTGATTTGAGTGGTGCTATATAAATGTTCAATTACAATTACAATCCTTAAGTAAATAAGAAACAGTGGTTGAGTGTTTTAAACCTGAAGGTTGCTTTTTAAAACTATGGGTAACTACTTCCTCTGTAGCATTAACCCAGTAATTGCTTAGATAATACAGCTTAAAACTTGGTGTTAGTGCCATAACTGATGATTTATAATTTGTAGTGCAGCTAAATAAGTAAAAAAATATACAGAGCAGAAATGGCTCTGACCTGTTATAAACCACTGACACTGTTGACCTGATGATGCTTTTCAGAACTGCCCTTCTGGTATATCTGCCATCTATTGATACAATTACCTTATGAACCAAGAACCTGTCTCCTCATATGTCACTTGCCTTTATTTCATCTACAGACTTTACCTTGATACCATTTTCTGGCAATTCATCAAGCTACAACCATTTGAACAAACATTCGCAAGAGCCTAATGCGAATTTACCCTTGCATCATGCAAGTTGCAAGCATAGTGCAATTCTGTCACATTTGCAGATGATTTTCGTGTTTTCACATCACAAGTTGATTTTAATTTCCTATTCTGGTACCTGCTCATAAGCAAAGTAAAGCTTCCAGATCCAACAGGGAACATACGGGAGGCACTCATTTCCTCTACTAGGCTTGGCAACTTATTTCACAATGATGGGTAAAAAACTTCTACACTGCATCACGAATGGAAGTTTGAGAAAAAGGAAAAACTAACGGTAGGCTAATGTGCGCTGTGGAATGAAACCGTCTATCTCTTAGTACTAAGACATAGGAACAGCTCCCAACAACAAGCTGGACTACAGCCACCCAGCTCTAAATGCCTGTACTCTTATACATAGGCAAAACTATAAGATTCATCTAAGACTTCTTATATATTGCTTGGAAAATTGGAGAATTACGACATGTGTGGTGTAGCACATCCCTCGCTTAGAAGTTATTTATATGAACATCATCAATATGTGGTTGTAAACAATTCTAGTTCTGGACTAAGATGGATCACATGTGGGGTTCCACAGAGCTCTAAGATCTATTATTTCTGATAAATTACATTAAGGCCGTTACTGTTTGTACAACGTCTATTAAACTTTTAGTGTTTTGTAGGCTGACAGTACCACTGCTTCTTACTAGAGCCTTGACTACAGCACAACTGCTCCTTCCAAGGATAAATATACAATTGATCTCATATTGTGTTTTAGGCATAAATAAACATAAGAGATTTAGCAGCAGTAGATTTAATAGTGAGTATGATTATAGCACTGAACCAACATGCCTACCAAATCTGCCAGCTAAGTTTGAAGAGGCCCAATAAATTCATGTGAAGTTCCACCCAGTTCAGGTACGTGCTCTACCTATTAAAACTGCAAATACTACAGTGTAATTGCTCAGACCTCCAACTAAGTCAGGCAATCACATGCTCTTTGCTACCAACTTCTACTGTGAATTAGGGAATAACTGGGTACCGAATCCTAGTATTTGGATGTACTATTTGCTGGATCCGGGTACGAACTGACAACCACTTGTTCCATATGCGAAGCTTCACATTTTCACGTAATAAAAAATTATCGAAATAAATTTTTGTACTTGTAATAAGTGAAATACATGTTGAATTTTATAAATAAATAATCAATGAAATGGACTTGACTTCTGTTGTGGACATCCGGCGTTGGTGGTTTTTTGTACTTTCCTTCTTCAAATTAATATGCTATATGAAGCTCAAAGTTGATACTATAAGCCTACAAATTCGGTTGATGACGATTAAGTAAGTTTATTGAACAAGTTTAAAAATTTTTATTTGCAGCTATTTGTGTGTGCAGTATTTGCCGAGGCGAATACTTCCAAATAGTGCCAAAAAATGGGATATTTGGCTGAAGTGAATGTTCGAGGCGATCTCCAGTTGTTCCCTACCCTACTGTTAATGAATGAAGAAATAAATACATAATTAAATAAATACATTAACTGCTTCAACTGCATTTTCGCATTTAGCATGTATTCTGATAAAGTATCATTTTTACTGGCAGACAATGTTCTCCTTTCTTTTTTTCCACCAGAACATTTGTATTAAAATAGGACAAAGAATACTCTACTGTCTCTACATTTTGGAATAACTTTACTTTAATACTGTTGTTTAAGGAATAGACCGACCGTTGCTAGACGACTGTTTGTTGCAAATATTCAATACAGGATTCCACTGGCATAAACTTGTCCAAAATATTGGTGGGGCAAGGGGTATGGACCAGAGGGGCAAAAAACAAGTTTTTTCAAGATTAAAAGTTTTTTGTTTTTTCTCGTTTTTTTCGTTTGTATAGTTCTTGTTGTTTTTAAGATTTTCGGATTTCAGATCATACAAATCGTGAAAACTGGCCAAATAAGACATAGCTAACAAGAGCTCAAACTCAGTTTAATTCAGTTGCGATTTCTGAAAATTAAACATCATTAAATCAATGTTATTAAGATAACTTCTACAAAAATAAGAAATTTATTTTTTAAAACAAAAAACAAATTTTGTGGGTTTCTTTTCCTTTTTTATTGTTTAAACCAAAATCCGAAAAAAACTTTTTTCATCTCTGGTCTGGACAGTCAGCAGAGGCTTCCGGTGTGACGTTAATGCGTATGAAATGGGGCAATTTGTTTACATGTAAATTTGTTTCATATCGAAGAAATTGAAGATAAAAATAAATCTTTGCTTTCATTATGAATTTCTGATAGTATTTCAGTTCTGTGTCTCTGTTTTTCTGTTTCTGAAGAAATGTGTATATATTGAAACATAATATTTTAATATTTGAAGAAATTCTCCTCTCGATTTTTTTTGGGGGGGGCATTGCCCCGGCTCCTCAATTATTGGGGGGGACGTGCCCCGGCTGACCCCCCCACAGTCTACGCCTATGCAGGATTCTGGAAAAGACATCCAGTTCTCTTCATTTCAGTAACCACAACAGGATAATCTTATAAAACAATGTCGTATACAAGGAACTCATCATTTTTATCGCTGCCAAGATTTCTATTAAATATTTTTTATAGTCTTGTCACAAGCATAAAATAAATCTACTGTAGACTGGAGAGTGTTCCTCTGTACTGATATGAATAACTGCTAATAACATGGGCTGAGCCACCGAGCCCTGTATATAGGAGCCAATGGCTGAGCGGTTGGTTACTCAAAGGCCAGTTCCTTTGTTTCTTTAAATGAAGCAAATGATAATTCTTCCCTGGATACTAGATACTGCTTCGTCAAACAGTTGCAAACTCTATTGACTTGTATAGATCAAACAAATGGCAGATGTGTTTGACTTTCTACGGATAATGAATGCAGAAGAATCCATAGAACAGCACCAGAAAGTACCAACACGTGCGCCTGCAACTAAGTCGGGCAATCAAACGCTCTTAACGCAAATGACACTGGATGTTCTGTGACCGGGAATTTTAAGTGAACGAGTAAGGTAATAGCACTGACCAACACGTCTACCAATTCTGCCGAGCTAAGTCTGAAAAAGCTCATTAAGTTCATCTGCATTACAACCAGTTCAGGTGCAGCAGGAGTGCGCACTATTAAAACTACAAATACAAGGTAACCTTGGTATATCGAACTTTGATATTTTGAACTTCTGGCTATATCAAGTGCAGTGTAATGTAAATCTCCAAACTTTCTCAGTGCTACACACAATTCCTCAGGAGATCACCTTATTCACCTGCTTATTCAAACAACAGTTGATGGCCTGGTCACAACCAATGTAAACACATACAAAATAACTCTGTTTTAAGAATTTGCATATCCTGATGTTTCACTTATTGCCTAGGCATTTTTTTCAGTCCTTACTGAGCACTGATTAGCAGATATATCAGAACATTGATTAGCAGATATATCAGAACATTCATTAGCAGAAATACCAGAACAATCATTAGCAGATATATTGAAGTTATGGGGTCACTCTGCGAGTCAACACTCTTGGCCTATAGCTTTAGCTGATTGAAAAATAGCAGGTGTTTCATTTCCCGACTGGCCCCATGCGTGACACAAAAAAAATTATGCTCATGCCTGTCTGGGTGACTACGAGGTGGTCGGTCAATCCATTAAGGCTTTACACACTCTAATTTCACTTTCGTGCCTCATTTTACTGACCAAAATTCTTGATGAAACACCCTCTGAAAGGCAAGAGTTTTGTGGCCCCACTTTACAAAGGCCAACCTCACCAGGGTACATGTACATGTCAGCCTATTTAGTAATCAGTAAAATCTTTCATACAAGAGTGTGTTTTCATGATGGTGTCACAAAACAGAGAGATGCTATAGATCTGTGGATGAGAAAATAGATTCATGCATAAAATACTGCGAATCCAATAGGTTGGCTACTAGTTTTGCCGTTATAAAGCAAGCTCTTCTGGAACAATATAAGCAGGCCTGCGCAAATCTGGTTGCCATCGCCCATCAATGGTCAGTCCCATCTTTATTGGATGTCTATCTAACTATCATTCTATGTTCAGCTACTTTTCTAACAACTACCAGTTCCGGTATGTAGATATTGAGAATGTCGCAGAGTTTGTTTTACGGTTATAAATTAAATAGATGCATACGTTTAATAACTAAATTGTGTTTTTTAAATACACAGTCATTGTTATCACCAATAAATGCATTGGCACTACATGTAGGCCTACTAATAGCTCATAACAACTGCAGCTCATATGGAGTCGGACAGAGCTTGATTTGAATATCTTGCTTATTTTGAACACTGAATATATCGAACTGTTCACAAAGGTTCCTTGAACAGTAGTTAGATGGTTTCCGAGACAGCATACACATCTCTTTAGAGATCATAAAGTCATGACCTGATCAAGTTTCAATGATTTTAGAAAATTTAGCTTCTTCAGCGCTGCTGCCCGTTTGAATGGACACCACACCATTTTAGGTCCCCATGTATGGACTGTATTGGCCAGAGATAAAACCTCTTAAACAAAACCAGGCAAAGTGTTCAGTTATTAGTTCTTGTCACGAACTCTGCACTTCAGCTAAAAATCCTTCAAGTCCAATGCATTACCCGTGAAGACTATCATAACGATAAACATAAATTCAATTAGTCATCAGCACTGTACAAGCCAAGTCAAGAGAAAAAACCACTTCAACCACTCTACAGGTAAATCACACAATCTCCAAAGGCTGTCTTCACAGTCACTAACTCTTTCTAGACCATGGATGTAAAGTGTGACTCAGTTTTACAGCTCAAATGTTACACGCCATCAGCAAGTCTATCCAAGTGCACAACTATCGAACCGCATTGTATTTGGTCTCAAATTACATAAGCCGCATTTTGTGTTCAATTACTTATTATATAGAAGTGCATGGTGATGCTTGTGGCCTGGCGTGCAGTCATTTGCAGGCATTCATGCCCCCTAGCCTTACAACCCCGACATCCGACCGACCGTTGGCTGGAATACACTCTGCACCATTACCACCAACGCCTAAAAGTGGACGCACCGTCTTTAATATTGCAGAGTTAATCTTGTTGCAGGTAATCAGCCGTACGATGAACCAAGTCCAGTCTTGACCTCTGGAAACAGACACTAATGTGCATGAAATGAGTTATCCGGATTACACGGTCAGCAGACACGTTGATGATCGATGGCGTCGGTTTGCGTGACGATCTTGCCAAAATGCGCAGTAATTTCGATAGTAATCCATATCAGGTATGTCCTTAAGTCAGCAGCAACTATCATCCTACTCTGAATCTGGGAATGCCTACATTTCATCAACAAACTCATTTGGAAACATCTTTGACCCAAGTGAAATCCTGTGTCGTATGACTTTCGACCATTACTTCGTTCTATTTCTAACAATTTTCAAAGAGCAAAGCACTCCAAAGTCATCAGCCATGATGTTAGGAATTAAAACTAAACAACAGCTCTAAAATATGACCTTTATATATAAATATACATTATGTATAAATATATAATGTATATATATATATAAATATATATAATATAGATATATAGATATATATATAAACACCTAACTGGTTAGATTCAGACCCAAACTACAAAAATTTAATATACACGAACATTTATGTTATACATTAATAATAATAAGAAGAATAATAGTAATAGTAAAAATAATAATATTATTATGATTATTATTAGTTGAAGGCTTTACTTAAGCAGTTGTTAAGGCCCTCACACAGTGACTAACTCATGAAATTTGATCCTAACTGCAGTTGCAATAACAATTTATAGAGCATTGCAATTAGCCAAATAATTTTATGATGCTTTAAAATCTCAATCAGTGGAGTGCTGATGGAAGCAGTCAACCTTGAACCAATATTATACTAGAAATCCATTTTCAACTAATGGATTGTCCATAATGGAAGCACGCAGAGAGGGGAGGGAGGAGTGATCCAAATACATGCAGATGGGGGAGGGGGTGACAAGGGGAAGAGGCTCTGGCTAATTCGGATATCCCCATCTGAATATGGTATATTCAGTTATTTCACTATAGCCTGTCATTTAGCACTAAATTCAGTCTGAACGCTACATTGGATCTAATTATGGTCCCTTAGCAGAACCCAGCAGAGTAGATGGAATCCAACACGTACACCAGTTAGCAGTGAAAGATCAACAGGATAGTCTAAGCTTGACCTTGGTGATCCTTTCCAGTGGGGTCATAAGCCAAATGGAATGGGAGGATAATACCAAATTCGGATAAGGGGATGGATGGGTCTAAAGTTGATCCTTGTCGGCAGGCTACCCTAAGGTACACGTTCAACTATCGGTACTTGACATATAACATTCAAATTTACATGACAAACATATTAGACATCACACAGTCATATGCAAAACAACTGATGTGTAATACAGAACAAGGATTCAAAAATAGAACACGAAAACTGAACACATATTTAAATAAAGACACGAATCTGAAAAGGACTTCTATCAAGCAACAACAAAAGTACCAGACTTAATAAATATTCAAAAGGATAAGATTGAGATCATACAATACAGGGGCGTCTTTGCAGGCTTAAAACATTGGATGCACATCCCTCTTGTAAACAAATAATATGGCCTCTTGTCCGCTTTGCTACCATAGATATAATACGTAGGAAAATTGAAATAGCTGCCATATATAGAGTAGTGAGAAGTGACAAGCGTAACAAACAAAATTCAATTTAGATAACATCTAATGCTCTAACAAGCCGTAATGCCGTTTAACAACAATATCGATGCGATGCCTGGATGTATGGATTTGTATGGATTTGATTTCTGGTGGGTGGACACACGTGCGTCCAGTGCATCAAGCTGCGGGCGCTCCTGATACAATATCATAAAAAATGTTTAAAAATTAATAAAAACAACAGATCAATAATTCCTAAGTCAGAATTAGTTTTCTACCTTTGGGCCTAATGAAGAGAAAATAGAGTATTGTAGTCTGCATATTCTAATATTTCTAAATTAATATTTCAGCAACCGGTACAGACCACATTTTGCAGCTGGCTTACTCGCTGTCGCTAAATGGGGCACCTATGGAAGGTATTAACTTCATTCTAGTTTATCAACTTCACAGGGGCGGGGCTACACCAGGGCGCACCAGGGTAAATGCCCTGGTAAAAAAGCCTTTGCCCTGGTCGATGTCCTGCCAGAATTGTTGCCCTGTCCAGAATTTGTTCAGGCATATTTGTTATATCCTGAGATAAAAATTCACTTAATTCACTGATATGTTAAAATTTGCATTACAAATGTCAAAAAGCGTTCAGCTTCCGGGGGGATTCGCCCATCCTGACTATAGACAACTATAATAGTGCTGGGGGCGAATTATGGCAAGTGCGGTAGCGCAATCTTATATGGTCACCATTTAAGCTCGCGCTACCGCACTCTCCATAAATCGTCCTCTGCACTGGTTACTTGTATGACTGCCCTGGCTATGCCCTGGTTTTAAAAAAATGTCTGATGCCGCCGCTGCTACTTCAGGACTTTTTTTTAGCTTTCACTCAGATGAATCAAATCAACGTGTACGTGGAAAAGGCTGTCAGCGATGTACGACTGACTGCATCATATTAACGCCAAGGATACACAGGTATAAATACTACAGCCAGCGTATCTGTGGCATCCGACCGGATTTGTGGCCAGGCTTTGAGGCACCAGCAGGTGCTCGATAGTGTAGTGGTTAGCGAGTTGGACTGCCAACCGAGTAGTCGGGGGTTCATATCCCTGCCAAGGCAGAAATTTGGTTCAAGATTTTTGCTCCAACTTCACCCCTAGCCAACTCAGCTATACTGAGTACACTGACTGTACACTGATGAGAAGGCGAGGGAGAGGACTGGCCACCCACCTATATAAGACGAGGCTAAGAATTTTAATGAAGTCGCTAACACTTCATACCATGGCTGCCTCAGGGTTAGCTTAAGGGACTGAGCTTTTTCTTCTTCTTCTTCGAGGTACCAGTGATGCCTGTGTATTAGATACTGCAGCCATCGCACAGTCATCATATAAATCATTTGTTTAGATTATGCAGCAGATTGACTGGCATCAGAAAGGGATCGGGTTTCATCAGACACGATTTCTTGTAGAGGGAATTGTATCACCGAGTGTTCCTTGAAAATATACCACGTATTCTCGTTTATCCAGTGTTTTCTGCTCCTGTTCTTGTTAGAAGTTTAAATGCAAACTGCTTCATGGTTAGCTAAGGTCGGGCAGTTGCTCATGCATTACAAGACTCTTTCAACTCTATGCCTCAAAGCCATCATTGGTTTTCATCAAGACTGAACATTTTTCTTCAAATAGAGCTATACAAGTCATCAGTTGTATAAGTCAGTGGTTTTTTTTTGGGGTATAAACCCAAAGCTACTAATTGGCTGAGACTGCACTTCTCAATTGCAAAGCCTCTTGATGATAGGTGAACTCAGGGCTGTAGTCGAGGGTATACGCGGGTATACAGCGTATACTGACCTCTAGAGAAATTTGAGAGCGTATACTCAGGGCTCTAGACGAGGGTATACGCGGGTATACAGCGTATACTTACCTCTGTAGAGACCGTATAGCCACTGAGCAATGAAATTTTGAGAAAAAAAGAGAGGTTCTGAAAGGTTTTTAGGGCGAATGACTAAAAAAAAAAAGGTCATCAACTTTTTCAGAGACGAAATCGTAAAAAGTCAGAAAATTTTCAGAGAATTGGTAAAAAGTCCAAAATTTTTCTGAGACGAATTCCTAAAAAAGGTCTTCACATTTTTTTAGGGTCACACCAGCCCTAGTGACGCCGCTGCTCACCGGTAGCGTATACTCACCTCAAGTTTTACCACTACAGCCCTGGGCGAACTGACAGTATGAGAATTGTAGAAAAAAGACTGGGGGGTTAGACTTTGATTTCATGTGGAGTTGGGGTTGCAATGAAGACTTTACTATGGGGACCTAAGAAAGACTAGGGGGGTTGAACCCCCAACCCCCCCCGACAATTCTCTAAATTTCTACTTGTCTCAGTTTTTTTGTGTTATACAAAAGACGAAGAAAAAATATTATTTTCAAGGACCGGGTGACCAGAGTTCGGCAGATCTGCAACATTAAAGAAATTCTGGATGGGAATACCCCGTGTGTACAGCATCCTACCAGCTGACACTTCTGCCCACCCACTTGATAACTTTTGATTCTTAGTGAACTTAACCAAATTTAGGCTAGCATCTATTGTTTCTTCCGAAGTGGCGTCTGTCTGTCTGTCTGTCTGTCTGTCTGTCTGTGTCTGTCTGTCTGTACAAATTTGCGAGTACAACAGCACATTTTGTGAGAAAAGCTTTGATAGGTACATAGCAGACACTGTATTATGTACAGATGACTAGATATGTACATACATCAAAGTTACTAGTATTACTCTGCATCAGAGGGTTAACCTTACGGACGCTGGTGATCTATTGCAGCTTAGAAGTGGATTGCAACATAGGAACAGCTGCATGTATGATGAACATGACTGTACCCAATGACGTCAAAAGGTTAAGACTATAAATACAGGGTCAGCCTAGTGGAGTGGGTGTCAGTAACTGTCTTAGACAGCTGTTCCCAAGGAAATACTCCAGCTGAAGGCAATGACATTTCCCGGGTGACACTGATGACTTCCATAAGGTCATCTGACTCAAGGTGCAATGAAAAGTGTCTGGAAAAGTCCTTTCAAGATAAAATCTGTCTGGCAAGTGCCGGTAGATGAAGGCCAACTTTACCGATAAAGCCATTCCTACTTTCAACCTAAACCAATTACTTGAGGATTAATAAAGAGAAAGACAGCCAGGGCACAGACAGACAAACAGACAGACAGACATACATACCGACATACATACATACAAGCATACATACAGACAGACAGACAGACATACATACTGACAGATATACAGAATTTGAAAGAATAAACTACCAGGAGAAAAACAAAGAAAGAAACAGAACAACACAAAAGAAGACACAGAGATCAAAATCGGAGAACAAAAGACAAAACGACTAACAGACAGACAGACAGACAGAAGAAACAGACAGAGACACACAATGAACAGACTAACAAAGAGACACACACACACACACGCACACTCATAAACCACGAAAGGTATGTACGGACAGTGACAAACAGAGTGATTACGGTATATGGTTAATGAACCTGAGCATTCTCTGTCCTTTGTGTCGGAGCATGGTCTCGACTCGTAAGTCTCCATTGGACAGATGCCACTACATCCTACAACACACCACAAAACCGAGTATTACGGGTGATGCCAGCTAAGCCCGGATAAATTCTCTCAACGGCTTCAGAGCACATAACGCCCGGCGGCCAGCATCGTAACAGACCTGATCCTGACTTACGACCTCCATGAATAATCGCAACGACTGACAACAGACGAACCAGTCTACCATAAAATCCCCATCTACGACCCAACAACTTGAAAACAAGAAGAGGCAATCCTTCGTGTAAGAAGCCTAACAGTTTCCTGGAAAACTTGGTGCGTTTAAATGTAACGCATCCTCACGCTGCATTGTGCAATGTCATAAAACTTAAACTGTGAATACAATTTCCACCCTGATCAAAATTAAACTGGAATATTCAGGCAGTGATTCTCTTTTGTGCAGACCAATATAGTAAACAAACACATTTCCGTCAACAATTTCTTGATAACAATAATTTGTTAACAATAACTTTTAAGTAGATATTTTACTTCTCTTTATGAAGTTAGAAGAAGAAGTGAAGAACAGCTAGTCCTAGTGCGGCAATGGGTCACTTTTCTTAACCTCGGCATATGAAGGTGGGTGTTAAGTTCTCTCCCTGACCACCTGATCTTCCCACCCACAGTGTAATCTTTATAGCTGAACTGACTAGAGGGCTTAAGTGGGGTAGAAATCTAAAAACAATTTCTGCCCATGCACAGATTTGAATCCCTGACTCCTCGGTTGACAGTCCAGTAGACTATCACACAAACCCTTTTGAAGTTAACCAATACTTAAATATTTGCACTTAAAATACAAGAAATGGCTTGTACAAGATGCAAAACAAAAACTGAAATTCATAAAACTTCCAACACTGGAAACAAGATCAATATTGGAAAGTGAGAATGTTCAAATGCATTTAAAGAACAAACACACAAGCAGTAGAGTTCCACTCCCAAAACACAAGCCTAAGGAATCCCTTTCAATGAAGTCATTTGTAAATAGTATTCAGTGAATTATCAACAAAGATACAGCTGCAAGAGTGTGATTTCAGTCTGAAGTTGACGTATTCTGTGGCATTAGTAAGACTGAGTTTTAGTGACATCAGGTGTGAATTGAAAGTGAGAATCCTTAACAGTATATAATCAGGTTTGAGAAAATGATGGAAGATGTGAAAGGATAAGATGCCTCTTGAGACATTACCAAAAAGCAACAATTCAATTGATATATATATATATATCTATATATATATATATACACACACACGTCGCTTCGTCTTTCAACTTTCTTAAAACTTGCTTTTTCTCTCAGGGTCTCTCGCACTGGGAGCACTTCTGAATGGCTCTCCCGCTAGAAGCGCTTTATAATTGCCCAAATACAATACAACAATATACTTACATACATACATATATATATCCAAACAGTGTATAAAATGTGAGAAGGCATTGTGGTTCACAGTGGCATGATAGTGAGCAGCTGGAAGAAGTCGATGAGCTATGGTTATGAAGGTATGAGCTGCAAACAATGACTCCAACTGTAAACAAACTTTACCTGAAGACAAAGGTCACGACCTCTGAATTGTAAATTATAGATACTGAAGCTCTTCTCATAAATAAATAGTGCTTCTAGAAGTCAACCACTAACAACCAAAGCATGTGCTAGCATGATGACCTTATTCTACCAAATTATCCAACATAAACCTAATTGGTAACTTCTTAATTAGGACAGTACAGTATCATTAGTGATCTACTTGCACGCAATTTACATTGCCTTATTTCACCATACTTACTTATATTTACACTAACTCTACTTGACCATTCAAAGTTACAAAACATACCTAATACAAAGTGTTCAACACTTCAATGACGAGCTGCACTGGTTTCCCAGTTGCTTTTAGTACACTCTCATCGTCAAAGTGTTAAGCAACACCTCAGGATATCATACGGTAAAGATACCTCAGCTCTACGATTTTGAGAATATGATTGACAAAGGATAATAATAAAAATAATAATAATTATATTCTTTATTATTTCAAACCGACAGATGCAGTAAGATTACATTGAAACATGAAAGTACAATCAACATCTTAATTAAACACATGGTTTGGCAGCCATGCAAGGCGCCGCCCTAGAGGGGGGTTACAGGAGTCGATCTGCGTACCTTATGCTCTCCTGGCCATGAGTGTTACCATTACTCTATCCCCCTACCCATTGCTAGGAAAAGCTAAGTGGAAACAAGGGAAGCTTTTAAACTGGAGTTCAGAGTAATAGGCCGTGAAGACATACATCTCTTAAAACATAACAATACAGACAGATAATGTTCTGAACTCTTTTAAACCGATGCTGAATTATGTACTCTGCTCTTTTTTTAATAACAGCAATAATATAAATGGAACACAGCTAAGTGTGCACAGTTGAATGCATCTCTGATTTTTGTTCCACAATAAACACACAATAAATCTGCTATGCCTTTCTCACGCAACTGAGTAGCACCACAGACTAAACATAGAGGGAAAAATAATATCATCAGTATGTAGTTAGATTCACCATTAACTTGTCCCATTCGCACTATTACTACGCTCTAATTTGTAATGTCTGGTAACAGCAGACTCTGTTGCAACCAGAATGCTTCTAGAAATATATGCTGCTGAGCAGAAACTGTCTAAATAATTACATATGTGGAGCACAAAATAGTCACTGTGGCCTTTAAGGTATCCAGGTAAAGTAATAAAGCCACATTTGCTTCAAGTTTTTACTAGACAATGTATGTCTAGATGACCCAAATGCCACACAGTTCAGCTCACGAAGAACCTCCGTCATCTCAGTCCTCAGCAAATAGTTATTTTGCCTAAAAGCATAGCTCACTAGTCGGAGTCTGTATGAGGTTCACAGGTTCATCTTCTCCATTATTTCTTTTTTTGGGGGGGGAGGTCTTTTATAACCAAAATTGTGACTAAGGCCGTTCGAATGACAACTGACAAATTAAAAAGGTCTTTTGAGAAACGATGATTGATGTCTTGAGGATAAAATCTGACACGTTTTCCAAGCCATCAGAAATACACTGAGGGTAAAAATATCTTCTTAACTTACCTCTGCAAGCGAGAGGAGAGAAATCGTCTAATCCTAGCAATTAAATGCATCTGAAATCGTCCAGCGTCTGCTGTCAACAGTCGTATACAATTTCTCTTGAATAAATGCATTCTGAGTGACCTCAGGGCTTCTTCAGCGGCACTCTTGAGCGACCTGTTTCTTAGAGTGCGATCTGGTCAGATCTTGGCATGTCAAATTAAACTGGCAAGCCATATTTGCAATCGCAATGGATTCCCTGACCATCAAACTTCTGTCATAACATCTTTGGTGCCCATCTCAGGACTAATGTCAACAAAGCTTCATCATAAAGGTGCCAAAGTTAAATTCAGGTTTTGAACACTACTGCATATTACAACTGATGTTGATGGAGATTCAAAACAAATTATTACTAGCCTTACCTTATACTGAATATATTAATTTCCCAGGTGTTTGAACATGAGGACAATTGTAGAAAAGGGTGCATAGTAGTAGTAACTGCTGCTTACCTTACATTACTAAGCACTTTACTCAGCATAAGAGACTTTGGAAGACAGCTCGCTCAGCTGACACAAAGTCACGTGCTGATGAGGGTCTCATCAGCGCTGCATTACTGACCAGTATCAGCACGAAATGCTCCATGGATCTGGATTTCAAACCATCAATCAAAGATGGAATTTTGCTTGTCAGCTTCTGCGTGTCTGTGAAAGCTTTCCAGCAGAGACTACCTCCACAAAAAATAAGCATCACTCAAACAAAGACAAACATTTCGTTTGTCAAAGAGTGCTGTTGAGCGGTTCTTATAGATGCTATTCAAAATTTCCAGTCACCTTATTTTGGGAGGGGGGATAGATGAATGGTAACACTCATGGCCAAGCGGCATTAGATCGAGGTTCGATACCCGTAAGCCCCCTCTACAGCAGGCGCCCCACATGGCTGCCAAAACATGTGTTTAAATTAAGATCTTGGTAATTGTACTGTCGTGTTTCAATGTAATCTTACTGCGTACTTGTCAGTTTGAATTAATAAAGATTATTATTATTATTATTATTATTATTATTATTATTATTATTATTATTATTATTATTATTATTATTATTATTATTGCTATTATTAACAAGTGGTGTATAACACTGTATATAAGAGTCTAGTGGTTAGCTGCTGGACTGTCAACCCAAAGGTTGGGGTTGAAATCCCAGCCAGAATAGAAATTTTTTTGTTCCACCTTGTGAACTCAGCTAAGACATGACTGAACTGACCACAAACTGTTGGTGAGAAGATCAGATGGCAAGGGACAGGAATGGCCACCAACCCTCACTTGCCAAGGCTAAGAAAATGAAGTTACTAGCACTTCACACTCATGGCTGCATCTCGGATTTAGCCTAAGGGATAGCTCTTCCTCTACTATATTTATACACACCTTACCTAAACAAACATACCTTACGACATTTAAAGCATTTCAAACTACACAGTACACATACATATTTATTTGTATCCATAAGATGCCCTTAGATATATACCCACTGCACCGTGGATAGCTACTACTACATGTTTACACTACTAAACACTCCTTTTCCTACAAAGCCATCCCTGTTTCCACCTCCTTCCCCTTCCCTCTCCTCCTCTTACCTCTCTTTCCACTGCAATTCTAACTACCATAGCCATCTGACTGTCTGACCTTGACCTGAAACCGATTTTGACCTTACCTGCCTATCGATTTTGTTTTGACGGAGCGCCTGTAAATGTGCTGGTTCCCTGTATAAACCTTGAGATTACGATTAGGACTACAATAGCTGTGATGCATCTGCTACAGAAGGAGACAAAGCTGTGTGTCTGTACTTCAAATGAGCGGAGATTTCCCAAAGAAACAGCTGTCTGCTAGGATAAGCCAAAGACTGATCGTGGCATAGCGAAGGTCATCTGAAGGGCGTGACCCCTGCCTCTGGGCTCTTTGGCTTCCACATCAGTCACCTATGTCAACAAGGTCCTGGTACTCCTGACTCTTACCTTCCAAGGTAATCTAATTGAACAATATACTGGAGCCATTTAGGTAGAGCCAATCAATCACAACGTCACACGGAATAGCACATATAATCTGTGTGTAACTAGGTTTGTAAATGGCTCTGTCTATAGCGCCGTTTGGAAATTTCCCAATACACAGTCTCAACATCAAATGTACATATACTATAAAAATAAATGAATAAAGACACATTAACAATTGTCATAACAAATCCAAATCTAAAGTGTTACAGCACTGTCATAATTAAATGCTACAATACAATTACATTTTACAAATATCAAGCTAGAGCCACAATCATATGTCAAAAAACTTGAACCATATTATCGTCAATAGATGAACCAAAATCATTTGTAGAGTAAAAAAACAGTTTAAAATGCTATAACAGATTCACATATCTAAAGATAAAAAAAATCAAGGTTATAAATATCACAACACAATCACATTTAGTAAGCATCAAAAGAAAATCATAACACAAAATACCAAAACGAAACCAAAATTACAAATACATAAAAAAAATTAAGATTAAAAACACAAAAATTACAATCACTCTCGCTTTCAATATAAAAAAATGAGAGAGAGAGATACAGACAGACAGACAGACATACCCACACATAGAGACACAGACACAGAGACAGAGAAAGACAAAGAAAGATAGAGAGAAATAGAACAGTAAGGATTGGGATTACAGCGGCTAACAAGAATCTAAGTAACAAAATCGCCTTAAAGTCGTGATGAGCATAAGTAAACCTAGATATGCAAAGGCATTTGCAAATGCAGAATGTGAAGATGCTTTGACTCTCCCGAGGAATTCAATTCCTTAATACGACCGCACAACAAGACAGCTGGCACCAAAGACACGGCCAGGGCGTGCCTCTCACATTCTGGCACAGAGACACAAACTATCGATTGATATCTCGAGTATTATAACGAAGGTGCTATAGAAGTCATGAGGTTATATTCGATGCGCAGAGCCTTTCATGACAGCAATCCGGGATTTCCCTACAGGTGGCGCTTCCGTTCCCCCACCCCCCACCCCAGGGTAATCGCATTTTGTGGCCCTGCGAATTGCACATTTCTCACTTCGAGGAGTCGCGTTCCAGATAAACGAATTCGTGCACTCATTTAGGGGAATTGTGCATTCGTGGGACAAAACAGATGTCTTTCAAAGGACGTGTGCCACATCAGTCCTCACAATGCCAAACACAAAGCATCACGCATAAGCCAACACAATAGCCATACATAAGAATAACTGTGTGCACTGTTCTGAAAATAACTGCTTTCATATACAATAACAGCCAATATATTAATGTACTGTAGAATGCATACCCAACAGAAACACAGAGAATTTGCTCAAAGTCATGTAAGATCATGTAAATTTGCTCTGTGTATGTATGTCAGCATTGGGTGATTTACGAGGCAAATTCCTTTCTGGGAACCATTAAAAACTGTTGCAAATATGGCTCAGTATTAGATGAAAAAAGTGTTAGATCTCCTGTATATTTTAATGCATGTGTTGTACTATGTAGTGACGTCTTACATGGCCAACAGCAAAAGACCACTGACAAGAACACTAGGTAGCTTCAAATCACTAACAGTAAAATTTTCAATTTCAATATGATAAAAGACAAGGATAACACTTGTTCTTTTCCGCAATTGAAAAACAGAATACAAATACCAATTTCGTAGTCCAGTCTCTATTTGCTCTAGCTTCGATTAGTCTCAGACCATAAGCGAGACAAACCACGTTGGCTTTTAAGAAATCTCTTATGGCAAAACCAATAACTTCTCTGCATGAATATAATAACTAAATGTTCCCAAAATCGTCTCTCTTCAAAGCAGTAAGCAGCATTTGGAAATGTTACATCATGTGCAATAACACACCGAGCAATGAGGTCCATTGCATGTAATAATTATGCATACAACATTCAGTTGTTGAATTTCTTTGTTTTTCCCACATTGAGACAGAGACGACAGCTCTACGTGAAAAGCAGATTCTTCAGCCATTGTAAATAAATTTACTGATAGTGAATTGTTAGCAAAGGGTCGAGCATTTCACCCACCTCTTAACAGCACTTTCTCTACATATGTCTGTCTAGCAAATAAGCAATAAGAGCCAGACAATGGTGACCCACTGTATGCTTTCTCAATCTCAGAAATCTGTATATCTGTCCTTGTCTTTCTCGCTGTCTTTCTGTCTCCTTCCATCTGTCTAACTCCTTCCAATCACTTTCATTCAAGTAAAAGTGACAAGAAAAACAGCAACACAGTGAACCGAACAAAATGAAGTCGTTGATCAAACGACTTCCGGTATACCATGGGAGCAAAAAAAACTTAAGCTATAAATGTAAAGCATGAGAATTTTCATCAGACAATAAGAAAACATTCCACCACTTGAGAGTACGTCTGAAACATTTGCTCAAGATTTATAGTCCCTAATAAATAACGCAAGCAACTCCATCAGACCAAGAATCTGAAGCCTCAATACTAAATAAACTGTAGAAAACAAAAGAGGGATAAATTTTCCCAGAGAAGTTTTTATACTTGGACTATTATTTCTATCTGAGCATTGCAAAGTAACATTTGTCATTTGCATTGCCAACATTTATATAACACTTCTGAACAGAGCAACCACTTAGAGACGGCTTTAAGGATAATGCAGCTTCACAAATAGAAGATTGATGCAGTGCTGTGTTGGGCTTTGCATTACAGTCACATTTATAATTGAAACCTGTGCACATTCATTTAGTGCCGCTTCAAGGCAAAATGCATCGAGTCACGCAATTGTGCTTTGCAATTCACTGTTGCTCAATTACTGCATGGTGTCCAAAAAACTGTCATTGTTAGTAAATAAATAATTTATAAATAATTTCGTTTATAAATAATTTCTGGTCCTGGCTCAAGATTGTGGTAGGCACTTAAAATGTACAAGCAAGTTAATTACTGATTGTGAATAATAATTTGATTGATTAAGACTTGAAATTTGATACAGAAAGTTTCACAATGCAAAAAGTAAATTGCAGACTAATTTCTTAAAGATTTTATGACAGAAGAAAATGCTAAACTGCCAATCATGGTGGCAGATTGTGCTTGCCCTTTGACCTCTGCCTTGAAAAGAGGATAAGCAGAGGAAGTGGACGATGAAGACAAAGGCAAACACGAGGACTATAAAGACAACGATGACAAAAACCAGGACAAAGAAGACAACGATGACGACAAAGAAGAAGCAAAGGAAAAAGAAGAGCAGTCCCTTAAGCTAATCCAAGATGCAGCCATTAGTATGAAATGTTAGTGATTCCATTGTCCTAGCCTTCGCATATAAGGGTAGGTGCCAAGTCGTCTCTCTTACCGACTGATCTTCCCACTAACAGTGTATGCTCCTCGCACTTAAATAGCCATGTTCGCTATAAGACAAATGAAGCAGAAATCTTGCAAAAAATGTCTGCTCTGGTGGAGATTTGAGCCTCTGACCTTTCAGTTCACAGTCCGACATACTTACCACTAGACCATCATGCACTCCACCTGTGGGTTTGAAAATTGAACTGACAGGTGAAACTCAACGCTTACTGTAACCTGTTACGGAATGGTCTGTCTGACTGTTGGATTATTGCTGTCATGCTTGTGTCTCGGTCAATATTTAATGGTACATACGTTTTCTGAAGGCATGTTTTTATGGTGGCTTTAAAAAAATCAACAGAGTTGACAGCTGTGTGAATGACATGACCGTAGACTGTGTTGCAATGGTAGTTTAGACCACCAACACAGAATGACTTAAAAAACTACTGAAGAGATGCAAGAAACATAACTATAGCAGTAGGACAGATTGGTGCCTTGCATGGCTGCCATACAGTTAAATTCGACTCCTGTTAAACTTGTTATCATCTGTTACTATTGTATCACGTAATCTTACTGCATACTTGTCAGTTTGAATTAATAAACGAAGATTATTATTATTATTAATTATTATTATTATTATTATTATTATAATTATTATTATTATTATTATTATTATTATTATTATTATTATTATTATTATTATTATTATAACAGTTCGGTTTGAAAAATGCACAATCCTACTTTCAACTTTTCTGCTATATAAATTTCACCATAACAAAATGTTCCATAACATATGAAACTAACCGAACAAGCATCTTGCTATTTCTAAAATCATACTACCGTACATGTGAAGCTGTCTCAACATCATGCTATCACTAAAGTCACATTACATATGAACCCACAGAAGACAACATCATGTTATTATTATAATTATTATAATTATTATTATTATTATTATTATTATTACTACTACTACTACTGTTATTACTATTATTATTATTATTACTATTACTATTACTATTATTACTACAGTTATTAATGCTAATATTAATATCATTAATATTATTATTATTATTATTATTATTATTATTATTATTAGTAGTAGTAGTAGTAGTAGTAGTAGTAGTAGTAGTAGCAGCAGCAGCAGCAGCAGTAGTAGTAGCAGCAGTAGCATTGCACATTTATTAAGCATCACTATCTGATGACCAAACATCAACTGATGGCACTGAGCAATTGAGAGTGAAGGACTTGCTCTAGATCCCTATACAAAGTATACAGCAACTTTCTCAGGGAAACTTTAGCCCATGGTACAAGGTGAGCGCTCTAACCAATTGGTTACCATGTCCCACACTGTAGCCGACTGGTAAGACTGCCATTCCTAGAACCGACTCCTTTATATCAAGCAGGTCCACTTCAGATGGGCAGCTGAGAACGAAAGACGTTGACCCAATGCTATTCAAACAAGCGAGATCATTTCTCCGCAAGGCTCGACTCCTAAACTGATTGCTCGTGGCGTTTCTTTTGTGCTGCTCGACTGCGGAGTTCATTGTCGACTAATAGCGTTTGCCGTGAAATTATAAAGCTCAACCGGTTTTTAATGAGTCGGTGCTGCACCGCCAGACCAGGTCGTCGTCGTTTTCCTCATTTGACCGACTCAACCGACGTCGGTCGTCTGGTTCGTTTCCTCCAAGTCTTAATAATGCATACTGGTGCTTTGCAGAACCACTCGCTGAAATTGCCATGGGCTCACGAAGAACGAAGCCAATCGGACAGTGCTCTCAACCGCTGCGCTGCCCAGGTCTGCAGCGGCGCATGGACTGCCCAGCGAAGGCAGTTTAATCGCCTTCAGGCATTAAAAGATGGCGTTCTGTCTGACAGCAACAGCCTGATTTACTGCTCATCTTTTTAGCATAGATGGAAGAAGGTATCGCCACGAAATGTCTTGCATTTGATAAACCGAACGAAATCTGCAGAAATATAAAACTGGTACAGGTTAACTGCAAGGCCAGCATTGCCGAGGTTCTGCACCAAAATGCTAATGGGGACTGAATCTTGTCTTAAGACAACTATATAGTTGAAAACAAGTGAAGATATTATCGGAAATAAAACTGTCGGTTGTCCTTATTTGATCAGTAAAACTGCATTTCAATGTTTATGTATGCATCTAGAGCTTCATAGATTGCTTTCTAAGTATCTCTCAAAATTACTTAGACTCCAGCTATTATACATTTTACCATGAGTTTTGAAACTAAAATATAAAATCATCAACACTGGTGACAACACACAGTAACTATTGCAGCTTCTTACTGTTTTGTTAGGATATTTAAGTTATCTGTCCTTTCAGCTGATTTCTTGGATTCAGCTGGTGTTTATGGAATGCAAATTCTCCAGGGCATATCGCAGGAGAGAATATTAATTAAACAGAGGCTGAGATTCTGTTGGGAAAATCGATTCCCAGATTCGCAGGCCAGAAATGCACGTTTAAAAAACGCTCACTATATCTTCACATATATTTCTTATGGAATCTTAAATTTCCAATTGTGTAACAGAACATAATAGCCCTTCTGGTAATTAAACTTCTACAAAATTAATTAGGCACAGAGGTAACAAGCAAGCAGCTATTCCTTCATGCTTTGGCAACTGAACTAAAGTTGCTTTGTAGTTCATCAAAAATCTGTTGTCTTTTCTGGATCTAATCTTAATCTGATGTTTTGATATGACTTTGATCCTGTGTTTCAATCTGATCTAAACCGCCTTTAATTACAGAATATTATAATTTGCTGAGTCTGGCTCTGTTAGACAGGCTAAGTTAAATTTCAATTCATTTTTTCTAAGAATCAAATATAAAGCTAAGTTCAGCTTCAGTTAACTTTGCCAGACACTATTCTAAAGCTGTATTCTTACCACATAGTCGTTTTAAAATAAGTTTTTTTGTACAGGTAAATAAAATTTTGGGGAACCACGATCCTGACATTGTTTATATCTGAATTTGTGCTACAGTAAAGTAAGCAAGTTGTACCGAATCTTCGGTTAGATATCCTAAGTAACTAGGCTCCTCTATGGCTCGGGTTTTTAAGGGTTCTTGTAAGGTACCAAAAAAATAATCTAAATACAATATTAAATACACAGCTGTTACTCTGAAGTAAAAATCAAGAATTCAGGCTTTGTGGGTTCAAATTATGTCCATGATGATATGCCAGAGGAAGTTTCTATTTCAACACTTCCTCGATGGCTTACACTTTAAAATGCCAGCAAAGTCAGCACGCAAATGTGAAGCAAATAACGCGCCATACTTGTTTGCAACAACTAATACACTCGAGCGCTGTTTACAGTCCGTTCTCCTCTAATGGCAAACTCTGAAGCAGGTAAAAGCTGTGAAAACCATCCGCAAGAAGAACTGCATTTCGGCAATCTGTCATAACGTATCGGCCGGTAGCGGCTGCTCACTCGAAGACCAATTATCTCAAGACCCGACTCAGGAGCAGCGTAATGCAACCGAGACGCAACAGAACGCAATGAGCGCATCGGCGACAGGAATGCTGTGCCGACAAGAATAATTACGGTCAAAACTCTGCACTTACGTCCTACCTTGCTCTTAATACGTTCATCGTATAAGGCACGCATCAATGCACTTAGCATTCAATACCATTACGAAGCAAGAAAACGGGAATGCTTGCCATTTCGACATCGATGCCATGAAAGGCACAACAAACAGTGCACCGTCATTAGTCGAAATACCGACTAATGAGCAGCGCTAATGCTACGACCGACTACTAAATTCATCCAATACGCCGATTTCTTACAAAAGCAACTGGGTTAATTTAAGCAGTAATAAGCTAATTTTTGTCTGTGCTTGCAAATCATTATTTTCCAGATGATGCAAATTCTGTTATGCGTTTGCGCACAACAGTTTGCTCCGAGTTTCGTTTTAATTTCCGGTGGTATGTATAGGAATTCACCCACAAAAGTACCAACGCTTTATCTTGTTTTAATATGAAGTCAGCATAAACCTTGCAAAATAAAAGTCCCTCTCCCTCTCTCTTTCATAATCTAGTCAAAGTGACTGATACGTAGCTATCTTTTTCAGCACATTGCCATCATAATCCAACGCTTTAAAGCCATTGCCTTCCAAGGTACATTTGCTCTGCCGGATCTCGACGACGTCTAGCCATAAAAAAATAATGCAATAATAATAATAATAATAATAATAATAATAATAATAATAATAATAATAATAATAATAATAAAATAATAATAGACTGATGACAGTCCAAGACTAAATGAAGGTCTATAGGTCCAGTTAACTGAAAACAGTCAATTTTATTAGTCTGTAAATGAGTTTGTTGGCTTTGTAAAATATAAAACTAAAACCAATAATTTAAAATAATAATAATAATAATAATAATAATAATAATAATAAACTAACAATATAATTATTATTGCCTATATAACCGTGAATAAATCCACATGTGCACTGGACACTATGTCTGCAAGGATATCTCTGGCAAATGCACTGGTTTCCAGTCGCCTAGATTACTGTAACTTGCTTCTTACTGGTATCAATAAGGGGATCAAACAAGCCGAAGCTGCACAGAGTGCAGAACTCTTTGGCTAGAGCCATTACTAATACATCCAATTATGAACATATAACCCCTGTGCTTCAATCTTTGCATTGGCTTCCTGTTCAGCAAAGAATTAGTTTCAAATTGTGGCTTATAGTTTATAGAACTTTGAACTCTGGCCACCCACAATGCTTAAAATCGGTTCTAATTCCCCAGAGTTATCATCGTTCAATGATTATCTTTGTCTGATTATCTTTGTCTGATCATACCTAAATCAAGAACTGTTCTTGGTGAACGAGCTTTTTTGGTTGCTGGACCTACTTTTGGAATTCTCTCCCTGAATCTGTGTGCTCTGGTGCTTGTGTCATTTCGTTATCAACTTAAAACTTACCTCTTTCAAACTGCTTATCCACCATAGGCTGCCTCTGCCTTACAGACTGATCTTCTACAGAAGGACCTGAGTACGGCTTGGTTTTGGTATGCCATCAGTTGATGCCTTGTGCATTAGGCACCTGTGCACATTGTAATTGTTGCTTATCATAAACAATGAAACTTTCCAAAGTAATCACAACATGTCATCAAAATGAAACAAATTTCATTCGAGCAGTTCTTGCAACAACATGAAATCAATTCCCTTAACCAAAAAAAACTCAGATTCCAATTCTGCAGAAACATCACTAAGAATAATCTTTTCAGTTGGAGAAATTATGAAGCTGGCTGCAGAGGAAGTACTAAGTTATCACAGCCTTTATCATAGCTGTATGCTTGTTTATGCTTGCATGGATTTTCTGCTTTCATACGTTGTCCAAACTGATAAATTCCCTTCAAAGCATATACAGACACACTGGGCAAACAGAGAACATGCAAATCCAAGCCTCAGCTGTCCACTGCGGTTTAATGCTGCGTCCAACATGTCCCACCAACCGAGGATTCAGAAATAATTTCAACGAATATTTCAATCTCATTCAGGACTTGGAGCGAATTGCTTCCACTGGCTTAAGAACCCCGAATTCTGAAGACACTCCTTGTCATTTGCACGAGTGATAGCATCAGCTCATTGTTACATAACAGTATCGCCAGAAACTCATCAGGCCAAATCTATGGCGAGCCCATGCAACTGCGAGCTCGCTTTTATTACCACGCTTCCAAGAAAGTATCATACACAACACCCACAACATTATTATTTAAATTTCATGTCCACAGTCTCTCTCACTCTTGTGGAATCTCTGTCTTTCTTGTTTCGAACCATTTTATAGCCATTGCGGACCACTGCAGACAGCAGGAATAAGGACAGTTTGATCATCGTGAGCAAAAAAGAAGCTCCTGAATAAATCAGACAGCAGTAGTCGTGTACGGTAGCTAAAAAGAAAGGCACACCAACAACTGTTACGCATTCAGCACGGCCGAACAATTCCCAGAAGCTACCTCCAACTTTCCTATTGAACCAACTTCATCAGAAAAATTGGGAAAATTATATAAAGGTATACAGTAACACATAAATGCAACTGCAGACTCAACCGTAGATATATAAATCACAAACACTTGTATATAAATAATTAAATGGGCTTGGTATACAACAGTAATACAAGTCTTTGAGTTGAAGCCATGTTAGATTCATGTTTTCTACGATCACAGTCTATCATTCCCTTATCTCAGCTCATCAATGGAAAAGTGTTGGAAAAAATGAATAAATGTCAAATCTATTTCATGTTTCTTGGAATCCTTGCTTAAGCGAACGGTGTTACACGAGTTGCATCCAAAGTGGAGAACAGCATTTGAGTGACACTTTTTGCAATTCATAGGGACAATATTAACCTTTCTGATACCAAATGCCCACAATTTGCCAGAGCCCAACCAGTGACAAAAGTATCGTGACAAAAGTTGCCAATTCTTGTGTGATGAATGGAAGTTGTCCGGATCCAACACAAAACCAATTTATTCCTTCCACGTGAAATGCGTTCACAATTTCTAATCGCACAGTGTTGCATCAACAGTAAGCCAAGTCAAGTCGATATTTGCCGTCACATCAGCATCTGTACTCCGACAATGTCTGTGCTAACATGACTTCATAATGTCAACTGCAAGACCATCACTGCACATGTTCGATCATCCTGTCACTTTATTGTGTCCGACAAGACCTGACGAAGTCCAGACGTCAATCAAACGGTCACTAAAACACGGTCTGCTCATATGGTTACTGACAGTCGCAGCAGAAATTGCAGTAGATGATCGAATAAGCATCAGTTGACATTCAGTAATCATAAGGTTACTGTTTTCAACACTTTGACGATGAGAGTATACTAAAAGCGACTGGGACACCAATGCAGCTTGTCGTTGAAGTGTTAAGGGATGACAATTCAGACAGCATCCATTGGTCACACTGAAGCAGCGATGCGTTGTAACATCCAATCCTTATCAGTTGCTATTAAAGAACTAATACAATGCAATCTTATCATTACTGGGCTCTACTTGTGTAATTCAGCATTTAGTGAAATTAAAGCAGTCAAATCAAGCCTGTTAAACAATTAAATCTATTAATTAAGCCTATATCATACAATATAATCAAATTAAATACACAAAACAATGACACTGAGCAATCAAATTAAATACACAAAACAATGACACTGAACAATCAAATTAGATACAAAAAACAATGACACAGAGCCCATAAACAACCAAAATAAGTCAAATAAACAATCACCGTATGGTTTTAAAAAACTGAATTCGAAACACAGACATGTTCTGTTCTGCAAAACAAAATTTAACGTACACAAAGTCTAATAAGAAATGTTATGTAAGGTAAATCTACTAAATGTCTCAGAATTTCCAAATCTCAAACATTTCTGCAAATCTGAGGAGAAAGTTACAGATTCCAGGCCAAAACGCAGCAGCCAATTTCCTTCCTCTGCATTGCCTCACTTAAATTTCAGGATGAATCACGAAAAATGTTCACAATCCGTAAAAAAATTAATCAGAAAACGAACTGATTGTCTCTGACGTAACAAAACTCAAAAATGTACGGAAAGGTCTGAAGAGGGCTAACCCAATTAATAAAATATTGCACTCTGCCAACAGCTGCAGAAGAGACGATAATTGATCGGCTGGTTATCACCAGAAGCAGATCATGTTCTTGCTCACAGCCTCCTCCCCCTCCCCCACACTCCCTCCCCCATCACATCAAAAACACATTCCCTGTTCTTGTTATTGGTCTTCTTATGCACTCAGCTACTGGAAAATTGGATACCATTTTAAAACCAAATTACTGCATTACACCTCGGAAATCCTGAAATCATGGAGGAGAAGAAAAACAAATTATATGTAATATACCAAGCCACTTGGGCTTGAGCATCCTAAGACAAATATAAAATGCATAAAAGTAAATTGTCTGAAATCCTTTGATTTGGTGACGTAAACAAGCTAAAAATAACCTACACAACACATGGAAAAATTCTCAAAATACTTCTTAAAGACGTAGGAATGAAACTTCTGTAGCATAAAATTTCAGTAAATGAAATCTATTTTAATAGGTCCTCAAAAAATTAGCCATGAATTTAACAATCACTTTATGGACATCACCAAAGCATGCTACCAAAATTCGTGAGTGTCTTAATGTAACAATATATATAGATATATAATATATATATACACATATATATACACACATACAAATATACCATTAAGTACTGGTACATACATTGGAAAGACGTGGCGCCACTGGTGTGTACACACCGCAAGTTGCTGTCAGTTCGTTCCTATTCTTTCGCCTCTGCGAGGCTCTTACAGGGCACTATATAAATGTTTTATCACAGCGGTTTTCAAACTTTATTTTTATTTTACTAGCAGGTAAAAAAATCGAATGTTGGCATACGACCAGCAAAGGTCATATCAAAAACAACAGTGGATGTAGAATAGGTAATCAAGGAATGATTGGCATAAACTCATAGAAAATTTAAAGAAAAAGAAACGCATTTCCGATGTAGAATAGTGACTTCAATGGTCAAAGAAAGATGGGCAGAAACTCATAGAAAATATAATTTTTTGGAATTTTTGGCGTACCACTTAGCAACACCTGGCGTACCACTAGTGATATGCATACCACCATTTGAGCACCGCTGTTTTATTAAATATTTATTACATTACATACACACATACCTACATACATATACACACATACACATGCATAAATACATACATACATACATACCAGGGACATGCATACCCAGGTACATAAATACATATACACATACATATATACATGCATATTTACACAGTATATGCATCCCGTTAAATACTGGTATATACATACATATATATACACCAGGCAAATGCATGCATATACATATCATACACACATGCATGCATGCATATATACATATACACAGCAATCTAACAAGCAGACCTTTTTGTTCAGGTTGCACTTGTAACTAACCAATTGTTGATATCACGTGAACAAACTGGATATTGAACCCATGATGCAAAGGCGACAGGTTGGCAAGTTACCCCATCACGATTATCCTACCCTCATGCTATTCAACAGACTCTAAGACACTATGAAGAAATGAAGAAACTGGAAATCAAATCAAAAGATCGTTCGCCTGGATACTGCCACGAAGACAATGGAAAATCATTAAGTATAATCATAAACATAAACTCCAAATTTCTACAGCGCTTCTCTAAAGTTAAGCACAGAGCACCAGTCTATTCACGAGCACTGCATCAAGTCAGAGGGGTTGTCCAGAGATGTCCAATGGAGATCGGAGTCTGGTTGCCATAGAGACCAGAGAGAGGAGGCAGAGGAGCTGCTAAGGTGGGTTTCATTCAGGATAATGCCTGGAAAGTCAAAATGTAACAGTAGAGCTGTTTCTAATTTTCCTCCTAACACAGTCCCTTTTCCAGTTTAATTGGTACCTAATTTAAATTTTGCACTACTTGAACCGCTGCTAAATCCTAAAATCTGTTTAAAATGTGATTAATTATTAATTACTACTACTACCACTACTACAATAGTAATACTTATGATTAATTAAGCACCACTATCTAATGATCAAGCATCAACTGATGGCGCTGAGCTACTGTGAGTGAAGGAGGACATGCTCAACGTCACTAAACAGTAACCATTTCAGGAGAGACTTAAACAACATGTAGGATACTCTCAGCATTACAATCGGTACTATGTCTGTTACTAATTCTCACTAATCGCTTCTTATTTCATCTAAGCCCATATTGTTGCACCCAAAAACACCAACTTCAAAAGGACCAGCGTTTTTACATTCCCTCGATACAGTTAAACCTGACACTTAAGCTATTCATCTTTGAAGTCCTTCTACACGTATACTTAAGCCTTAAGGTCAGTCTGATTCTTGCAATAGATGACCGACAGCATCAAACTCCGCTCACAGTCTGAGTGGTGGCTGCACTGCTCCCCAGTGGCCAACATCAGTTCAGCCGGTCACTGTCAGACGGTCGGTCGCTACGCCGCCGCAGCTTTCCCGGAATCTGGCCGATGGCCGAAGGGCTTGTCTGGCGCAGGCACCCGTTTGTCACGGACGTTCCCTTGATCAGCAGCTGTGGGTGACCATATGTAGTTAGCTAGATGGTAGTAACGATCTGAAACAACGCACCACTGTCGACGGCGATTCCGCTGAATCGCCGACACTCATACGAATGCTAGGACCTATGAAATTAAGACGTGTCTTATAACAGGTCTTGTCTAGCTAGACTATAGTAGGGCTTCCATAGAATGTGCTCTAATTCCCGTATTGCGTGTATGTTATCAGAACCTTTAAGGCATTCAGCTGGATCAGCAACACACGTATGCACTGTTCTTTACTACAAGCATTCTATCTATGCCTCAAAACCCATGTATGTATGTATGTAAGCATGCATGCATGGTATATTATATATAATGTATGTATGTATGTATGTATGTGTGCATGTATGTATATATGTATGTCTGTATGTGTGTATGTATGTATGTAATACGTATGTATGTATCTACACCAGTGCTTTTTTTCTAGGAAAAAAGGTTTCGGAACGGAACAATAGGTGCCGGAACGCAACAATTATAGGCGGGCTAAAATCACGAGAAAAACGGGATTGGGGGTTGGGAGGGGTCTCAATAAACACTGAAAACAGTTCAAAAACACTTAGATTAAATTAAAATAAGTAAATTATTGTTTTAATTATTAAAATAAATAAATTATTTTTTAGGAGCTGAAAAAGGTGCCGGAACGCTGTACCGGCGCGTTCCGGCTGAAAAAAAGCCCTGATCTACACACTTACTCTCATCATCATCAGTTCCTGATGCCAGCCTTTTGGCAGCGATGGTTACAAGAAGAGCAGTCCCTTAAGCTAGCCCTGAGGCAGCCATGGGTATGAAGTGTTAGCGACTTCAATTTCTGAGCCTCGGCATATGAGGGCGGGCGGCCAATCCTCCCCTCACGGTTTCATCTTCCCACCGACAATATATGGTCAGTGTACTCATAGCTGAGTTCTGTCCTTGCACGGATTTGAACCCCTGACCTCTCAATTGACAGTCCAGCACTCTAACCACTACACTATCAAGCACCCCCAACAACCATACACTTCCTATAGCACCTTTTAAGTACTTCATAAAAGTGTTTCAGCCTAAATGATGTTAAAGTCAGTAAGAACAAGAAGTTAATCAATAGGCGACCAGCGCTCGGACAACTAGAGGAGTCGCCACAATCAGAGTCCAACCGATGGATTCCCATTCAAAGCTGATAGTAGGCGCGACGTTTGGAGTTCTTGGACTACATATCGACGAAGGTACGAGACTTACAACAAACGAACTCCAACACTATGGAGGAAGACGTTGCATCCGGGCATTCCTCAGCCATCGGGTCTGTGGACGATGACTTGCTTCACAGCCGGCCATTGATAGTAGCGTCGTCGCAGTAGAACAGTCAGCAGCCATCCAAGGGTTCTTCCCAAATGGAGAGCTTTAACACTATCAGTAACACATGAAACCCCTTAGGAAGGGTGAGTAGGCTCACATGTTGGGGTGCAAAACTTTGACAAGCGTCACAACATCGTCCACAACACTCAGAAATAATGGTAGGACAGAGGCAAATAACTCCAATAACACATACTGAGTCACATCAGAAGGCTAACTTAACGAAAATTATCAAGCAAAACACACCTTTGACCAACTAATTGATCCCAAACGACATGCTAGAGAAACGTGCCACACCATTTCTCCACCACCACACAGCCATGCTGCTTATCTTGACAGTTGCATTAGAAACACCAAATCTTGTTGCATCTGTCACTTAGTCGCTTCAAGTGCAATTTGTGTATATGAAACGATGCATCATCGTTCCATAGTATTTCATTCTGTCATATGTTGGGGAGGGGGATAGGGTAGTGGTAACACTCATGGCCAGAAGACCATCAGATTCGCGGTTCGATACCCATAACCCCCTTCCGCGGCGGTGCCTTGCATGCCTGCCAAACCGTGTGTTTAATTAAGATCTTGAATGTACTTTCATGTTTCAATGTAATCTTACTGCATACTTGTCAGTTTTAATCAATAAAGAAGATTATTATTATTATTATTTTTTTATTTTTTTTGCCCTGAGGTACTTCGTTCCCTAAGGGTCTTAGAGATTAAATTAGTTGTTTTTTCCGGAATGGCTAACCCTCGTCCAAGTTATTATTATTATTATTATTATTATTATTATTATTATTATTACTATTATTATTATTATATGAATTAATTGGAATATGCTGTAGGTCAAGTTTCAGGGCATGGATAAACTGTTGCGTGTTTCACTTCAGAAAGCGTCAAAATCCATTTCCAGTCTCACTTGAAACATTGGTGCTAAACGCCATACACAACATACCAACCATTACCACTTGTCCACACAGCATCACGTTCCCTGAATCTATGGAGACAAAAATGCAAGAAAAATAGCATAAGTAATGCAATGCACCGGAACGGCCACCCAGCCTCCGAGTCAGCTACACGTCGCATCTAGCCACCCACCAACCCACCCGCCCGCCTGCCCCAGCTTCTGAACCCTGGCCGGTCTCCCGTCGACCAAGAGACGTTCATAGCTGAAGGATTATTAACGATGAAGACAAGAGACATGACAGGAGATGAGGTGTCACATCGTGGACGCCTGCAAGACAGCGCTGACCACTGGAGAATGAGAGGCGGATGCAGGCAGACAGAAAGACATACGCAGAGGCAGACAGAAGGAGATAAAGACACGTGTCCACAGAAGATGCACTACATTCCTAACAGCAATGCCTGTTAACGTCCGTCAACAGTGTGGCTAAAATGACATTAAAACCAGAGGGCGACCTACTGCTAGGAAGTCTGTGTAGTCTTATATCTAGCATTTTAGAGCTATTTAAAAGGCACTTATGATCAGACAGATAGATAAACCCGACAGATACAGAGACAGAGACATACAGAGAGACATATATACAATACATACATACAAGCAGGGCTGTAGTGGTAAAATTAGAGGTGAGTACACGTTACCGGTTAGTTTTCCGAAACAAATTAGAGATTTGTACAGATATTTTGTGAGGTGAGTATACGGTTTCTAGAGGTAAGTACACGCTGTATACCCGCATATACCCTCGACTACAGCCCTGCATACAAGTACACATATATATTGAAGTATCTAGCTTTGTGCCACGATGATTGCTCTCTTTCACAGACAGCTTTTATCTATGAAAATGCCACACTAGTGTCTGCTGTTATCAGTGTTCCGGATAAGAACAACTCGGGCTTTCACAGAAAACGTGTGTGGCATCTGTTTCAAAGAGAACTACAGCGTCACGATGCCCTGTTCACCAAAGGACAGAACATCGTTGATGCATATAAATTTCCACACCTATTCCGACGAGATCAATACGGTGCACGCAAAAAACTTACAATCCATTTCACACGACTGTTAATCCGGATGAACGAAGCCAGCAGTTCGACTAAAGAATAGATCCCAGTAACTGCAGAAATGATGAAGGTGCAATAGTTACAATGAAGGAGAGGATTCTTATGTCATGAACTCTGATGGTGATGATCTTGGCTCCTTTTGTGGAAAGTTGGTTGCCCTCACACTGCTTCCTCATTCCAGTCATTTGTGACATACATTCAAAGCTCTTCCATGTCTGAATACAAGCAGAGTTATTTCTTACATCTGTGCAGATTTGAAATGCATCTGGACATCATGTATCTTATTGATCCTAAGTCAAGAATGAATTAACGCATTGAGTCTGCAGATAAATATATAGAAGGAAGGCATCATCTTCTAACATCATCTAACATCTTAGAAGGCACTATGGAAAGCCAAGTTAGGTACCTACCTACCTACCTACCTACCTACCTACCTACCTACCTACCTACCTACCTACCTACCTACCTACCACGACCATGACCACGACCACGACGACGACCACCACCACACCTACCTACCTACCTACCTACCTACCTACCTACCTACCTACTTACCTACCTACCTACCTACCTACCTACCTACCTACCTACGGTACCTACCTACCTACCTACCTACGGTACCTACCTACCTACCTACCTACATACATATGCCATATAAGCCATATGCGACAGTAAAATCACAGATTCGATGATGCAGTGACAAGCCAGAGTCTTTGGACTGTCCATACGATAAGGTCTTCATTGCTCAGCTATCAACCAGCAAGGCCTATTCAGCACACGTCTGGTGATGTGAGTTATCTCTGAATGTTCACACTTAACTAGCAGTCTGGAAATTGTAAGTCATTGAGCATGACTGTGTGATATAAATGCTTCACTTGTCTGCCATCATCTTCCACCTTCACCGCAGCATGGACTGTGTGTGAACTGTGAACATGGTACAAACAGTCAACATGAATTAGACTCTGTTGGACGGGTTCTATGCATGTACTAAAGCCTGCCAATACACTCACTCTTCCAACAGTTAGAGAATCATATGCAAAATATATGAGAGCGCCTCTGAACGGTTCACCCTACTAGAGGCGCTTTATAAATGTTTAAATACAATACAATACAATACAATACAAAAAGGATGAACTTTTGTGTAGCATCATTGACGATGATGAGAAGTGTCTCAAACAAGTTTTAGAAGGAACTATAGAAAGCTAAGTTAGATACATACCTTCACAAACGCATGCATACATACATATATGCATACATTCATACACACACATATGTATGTATATGTGTAGGTATGTACCTAACTGACACATATATGTATATACATGTATGTTCAGTTACATACATTGACGTGTACATGTTCAGTTACATACATTGATGCATACATGTTCAGTTAAATACATTGATGCGTACATGTTCAGTTACATACATTGACGCGTACATATGAACATCACTGAACAAAATGTAGAAATAGCCGTATAGCTGGAGACACCTATAAACCCAATCCAGCCACCTGCCACAAGATCAGAAGCTTCTATGAACGAATCTTACCTACACCATCATCATCATCTCCTCATCTGTTCTATCAGCTGTGAAATTTAATCAGCCCACATTCCTTTTAATCATGCCAGTCGCTTCTTCTCCATCCCAACGGCTCAGCCGAACCAATTACCTTGGCCATCTTCCTCCCATTCCATCTGGTTATAGCACATCTCTCCAACCACATCATCACAACTAGATCAACAGTACCTTACCCGTGCACATCAAGTAAACCCACTAAGGTCAGAGATAAAAGAATTAATATGTCTTCAAGAACACCACACCCTACTCAACCATAATAAGTTATGATTGGATTTGATTAGATAATATAATAGTACCACAAACATCCCATCATTTTAAAGTATCATATGACTCGTTGATTTTTGAACTCATGAACAGCGCCCTTTCTTTGGACTATATAAATCGTATTATTATTATTATCATCATTATTATTAATAATAATTTAATAATAATAATAATAATAATAATAATAATAATAATAATAATTATAATTCAAATCAATTAAATAAAAAAATTCATTTCATTATTATTATTATTATTTTCTAATAACCAATCCCATCTTGAACTCTTGACAAAGCCTTAAGCACAAAGGTCAAAACTGTGGCACCAAGATGATTAACAAAGACTTGAAACCAGTGCTTTTTCTAGAAAAAAGGTTCAGGAACTGAACAATTATGGAAAACCTAAATCGAGGGTGATGCCCAAGAAAAAACTGGGTGGGGTTTGGGATTGGATCGCGGTGAGACCTTCCCCAAGAAAATTTTTGACATCACATTAACCTAAAATAACTAAATTTATTTTTTAATAGCTGAAAAAAGGTGCCGGAACGCTGTTCCAGAGTGTTCCAGCAGAAAAAAGCACTGCTTGAAACCATTATCGTAATCACCATTGCCACACATGTCAGCAGTCGAGACGGTTGTTGACTCGGCTTCTATGTCATTTCGGCAGATTACCGTGTCTAAATGCAGAATTTAGTCGATAATTTCTCACACTTTGGCAGTCCTGTTGCGGAGTATACATGTCGGACTTATTCTTCGCTTCTGCTGCGGATTTTGAACATTTCGGACGGAGTTTTCTTCACATATCATCTTGGCCTACGTGACTGCATAAGGAGGGATGGGCTTCCTGATGTGTGTTCGATTCTCAGATCCATATATACGCACTTATATATATATATATATATACATCCATACGCCATATGCAAATGGGTAATTTTTCTCAGCGCAAGAGGAGCGATGCGGGTCTTCGGATTGACCTTGGCCGTTACTCACTGGTGCTACACCGACGCGCAGGCGATGACCAGGCGGCTCAAGGGATAGCCGGACATGCATCATCTACTACCAATGAGGGAACGCTGACCAGGGTTGTCATCGTGTATCGCGGATGTTACCATCTGTCGTCGCGCCGTACTATTCAAGTAACTTGGTTCAGAACTCTGAACATGATGTCATCTGTCAACCTTGGATAGCAATCCATTGGTTGTGTTCTAAATGTTAACACGAGACCGCCACAGGTAACTCATCTAGTTTTCTGTGCCATGCTCTGCTTACTGACGAAATTCTTGATCTTAATGACATTTAACATCACTGGCGTAAACTTGTCCAAAATATTGGGGGCATCTGGTTATTCATTCAACACTTAATAATAATAATAATAATAATAATAATAATAATAATAATAATAATAATAATAATAATAATAATAATAATAATAATAATAATATTCTTTATTATTTCAAACTGACAGACGCAGTAAGATTACATTGAAACATGAAAGTACAATCAAGATACACTTGTTGTACTGGGTGTACAGTCCATCTCAATTATCGGGGGCATGTGCCCCGGCTGCCCCACAGAGTCTACGCCTATGTTTAACATAATTTTGGTTAGCACAGAGAGCGTCTTAGAGTAGTTTTTCATGGAGTGACACTCTATTTCCAATTACAATCACCATAAGCGATTGAATTTTTCTGATGCTGCCAGATTGTAGCATAACCTCACATCTATTCTTTGCGAGAATATATTGCCTTTTCTTATCTCTTTATGTGTTTGTACTACCATTGTTCAGTGAACTAAATATTGATTTAGAGATACTAAGAGCCAGACATCAGGTTTAGATACGTATCTTCTAATTACAGCCACAACAAATGGCTTTTGTTTCCCTAGCAGAAGTCTAAATTCGACGAGACTCAGCTCAATCTATATTTCCCCCCGACTTTAAGTAGCGTTCTTTTTGCCATGCACCCGGTGCTTTTTAGGGATTCATATTTAACAACTTCTGGCTTGAATCTCATACTATCTTAAGCTTTTTTATCAGGAGTACCGAAGATGATTACCACAGCGGCATAGATGAGAAGAGTACGTGAATACATTCATACATACATGCATTGTATATACACCCATATACAAATATAATATACGCATACATATAAGCATGTATACATAAATATTCATATACATACTTCAGATGTAAGAGCAGGCAAATGTACTGAACAAGTCGCACATGATCGGGAATATTATAACAGATGTCAAGTCCAAGTCCCTCCAGTACATCAGGGTAAACTGCATGTGTAAACAAATTGTCCCTAGTGCAGTAGGAACTAAGTAATATGGCTCGCAAAGGAAACATTATATTGGAATGTCTATGCCGATGTGTTTCGTGTTTGCTTAGTTTTCTATTTTGTTAGTTTTCCATGTTTGGACACACATTGCATCTATAAAACGCAGGAACTTGTCCCATGAGGTTGTAGTGGGCCTCCTCGTTCCATGTTCCACATGTCAGGACTTTACTGGCTCAATCTAGGTCTTTTGCTTCCATTGGCCCTGCCCTCTGGAATGAGCTTCCTACGTCTGTTCATTCTTCTATTCTCTCAGGCGTCTGTTCCTCTTTTACCTTTCTTAAAACTTTCTTTTTCTCTCAGGTCTCTCGCAATGGGAGCGCTTCTGAATGGCTCTCCCGCTAGAAACGCTTTATAAATGTCCGAATACAATACAATACAATATTAAGCGGCAGAAGCAGCACAGAAACATAAGCAGAGGGTTTAGCAGTCTGTCCGAGTTCAATAAAGGTTAAACCCCAACAAATAAATACATATAGAATACCTACAAACGGTTCTTGGCAGACATGTCTTTTCTCATGCTGGCACAGGCTCTGGAACCCTGCCTATAACTTATCCCATGTTCATTCCACACGGCCATATAGGTCTATAGTTATCGCTATATAAACTTATTTTACCCTGCATTTCCCTATTGGTTGTTTTGTATTCTCAACGGACTGCCCTTCTGGTTTTAACTGTATTCATCTATCAGGATTTCGATGTTAACACCGATGTTAGCATTATCACAAGGGTACAACAGAAGTTTCAGACCAGATTTCATATAGATATAACTTATACATGACATGAATTTGTTTGAATCTTGGTGGAAAAACTTGTGTAAAACTGGGCATTGAAGCCGCTTCAACCACTCCTTCTACTGCAGAAGAAACCATTAAAATGGCATTTTCTTCAAAAGTGTTAACATGGTTCTGGCATGATAAGAGTGTTAAAATGAGACACTAGTTGTGAGCTGATTTTTACATGCAGACGATTTAAGATCTTTCAAAGATAAAAGTCTGTTTTTCCTAACAGTAAATTGAGTAGTTATCTCTGCAGATCACTTAGCCAACCAGTTCAACACATAGTTTGAGCTTCAGTTACTTATTTTTTTGCTCTGCATGATCTACACACAAAGAGCTAAAAGACGCTAAATAAATTTCTAGTTACACTCCTTTACAATACATTACCAGAATGCTCATCAATATTAATCAGGCAAGTCACGGACAGCCATAAAACCAAACCTGATGACAACGGTAATACAGTTTGATTTATTTACGCTTATAAATTATTCATTAGTTTTGTACCATGGTGACAAGTTGCAGAGATCCTTTTGCAACTGTCTGAGGAAAATTGCTCCCCAGGTAAAAGATGTTCGTGTCATCCGCAAATAAAATTATGTGCAATAAAAGGAACTATTGGCAAGATAATGCATGTATAGAGGAATAGAGGATGTATAGAGGATGCGAAATGGATCCCAGTGACAAACCAAGCGTTGCCCACGTATATGCTGTGGAAATGGCTCTCGCATGGGAAACACACAGAAGGCAATGGCTAAATAATGGACTAGTCCATATAATCCAACCTTGGAATATCGTTTGGCTTGACGCTTTCAGGATCTGTGGAATCAAAGGACTTGTTGAAGTCAAGAAACCGACTCTGTGCTTCCTGTTATTCCTCGTGATATTATTGCAATATATCTTAATAGACTGGAGACGAATTGCCGTAAATGGGATATAATTGTTTATAAATTTCCTCTCTGGTTCGATGTTATAGTCAACTCTTGATGTTGTGGGACACACTCAGATTCCCTCAAATCACATCAATTACCGATAACCTGTTTTAACAAACACATCCTGACTTATCCAACTGCTCCAGAATGAATTCATAAAAGGACAGAATATTCTTTGTAGCCTGATATGTCTGACTTAATCTATTATCATCAAATAAAGAGGCTGCTATCCAGTACTCCAATCTACAGCAGACTCGGTTGCATGGTATTATGTCTCAGTTACAGAATGCTTCACGCGCTTTTCACAGCAGGCCTACTTTTGGCACCAAGGACGACATCAATGAAGACTAGTAAATTTAGTAGGTGGAACCATAATTATGTGCCTCAGGTCAAAAATTATATAAATTAATAATAATAATAACAATAATAATAATAATGAAGAGGGCAATAACAATGAAAAACAACTAAACACAATACCTATTCCCTAATAATATTAACATCCGTCATAATAACAAAGATAATAACAATAACAATTAAAAGCAAGCATCATTGCAGATACACTTTCACAAGTAGCCGAAACGCAAAGTGGTGGGCACGCTCGAAATCGCAACCTATTATCCAGTTAATCAGAATGGAAGAGTAATGTGGAAAACACCATAAGTATTAATTATGCATATGCGCCTATATAGCGCGTCTATCGACGAGGCCGCCGCGCCGCTGCCCCCCGACGCCGTCGTCGACCCGGCCACCCACGGCTAAGCTACTTAAATTTGCATCGATGGTTTTCTGGCCACATGAACTGGTTGTAAATGCGCTGTTGAATGATGGCCTCTCGCCGCATCTTTCGACAATTCACACATCATTATAAAAAGGTGGCCTCCGTTCCGATTAGATCCCGATTAGAATGCAAATAGAATCAGTCGCAGAAAGAATTCCGAGAATAAAATTCCGCTGTAGGGAGGACACACAGCCGGGAGACACAACTTTCGGCTGACAGTTGCCATAATTGCACGCTTTCAAGATAATTTCTACGACTCACTTGAATTCAGCACAGCCAGAACAGGAATGGACATCATCACCGTCATCACCACCATCACAACCACCAAAACCATCAACACCACCACCACCACCACCACCACCACCATAATCATCATCATCATTAGAAAGTAAGTAAGTAGCCTTCATTTGCATCTGATAAGCACACATGCATTACATTGTATGGTTCCAGGGCTTTTTATCCCCGGAAGATTTGCTCCCCACATTTCACTTCTCGGAAGTTTCGCCCTCACGTGTTTCGAGTTTCAAGACCAAGAAAGTATATCATATATCCAGCTTCTAGTCTTAGTTATGCTCTCATCGTTGATCCAGCTTCTAGTCTTAGTTATATATTTCATCGTTTATCCAGCATATAGTACTGGTTATATTTTATATTTTTCTAAAAAAAAACTTGTAGTCAAAAGCATGTGATCTGGGTGTGTGAAAAGCAAGCTACTTGTAAAGGACGTGTGTGGACTAAAGGATTTGACGGCGAGGTTGTAAAAACAGCAACAATGCCTAATCACGTTGTACAGGCCGTACACCCAGAATGCTTACAACTACGCGACCAGCTTACTGACCGCACAGAAGGAACACAGGAAACGAGGGCAATTCTTCTGGGGGCGATTCTTCCAGGGGCGAAACTTCCGGCAGGCGAAATGTGGGGAGCGAATCTTCCAGGAGCGATTCTTCCAGAGGCGAAATTTCCGTATGTGACATTGTATAGAATGATTACATGCATTTTTGAAACCAACTATAACAGGAGTAGATTATACAGTCACACATGCACAACTTAACATAACTAAAGATACATCAATTATTAACAAAACTACTTTTAAAGTGATAGTTTAGATTTAATAAGAAGAGGCAGCATAAAAGGATGTCCTCTCTTGCGAAATGAGTACTTGTCCTCAGAAAGAGGTGGCAAGAGCTGATGAATGCAGTGACTGAGGAACTGCGAGATTTCTAAGAGCTTCCTGTCTGATCGAGCAATCACCTCATCTGCAGAATGGTTCTATCCACATATTTGCCAGTTGCAAGCCTTTTTCAGAGCTGTATTAATGGGTGCAATATCATGTGAGGTGAAAAATCCAGCATAAGCAGATTGTGCAAACATGATTCTAGAAAGAAGGATCGCTTGAGAAATGATGTTCAGCTCCGATATATGTAGGTCCTACTGTCTTAACTGGTTGAGAAGAAAGTATCGCTGGTTTATTAGTCTAAGACTGTAGTTAACCTGGTTTGAAAACTTTAGGTTACACTGTAGTATGATTCCAAGCATCTCAACACTAGCTATGGCTGCTCAGTTACGGTTGGGGGCAGACAGTGGTCTATAGGATGCTCGAAACCAGGCCACCTGAAATAATCTCCTTGGTTTTAGAGACGTTTTGTTGAGTTTATTTAGAGTGGTCCATAGCTTAATATTATCAAATGCTCAATTGAGCCTAATGGATGCAGTTCCAGGATTCAGTAGACTTACATCATTGGCACGTTTACACAGGTGGTTGGTTGTCCTCACATAAGATGCAGAGACTTGCAATGAATCTAATAAATAGAATTGGCCCAAGCCCTGATCCTTGCACAATACTTTGGGTAATTGGTAACCAGTTTGATAGTTTCCCTCTAAGTTAACAGCCTGCGTTTGACCGCTTAAAGAAGTTAGCTATCGAGCTAAAGATGTTCGGAGGAATATTGAGAGCTTTCAGTTTTTGGAGAAGAATGAGGTGGTTGATGAAGTCGAATGCCTTTGAAAAATCAATAAGCAGACACCAAACATAGGTAGGTACTAGGTGCTATGTTCAAAAAGCCTGGTTATTTGAAGCAAGAGATAGACAAGAGCACACGTAGTACTCCCATGCAGTAGGACGCAAAGTGAACTGATCAGACAAAACATCCTGAGGAATAGCAGAAAGCGATGCATGACAATTCTTTAAACTATTCCAGAGAAAATTGGAGTTAGTGAAACGGGTCGTAAATCCATAAGGTCAGCAATACGTGTTACCTTAGGGATTGGGGTAACAACAGCCTGGTGAAGTTTCCAAAACAGTGGTGGTTTATCTTGGCTGAGAGAGAGGTTTACTATATGGGTCAAAATAGATGCAAGTTCGTAAGAACAGTCACGAAAGACCTAGTAAGGAATATTGTCGATTCCTGGTGACGTTCATTTGTAGTTGATAAGAGTTTTTCTATTTCAACGTCCTGCAGAACATTATCAAGACTAGTTGGAAGTAGTTTAGATAGGTGATCATGAATTTTAGCAGCCCAGTTATTTGGATCAGTGGCAATATTAGCAAAGTCAAAATTGACAGAGACAAAGTCCTGCTCACTCAGGGTTAAGGTGGCAGAGGCGGATTTGGCTGGTTTAATCCACAACTAGGAAACTTTAACATCGTTGCAGTCACTTAAGATTTTTGGATAGATGGTTCAGGAATCAGTGAGCCTATTCCAGTACTGTTTCAACCTGTTTCAGCCTTCTGTGCTTCATTATCCGATTTCTTTTTCTCACTAAACTTTTGACAAGAACAGTAATTTATGATGGAGTATTGCACTTGAGAGTTACTTTCTGCTAAGGAATGTATGCGTTAATGTGCCAATGCACAACATGGTGCTGTAGTTGTTGCTGTAGTAGTAGTGGCAGTAGTAGCAGTAGTAATTGTTGCTGTCATTATTATTTCTGCACTTACTAAGCACTGAGCACTATCTAATTACAGAGCATCAATCGATGGCTCTGAGCAGCTGTGCATGAAGGACTTGCTCGCTACATACATTAAGCATCTTAATGTATATAGAAGTTCATGCACGGCAACGGACGGTATCCGAGAAGCTTTATCCCATAATTTCCGCATTACACGGCAAGCGCTCTAATCCGTCAGCTACTGTGTCACAAACGACCAATCCAGCATGGCCACCAAGCTTATATGAAACGCAGAAAGGCATTGAATCCATTGTCAACACAAGTCCACAGTGTATTCACCTACGACAATATTTAAAACAGTCATATGATCAGGGCTGTAGTCGAGGGCATACGCGTATACTCAGCGTATACTCACCTCTAGAGACCGTATACTCACCTCACAAAAATTTATGTTTATTTATATTAAAATACTGTAGCGTATACTCACAAAAATAGTGTAGCATATACACACCTCTAAAATTGTTTCGGAAAACTAACCGGTAGCGTATACTCACCTCTAATTTTACCACTATAGCCCTGCATATGATACGTTAAATGCTACGAAAATAGCCATTTCCAATAGCACACCAGCATTATATGATGCTGGCATATTAAGACAAATTAATGTCTAAAGGAGATCAGGAAAGTAGCGTAAACAAGCTATGAGAGGATGATGATAACGACACGGCATGCTGAAACATCAACAGCAAAAACGATTTTATTGCCACAGCGCACGGATTTTCGTGCCAGAGGGATTACGCACATATAATTCTTGGTTTATGGAGCCCGATGTGAAAGCCGTTCACGTTTGAGGGACAAAATGAATGGGTATAACACATGCAGAGTAGTTCAGTTCCTTGTAGTTCAGTCTCTTTTGTCAGTCCAGGAACATAGTTTATTTAGTTCATTTACCTAAACGTGCATAGAGAACTAAGCATCTCACAACAAACGAAGCGACATGGTTTGGAAACGCGCAGCAGACCCACATCATGAATGCAAGACGTCAACAACACAATTTCATCATGCCTTGAAATAATTTAACACACACACGCTTAACTCTGCGGCATTTGATGCAGACAATCAATCAATTCACGGGTGCCAAACGAAATGAGGCATAATGCCTACCTACCATAGGCTACCAGGGTTTCTGCAGTCAACCCTCTGCCACCACTTGTGGTGAAACTAAATACAGAGAGGTTTTTATAACTTTGACACCATAAAACCCTCCCCTATAAACATTCTTCAAGCGATTAATGCATTCTGCCTTCGTTTCATACTAGCTGCATTTTGTCACACCATAACTGTGATAAGCATGTTTTCTGCTGGCTTTTTCCTGCAAGAAAGACTTTGCATTACATTAAACTAAATAACTACATCACATTAGACTGTATTACATTACCATGCCAATGGAGTAATAAGTCAATGTCCAGGTGTAATATATGTTGTGGCCATATAGTCATATGGTCTCAATATGTTACATTTACCTATCACTGAAAGTAAACAAAAAACACTGTGCTTGTGGTGGCTTTGTCAAACTGAATTGAACAAGTTTTAAATTATAAGATTTAAATTAACAATGAACTACCCCCCTCCCCCCCCCGGGAAGCTGCATTTGCTCTCTGAACAGTCAACAAAGCTGATAGTGGCAATTCACCTCAGTCACAGTGTGGACTTTGTTTGGTACCATTCATGCTATAGGTTTATTCTCTGGTCCAGCACCCATACCAAAGCATCACTGCATTTCACATACACCAACACTGTACTGGTCTCTTGAGAGGTGCTAAATTAATTTTTCACGTGATTATACTACCCTGAGATCGTGAATGACAAGATTACTTCAGAGAAAACTCGAGCTAAGCCTATCCTAATCTTGAAATATTGGGAAGGAGGCTACAGACTCAAACAAAGAACCAGTAATACAAGCAATGAGGACAAACTGGATGCTATGCCAGACACAAGTAGCAAGGCAGATGATAATTTGCATACAAACCAACCAGGTGCCAACAGCAAGGCAAACATATCCAAATATTCAACCTGCGGTATCCGAACACTAGCAATACGCAAACTAAGCGAAAAAATGAAGACTGTTAACCTGGCCTCTTAGAGTGACCATAAGAAATTCCTCCCTCTCTTGCACATCGTTTGCAGCATAGAGTGAAGGACAGAGAGACCTTCAAGCAATCAGAAACATTTTTCTTTCTCGAATCTAACGTTACCTGTACTGATTGGAAATCCGAAACACAAGGTAGATTAAGGAGCTACAACACTTCCATAGCACACATGCAACGTGTGCGGTTGCATTGGAGTAGGCAAACGAGATTGGAAAAATAATTAGGGAAATATAATTGCCAGACATGGATACTTTTGCACTTACTGGAGTATTACCAGGTATGAATATCTTTGTACTTATTCACAGAAGGAAAACTCAATTACTGGCTTTAAAGAAACTTGTCCAGCAGCAGAAAGGTAAAGGCTGACCAGTCATAATTGTAATCTTAAAAAATGGATCAAGGACATCATTAACTCTATTTCGCAGCTATGTTGTTTTTTGATAAACTACCACCACATTAAGACAACAAATACAGAAACTCTGCAACGCATTGTCACTTTCCTTAAAGACGTACGGTTTACAACAGAGTGCTTACCAACTTGACTTTAAATTGCTCACTGGCAGGTTCAATTACAAAACTTTTCCATTTCCAAGGAATTTCATCTTTTGGGGTTAAAAATAGGATAATGACAATAATAATATTAATAATAAATAATAGTATCACTATCATTACTATTACTAATATATATACATAATAATAAATAGTAATTTCTGTGGTGCCATAGCCTAATACTTTCTATATTTTAAATAGATATTTGATTAAATATATACGCCCGTTGCCTAAGAATAATTCGCTTATCTTTTACTTAAGTTCAGTTTATATTGCCATGGTTGGACTGGGAGTGCTTCTGAGTAGGTAACTTGAGGGGGCGCTATAGTAAATCTTCAAAATGAATGAATGAATGAATAAAAGGTTTGACTTTGATCGGAGATTCTTTTCTACTCAAATTTTTTTTGGTTTCTGCCTCACCACATTGACTCATTACTCCACTGACATTGTAATGTAATATAATCTAATGTGCTGTAGTTAGTTAGATTAATGTACTGCAAAGTCGAGCAGGAAAAGTAATAGTTGGTGCGATAAGGTTACTGCTCATTGTAATGACATGCCACAATCAACATTAGGCCTCAGAAGTAAGGTTGTCAGGTTCAAACACTTCACAGTTCGATACCAAACGTGAGGATTTGTTCAAGTCATGAAACAGCAATTCAAAAAAGAAACAACCTTTCTTTTCTTAATAACAGCAATGATAACATCACCCTACACAAGTAACCATATCAATACTAGAAGAAGAGCCGTCCCTTTTTAAAGCTAGCCCTGAGGCAGCCACGGATATGAAGCGTTTTAGCGACTTTATTTACTTAGCCTCAGCATACGAGGGAGGGTGGCCAGTCCTCTCCCTCGCCATCTCATCTTCCCTGTACTCATAGCTGAGTTGGCTAGGGTGCACAGATGGATCAGAAATCTCAAATCAAATTTCTGTCCTGGCAGAGATTGGAACCCCGACCTCACGATTGACAGTACAGCTCGCTAATCACTACACTATCGAGCACTAATAATAACAATAATAATAACAGCAACAATACCCGCAGCAAATTCCACAACATTTCTCACCTTGTTGCAAAATTATACAATACAAATCATCTTTACATTACACAGAATTACAATATAATTATTTTTCCAAGGAGCCCCTTCTACTTGCATCATGCTTCTACTTGCATCATGACACTACTCCATTCGTTGTTCAATCATGCTTCTCTCTGTTCCGCACCTAATTTGAAACTCAGGCGTTGAGCCTGTCGTGAAAGAAAGGCCAAAGAGATTAATCGCAGAGCAGCAGAGCAGAGAAGATGACCACAGTCCAGAGAAGATGACCACAGTCCAGAGAAGATGACCACAGTGCACACCAACAAAGAACCTGTTCATTAGAATTTTTACGGACCGCTCAATCTGCAAGAGATAGCCGACCAGATAGGCTTTGTGCTGAATTTCAGTAGCAGTACTTCGGCACACGGCTTAATTGGTAGGCATCACGATGTCGTCGCTTGCCCTTTCGTCCATTCGCATATACATGTACATGGCAAAATCCACCCTTTGTGACCACGTCTGGTACTTAACTTTCTGCAGCGGATAAATTAACTCCTGCTCCTTAAATAGATCTACGGTAGAGTTAAATTCATCTACAGGGGCCTTTCCTACCAAAGTCATTTCCCCAAACCACCTAAAATCGCAGGACTTAGACGATGAAGCCTTTCAAGGGGATGATAAAACTCACATTGGCTCTGAACAATAAGCATTAAAAGTCTGAGCAGCACACAGTTCGTCTGAAAAAAAGGCAAAAGACGTGAACCAGGTGCAAGAGACTAATTAAATCAATGTAGGGCAGATTTAAAAATTAAACCTCAAAATGGAAACTGATGAAGGAACGAGTAATGCTATGCCTACCTTTTCTAGGCACTGTACAGACGACTCCCGAATCATCAGGAGTGAAGACAACAACGAGAAGTGTCAACAACACAAAAGGTTGACATAAGTCACAAGCGACAAGATGCATGACGCTCGAAGCAATAAGTCTCACTTGATTATCTGAAGAAAAAACAACAGCACGAAATGTCTAAAATAATTAAAACTTAAAAATATAACGGCACAACTGTAAGAAACACAAAGTTATTGCTGACAAATTGCTTTACTAAGTAAAACATAGATACAGTGCCAGATGCACATACATACATACAAGCATGCATACATACAACCATACATAGGCCTACAAGCATGCACACATACAACTACACGTATTACATACATACAAGTATGCATACATACATACAGGTATGCATACATACATACAAGTATGCATACATACAAGCATACATACATAGCAGCATACATACAAGCATACATACATACAGGCATACACATATACAATCACAAGAGCATAGACACAGCACCAGCCCACATACATACATACAAGCGCACATACATACATACATACAAGCATACAGCCTGCAGTCATACCAAGGATATGCAATTGCAATATGAAATTTGTAAATCATCTCTTCAAGAAAACCTCGTCAGCAAAACAATAAGAAGTAAAACTTCATCAGTATGCAAACAGTGCTCAGCAGACTAGAAAATTAACCACATGGGGCCCGTCCACACAAGCAGAGCCCCTTCCACACAAGCACGGTCCCTTCTACACAAGAAAGGCCCCTTCCACACAAGCAGGGGCCCTTCCACACACGCAGGGCCCCTTCCATACAAGCAGGGTCCCTTCACACAAGCAGGGCCCCCTCCACAAAAGCACGGCCACTTCCACACAAGAAGGGCCATTCCACACAAGCAGGGCCCCTTCCACACAAGCAGTGCTCCTTCCACACAACCAGGGCCCCTTCCACACATCTAGAGAACAACCGAAGGATGATGACGATGCTGACGAAGTTGATGATGCAATGGATGTTGATGATGACGACGACAAAGATGATAAAGTGAAGCAGCTTTGCTGACAATAAGAATATAAACTACGAAATGCGCATGCTACATTCAACTAAGATGTCTACCATTTATACAGTCACACAATTGGCAATGACGGAATGAAACTCAGAATCAACCTCAGAAAATTTCTGCAAAACTGAAAGAACAAATAAAATTGATGAGCTCAAAAAGAGAAAACACACAGGAAGAAATAAAAAGAATTGCTGATGTTGTGTACCAGTATATAATCTCTTAAAAGCATTAAATGTGTTTTCTTTCATATGACCTACATGTAGCAACTGGCAATTAACAAAAATCCCACATGTATGCTCAGTATGCCTATTTCCTGATATCAGTGACAATGGGTTAGCTATGACAAGATCGAGGGTTCAAATCCCACCATAAGGATACCCAAATGAATACCTGAACGAATAGAATATAAAATCATATCACTCACCAACAATACGCTTTAATCCTTCCAGCCTTCCTATCTCCGTCAGCTGTTCACGGTCCACCAACTTCGCTCAACCCACTCCTCTTCCACCCTAACATTTCTCTATCCTTCCATCACCTCATCACTAAAATATGCAAATCGCTCCATAGCCACAGCTGTTCCTCCTCTCTGGAACAAACTCCCACCAGTATTACTACAAATATCTGATCCATCCTAGGAACTCACCAAAACCTCATCTCTTGCTATCTCCCCACATGTCTTTCAATCAAAACTGAAAACACTGCTCTTTCACAAATCCTATTCCGATTCCTCCTCTTCCCCTTACCTCCCTCACCGTTTCAACTCTAACTACCACCCACCTCAGCCGTCTGACTGCCTGTCTGACCTCTTTGGATCTTGACTGGGAACCGATTTCACCCCCACCCGCCTATGGGTTATGATTTGAATAAGTCTGTGAATAAGTTGGTTCCCACAACTTCACTTTTTTGGGTGCTGTAGAATTTCGAGATTACGATTTTGATAGCAGATGTTTTGAGATATATGTTGCAGGCTACAGACATGGGCGCCCACACAGGATGTCAAGATGGGGCACTTGCCCCTTCCTGGATTTACACATGAAGAGTTTTGGCTAGCAGTAGTCCATGACATTTTACTTTAAACCCTCTTGCATGTATTTCATTAGGCGCCCATGGCTACGGAACATCTATTTTGGTCACAAGTCGGTCTGAATCAGTGTTTTCCGCAAGTGTGATTTGAGTACAACTGACATTCTGCCAAAAAGCCCAGTCAACTGAATCTAAAGTACGGTACATCGTAGTTAACTGCATTTCGTTCTGAAGGACTGTAGCGATGTCAGCTACAAACATTTATCTTACATTAGTTTACATTATATAGGAATGCTGCCACTATTACAACATTATAGTTAATATGTGTACCACGTCCCTGCAGCAGTTTTATGCAGCGCCTTATAAATTGTCGGACATAACAATATACCTCAACCCATTACAATTGTCATGACGTGGCTGTGAATAAAAACAGAACTACAGATGTCTAGAAAATTGTCAAAACATTCAGTAACTGAAATCGAAATATGTTGATATACATAACAAAGAACAATCTACAAATGGTTTTAATTTAAGTCAATCAACTATAACGTTGAAATGGGGGTAGGGGGGACAAAGATCTCGTGCGTTGAAGAAGAGTGAACGGTGGAACATGGTGGCCACATACAAACCGAAACCATGTACATCGTGTTCTGTGGGAAATATCCTGTGAATCTGTATTCAGCTGGCCTCCACTTAACTGAATTCATCTGATGATAAGGGAACGTAATGGAAACCAAATTATTGGTGAGCACAGCTCAATGTTACTTAAGCATGTGCAGAAAGTCAGAAAGGATAGAGGGCGGCACAGGACGCAGCAGAACAGAGAATTGTAGAATGATCTACTGGTAATATTTGACATTTCTGGTGCAGTTGATCTTACCATTCGACAAAATGTCAGCCTGAAACTCAGCCTACCAAATTTGAGAGGGGTATAGGCATGGATGTCCACAGACATTCTTCAGAGGGTGTAAAACATGAAAAATGGGACAGGTCAGTATGACCCAATGTGGGCCAAAATACTCTGCTGCCAATTACACGAGGGGGCGGCAAAGGCCCTAAATTTCTGCATGGATAGAGATCATTTGCAGACCATATTTTATCAACGGTCAGACGGCAGACGACATTCTGGCAACTGTGCCACCTGTGCACATTTACAGTGTTATGTACATTTACAGTGCTATGTACATTTACATTTACAGTGTTGTGTACATTTACAGCATTGTGTACACTACATTTATAGTGTTATGTATATTTACATTTACAGTGTTATCTACATTTACATTTACAATGTTGTGTACAATTACATGTACAGTGTTGTGTACATTTACATTTACAGCATTGTGTACATTACATTGATAGTGTTATATACATTTACAGTTACAGTGTTATGTATATTTACAATGTTGTGTACAATTACGTTTACAGTGTTGTGTACATTTACATTTACAGTATTGTGTACATTTACAGTGTTGTGTACATTACATTTTTATGTACATTACACTGACAGTGTTATGCACATTTACATTTACAGTGTTGTGTACATTCACATTTACAGTGTTGTGTACATTTACATTAAGAGTTGTGTACATTTACAGTGTTATGTACCCTATCTTGAGGTAAATTAATACAAAACACTCTCGTAAGAACCATTATTTGTGAAAGCTCTTTGTCTGAGTAATTTCAAATACAATATCTTGTCTAACGAGTAACGAATGTCAAATTCACCACTTCTATCCACATTCTATAGTTAAATACAAAAGTATATCCATTATTGAGACAGTTGTGGCCCTCTTCAGATACGACCACGCTTCAGCGACTGCAATAATAGTGATCCATGGGAATACGGCATAAAACGTAATTTTCTGTAAGACAATTTGTAAAATAAACTTATCCGATTTATATGCATCGCTGATGATGGCCTGTTCTGAATTTGATGCCTCAATGCTTCCTCCATAGTCAAACATCTGCCACTGCTCCATTCATATTGTCAGAGTAATTAAAATCAACATCAGTACCTGGATCATTTAACAATGCTATAGGGGGGACATGGACGAGTGGAGTACCCGACTCCAGGCTGCCACATACTTAGCCTTACAGCCATACTATATTGTATATATCATGCCTAGTGTTATTTATTCAACTTTGTGGGAACCTCTGCCTAACGAGTCCACTCTTTTCTAAAGAGCACAAAACATACACAAGTTTTACTCAAATATTCCTTTATATTTCCTGAAGTTGTTTAACCCACTGCTAAGCAATTTCAGCATCAAACTCTGTTCAATCACCATTCTGGATTATGTTAGCAACCACCTGTGTACAGCCAGTTTCATGCCACTTGATATAAGGGTGGGGTCAATTGCATATGTGTCCCCCCCTTCTTCAGAAGAACCCGCTGTTCAAAGGGTCTAACAAAATGACTGATCACTATGGACTCTGTTATCAGTTGGTGACAGGAGATCCATGGCTACAGATACACTAATCCTTCTTCATCCAGCACACACCAATAGGCATGCTGGACTTCGGGATGTCCCATGTTGAACAATGAACCTTGGGAAGGACAGTTAACTGCGCATTGCAAGTGTTCACTGCCATTCTTCTCTTCAGCACAACACAGACCAATGGTGCTAAATATGGTGCTAAATGTTGGTAATGGAAGGGTTGGATTCCAGGAAAGCCTACCCATGAAGAACCTCTAAAACCAGGAAGGGCACTACATAAATTCAAAGTTACATCAAATCATCCATAACGGCAAAGATGTCAGTTTGATGCTGTGGATACGGCACTCTCAAGCACCTTGAAGATATTGATCATCGGTTATTGGGCATCAGGCCCATTTACTACATATGTACTAAGTCATATGTACTAAATGGCCATTTAGTACATATGTACTAGGATGAGTGGCTATCCTTGGAATACCAGGATATCTGGGTCAACTCAGCAGTCCATCCTGTCTAGTAGATTTGAAAGTACCCATACAATTTGAGAGGATAAAAGAAGTGTTCTATTCTGATTTCCCATGGCCATGTCTGAACTTAGACAGCAGATAACTGAAACCCTAATTTAATCTAGCGAGTTCCTACAAAGCACCTAAACTATTGTTAGCTTTACACGATCAACAGTGCAGACAGAAAGAGGCACAGAAAGACTGGGATGTGACAAAAGCTGAAAAAAACAGGAATGAAGATTTTAATGATTTGAATTATTGGTCATGACTGCAGGTTTCTCTTCAACACTCTCCATCAACATCATTGCAGGTTGATCCAAATCTCTAAAAAAAATAGAGAACAGCAGCCCTGAGGCAGCCATGGTTAGGAAGTGTTAGTGATTTCATTTACTTAGCCTCGCCATATGAGTGCGGGTGGCCAGTCCTCTCCCTCCCCATCTCATCTTCCCAGCAACAGTGTACGTATAGCTGAGTTAGCTATGGAGTGCAGGTGGAGCAGAAATCTCTAACCAAATCTGTGCCCTGGTGGCGATTTGAACCCCCAACCTCTCGATTGAAATTCTAGCATCCTAACCACTACACTATCGGGCACCCCTCTAAGAAAGCAACTGAAACTGTGATGTTTGAGTTGCATCACACCCATTTAGTACGTCATGCGACTCTGATGGAGTCACACAATAATCAACCAATTTCTGGAAAATCATTTACACTTGTCGGAGATGATTAACTCAACAAGACGCATGAGGCAATAATGTAAACACAATGGCACGGAGTTTCCTCCAGACGTGGCACTAAATGCTAATTCTTCCGGAATTATATGAATGCCACGTCATCAACCCTATTTCTAAAAGTCAATCTCGAAAACATTGCTCAAAAACAACACGCGCAATTATGTACGAAGAACATCACGAGAGGCGAGTAAATAATGTGATACTGTTTATCAGATCCCCATACAGTAAGCTTATTATAATTGTACGTATTAAACGGGAAAATCTAATACAGAACCAAGAAACAAGATGAAAGACTCGCATGTAAATGGCAGCCAAGAAGAGAATTCCTTGCAGAACTGTGGGCTGTTACAGCCGGGCCAATAATGTTTGCAGGAAACTTGAGGAAAGGTAGAGGATCAGAAAATGATGGATTTTCTGAGATGTTGTGGCGCCAAATACGCCTGTAGCCGGTAATATATTCTTACAAGGGAGACGACTGAACAGACATCCAATGTAAAGAACAACAGCCTTAAGTGATGTCAACTGTAAGGAGAATATAGTTGGGATGGAGATCAGTCATAGTGGACAACGGCATCCAGTGGGAAAACCATCTCCGTTAAAAGAAGCACATGACGTTTATCGGACAACATATTTCTCAGTAGCTAGGGCCAAATTCAAATAGTGAGAACCGAAAGATCTCTAGTCAGACTCATAAAAAAACAGCCAGGTGAGACAAGGTATTAAACTATAATTATAAGAAGTCTTAGCAGCAGAAGATAGATCTTTTTAAGAAGAGTAAAATCCTAACAGCCACAAAATCAGTAGTTTGAAGGCAACATCTCACAACTCGGTTAGCTACATTGGTAGGGCATATATCCCATGATCCTCTGTGCATGCATATCCAGGTTGATTGTGACTTATTTTTACAGAGATTTGAATCCCAGGCTAGCACCGTCCACACATGGGGAGTTAAAATGGCATAGCGCTCATTCGAATGGGCAGCAGTGGTGAAGGATCTCACCTAATCACTTCACTGAAAAATGAGCAGATCGAGGCCATATGGTGACTATATAAAAATTGTATGTTTACATTTAAGCAAACAAAAGGTGATAAAGACATATGACTCATTGCCTACAAAGTGAACAATAAGCCCTAAGCAACTTTTGTATAGGTACTACACCAGCTTTGCATCAGTACCACAAAAATCTGTTAAACTCAAGGGCATCAGCACCAAGGGTCATGAGGCCATCACCCTGATTAAAATATTTACGCCTCCACTGCAATGTGATGCAGTCAAGCTTCAGAAGTCCAAATTTTTCATAAAGGTTCTGAAGCAGTGGTTTAATAAAAGGCATCAAAATTCTTTAGGTAGCCACGGTACAACTGCTTCCTGGACCCCCTTTCAAAACTTCCAGATCCATCACTGCCCACTCAGTTTCAAATCCGTTCTGACTCTCTAGGGTAAACATGTGCCAAAATCTTTCTAAACAACCAAGAAAATTTATGCAGCCAGAACATAACTACTTCCTGTTGATTATAAACGTCTTTACTTCATATATTGTTTTCATATATTTTCATATATTTTATTGTTCTAAAAGATAACTACTACATGTTTATTGGCTATTTTGCTATTTTGTACCTTAGTCACTTTAGTAAATCTGTTTTCTAATCACATTTTGTACTCATATCGTCATATGCAATGCAGTAATCACTGTCCAAAGGAATCAACTGATAAAATCAATCAGTAACTATTAAACGCTTATCGGCCATTTGTTACTTACAGTCACTTTAATAAATCTGTTTTTACCACACTTTCTACTCATACGCAACGCAATAATCACTGCCCAGAGGAATCAATCGATAGAGCAGCACGTCCATCTTCCAGAGATTAGATCACTCCCAAAAGGCCTTTCTGATAAGCAAGCACTTTTGCTAAGACTGCTACAAGACAGCAAGCTACACAGTTAAGGATGCAGTTCATGTGGTAGGGAATGGCACATCCATTGATCAGTCCATTAAATGTTTTCCAAATAGCACTGCGGCCCACTACACGAAATACTGTTTCCTAATTAATAACAGTGATAAAAATAATAATAATAATAACAAAAACAACAACAAAAATAATAACAATAATAATAATTTTATAATAATTATAATAAAACAATCTGCAGTTCTAAACATAGGCATAGACTCTGGGGGGGGGGGCAGCCAGGGCACATGCCTCCCAATAATTGGGTTGGACTGTACACCCAATGCAACAAGTGTAGAATGAATAACCACATTTCCACCCCACCCCCCCCCCCCCAATATTTTGGACAAGTTTAAGCCAGTGGTTCTAAACAACTTCTGACCTTCACCCACTGCTTCCAGCCGACCATTTCACCTTGTGACCAAGGGAATAATAATAATAATAATAATAATAATAATAATAATAATAATAATAATAATAATAATAATAATAATAATAATATAATAATCCAAGAACTTCTATAGCTCTCAGGGTATTAGTTACTGCTCACTGCTAAGCAAAGTTGGTGAACAAGCCTAGTTCCAGGGTTAGTCCAGCTGAAAACCAAGAAGGAAAAATAAATTATTCCAGGCGTCATTATCCCTACCATTTGCCTGGGTCATTGCATATTTACTACAAGTAATTACATACAGGTGTATGCACTGCAAGGATTTTTTATGCAAATAAGGTTGGGTAATGTTACTAAAATCTTAGAGGAATAGGATAACAGTCTGTTCAACTAAAGTATCCTTACAAGACGCTCTGATGCTGTTTATGATCTGTTAAAATCAAGCTAACCTTGCATCTGTTATATTTCTGACCTTATACGAATGCCACACTCTGCAGCACTGAAAGACATCATCACTGAGCTGCTGCTGCTGCTGCTGCTGCTGCTGCTGCTGCTGCTGCAGTGCCACCCAACCATTTGCTTTGATTTACACCTGCAAGGTGGATGTTTCAACTGCACTGAGATTACCGGATTAAAGCATCTACTCAGTGTCATTGCCTGCCTCAAATTCCAACCATGGCAACACATTTAAGTAATTCCTCGGCCACAGACCATAATAAAGATGCTCTCAAAGACAATGACAGTGAAACAACTAAAGCCCCAAATCCCAATGTGCGTCTTGACTCAGTGAAATATCCACAGTCCCACTACACCTATGTGCACCGTGTACTTGTTCAAGTGCCAAGGGAAACATCGGTTTCTTCTTTAACTGGACTGCTTGCCTTGTGGTCACACTAAAAACAGAAATGCTAAATAGTACACTACATATGAACATTACACAACTTTCTATCACGGGTACATGTCCATGCATTTAAAACAATTACATTAAATTCCACAGACTATATGATGTTGCATGAGATTAAACTACTCACAACCAAAGTATTGCTTTTCACGGATCAGTAAGACAGCAACTAATTCATGAAACTGCCATTTCAATTCACTGCATCGTCTTGGCTAAAAATACTAACAAACAAATTTTATATCACCTTCATTTCTTCCTGCCTGAACTCCACCAGTCTTCAAAGGGTGACTGACTGACTGACTGTAAAAGATAAACCACTGGGTCATAGGTGAGACAAGAATCAGTATTAATATGCCTACTAAAACTCAGAGAAATATTTCTCCCCTGAACTCTGTCAAACCAACACATGCTAAGCTGGTTGTCCAGCAAACCCTAACGCATCCTAAGTCTATTTTGGTGCCGCTGTGGGCTGTCACATACAGCCATTTTCATTCGTCATAATGTCAAAAATCAATGATGCTCCTGCAACGGAACAAAAGGCTCGATGTTATCTGATACTGATGCAAGTTTTAGTCACACACACTAATGTGTAAAACTCATGCAAAATCATATACCACACAAATGGCTTCATTCAGATCTTAAACATTAGATCCATGTATATATATGCAGTACATACTACTTAGGGCAGGGGTTGCGAACCTTTTTTAAGGTGCGTGCCAAAATGCTGCTAAACCATTTAAAAAATACCGTGGCGTGCCCTTCAGAATATTGCACAGTGTACAATTATTTTTCTCGTATAGGTTTTAGTTAACAAAGCGCAACAAAAAATGAATTAAAGACGTTAATTATTTTAAAGATCGTTTTTGAATGGCGTTAAAATAAAGTCATTCAAAAAAAAGAAAATGTGGATTCCTTCAGGGATTTTGTATTTCTAAGTTTAAAATTTTGGAGTATGCTCTGAATTCCACGTGCCCAACAAATTTGAACGCCTGCCACTTTGGGCATGCGTGCCATAGTTTCGCCATCCCTGACATAGGGTTATGATACATATTATATATATATATATATATATAACCTATGACCCAGTGGCACACATATGGTAATGATATATATAAAGTATATATAGGTAATGCATATATATATATATATCATTACCCATGTACTGCATAAGTGCATGCCCGGTTGAATTCAAACTGGCTTAACCAAGTCCTTTGCAATTAATATAAATTTATTTGAGAGATTTATGGATTACCGAACAGAAATCAGGATGCAGAAAGTCCATAAACGCCATCTGGTAACATGTTCAATTAGAAGTTTCAACAGGAGAAATTGAAAGCGGGGAGGACGGCAGGTCTTTCATAAGCTCTTTGATGCCACCATGTCACCAATGGCAAATTTCCATCATTAATCCAAACCTTTGAGATTGATCGACCTGATTTTTATTTGCTGCAGTATCCAGACTGCTGAGCGTGTCACACGAGTTAAGAGGCATTCCACTGAGACTCAACCGGGCAACGTTACAGATGAAAACGCACATCCTAACAGGTGGCAGTGAACTGAGAAACATCAAACAGAACAACTGATTCCACTCTCTTTCCAAACGGTACACAGATTGTTACAGTAAACTTAGACATAAATAACACATGCACAATAAAAACACACACAGGTGCACGTAGGTACACACACACAAGCACACACAGGTGTACATAAGTACACACAATTTAAGCACACACAGGTGTACATAGGTAGACACACAGGTGTACATAGGTACACACACAGGTGTACATAGGTACACACACAGGTGTACATAGGTGTACATAGGTACACACACAAGCACACACAGGTGTACAAGGTACATACACAAACACACACAGGTGCACATAGCTACATACACAAACGTACACACACAAGCACACATAAGTACACATGCTGAACAAGTATCCACAATATACACACAAACTTGTATCCCTAGATTCCAAGAGTCAAACAAACCATCCATGGATTGTGTGCAGTATTTCTTAGAATGAAGGGCAAGCAATGAACACCAATAGGTTAGTTGCTTTACATGAAGTACTTTGTGAACTATTAAACAGATTTTAAATGGATTCTTTGCTCAACATGCAGCCACTGTGACATTGAAAGGTGATTGTCATGGCTGTGGTCAGAGAATTGCTAACCATCCGTAGGCAGCCAGTGTAAATCTCTCTTGGTGAGAAGCGAGTTGCAGTAGAGCAATACATGTAGATAGTGAAACTACAACAGTTTAAGACATCTGAGATCTGATTCTGCAAATATCCCATATGTAAAAGTGAACTGATTTGCATAGCTCGAATGTGGTCAGAAAAAGAAAGGGTGGTCTAAAAAAAATTATGCCATAGATTATGCCAAAATGTTAATGCTTTACTACAGAGAAACTGTTGCTAACAAGAGTGTTTTCGGTGGAGAGAAAGTGCTTCTAATACAGATGATGTAAGTAGTACAGATAATGTTTTTTTACACAGAAAAAGCGGCCACTGCTAAGTCTTGCACCAAAATCATGAACACTAGCAAAACCAGTGGCATCTTAAAAACAGTAACAACAATAAACACAAATAAACACTACATGCAATATTTAAAATGCGACCATTATGCAGTATATATCATCATATTATCATTTATTGATCCCAATTCAATAACGAAACATATATTACAAGAATAGTACAATCGTTCGGGATGCAAAAGGCATACCCAAAAGGAACAGAAGTCCCACTTAACCGCTTATTAACTCTGCCAATGAGATGGCAAAATAATATATATAGTTATGTACATATATACATATATATAATTAGCAACAGGGCTTCAGACATGCTTTACGTGTAAATACAAAAAACACAAAAAACACAAGCACATCTGTATAAAGGATCTCATAAACACTAGTAACTTTTGTGTGTAAAATGTTGCCTGCACGTACTATCTTCTGGTGTTCTATTCTCATGGCATACATGAGCAAATACTTTCTATAGCAGGCCATCAAGAAATCCGCACCGAAACGTTGTCCAGCCGGACTGCGATCATCTGGCAGCCTGCGTGGGATTAATCAAGGGGGCCGAGCAATGGTCGACCGTCTCCTACCACGCCTTTCCTTCATGGACTGCCCACCCAGGAGACGGTGGGTTTTATGGAGCAGCTCCGTAAAGGAAATCGAGGCTCAGTCATGGCAAAATGGGTCTTTGAGGATGAGATCAATAAGCTGCAGAAGAGTGGACACGTAAATCCGTCTCCCACTCGACTTTCTGTCGGGTTTTAACGCAAGATATGCATCCCGATTACACATAATTGGTCGGCTTAGGTTGATGCTTCGTCAACAAATGGATCGACTTCGATACTGATTAACTCGACTGAAAACCAGTTCTCAAAGTTACAAGAAGAAAATTAATGGGGAAACTTTAGCATAAAATATACGTTAGAAATGAATACAAGTGCTAGAAAGTGTAAATTTAGACAAAACAATCAGATAAAAATAATGTGAAGCTGTGAACTGGCCACACATCATCACATTTCATAGCCGAGATATTCCGGAGAGATTTACATTGCATTACATTACATTTACATTCACCTTGCTTCAACAGTATATGGCACATCCAGGTATCGACACAATGCCAACCATTGGCCATCGAAGAACACAAACCGAAGAAACCCTCACAGATTTAGTCAAAGTCTATTCCGGTGTTTCGGTGAATGATCGAAGGAATTCCTTTATTAAGGACATAGCTCTTTCATTGGTTGTCCTATCTGAGGCTGACAGATGCCTGATTTAATGCTAGAAGTAACAGCAAAAAGCACGGACAGCCTGCGGGTTCCTGGCTTAGTCTCTTCTTTTCTAGCATCCATTCATCATTTATATCTACACAGTCCTTCATTTGCTGGACGGACATACCCATTCATTTTGAAACCACCATTCCCACCAGCATACAAACACACAGCACACATCTTCTAACAATCACTTACACTGGAGGAAGGAAAGTCATAAATTATGAGTGGCTTATGGCAGATAATTTTACATCACCTTCACTTTCACTTGCATCTATATATCTACTACTATCTATGCATCATCATCGTCATCGTCGTTGTCATCGTCATCATCATCATCATCATCATCATCATCATCACTACCATCCTCCTCCTCTGACCACCTGACCATCATCACCACCACTGCAATGTCTCAAGAGAGTTATCTATATTTTGTACCTTAACTACATGATCAAAAAATTACCACCCTTTAATGACAAGAGGGATTAGTTTTTCATACATTTTAGTGCATGCTCATCGTTCAAGTGTTTAAAGGATCACTTTCTAGATAACAGCTCATGTTAGTTGACTGCACAAATCTACCTAAGAGGTGCATGCATGAAGAGGTCATTTGCTATTGTCTGCTGCCATGCCACTCGGTTCCAGTAGCACTCAATGCTAATGGATCCACAACGCCAACCCAGAATTATTCTGGCATTGAAGCCAGTAGCCAAACACAACGAGCGACTCATGAAAACAACATAAACTGTCTGGTTGCTGGCCACAGCGAATGCCACATCCATTTCTACTGTTACCATACATTACATTTAAGAATGTGTCAAAGAAAGGATCACATTAACAGAAGAAGCAAAAAATCATTAGCAACGGAATTAACATCGTTAACTCATGAGAGAAACTTTGCAGAACATTTTTTCAATCTGTACGCATAACACATCAATTGACAGTGAAAATTATACCAGAAATAAAGTTTGAAAATGTGTGCATGGAAGATGTGGAAATGTGAATAAATAAACATGTGGAAAACTTCAGTTGCAGAACAGAAGAGTGGGATGACAGATGTGGGTAACCCATTGAAAATTGTGGAAATGAGAGTCACAAATGCATTATTGTTGTTATTATTATTATTATTATATTATTATTATTATTATTAATAATTTTTTTTATATTATTATTATTCCCGAGGTGCATATGATCCCTTGGGAGTAAAAAAATTAGGGGGGCATTGTTCTGGAATGGCTAGTCTTCGCAGATGGTTTTAATTATTATTATTATTATTATTTTCCCCGAGGTACATATGATCCCTCGGGAGTTCAAAAATTAGGGGCATTGTTCTGGAATGGCTAGTCTTCACAGATGGTTATTATTATTATTATCATTAACTATTATTATTATTATTATTATTACACATGAAGCAGATATGATCCCTCAGGTTCTTAAAAGCAATGTCCAGAGACAATAAAATCACATCTTGAATGGCTACATACTTGTCCAGTTGCGGCTCAGCACTAGTGCCACGAAAGGCACTTTTGCTCAGCTGGAATGATAATACATCTCAGTTGGATTATTAAAGGAATTACAGCTTTAAGGGTAATTAATTCCATTCCCTGAGGCTACAACACTGAATGCAGGAGAGCCCATCATGACTCAGGGCTCCACAAGACAGGTAACTATAGAGCACAGGCTGTGGGCTGGAATGGAGAAATATAATTATAATTTAAGAAGTAACTATTTGTTGAAGATATATGAAGGATAGAGAAGACATCCTAATGCCTTTTTAGGTTAATAACAAGGCCAATTTTACTGTTACTCAAAAAATCTCCAGGAAGCTGACAAAATAAGCTAACAAATTTTTTGACATTACACACGTTATGTGAGCCAGAGAATTTGAATGTGCTGATTGCTGAATGTGCAGGCCTATTTATTCCATGATCAAAATACCTACAGAAAGCAACTCGACATAATCACGGTGAGATCAGACTAGAGAACCGGGTTTGTTTTTTACTTATATATGTATTTGGTCAAGTGGAATTTTCTGCTCTACATCTGCCATTGAGACCAAATTGGTCTCAATGGCAGATGTAGAGCAGAAAATTCCACTTCTGTCTGGTCACGTAACATAATAGTTTTAAAAGATTGTTAGGTATATAGTCCACAAAAGAAGTTGAGGAATAGGGTTTACTCCTTTAAGAGGACATAAACTTAAAAGTCATTCTGACAAGACTGTTTCAATGTTTATTATTAAAATTTTGTACTAACTGTTAAAATGAATAAGTAAAAAAAAGAAATAAGGTTGCCCATGTAAATAAGTTTTTAAATGTGACCGACACGTGATCGAAAGAGAATTGAGCAAAGACAATATCTCCACCAACCTGGATATAAACACTTCTCCGCCGGAAAACAACTGCAGCGTATATCACAGCTCTATCTTTTGTTCAGATGGATAACGAGATCAGCGGGAGAAGCGCTGTTGGACCCATTAGACGCACATTTCGTAGTTCGTCGTAACAAGAACAGTCCCTATCCGCCGAATCAGAACGATGGTCCACAGCCAAACGTGTATTCGACACAACGACTAAGAACCTATGGCATTTAAGTTTACGCGTGACGCGCCGAATACCGGCGCAGCGCTGCGCCGAATGACGCCGCCGCCGCCCGTTGCGTAGAATCAAACGCCCAGCGCCGCCGCCGTGGAATCAATGAGCACTCGGAGTTTGGAATAATACCATTAGCGAATACGACGACCACGTCGACTCGCTCGCTTCCAGCAAGCACAACCTCGCACTCTGTCGTCGCCGTCTCAACAACTTGAGAAGCTGGCTGCAGATGGCATGTGATGCGACTATAATTCAATTTCTAACGGACCATGCCGGCGCACGACACCGCCGGCCGCCCGGCTGGCAGAGCAGGTTAGGCGGTCCGGCGGCGGCGGTCGGTAGTCTCGCGCGGCGCTGCTCAGCGACGATATATATTTTTTATATTGCGGAAAATTCACCGTTTGTTCGTTCACAGTCAACAAATTGCCAAATTGATTTTGCAGGTTGTGAATACGATTTCAAGCACCGTCCTCGTCGATACGGATGACTCGCGATCTCCGAGAAGATAAGAGAGCCTTCCGAAGATGCTAAGCGTCGATATTTCAGCCGACTAATCCGCCGGTTGCCGAGGTGCGACAGGAGTCCAACAGCAAGCTGAATACGAAACATTGTTTCAACCCTGTACGGAGCATGCGTGTGCGAGCAACCATTATAATGTGCTTCTGTCAACCATAGTCCTTGTCTGTGTGTATGCGTCGAGGCAAATTTAAGTAGGGCATACCTCACAAAATACTAGAAACGTGACTGAAGGGTTTCTTGAGCCAAATGAAACCCAACAACAGGATGTGTGGAAATGCATAGTTTTGAGCATTCAAACAAAATATGGGACTCAGAAATTGGGACTCAGTGCCAACAACAAGAACAATAATAATAATAATCTTTGTTTAATATTTTGAAACTGACAACTGCGCAGTATGATTACAAATCAGTATGAACGGATCGATGATCACAAGTTATTACAGGAGTCGAATTTTAACTGTAGGGCTTATACGGAAGCCATACAAAGCGCCCATCACGTCCTACATCTCATTTTCACAACGAGCCATCGCGCGAATGATAGGCTGAGTGGACCTTGAGAGGGTTGCGGGAGGCGATCCCGCTACCTACTGCTCTTCACGCCAGTGATGTAACCACTAGGCCTACTCTATGGACCGCCCCCCACCCCAAAGCATGCAGTTAAAACTGGTTTTAATGGCAGTACACCATATTCGCATTTCTGGATATTACCAGATATGGTTTTCACCAGATAAAACTTCTGTGCTTCAGAAAACTCCATATAAATCTCCATATAATTTCTCCATTCAGAACAATCTGTATCTCTTTGGTGTTAAACAAGTTATTTACAGCCACTAGAGGGCCCATGGACACAATCAACTCGTGTAGGCTCAGTCACAGAGAACACGTAAACTTTCCCTGTGGGTCCAGGTTGTAACAACTGCATTAGATAAGGGCGAATTGTTAGTGCCACAGTGACTCTCGTACGTTCGCTTATTCTGGCGTGCTTCAATACTACTGTAATTCCATCCTTAGAGGACGGTCGAAGTTTAGAATCAGTAACCTTGAAGCCATCCTAAGCTGATACCCTTACTCTTGTAACAGTTGTGCCTTGGACCATAACAGTGTAGGGCGCCTGGGCATTCTCAGTGTAGCTGGCCCAATGCTTTCGAATTCACTGCCTAGTTTTTTGCACTCGTTGGAATGCACTGCCTAGTTTTTTGCACTCACTGGAATTCACTGCCTAGTTTTGCGCATTCATTGGAATTCACTGCCTAGTTTTATGCACTCATTGGAAGGCACTGCCTAGTTTTGTGCACTCATTGGAATGCACTGCCTAGTTTTGTGCACTCGTTGGAATTCACTGCCTAGTTTTGCGCACTCATTGGAATTCACTGCCTAGTTTTGTGCACTCATTGGAATTCACTGAATAGTTTTGTGCACTCATTGGAATGCACTGAATAGTTTTGTGCACTCTATGAGTTCTTTAAAGTAATTTAGATCTAAAGGTAAAGAAATCTGTTTCGGCTTGCTTACCATGCGAGGCTTGACTTCGGGTTCTCTAACTTGTCTGATTTTGGCCTGGCTTTTCTGATGGATTATGACTTTGCATACAATAATTTCACTCGAAGCACCCATTGACTGATGCTTTATGATAACAGTGTTAACAGAAACATGAGATTATATTAAATAAAATCACCTCAAAACAGTACAGCAAGGTTTCATCTAAACTTTCTAAATTTATTGTAATCATCTTTTGGTTTTCGATTATGTGATGGCCCAGTGGCAGATGCCATGACCTCAGATGACCTGTAACCACGGCTAACAGAGTTCGCATGATGATGCATCTTGTGATACTTTTTGATCGATGCTGCTCATAAATCAACAACGATAACCAGGTTGCTTGATTGGATTTTTGTCATGTCTGTGCCTCAGATGAAAGACTCTGCAGCCTCAGGACCCTGCTGCTGATGGTGGGTGTTGACAGGGATGGCATACATAATAACAGTGGCGGCGATCTTGTCTGAGAGGTGGGGGCAAAGTCGGCCATTTTTAGGAATTCTTGTCCCAACAAAATTTCCTAAACTTTTTTTTAGTCATTCACCTCTTTTTACAACTTTTTCCCGGGTCTCCCACCCTCCCACCAATAATGTGATTATCTTTTTTTAGGAATTCGTCTACTATATTTATTACCTTTACAAATTCATCGCCTACAAATTTCATCCCCAACAAATTTCATTACTTATTTTACGAATTTCTTCTTGCTTTCTCTGAATTTTCGGGGGACACTTCTGCTCAAAAATAGCTTCAGAAACAGGTCTCGGCAGGGCTTCCCTATAGGCCTACATCATAACTTAGTTGCTGCTGCCGATGGGTTTTCCTGACCAACAAGACTTGCATCCGTCCGTAGGTATTTGTTGTAGATTATGATGCAAACAGGTTTGATAAGTTTTAAAATTCTTGAGTTTTGTTAAATGACTGTTCATATTGATAGCCGGTCTTGGTTTTGGTCTTGCGAGACCAAGACCAAGACTTTGAACCTCAAGACCAAGACCAAGACCTTGAACCTCAAGACCAAGACCAAGACCAAGACTTTTGGTCTCAAGACCAAGACCAAGACTTTTGAAAACGAACTCGAGTGCACTCGAGACCAAGACCTCGGTCTCGAGGACAACAAGTCTGGGTCTATCCAGTCATAATGTAGCACATCAGCTCGTGGTGACACGGAAACAGCTTGTGGTTGAAATACAACCGGGGGAATGGTAGGCCATTAGAAGTGATCACAAGTGCAAGACTGACTGACGTCGTCCATCTTAACATCACTGAAACAATTTGTTCTGTTAAGACAGCAACATCATCCACGGTCATGAAAACAGGCAGATGCACTACATATATATATATATACATATATATATGCATATATATATATATGCATATATATATATATGTATATTATATATATATATATATATATATATATATATATATATTTATATATCCGTTGTGACAGGCTTAGGAAGCTGGTCCTTGAAAGTGCACTAATCAACCTGCTTCAATTAGTATGTTGATTAGTGCAGTGAATTTCGGAGGTTACAAAAGGTGCTATATAAAGTATGGCTGTACCGAACATTCGCTTCGAGGCCAAATAGCTATTCGGTATTCGGCCGAATAGTAGCAGTCAGCCCAAATACGAATATTGGTCACGTGACATCTGTTTCTGCATAATTATGCAGCTGCTATAGCGAGTGGACTGAAGTAACTCTCTCATTAACATATATCGGTAATATATGCTGTGGTTGCAGCCAAGCGTTGCCTACTGCCAGGACCGCGGTATCGCATTGTCAGTAGTCTCATTCTTTGTGTACAGTGAGTGAACGTTAACTTATTTTTGAATGTTGTCGGTAGACCTATTTTGTACACTATTCGTATTCGTATTCGGCCGAATAGTTGGTCAAATTATTCAATTTCGGCCGAATAGTGATAATCACCTATTCGGTAAAATAATATATAAAGTAACACACACAAATAACGAATATATACATCCATGCATCCACAATTCGACATGGGTAACAATACTAAATTCCTGCAATTTCTAAAGGACGCTACCCACAATATCTCACTGTCTCTCATAACAGAGACCAAACAGGAGAAACTGGGATGATTAACAATACCCTGCAACTTGTAACTTGTTGAAGCAAGTCTCACAAGAATCAATCAAATCAAATCATTTTTATTGTGACCACACATTTACAATCAAGGCAAATACAAGTGGCATTTCAAGAAAACAACAAAAGTAGGCCTAGAAGGGATATAATCCCACTAACAGGAACACCTATTTACTATTAAGAGGAATTATTTCTAGTTTTAAGCAGCACAGTTGACGCCTTGAAATTGTAATACGTTGACTGAGCATATTGTCTAGTACTCCAGTCATAACTAACGCAGTGAACGGAGAAGAAAAAAGGCAAGAAAACCAGAGATGAAAAACGACTTAATGCTTAACTAATAGCCTATCTTAACTAATGCATGCAAAATTTATTAATCTATTAACTAGTTATAAACTATATATATAGAACTACCACTAATTAAATGTGTGTGTATATTCGTTTATTATGCAAAACTGGTTGGCAAACCGCAACCAGGAACATGAGACTAGATAGATAATAGAAAATAATAAAAATGAAGATATGAAGGTTTTGGGTTATTGCGGATTGTACTCAGATTTTTCTATACAGAATGCGTGAGATGTAGCTTTTATCGTCTTTATCAGGAAGTTCAAATGGGTGGGCTCGAGGTCGCAGGCCCCGGCGGCGACACTTTGTTGGCGGGAAGAGGGCTCTTAAGACGTGGGCACACAACAGCGTTGAGCAGTCGAACCTCCGCCAATTCTACCCGCTCGTCCACTGTTAGTGTGCCATCTTGTAGATATCCTAGGCGACGGCTTCTTGAGAGGAGTCTTTCTAGTCTCTGCCGATCATCTGCAGTGGTGAAACCCCACCAAACAGGAGCCGCATACAGGAGTATAGCAACCATTGTAGGCTAGCTTCGGCAACCACGTGCATCGCCTCGGGCCGTAATCCATGTGCTCTCAAGATTCGGAGAGCGTATAGCGAGCCAGCACAGGCCCCTAGTACCTCGTCAACATGGGAGGTGGCTCTCAGGTCACACCTGATATTGACTCCGAGAATCCTCATTAGTTCAACCCGCTCAGCTAGTCCAATTGGTGGTGGAGGGTTGGCCAAACCTCGACGAGCGATGAGCATCTCCTTGGACTTCGATTTGTTGAGCTGTAAGTTGTTTCGTTCAGCCCAGGTTGAAACATTCTCTAGTTCTTCGTGGACAGAGTTTCTCATCAGAGAGCCAATGAGCAAGTACGTATCGTCAGCAAACTTTAAATGCAATCGTAACATATTTTAAAACCCTTTTAGACATTTTGCCGGCTGGATAGAGGGAGGAAATACATTTCAAACACCGAGACCTGTGAATTTAATAGAGAATCTGCGGGAGTTACAATGAGCATATATAATTATATTACGATAACATTTATATTACGATAAGAATTGTTTTAGTTACACTAGCAAATGTTCTTCTTTTAAATAAGCTTCACTGTCATGACTCACTTCTCACCGATGCCACTAAGACAAGTTTACAATAATGACAAGTGGCAGTGTCGGCGATCTTGTTTGACAGGTGGGGGGCGGCATTTTTAACTGATCTAGTCAAAAAAGAGTTTTGAACTGATCTGGTCAAAAAATATTAATCAATCACGCGTGAAAAAAATGTATAACCTGAGCGCGAAATTTTTTTGGGTGTTTCTTCAAAATTTGGGGTCCAATGTATGGCGTGTCCCCCCCACTGTTAAAGGTGGGTGGGGGTTTTGTCCCCCCTCAACCCCGCGGATCGCCGCACATGACAATTAAAGTGGTCTTGTTGACATTACATTACATCTTGAATTTCCTAACCAGTGCCGTAACAAAGACCCCAAAATAAGCAAAATATCCATTCATCATTTTAATATCACATCTGTACTGCAACCACTACAGTGGCCAACTACTAACTTAAGAACTTTATAGTCGTCGTATGCCTTCATTCTGTCAAAGCCGTGTTGTTTGATGATGGAATGGTGCTGATGGTTTGACCAGTGCCTCGAGTTCCTTTGTGATGGTGCCATGTAAATGTCTACTTGCATTACAAATGAAGCACACTCATCAATGACAAACAATCCATGCAGTCATATACATCCTACAGTTTACACTTAGATCTGTCTGCTCATTGCTCATCTTTTGTCAACAACAGTTAGAAGCTGGCTAGTGGTAGACAATTAAGCTTTTGCCGCCAACAAATCACCAAGCTTATCCTACAAAGTACATGATAGAACTTTGGCATGCCATCTAAGGGACTAACTTCCCTATGGATAAACAGAATACATATTATGACTATCCCATAAAAGTAATGGTCAGGCTTTATACTCGGCTCCAAAGTTCACCGACAATCAATGGTGCATTACTCCGATAGCTCAGCCTTCTTTACTGCCGGTCCTAAAAGCATTTCAGATTTATAATTCCAGTGCCACTTCATAAAACCGGAGTAAAAGGTTACGAAACGCACTCATAAAGGCATCGACTCCGATTCGACCCACAAATACCGAACAGCTGAATCCAGAAAATGCTTACGGACTGAACTTCTGCACTGGAGACTGCTAAAAAAGAAGGATGGTAAGTAGCCTTGTCGAGAATTTTGCATTGTTCCTATCAGCGATCAGCTTAATGTTCAATATGGAATTTACGCGGCCGCCGAAGAGCCGGAGTTTCGGAATGGCCTTCTCGGGAGTTATGCATAATTTACCGCTGGACGGACGTTATAGAGCCAATAGAAATGGCAGAGGCAGTAAGTCACAGACGACGAAACAAGCCACCCGTACTCCAACTACTACTGTAGTCGTTGTCATAGGGACCGCCGCACAGTATCATGCCAGACTATACACACTTCCGTCTGCTGCTCGTACGGAATACTTTCGCCCCGGAGACTCAGGCCAACGTTCTCATTTCAGGCGATGAAGATGACACACTTGTTTATGAAAATGGATGAGTTAAGCTGCTACAACAGAACGCCAAGATGACCTGCCCAGCTCTGTCTGTCTGTCTGTCTGCCTCGACTCTCTATCTCTGTCTATCTCTATCTGTCTATCTACCTATCTATCTATCTATCTATCTATCTATCTATCTATCTATCTATCTATCTATCTATCTATCTATCTATCTATCTATCTATCTATCTATCTATCTATCTATCATCTATCTATCTATCTATTCATCTATCTATTCATCTATCTATCCATCCATTCATCCATCCATCCATCCATCCATCCATCTATCTATCTATCTATCTATCTATCTATCTATCTACGTGTCTATCTATCTATCTATCTATCTATCTATCTATCTATCTATCTATCTATCTATCTATCTATCTCTCTCTCTCTCTCTCTCTCTCTCTCTCTCTCTCTCTCTCTCTCTCTCTCTCTCTCTCTCTCTCTCTCTCTCTCTCTCTCTCTCTCTCTCTCTCTCTCTCTCTCTCTCTCTCTTTCCATCTCTCCCGCACAGCCACGTTCCCACGCAGACGTAGCATAGGCCCTACCTGTACTTGCGTAGATTTATTTCCCGGATTTCTGCCGCTATATCTTCAACCGCGCTCGCGTGAATCTATGCGTATAATAAGCTTAGGACTAATGATGGACCCAAACTTATCCCGTTATGATGAGTTTTCGCCAATAAACCCCGAGGAGGGGAGGGGATGGGAGGGGCGAAGCCGGACAGATTTTCGCTTCACACTTGTCGGACGCCGTCTAAGATACATTGAGATTGTCATCTCGCGCGTCCACATCCATTCACAACCAGGCATGCCGAGGCGCTGAGCCGCGGATCCGTTCCGTATTCCCTGGTAATTGCTAGCATGAGGTAATGTTATTCTACGTCGCTGCAACCATTTCTCATTGCCGCATGCGAGGACAGTTCGCAGAAACGACGCACCCGGCGGTGAACGGGCATATGAACCGATATATATGTACACATTAAACATGTATATACATGAATACAAAGCATACAAACAAATATGCACATACATGCTTCACCAGACACACATACACACTCATATGTCTGTTAACATTAAACATTAGCATGAGCGATTGAGCGTCAGCAGAACTTTTGTAGGAGGGTGCAACATTTTTGTATGGGCGGCGATCCGGGGGGTCGAGGGGGACAAGACCCCCACCTTTAACAGTGGGGGGACACATCATACATTTGTCCCCCCAAATTTTGAAGAAACGCCAAAAAGTCCAACAAATTTTATCGCACGTGATATAGAAATGTTATTGCACATGACCGCCAAAATTTTTTTACCTCTTTTTGACCAGATCAGTTCAAAACATTTTTTGACCAGATAATTTCAAAAGTGTCCCCCCACCCGTCAAACAAGATCGCCGCCACTGTGGGGGAGGCAAAATGATGTTTTTGCATGGAAGAGCTAGCTATTCATGAACACAGAACACGTGATGACTTTCAAAATAGATAATGGTCAAGGACTTTACCTATATAATTAAGTGTTTTTTCGCATTGAAAATCGTGTTGGGACTGTTGTAATAATCATAATAATCGAAAGATTTATTTTTCTAAAATATGCACAAAATCCTGCCACTCCCCGTCCCGAACGCCCATGGACACTAGTGCAACTAGAAATGTCACGGATGCAACCTGTTTATCCGCCTTGCAATTATAAGGACAGTTACTGGTGGCAGCAAACTGAAAGTTGATGTTTTTCCATGGCCATAAGTGTCTAGACTACACTGTGTTCTACAACCAGAAGAATGATCCTTTGGCTACAACAGTGATTGCTGCATTCAGACATTACCTAGAAGAGTGTACCACTTCAAGCAGCCTGGCAAATATTTTCAGCTTAGGCAGCAATTTCTTCGTCTGTCCAACAGTCACCATGCGCATATAATGCAGTTCTTTGAGACTCTTGAACGGTGAACTGCATAAATCTTTGGTTACACTGCATTTCATTACCATGTAATTCGGCTGCAGTTTTACTGTTTGCTGGCTTTCCTTACTTTGCAGCCAAGGTCTGTCCGCAGAGTGCTATTGAGTTTCACGGAAAGACAGTCCATGGATCATACTTGGAAAGGTTTTATGGAGATGTTAACGAGTATACTACTACAACGTCAAATGACGTTGGCTGACCATGCAGTCGAGCCTTGCCTAACACAGTCTGACCGTGGCACAAGAGATGGCTGCAACATGTCTACAGCGAAATTAACTTGCTGTGCTTTGATCAAAATTTGACAAATTCGTGAAGCAATAGCTGTTGCTAGTTCTAATTCTAATCAATTAGCTACAAGATTTTGCTTAATCTAATTCTAATTGATTAGCAATTTAACTAATGGTACCCATCTTTTAACTAATCGTACCCATATCTGCAGAGAACATGAACTACTAACTACTAAGTGCCATTGGTTGATGCTTTGGTATAATAATATTGCCCCAACACAAATACAAGAAACAACAATCTTGAGAAGCAAAAGAATAACAACAATAACACCAACAAAGCCTAGATATTGGTCAACTGTGGTGAACTGGAAAGAAAGCAACAACCCCGGCCTTACCGTCTGCTGCAGGAGTTTCAATGTCTTTGCATTTAACTGCATTTCTAAATAATACATGAGCATTGCAATGTATCTCTTGCTGCTGTTTGTATTTGTATGTCCACTAAAAGTATGAGAACGCACTTAAATGCAGTTTGCCTTACACAGTCTTGTAGCTGGGGTTAAATTAAGGCCATGGCTTGTCATAAAAGTCGACAGAGGGACTTGGAGTCAGGAAGGGCATGAAGCCATAAACGCATTCCGATTACTTTCATAAATAAGACACAGGACGGGAGAAGAATGAGAAACAAGTGAACCTGAAGAACGAAAACCCATATAAATGCCAATTAAAATAGATTCGGTAACTCTTGTTCATAAATAATACATTTATACAAATGCATGGTTACATGCGTTGAGTATCCTGCAGGGACAAATATACAGCATATATACACAGAAAGCTTTGGTTGATAGATTTTATTCATAGGCCAGGTACATTCCACTTTGGCACAAAGAATACTCAGTCACACTTTGAAGCGTACTATAAATAAACGGTGTATAATAAACTGAACTGAACTTGTAGCCAATTGGGAATGTGGCAATGCACACAAAAACTATACAAACAGCTTTGTCAGCCGTGCAACAGGGAGACAGACCTGTAAGGAGCTAATGACCGCTGCTGCAGACGTTTAGTATGGTAATTAATGCAGCAAAGATGATGACAATAATGGTAATCCAAATGCCTTTGGAACTACCAGAGGCGGCGATTTTGTTTGACAGGTGAGGGGACACTTTTGAACTGATCTGGTCAAAAAACGTTTTGAACTGATCTGGTCAAAAAAAAAGTTAAAAATTTTTTAGCACTCATTCGATGGGAAAATAAAATCAGAACTAAAACTAAAATGATTAGATCTGAAATAAATAGCAAATAGAATCTAAAAATATTTCCTGAACTACAATAACACTGATTGGTGCACCGAACCTTCTGAATCGTAATGTTTCAATGAAGGACAAAACAGTCATGCATGTATGCAGCAATACATGTCATTCTTTTTATCATTCAATCGCAATCTGGAAAGTCATTCAGAAACTAATGTAAATGTTTATCATGCAAGAAATCTAGATGTTGGATTTCTGTTTGGACTAAAAAAACTTACATCATACCTGAAAGCAACATCATCAAGAGGACTTAAAGTCTTCAGGTTAAGCTTTACTTAACTCTCACTTAAGCTTTAAGCTTTACTTAACTCTCACTTAAATCTGATTTTTAAGTGCTATATACACTTGTAAATAGCCAGGTGCATGCATGCATACATACATACATACATACATACATACATACATACATACATACATACATACATACATACATACATACATACATACATACATACATACATACATACATACATACATACATACATACATACATACATACATACATACAAACATGCATACATACATACATACAAGCATGCACCATCCCACCAGTCCAAATGCCTACATTGCATATGCCTGTCTACCTTAGAACCACAGTGCACTGTGAAGCATTAATTGATGAAAGACCATACTTTAATGCTATCATCAAGCATTCCGTCGACAGTCTTAAATCACACATACGAATATTCATAAAAACATTGCCTTTGGTGATCAGACTATCTTAAGGCTCATTATAAATTAACTACTAAAATTTTTCATGCTTCAGACTTAGCAGTACAAAGCCAGATCTGTAACTAAATACCAATAAAATTTTAAAATTTTGATTGTCAAGGAGAGCTGCACATTTTCGACAGGTTCATAGAGGCACTGGCAGATTCATGAGGCCAAATCGGTCATGCCCTAGATCTGAGTCTGAAGGTAGAGTTACACCATGACCTGGACCCCCAATTGAAGGTAGGCGGATAGGTGTTCTGCCTATTCAACTAGGCAGCCAGACGGGTGACTAATCCTCTCCCTCGCCGTCTGGTCTTCCCACCGGTATTGCAGGGAAAGTGTACAACTCATTATATAGCTGAGTTAGTTAGTTGCCGCACTTTGATCCGTTATAGCAAAACAAATTTCTGCGCTTGTGGACAGTTATTTGGTTTAATATTATATTTTATAATTGAAAATAATATTTTCATTCGTTTGGGGCCCTCCGAGATTTGGGGGCCCCGTTGCCCCAGGCGCGCGCCTATAGTGCGCCTACGTTATTATTATTATCTGCGCATACCCCATGCGCGTCTGCCCAAATCATGCACCGAGAAAACTACGCACACACCCATAGGCGTAATTTGGGGGATACCGTGTACCCCCACTTTTTGAACACTTTCAAACAATATTTTATTATTATTCCTTCCCAAAGATCGCAGTTTCAGCCTTGCTTCGCACGCACGTGTATGTAAGAAATTGGTACCACTTTTTACACCAAAGTTACGCCCCTGCACTCACCCTAAGCGATTCGGGTAGGCCTACATGGACAACAGTGTTGACGTCGAAAGGAGGGTATTGCCATACATACTAAAAGCATGCCATGGCTATAGTCGAAAGGAGGGTATTGCCATACATACTAAAAGCATGCCATGGCTATAGCAGACAAACTCTTCGAAGTAATGTCTGGTAGTCAGCGTAGTAATACCTTCACACTAATGCCTACTGTCACCAGGCTTTAAATGCCGAATGGACCAGTTTAAAGCTTAGCCAGATGTGTGTGGGAAATATGAAGTCAAATTATGAGCGTCATTCCGCGGACAAATACAAATTTGACATATACCCATGAGGCAACAGGCCAAGCCCTCGTCGACGCACACACTTCTTCCCATTCCTCCGTTCCTCAGGAACAACAAAAATAACCGACCAACTGGAAGCAGACATGATAAGCAGCCGGAAAAATAAAAGCCACAAAGATATATAACAAGAATTTGTACCGCAGATCCGACGATGGTGGTTGTCCGCCCGGGGCACACTGAAGGCACACGCTTCCGCGAACACACTTTAATATGGATCTTAGACAGTGCGTATAAAATCAGACACTCCGGTCTACAATAATGTGGCCTCTTACGATGACAGGATTGGGTGTCTTACTCTACGGCACAGCAGCTGTGTCCAAATGTGAAACAAATGACGTAAACGTCTACATGATGTAGAGTGAACCAGTGAACGAAGCCACGGAAGCTTCTGCTTTTAATGGAAACCGCATTTAGGCGAGAGACGATTGAGAGGATTTGCCCCCTCTCCCCTTCCGCCTGAAACAGGTCTTCAGGCAATCATAAAAATGAGTAATTGTGGAAAGACGCCAAGAACGAGAAGGAGGAGGAGAATGAGGAGGAGGAGGAGAATGAGGAGGAGGTGAATGAGGAGGAGGAGGAGGAGGAGAAGTTGAAAGTTCCATTTGCATTTCTTATGTTGGTAGAGTCTTTTAATGTTAGAAAAGACAACTAAGTGGTTCTGCTCCACTGAATCAGATGAAATAGAGCCACATGGTATTAAAGAAGTACCTACTTAATAATGAAGTATAGCTTTAAATGCTGAAACGTAGTGCATCACGTGTGTGTGTGGACATGTGTGTGCATGTATGTCTGTGTCTGTGTTTGTGTGTCTGTGAGTGCACGTGCGTGTGTGTGCATAACTGCATATACACGCATGCGTGCACACACATGCACATACACACACATATATTATACATTTATGCATATATAATATATATATACATTATATATGCATATATACAATAATACAGGGCTGCATGCAGATAATAACTGTCCAAAAATTCCAATAACAACATAAATGTCATAAAAATGTTTAACTGATTGATTGATGGTCTTGAAATATGCAAATAGACTGCAGCGAACTGGATATGTATGAAAACATACATCTTGCATTCATATGCATGGAGTCTGTTTTGTTGTGTAGTAGAGCTTTTCATTGTTCACTTAATTTCATACCAAGGCAGCATATTCTATAACAGAATTTGATCTTGATTTCGGAGTTGAGTGTGCACGTCCATCAGACCCTGAGGCTCTATATATGTTCTGTAACCGTATGGCATTCTGAGCATTCGTACAGTTCACCTTAAGAAAATTCCTGCAACAGTTATAACTCTGCGAACAACACTGAAATATTCTAAAACAAAATTCAGAATATCACTTGTGGTCTTAGAGTCCTAATTTTTACACAAAATTTGAACTTTCAACTTCACTAGAACTACCATTGAAATTCTGAAATTTCATGGAACTGGAATTCGGATCTGGGCTTGAAACTGAACCCTATCAGACCAGTGTCTATGAATAACTTGCATCTCATGACGCCTTACGTAGCTGTTTGGGTGCTGAAGAAATCCAGAGATTCTGATTCTGATGAGGACCTATCACAGGTGCTCCATCCAATTCACTGATAGGCCTACATCCAAGCTGTTCAGATCCTAATCACACAAAAGTGGTTCTTCGTGACCTCGTGACCTACCTTTTCCAGCTTGCATGCAGATCTCTGTCTGTCTCTGCCAATGACTGATTAACTTGAACCTGGCTGTGATTGTTCCTACAGTGGCTCACTGTCGCCTTAGCGATTGTCAATGGTACTACGAACCATTGACAGATTTGCGTACATGCCGCACCAGCAGCCGTGTAGTCGAACTATGAATATCAGATCCAATCGGTCTTTGTCTGTTTCCGTTTCATCTTTCGCTATGCCATCAATCTCCACTTCTTCTTCTCTTTCCTCTTCGTCTTCTTCCTCCTCCTCCTCCTCCTTCCCACTCTCTTTTATTCCACCATTCTCTCTCTAACACTCTTAATAGAATAATGCCTGGCAGCAGCAGACACTAATGTGCCTAGCAAGGTCACATCCTCGACTATAGCACATACCCTACAGTCGTCTAGACTCTAGACCAGTGGTGCACAACGTCCGGCCCGCGGGTCATTTCCGGCCCGCGACGAGTCCTCATTCGGCCCGCGATGTCCAACACGAAAAGCGACTATTTAAGAGCCGGCACTCACATTAAGTCTACAGTGACTTGCGCACTGTGGTCATTGGAAAATACCATCAGCACTGTAGTAATATAGAAGTAATACGAGTCCCCCTACTGTATAATTCTTTATGTTTACTTTTATAATTATGTGTCTTACTGGGCACGTCATCTTCATAACTTTTGGCATGCATTCGTCTGACCAAAGCTGGTCGTCGCACTTGTTTGGCCCCGAAGGGTTCAGAAATCGTTTAGTGGCCCTTGGCCGAAACAGGTTCTGCACCACAGGTCTAGACAGTTCAGCGTGGCCTCTTACGATAAGTATGCCCGGCTGGAGAACAGTGACTTTAGTACTAGACTAGTCAGTTGATGTCTATGGGACTTCTAGCCACACTAGCCTACTGTAGGATGTTAGCAGACATGAATCGTTGCGTCGTCCGACTCTATACGCTTATCGAGGCTTCAGTGAGCGTTTTAGCATTCAGCGCCTGTTCCTACAGCAGGTTGAAGTTAGCGGCTGAGAAAGCGACTGAGTAAGGACGAGACATAGAAGTCATTAGGAGTTGGAGCACAGACGAGACCAACTGATTGGCGACCGAAGACGACAATCCCCAGATTCATCAATATACGACGCAACATTCGCTCCCCATAAACGTCTATTATCCACGTCTCACACACACACAAGACAGCAACAGTCAACAACATCCTTCCAATCAACCATCCATCCATCCAATCACCAATCCATCCACCCATCCATCCATCCATCCATCCATCCATCCATCCATCCATCCATCCATCCATCCATCCATCCATCCATCCACCCACCCACCCACCCACCCACCCACCCACCAACCGATCTAGCCACCCACAAAGACATACATCATAGCATTCACCCATATATCATCCATCCACCCACCCACCCATACATCATCCATTCATCGATCCACCCATACATCCATCAACCTATACATCAATCCACCCATACATTTTCCATCCATCCACCTACCCATGCATCATCCATCCATGTACCCATACATCCATCCACCCATACATCTTCCATACATACACCCATCCATCTATCCACCCACCCACACATTCATCCACCCAGCCATCCATCCATCAGTTGAGGCAGCCAGTCAGCCCCATCTTTCCATCTATCCATTCACCCACAGTATTTCAATGTGAAAGGCTGAATCTGACCTCAACCCATGACCTTTAAACTCATGTCACCATCAAAAATGATTTCTTATGAACTTTTCTCCCTTATAAAATTAACCTTGATTTAGAATTCAAGTCATAAATAAACTAGCAACAATACTTGTCTGCTTCACCATGACAAGAAGACCTTACGGTTAACTAGTTCTGTATACAGTGTAACATTGTTCCTCTGTGGTTTATCATGTCCTCCAATTAACCAAATTGTTATGGCGATATATAAATCTTTAACTAGGTCACAGAACCCATCTTAAATAGGTCACAGAGCCCATCTCAAATCCAGCGCAATTGATCCTCGTCCATAGACGAAGTGCAGTTTATAGTGCAGAGCCATTTAACACACAGATTTGCATAATCTCCCTCTTCCCTATCTTTGTCCGTCTGTTCACCTGTCTGTCCGTCCTCCCCTCTTCGTCTGTGTCACCAATATGCACTGTGTCTGATAGTGACCGGAATGACCAGAGTGCACTTCTGTTTTGGCATGTCATGGGTTGATGCTTATACTGCATTATGATAATGGCCATACAAAAGAACTCTACATATAATGGCTAATACACTTTTATATCTAAAACCTCTAAGTAGGCCTACAACGACTGCGGCTTACAAACGGGGGGGGCACCTTTGTCTAATATTAGGCTACTGTAACAGGTTGTTTTTTTAACCATATCAGACAATACTTCCACGAGGGTATCTAACCACACCAGCATGAGGCAACATTTTCTTAACATTGACTATGCTACATTATACTAGAATACAAAGGTATATATACCCACACACACGTGCACACGCACACCTACACACACACACACACACACAAACACACACACACACACACACAAACACACACACACACACACAAAGTCACATAACCACACACACACACAAACACATAAAAAAAACACACACACGTGCACACGCACACCTACACACACACCTACACACGCACACCTACACACACACACACACACACAAAGTCACATAAGCACACACACACACACACACACACACACACACACACACACACACACACACACACACACACACACACACACACACACACACACACACACACAAGCATACCCACAAACACGAACACACACACACACACACACACACACACACACACACACACACACACACACACACACACACACACACACACACACACACACACACACACAAGCATACCCACAAACACGAACACACACACACACACACACACACACACACACACACACACACACACACACACACACACACACACACACACACACACACACACACACACACACACACACAAGCATACCCACAAACACGAACACACACACACACACACACACACACACACACACACACACAAAGTCACATAAGCACACACACACACACACACACACACACACACACACACACACACACACACACACACACACACACACACACACACACACACACACACACACACACACACACAAGCATACCCACAAACACGAACACACACACACACACACACACACACACACACACACACACACACACACACACACACACACACACACACACACACACACGTGTGCGCCACACTGAGTTTCTAGCTTCCCATTTCCGAGAGCAATGAATTTCGGATCGACGGCGTTCTCTTCACATCGCTGAGGCCATTGGTCCATTGGTCTGTTGTCCGTGTTGGTCGCTAGGTGTCCCTCTTGCTCTTCTTCTTCGCGCGGGAAATCGGTGCATTCATTCTGAAATGCCATCTGCCCGGCTCTACGCCCCGATGTGTACTCCGAGTATACACACAAACGTCAGATCTTCAGCACACATCCGAAAACCACTCACTATTAATGGTAGCAGACAACGGCCACATATAACAGCCGCGGTTTAGCAGAAGGTATTAGAGTCTAATGTGGCTAGATTACTCATAGGATAGGTTGTCTGGTAGTAAAGGAAACCGAATCACCACACAATCTATGCACTGTCTGGAAACACTAATGTGGCCTAAATGTACTGTGGCTCACAACCAGACATTTTGCTACCGTAACAGTTAAACATACATACACACAAAGATGCATGTAAACAAATAACATATGCACATACATAAAAACATACATAAATACATGCAAAAATTGCATATACAGTATACATACAAGCATACATATACTGTATGCATACATACATACATTCATGTATACATACATACTGGTACATACATAGCTGTTAGTATCTGGTGTTATCAGACAGCATTTAAGCACCTAGTGTGGCTGGCCTTTCATTATATTGGGCAAATATTGGGGGCAAGTGTTTTAATCACAATCGTTTACTCCTAGTAGGCATCGTAACACTTACCAGCAATCTCAGGAAACAGCTGACACTAATCTAGCGAGAACTCTCATAAACAATTTCGAACAGGAAGACGGAAGAAGAAAGAAGAGAACAGCATCGAGACAGACAGACAGACAGACAGACAGACAGACAGACAGACAGACAGGCAGGCAGGCAGGCAGGCAGGCAGACAGAGAAAGAAAGGCAACGTTGTATGGAAATAAAGCAGTGATTGTAGCCTAAACAGCCAAACAGTAAAGTTCGTCTCTGAAGAAAACGCACACAAACTATACTCAGCAGCCGGTGACAGTTATTATGCTCTGACACCAGACATATGATGCGTTTCATCGACATAAGTGCCTGCTGTGATGGTAGGCATTACTTCTCCACGGACTGACACGGTATATACACAGCAGACGGCAGATGCCTCCTCGTCTCAGATCAATGTCCGGCATCGTCCCATTACAACCGAGACCCAACCATCGACCGGGTGAAGATAGTAGCCAGAGATAGCCGTCAATCTACAGAAAGTAATGATAAATCAGAACTTATCTAATCAAACAACTACAGTGAGTGCTCAACCGGAATCAGTCGCTTTTTGAGAAGCCGCAGTAACCAAACGATCTCTGCTCAAATACGCTTTCCTCAAACGTCTCTGCACCGATTTCAACCCACAGACAATTAACTTCTCTGGCAAAAAGTCTTCAATGTTATGCATTAATTGCATTATACATCAGAAAACATAACTACTATGCACTAAGTAAAACAATGCATCAATTTATCTCACTTTGGCGAATTATCAAACTCGGACTTATCTCATTAATTATGACTTTGGCTGTGATTGCGCTTGAAGTAGACCCTGACAATCAGTGACGCCTAAACCTGGAATGGGAGAACAACCCCCGTTTATTTAACGACGCGTTCATGCCAAGGATGATTAGCGACTTAGCGTAGAAGTTACGGTAGAACAACCCTCAACTCTGACCGACTTATATAGGCTATAATTAAGAGACTCAGAAGTCACTTAGAACTGTAAATTAATTTATTATATACATCGGCATCATGCATGGTCCATAACAAATCATACCCCGTTTATACACAGAACGTACTTAAACCCACACTTCTGGCAACCGTGGGAGGTCGTTTCCCTCCCCCCCCCCACTGGTAGACGCCACTGCTAACAATTGCTTGATGCTTCATGCATTATGATAACAATTAGATTAGGCATTAGATTAGAATAGTTTAGAGTAGACCAAAGCACCTTAAGAATTACTTTTTTCGACGGGGCTATATAAATGACTGAAACCTTACATTAAAATAAATTAGATATAGGGCCTAACATGTCCTTCTAAAATCTAAATTGTTTAAGGGAAAACACTACATTAGATTTCCTTCAAGAACTCTGCTGCACTAAGATAGCATACTATACTCTATGATGCGAACAATAGGCCTATACGTTTATGTGGTACAAGAGTGTCTAGTGCAGTGGTTTTAAACCTTTTGGCAGTGACCGAATCTTACACAAAAAGCACTCACCTAGGGGTTGAACTCCGGTTGAAAACCATCGGTTTAGCGAATATTTGAACACTAAACAGAGTTGAAGTGAGAAAGAATGAAGTCTAAAATCTAAATCGTTCTCCCATGCGGGGCACCTCAAACGCCTCTTTCAGCGACGGACAACATAGGCCTATATACTTCGGTGGAATTCTGTTCTATAGAGTACTATAATCTATCGTATGCAAAAGAGAACGGAGCAAACGATGGTCATAGACAATAAGAAGACTTTGTCGTGGACTCTCGTACACAGACCATGTCACACCCGCTCTTCGTTCTCTACACTGGCTTCCTGTCTGTGAGCGTGTCCGCTTCAGGCTGGCACTTCTCATATACAGAGGCTGTCACAGAGCAAGTGCAGATCATCTGCCATCCTACTTATCGTCCATGGTCACACCTTACTCCGTTAAAGGCCGCTCCTCTCTTCGATCAGCATCTGATGGGAAGTATGTTGTTCCTATAGATATAGTACAAGTCCTAGTTTTAGCTGGCCCAGAATTTTTTGCATTCTCCGGATAATTTCTTTATTCCTGAGGGATCATCAGTACAAAATAAAATAATAATATTAATTGAATTCCCAATGGATCATATATACCTCGAGCAAAAAAAATAAAAATAAAAAATAGCTTATTGATAAGACATACGACACCGGGCGGAGTGGCAGAACTGGCTGCAGCCAGGAAAAGAACTAAATATGCTGGACTCCCGGGATCGCACATCTTCATCCCCATCGCATTGGAAAGTATGGGCCCACTCAATGAGCAGGCACTGGTATTCCTCAGGGAGCTCGGGCGCCGCCTTTCAACAATTACAGGAGACTTGAGAGAAACCACCTACCTGTTTCAGCGCCTTTCAATTTGCAACCAAAGATTTAACGCAGTTGCGTTCACGGGCACATTCGCACAAATGGGGGAGGACGAGGCACAGTAAACCAATTTAACCACGCACGTTCATAATCTCTAAAAGCCTGAGGGTCACACTTCGGGCGGCAAAAAAAAAATAATAATAATAATAATTAATAATAATAATAATAATAATAATAATAATATTAATAATAATACTCTCTGATAATTTCTAATGATAACAATCCCTGATTCTGCTAATGATAATTTTAAATATTAATAATAATCCCTGATAATGCTACTGATAATAATAACAGAGGTGCACTGAGCAATCAAGCAGAATAGAGGACACAGTGAAGGCCCCTGCATGATGACCATCTCGGATCTGGACACATCATCCAAGAAGGTGATCACTCAACCATTCAGCAGCAGCAGCAGCAGTGGCTATCATCCGATCGGTCTGTCCTGCAGGTCTCTGCTTGGCTCAGCCAGGCATCTGCTATGTCAAATCGCCATCTCACACCCATTGCACTCTCGCTTTGACCAGCGACGCATTCATAACTCCAAGGGAATTGCATCTCGGCTGTAACATTAATCATCAGCCGTGACATATTGACAGCCAATGCCTCCCAAGTGCTACAGCCAATGCCTCCCAAGTGCTACAGCCAATGCCTCCCAAGTGCTACAGCCTCCGCCTCTCACCCGTCTCTGGTTCGACTCCCATTGCCACATATGTCAAATTAGTAAACTCTTGTCAAGCCACGTAATTCATACTGATCATAGTCGGCAGCTATCATCACACCTCGAGAAACTATTCGTAATTAATAGTTGTATATTTATCTGATATCTGATAGAGAATCATTTTACATGCATCATAATTCTACCTTATATGACTGAGCACACTCTTAAGCAACTGAGCTCTGTTGAGACCTGTCACTAAACTGGCAAAAGGACATACAATGTGAGCTAATAAATCACAGGACTTGTGGCCTACTGTCAGACAGTTTTGTCTAGTGTTCAACAATAAAGCACCACAATGATGTCTAGCTACATGTACTGGCCACATGTGGTGTTCTGCTTACCAGACAAAGTAAATAGGCTCAAATAATGTCTTTGAATGATTTAATAGGAATATCATACAGTAAGACTGCTGTAGTAGCAAAATAAACAGTACGTGTGACTGTGAAGGATGAACAATGACAATAGAAAGAGACAGACAGACAGAGAGAAAGACAGACAGACAGACAGACAAGAGAGAGAGAGAGAGACAGAGAGAGAGAGAGAGAGAGAGAGAGAGAGAGAGAGAGAGAGAGAGAGAGAGAGAGAGAGAGAGAGAGAGAGAGAGAGAGAGAGAGAGAGAGAGAGAGAGAGAGAGAGAGAGAGAGAGAGAGAGAGAGAGAGAGAGAGAGAGAGAGAGAGAGAGAGAGAGAGAGAGAGAGAGAGAGAGAGAGAGAGAGAGAGAGAGAGGGCAAATTGTAGGAGGTGAGACCAAGAGGGAGAAGCGGGAATCAAATTGTAGGAGGGGAGACCAAGAGGGAGAAGCGGGAATCAACCGTAGGCATGGGCGTAACTTTGGTCTAAAAAGTGGGGGTCCCAATTTCTTAGATACACGAAGCAAAGCGAAGACTGCGGTTTCTGGGAAGGCACAATAATAAAAATATTGATTGGCATTGTTCAAAAAGTGGGGGGTACCCCCAGTCCAAAAAGTGGGTGTACGGGTACCCCTCGTACCCCCACAAATTAGCCTACGCATAGATGACCGCAGGGCTTCCCCAGTACGAATATTTTGCAACGAAGATCCATGTTCTGCGCGAGATAGGCTACAAACATTGAGTCCGTTCTACGTCGACATGCCAAGGACGGTGAATGACCAATAATAGGCCTGCACATAGATTCCTTGCGCTAGGCCTACATGCATAATGAGGAAGGAAACTCTCGATGACCCCGCGGGGTTCGCACGCGCGATGGAGTTTAAATATAATTAATGGTTAATTAAGAACAACTTCCCAATAACAACCAGTGCTAGTAGACCTTCCGGGTACACCGAACGAAAATTCCGGGCTGCAGGTTAATAACATTATCAAGCTATTAACAGGCACGTAACTAGGATTTTTCGTTTGGGGGGCTTAAACCTTGAACATGGCAACATTTATACAGTGTTCATACGAATTTTAGCCGTAAGCATACAACGGCTTGACTTGTTTGGGGGGGCTTCAACTTCGTTTGGGGGGGGCTTAAGCCCCCCCAAGCCCAACGCTAGTTACGTCCCTGGCTATTAATAGGCCTATTCAGCGTCGTATTCAGTCTGCTTATAATGACGCATACAATACGAAAACCAACTCGTGACTACGTGATCGTGTGGCGATTTCAGAAGAGCAAAACGAGAAAAATGATTTTAAATGTTTAAAATCTCATAACTAAAGCGATTGTTTATTCCAGAATAAGGACCTCGGATTAAGGGATGCAACACAGTCGACTGTTTTAGTAAATTTAGTCCTTCAGCACACTCCATTGCTACTTCGATTATCAGTAGGCCTATTATGAACTACGCTCAACACATACGCATAATTACTATCAGCACGGTGACTATAGTGTCACCTATCGAATGATATTAAACTAGTTGAATCGCGCTGTCTGCCAAGAATTCGACCAACAAAGTAAGTAAGTTAGCTCTCGTTTGCATATCTGTCAAGCACGCATGCATTACACCTGGGACTAAGATTACTAAAGGGATATGAAGCCGATGAATATTGGATCTTTTATCTAGATTATGTGTGTGGCTCACATCCGGGACCTTTGCAACACCGGCTAGTCAAACATGGGTCGCTCATAGCTGGCTTAACCTTTCAGCAATATTAGTCCCAGGCTTAACTAAATAAAAACATTTTTATCAATTTTGGCATCCTGTCTGTTACTTAGTTTCAGACTATTTATTTATTTAGACTGTCCATAATTTATTTTAATCGCATAATTATGTCTTTAGTTATAAATCGCTAAAAGAATCTAGAGCGATTCCTTGTGCTGTGTTTACTTCTGCTCTGATCCAAGTCGCCTCTCTCCTAAGGACCCGGATGTCACTTTTCTAAAAATAGACGGCCAGAAAAGACGAGCTCTGATTGGCTGACGCGTTGCCGCTTCATATCCCTTTAGTAATCTTAGTTTAGTAATCTTAGTCCCAGATTACACTTTATAGAACGATTTACACACTTATTTAAATAACATATCTATTATAGACAGGCATTCACAGCTAAGGATAACTAAAGAAACGTCGATTAACAAAACAACTTTTAAGGAGTTAAGATTTAACACGAGGTAGTGGTTAAATTCTTCATCCAGAGGTGGTGAATCTCTGAAGTTTGCAAAACTAAAATCTACAAGCCTGCAGCTCTTCGGGCGAATCTATAACTCATACTCGCTATTCAGATATACCAACTAATGCATGAAACACGACGCACGTCGTTAATTGCTGCAACCGAAAATTCACTTCATAAAAAGCATAAGGCCTAAATGACAAGTCACAACTCTGTTAGTTAATCGTAATCGTAACCTCCAAACTTCTAAAGCGCCAATCGAAGGTCAAGCGCTGGGCACTAGCCTATTCACGGGCGCTGGACACTTTTAGGTGAGCAACTTGTCCAAGGTCGCTACGTAGTGGCTTGGGGTAGATGCGAACCGGAGACCTTCCGGCTATACAAGGCCCAGAACATATCGCTACGCCACCGCGTCACCACTAATAGGCCTATGATAACCTTCAAAACACATGGCGATCAGATTATTCGGGCGGATTTACATTTTTAGGTGATAGCTAGGTCTCCTCCTTTATTGGCGAATGTCATAGTTCAGGTGGCAGGTCACAAATTTAAGGTGTCGTAGGCCTATCTGAAATCCGGCAGATTGCGGCGGAATAGGGCCTAACCATTGACAATAGGCCTAGGGAACATGAAAGGGGGTCCTCTTTGCGATTATATAGAGTCCTTGTACTCGCGAAGAGGTGGCATAGGCTGGTGATTGCATTGGTCAAAAACAAACAGTAGGCCTATAGGCTATACAGAACATAGGCTAGAGCTGTACCGATAAGGCTTTTTGCCGATTATTCCGATACCGCGTATGAAGCCGATTATTTTATAATCGCCCAAAAACTACGCATGCGACGTTGTATAGGCCTAAGGGCTATTAAGGAGTTTCCAGTCCTGTGTAGAATAATAGGTCCTTGGTTTCTACGGTGTCTGCTAAGTAGTGCAATGCTAAATATAAATCAATAATAAGAAACAAGACATAGATACTTGTGTTAATTTTTCTATTTGTAACTATTATTGTGCAAAAAACGTCAACTGTAAAATAATTTGCATCGACGCCGATACTTTTTCGCCAATACCGATTATGCCGATTCCTCTAATAATCGGCCCGATTACGGATGCTCCCGATGCATCGGTACAGCTCTAAAATAGGCCCTACATCTGCATTTGGATACTGTCCTCCTTCCAACGTTCAGAAGTGCTTGCACCATTTATATTGGAGCCGTTTGCTCCTCCGTTGTAACGGCGACAATCCAATCTGTGACTTGTCTATGCCGGGCCACTTTCTATCCTGTCCACCGTCTTCAGTCAGAATCAGTCTACCGTATTACCTACCATGGTCTGCCGATGACTCATCTTTGACGACTGTAGATACCGGTCTTAGCAATTGGTTGCCTGCAGGTGGCCTATATAAAGACCGAGCGAAGCGGTGCAAAACGAACACTGAATCAACAACAAAGGGAAGACGTCAACGACCTATGATGTCATAAGACATCCAAAAACTCATTGTCTTGTGTGCAAAACGAAGTAAGCATTTACAGCGACGCGATCATTCATAGCGAATTAAGAGAATCGGGCATTGAAAGCGAACGCTGATAGCGAAATGGAGCGATTAAGGACTATAGAATTCGTATTCGTAATCGTAATCTCGAGATTTCTACAGAGCCCAAAAAAGTGAAGTCGAGAGAACCAGCTTCTTCACAGGCGCTTAGTCAAATAAAAATCGATAGGCGGGGGGACCGGAATCAGCCACGCCGATAAACACTCGCTGACTTTGTTTTAAACTCTGTCTCTATAATTTATAGATTTTAAGGTGTTGTTGCTTCAAAGTAAATAAGTTATATATCGAACGTTTATGAACTATAAGACTTAGCCTCATGCGGCCCTCAAATTTCGAATAAGACTTAGGGCCTACTAGAGGGCCGCCATGCAGGAGGCCTTTCAATAGCCTGAATACTACCGGGCCACCAGGCGCCCTTTCAAATCGGAATACTTGGACCAAACATTGGCTTACACTAACCCTAAGACTATCCCTAAACGTCTTAAACCCCCCGCTGAAGGACCGCAACCGGGGACGGTTGCCTTCTTCTTGTTTCTTATACTTTTATCAGCATAATCGCGGTTCATTCATGGCACGTGCAGTCTTCTGCGCATACTCTTTCGTGGATTTTAACATTTTTGGCATCACGCATTATAAGATCACTAAACTTACTCGTTTCACACAGTTTCTTGGAATTTTCTAAGTCATTAAAGCCAGTCTTGTTGTCAAGACCTTAAACCTCAACACCAAAACCAAGACCAAGACCTTGCACCTCAAGACCAAGACCAAGACCTTGAACCTCGAGACCAAGACCAAGACCAAGACTTTGAACCTTGAGACCAAGACCAAGACCAAGACCTTGAACCTCAAGACCAAGACCAAGACCAAGACCCAAAAAATCGCAATCAGGTCAAGACTTCTAAAATTGTCAAGTCGGAATATTCGCTATTTTAATGAAAATATGAGTCTTTTATTTTATTCAAGCAAATTAACTTTAAATGCAAACTGCAGAGAAATCCGAATTTGTATTCAATATTCCTTCATGCAAACTATTATTCCAAATGCCTTTTGTATTTTATAAAAACCAATTCGCTCAGAATTTTCTGACCAAGACGTGCCTGGTGAGCCTCATAAAAATTCCGCCAGGTGAAAAAATACGTTCTACAGGTGCTGAAGTCGCTGACACACACAAAGAAGCTTTTCAAGCACTGGATGTAAATGTACAGATAGTGAGTCTGACTCACTTTTTGAAATCTTCCCATGGCTTATCATACCGTCTGATACAGAATAACTGTTGCTGCTGCCAATGGGTTTTCCTGACCAACATGACTTGTATCCATCCATAGATATTGGTCGTATGATGCAAGCAGGCTTGATACAGAATTCTTGAGTTCTGTTAAATGACTGTTCATATTAACAGCCGGTCTTGGTCTTGGTCTTGCGAGACCAAGACCAAGACTTTGAACCTCAAGACCAAGACCAAGACCAAGACCTTGAACCTCAAGACCAAGACCAAGACCTTGAACCTCAAGACCAAGACCAAGACCAAGACCAAGACTTCTAAAAACGAACTCGAGTGCACTCGAGACCAAGACCTTGGTCTCGAGGACAACAAGACTGATTAAAGCTAAAAAAAACTTGACCAACATAAAAGAAACTCTCTGTTAGGGTAAGGTGGGGCAAAACGCCCCTCGGGGCAAAACGCCCCCACCCCACTCTGTCTCCCCTATGCTAGGTAATCGCTACCTGACTGTTGTTGGGTCTATTAGTTGTACCCTATTTCGATAATTGTCAGTCAGTTTGTCTTTTGGATGGTTTGCTTAATTTTTATTCAATAAAATTGATTTTTTCGTGTTTCCTTGTAAGGGTTTGCTGCCAATTCTGTATCGTTAAATGATGCAAAATGCTAGGCATAGCCAAAATTACCAATATTGTTTAAAAGTATACGGTATATCGAATTATAATGCATAGTAAATGGGGCTTTTATATTACGTTTTTGTATGATATAGGCAATCTCACAAGGTAGCCCCAAGCGGGGCAAAACGCCCCGTAGAGGGGGCGTTTTGCCCCACAGTCGGGGGCGTTTTGCCCCGCAGTAACATTAAGGTATTTACCTCTTTATATATGCTCAATATCTTCCAATATCACATAATTTTTCAGTTGCTTATTAAATTTTTGATTGAGATTCACTCGAATAGACCATCAACCATCAAATGATGTTTTAGGCATTTTTATAATGATGATTTTTTTATGGTATAAACGATGCCATCATTACATCAGTTTTGATGCCTATTCTCATAACAGTGTGTAAATAATATTATTCTGCAACTTTCTAAAAATGGTGCGAATATATAAATAACAAGACAGAGGTAATCTTGATAGGCTACTGGTTCTGTAAGTGCTGCTCTGGAGGCAGGTCATTCTGGGACTTCGCTTAAAACGGCTGCCAAGCTAACACCGAAAAAGAGGCTCCTTACGAAAGTCTCCCAACCTGGGATCCTTAGACTCAACAATTTATCTATAAAGTCTAAGCATGGGTGTGGGTAAAGTTCGTCATATATGGCACTGCAGTAGTCCAACCGAAAAGCAACAAATGCATCGACAAGCGTGGAAGCTACACCGGGGGACAGAGATCGGGAAATCACCTTGAGCTGCCGGTAATAACAGCTGTGGGAAAGAAGATTTTTGTGCCGCATGAGTGTAAGTTCCTGATCCAGGATGACTCCCAAGTCCCGGACCCAGGTCGAGAAAGAAAGGTGTGGGAATTGCAAGGCAACAGAAGACAGATCTATTTTAGAGAGCTGCTGGGGCGTATCAAGCCAATTAAACTGCGTTTTAGCCGGGTTAAGCCGCAGACGGATCTTCACTGGATGGGTCATGGTTTCCACGGCTACAACAGCCCGGACAGCCGGGCAGGGTATATAGGTCTGCAGGTCGTCAGCATAGGACTATCTAAGAACTGACTCAGCCGCCAGCAAGGACCCCATGCAGGTCGGCAGTGTAGATTGATTTGATTTGACATTTATTCAAAGTTAAGCCAACTTAATGAGTTCTAACACTCACTGTTGCTCTAGACAACTCACTGAGTGTATATATATATGCTTAATTATTTCCAGAAATCTTAACTTCTTATTGTTTGTGCTGTATAAAAACAATGATTGCAGATGATGATGTGCTTCGACTTTTCAGGTGTCGAAAACGATAACCCTGTGGTATAGTTCAATGTCATTTAGAGCCGGCCTATTTTCAAACAATTGTTCTTTATTGCGTAAAAAGGTATGGAAAGGTAATCAAAAATTTTACGAAAACTATATTACAATAACCCTCAGAGGCAGGTAGACTAATATGCATCTTGAAAGAGTACAATAATTAGTGCATTTAGGCTTTAAAGGTAACAGATTTTTCGAAAATGCTAATGGGGCAAAACGCCTCCCTGGGGGCGTTTTGCCCCAAGTGCGGGGCAAAACGCACCCTTTGAAGCATTTTGTATTTAATTATTTTCTATGGCATTCTTTTCGGAATTTTTTCCAACACAATTATAATCTGTTGGGGATATTCAGTACTAGACCCTACAATAATTTCATGCTTAAAATGCTATTACTCACGGTGTAAATTAGCAAAAACCCTTAAAGGGGGCGTTTTGCCCCACCTTACCCTACGGCCGCCATGTTAGTTATAAAAGCCTTGTTATAAAAGTAGCCATGCGTTCTAAAATCACGTGATATGTGACTGTCATGGCGGCCCGCTAGTTTATGAAATGTATGGGCCGCCTGGCGGTCCGCTATAGTCACATCGATTTTATTAAGCCTCTGGATTTAACCTATCATTTAAAAAAGTTTACTTGGCGCGATTCTTCATTCTTATATATATTTTATATACGTTCATATAGATATGTATGTGTATATATATATATATATATATATATATATATATATATATATATATATATATATATATATATATATATATATATAATTATAGCCTATCCTATTGATTTATTATCGCACTTCAGAGATGTCAGGGCCCAGGGGCGGCGATCCCGGAAAGGTCGAAGGGACAAGACCCCCACCTTTAACAGTGGATGGGGGAGACACTCTATACCGTTGTCCCCTCAAATTCTGAAGAAACACCCAAAAAAGGTCAACACAATTGTTTTTTTCACTTCTTTTTGACCAGATCAGAAGTGTCCCGTGTCCCCCCCCCACCTGTCAAACAAGATCGCCGCCACTGACATGGCCTACAGACTGAGCGCTTGCGGACAGTAATTAAGGTGGTTGTTTCGAATGAAAAGTTTTGTTTTACTTCCGGCTTCGAAGACCGGCCTACTGCAGTGTGACCACACAAAACATGTCAATATAGACTATCACGAAGTTATAACTGGTCAATTGGATACATAGACGCTAGGCCTTTGCTTTTGGTAAACTGCTATATTTAGAGGATTTGGGATATTTCAGTCGGGTAGCTATACGCTGGTTTAGACACTACAGGATATGCGTTTCCCATTCATTCCGTCCATATAACAATTGAATACCTGCAGACTCATTAATTCTTTGATTTTCGTTAATTGATTGCGTCACACGCCTTCGAGATGATGATGATGATGACAACGACGACGACGAAGATGATGATGATGGTGGTGGTGGTGGTGATAATGATGATGATGATGATGACGACGACGACGATGATGATGGAAGTGATGATGATGTTGATGATGATGATGATGATGATGATGATGATGATGATGATGATGATGATGATGATGATGATGATGATGATGATGATGATGATGATGATGATGATGGAAGTGATGATGATGATGATGATGATGATGATGATGATGACGACGACGACGACGACGATGATGATGATGATGATGATGCTCTGTGCTTAACTTTTAAGTATAGCGCTTTAGAAATTCTCAAGTTTACGTTTACGATTACGACGTTTTAAACAGTCGTTTAAAACAGTAGTGAAAGGCGAGAATATAGGCCCTGTATACCTGCTCTTGCAAAAAACACTAATAATTAATCAGATAATAATTTATAAACACGCAATGATTCAGTTACGGCATCAAAACGTGTGCCTATTAGCTTCACACCCGTGCACGCTACATATAGCCTGCAGAGCTTCCGAAACAACATTAATGTCTAACTTATCCTAACATTCACCTACTTCATTACGGCCCAGGGCCGTCATTTGGGGGGGGGGCGCGATTTTTGCACCTAGATTTTTTTTAAACAAAAAGGAAAAGGATGGAACAAGAAAAGGAGGAAGAAGACAGTCGCTGCCAACCAAGTCAGCCTCATGTTATACAGTTTATCAGATTTATATAAATATGTATACACTGTATATCTGGACTTTCATAAAGCGCATTGATGAACCCTCAAAGGCGCTTGATCCACGCTCAGGTTCATCGATACACCTATTATATAATGTAATAAGTGTACTCAAATAACGTCCCTGCCCCCACCCCCGAAAAAAGCTGAAATGACGTCCCTACTAAGGCCTACTGTAGGCCTATATTAAAGATCACACATAGGCCAATACAATATTACAAGAGCAGATATATAAGCCTGCAGCTATAGTTCAACGTATGTACCGTAATGTCAAATTTTTTTATGTTGAGGTTTTGTACCGGGAAGCTGCTACAAGCCCTGTGTTGTGTAGCCTATACCCAGCCCTATATAGGAAGCCTTGACCCAGTACGCAGCAGGGATACGAGAAGCAGGATACAATTTCCGTACACGAGACCAGCGTAATAGCGAATGATCTGGCTGTGAGATTGATCCGCAGATTAGGATCACGGTGAACCGGGGCTAAGTCGACATTTATGGTCATCCCGGCTCAAACATAATCAGTCAGTGTACAGAGCCACGGAAACTGAAACAATCTTAGGCTCCGTGCAGGAGAGACAGACGGGAGACACGCATGCAGCTGTTCATATCGATGCTTTTATAGCTCAATAATCTTAACTGTATCGTCTCTATTCCTGGACCTTCTGGATATTGATCCGATTACGGCATGGTTTTGGTGCGCCATTTTTGTCGGTTGATGCTTTGTGCATTAGACACCGGCGAGATAGAAGTTATGAATTATAAATATAATTACAATATCTCGAAGTCGACAGCAAGACGCAGACGCTCTGTAATTGTCGCGACTGAGGTTGAAGTTTTTCTAGGTTACTTACTTACTTACTTACTTACTTACTTACTTACTTACTTACTTACTTACTGAGCGCCTCTGATTAGCGAACACTGTAAGAGGCGCTTTATAAATGTTCAGATACAATACCATACAATACTTACTTACGTACTTACTTACCTACATATAGCTACAACAGAGCATCCTATTATAGTTTTCAAGTTCTGTGTGTACATCTGTCTGTCGTCAAATAACGCTGTGACTAAAGCTGCTTCAGATACCAGTTTGCCATAAAGATGTGTTGACTAGCATTTCTGGTTTTCATATCAACTGTTTATATTGTGCACATAATTCAGCATTTTCTTTCACAATTCACTTTGTGGGTTACTAATAAAGTGACACTTGTGACAATCTGAATTGTATACTAATAAATCGTAATCGTAATCTCGAGATTTCTACAGCTGACAAAAAGCGAAGTCGCGGGAACCAGCTTATTCACAGGCGCTCAGCAAAGTCATGATTGACAGGCGGGGGTTGAAATCGGTTCCAGGTCAAACTCCAAAAGGGTCAATGAGGCAAACAAGCAGACGGCTAAGGAGGGTGTGTTTAAACAGAGGCTAAACACTAAAAATGACTACAAAAATGACTACAAAAATGTTATTTTTATAATTGAAAAACATTTTTCATTCGTCTGGGGCCCTCCAAGATTTTGGGACCATAGGTGCGCGTCTAGTGCTCCTACGCGTAAACGCGCCGCTGTGTTTAAAAGGAATTAAACTTTTATTAGTATTGTTAGCCAGTAATTCAAACGAACGAGTATACTGTATACACTTATAAATATTCTTGCGTTGTTTTACTAAAAAAATCATTAGGTCTAAATCAAATAACTTCACATTCCTTGAAAATAGCTTCCATAACTAATTATAATTACAGTGTCAATAACACTGACAAAAACGGGTTCAAGTTCAACTTCGTGGGTTTTTGCACATGGTATACGGTTTAGCATCACCAGAGTCTCAGACTATCGATCTGCAAGTTCAGAAGGCCCCCAAAATGTTTGCGCTTAGGGCCCCGTTTTCTATAAACGCGCCTCTGATGGCATCGACTTGATCGAGCCCCATAACTCGACCCAACACAATCCAACGATGTATATACAGGCTATAGGTAGAGCATTTTCAGACCACTGTATAACTGGCCTGTATAGTAATAAAAGCAAAGACCTATTATACTTTCACGGTCTGCGTATATGGTAAAATGCGAAAGCGTTCAGTTACTATATATATATATATATATATATATATATATATATATATATATATATATATATATATATATATATATATATATATGTAGATATTATTAACACTGTTTAGCACGAACTGCGGGTTCAGATGTCGCCTATAGGCACATATAGTACGCCTATAGGCCTACTATATATATATGGTATACACACAGGGCAATCTATAGCTGAATACATATTGTGTAGGCCTTATCACTTAAGCCCATATCATATGAGACCATGTTTAGTTCTATTCATATATGTGGGCAATCCTCAGTGCCGGATTTAGGCAGCAGCTAAAAAGATACAGCTTAGGGCCTCACAATTCGCAGGGCCCGTAGGGGCCTCAAAACTTAAAAAAAGTCTTTAAAAATTGTATATGCACTGTGCCACTGTATAGGCCTATATATTGTAACATACTGGGTCGTACCTCGTGTCCTGCAGGGGTGTCCCACCCTATAGGCCATATATGTTAACAGTAACAAGCCGTGTAAAAGTTCATTTTTCTTCTTAAATACAGCAACCGATCACAGACTGAATTCTCCCAAAACTTCGCATATTGACTGCTTTTATAGTATACCTCAAACGATGATGAGCGGTCACAACGCAATAAGTCACGACCAATCTATACAGAGATACTAAGACATCATTCGAATAGCTTCAAACACAGGTATATTTATAGGTATACGAATGTCGCGTGAGGAGATCGACGACAACGACGAGATGGCATCATCATCATGATGTAAGCGTCGTTGCCGGTCGAGATAGGATGATGACGGACGAAAGCCAGTCTCCACTGGGTCAACAATGAAGGCAGCGAGGCCGAGGTGTAATTGGACACCACACAGCCAAGGTGTAATAGGACACCTCGCGGCTATGATGTAACCAGACACCGCCCGCGCTGCAGGCGAGCGACGACCCGCGTCTCGAGGAGCAATCTGACACTAATTGACGATAGCTTGACGTGGGGAGGGGGCTGACCGGTGCACGCTGAAGTTCCTACTTAACGGAAGGAAAAGGAGAACACGGGACTTGTACTGCTGACGAGGGCGACGCGTGAACATCGGTCGAGCGAACAACATCGAGAGGAGCGACCAGCGGCGACGGCAGAGTATTAGTCCGTCAGATTCAGAGACTGACGCGAAAGAACGATCTGTAGTTAGGCTGTACGAAGCAACATTTGAGATAGTCCGATTTAATATCTAAACGCTTTAATACTACGTGGAAGTTCCCGTAGAGTTAGTGTATATATATTTGTTTCTTTAATTAAATTCATTTATTAATTAAACAAAGTTCGTCGTGAATCTTCTATAGAAAAGTTAGGCACGTTAAATAAAAGTGCAAGTAAAAGAACAAGCAGTCGAGGGTCGACATCAACACGCGGAAAACAATCGACTGGAAACCTTCGATTGCGACATTGGCGCAGTCGACAGGATTTTTCAACTGAAGACGTCACGACGAAGAGCGGAACCGGAAACGGAAAGAGGAATCTCAACAGACCGGGACCAGCGGCGAATACAACCCTCCGCAACTGGAGAAATCGAGTGCCGGACTCCGAAGACGAAGGACTCGAAGGAACCGACAGCAGCAGGCAAGGACGAGGAACAAGAGCGCCAACGGACGACCGACCATCGCTAGCAACGACGGACGGGAGTGGCAACGGAGGACAGCGGATCAGCCAAGATACCAAAAGACGGAACACGCTCGACGTATCAGAGGGTAAGTCCTTACTGGTAGTCGTGGTAATCTGTGAGGTTGCGGTTGAGGTCTGGATGAGGATTGGTGTGCGAATAGCCGAGGCTTTTGCGTAGCTCCTTTTGCTCAGTTCTGTTCTTGTTGTATTTGTGGTAGAATTTTAGGACGTTGTTTTCTTTGATTTCTGACCAGCGGTGACTCTCCTCTAACTTACTTATCTTTTTCTATTAGTGAGCGGACTGTTGGAAGATGGATAAGTTGTCGGCATGGAAAAGAATGATGGTGCGGAACATACCCCATCACAGACTAGTCGCATATCTGATAAAGATGGGACTAGAAGAGAAGGAATGGGATCCCATGAATATGAACCAGCTCCGAGAGGCTAGCGCTGAAATAATTGTTTCTGGACGGGAGGCCCCGCCAGAAGTAAGTGAGGAAGTAAGCACAGATAGCATTATTAACTCAACAGTGCAGAGGCAGCTAGTCGAGCTCAAACGATTAAAATACGAGAGAAAGGAAGCGGAGAGAGAGGAGAGGAGAAAAGAAGAGGAGGAGGAAAGGCAGAGAAGGATCGAAGAAGAGAGAGAGAGGAAACTAGAAGAGGAAGAGGAGAAGCAGAGAAGAGAAGAGAGAGAGGAAGCGGAGAAACTGAGGAGAGAAGAGAGAGAGGGAGCGGAGAAGAGACTCAGGCTACTTGAGGAGAGAGCGGAGAGGAGAATGGAAGAGAAGAAGGAAAGGCAGAGAAGGATCGAAGAAGAGAGAGAGAGGAGACTAAAAGAGAAAAGAGAGAGACGAAGGCTCCTTGGGGAGACGCAGGCTGAGAAGCTCAGGATAATTGGGGAGGAGAGCAGGCTGCTTGAGGAGAAGCGGGCTGAGAGACTATGGATTCTTGAGGAGAAACGGAGGAGAGAAGAAAAGGAGGAAACAGAGAGACTCAGAATGCTAGAGGAAAAGCAGGCTGAGAAGCTCAGGCTTCAGGAGGAGAAGCAGAGGAGAGAAGAGGAAGAGGAAGCAGAGAAATTAAGGCTTCAGGAGGAGAAACGGAGGAGAGAAGAAAAAGAGGAAACAGAGAGACTCAGAAGGCTAGAGGAAAAGCAGGCTGAAAAGCTCAGACTCACACAAGAGGAGCTTGATAATTACGGGAAGCTAAAAACCTTCTTGTTGAAAGAGTTCAAAGTGAGCGCAGTCTCTTTACGAGAGCGATTCATGAACGCAAAAAAGGCGGTAGATGAATCATACTCAACATTAGCTTCGAGACTGCATAATTTACTTTCTTACTATCTGCAAGATCGCAAGGCAATGACGTTTGATGAGGTTACAAGCCTCTTGATTGCAGACAAAATGAAAGAAATGTTGCCCAGAGGATGTTTGAATTTCATCCTCAGTCAAGAGCAACAGAATTGGTTAGGGCACAAAGAGTTAGCTGCAGCGGCTGACACTTATGCTGCCACACACCCTTGGGAAAGTGACTATACGAAGCATAGTCTAGGCACGGGTAAGACGGAGGCTCGCTATGCGAAAGCACCAGCACCTCCTCAGACGACAGCTAAACAGACGGACACGTGGACTGACCGACCGGGAGGGACACAGACAAGTAACAGGACAGACGGACGTCCAACCCCCGACGAGATTAGAAAGCGTGGCCTTTGTTTCCTATGCTTTTCTCCAGACCACAGAGCTAAACTGTGTTCGAAGAACAAACAAACTAAAAGCAAACAGGGGAGCGCGTGTGCGGTCCAGCCAACCGTGACCAGAGCTCAAGGCAGACAGGCAGACAGACAAAGCGAGACGCGACAAGACGGGCCGCCATCGATACAAGAGATAGAACAGCATGCATTGCCGACAAGCCCGGATTGCATTGACGTGGAGGAGACTTATGTAAGAGAGTACATGAAAGTATATATTACGGGGCTCCCTGTGACATCGTCTCTAATAGATAGCGGGGCCGAATACAATTGTGCGCGAGCAGAACTAATCAGGCCGCTCAACCTACCTGTGGTCAAGCAGATAGAGGTGAAGGGGCTGAACGGTCAATCAATGATTGTGGACGTGGTGCGGCTGAGACTAAAGGGGTCTCAGGCCGGCGAGGACAGGGAGGGGGAGGTAAATTACGCCCCTGATGTTCGGATATGGGCGGCACTCATTAAAGACCTTAATGAACCGTTAATTATCACGCCCACTACAGCCGACTTGCTGCGCGAGACAGCGTTGCATTCGAGTCACGCGGCCAGCGCTCCTGAAATAGATCAAATTTCAGAAGCGCAGGCGGTCGCAAGGACTGAGACGAGTGAGGAAGAGGAGAGAGGGGAGGAGGTAGAGGGACTTAGGACGCTGATAGGCGAGGATTACTTCACGGTCGCTCAAGCAGACAGTGGGAGTGTAGGAGAAATCGGTCCCGAAGAAACGGATAATGAAGAGCTATTCTTCAATCCTGAGATACCACCCCCACCCAAGGAAGACACAATAGTAGGCAGAAACAAGATGGCTGCTGAACAAGCACAATGTTCGACACTAGCACCATTCTTGGCCCACGGGAAAATTGGGGCGAAGAGCTTCTTCACTGAAGACAATTTGCCCTTTCATAAGGACAAAATAGCTGGGCATTCTGTAAAACAACTGTGCTTGCCTAAAGAGAGAATAGACAAAGTCATCATCCAATCACCGGAAGCGCGAGGAGCAAAGAAGGAGGGCCAATGGCAAGGCCCGGCCATCATTGGTCAGGTGAAATCGCCCTACACATACATCGTGGAAATAGGGGGCAAAAGCCGCTTATTACATGCAAATCGTATTCGCAAATATAACGAAAGAATACAGCAAGCATTGATTAGCAATTGCTCCATTCTGTTCGAGAAGGACGAAGACTTCGGTCACGGGGAAGCGGTGGGTAGCTTCGTCACGAGTCAGACACGGCCCAGTGAACAAGTAGACCCTATTGCCGTTGCACACTTAACGGTACCCGAGCGGAAACAGCTGTTTAGTCTGTTAGACAGGTTTCCAGATGTGTTCTCGGACAAACCAGGTTTCTGTCCCGTCCTAGAACACATAATCACTGTTAGCGCGGAGTTCAGGCCGAAGAGTTTGCGAGCCTATAAGGTGCCGGAACTGCTCAAACCGGAGATGGAGAAACAGATCCGCGAACTTTTGGCCCTAGGTATCATCACTCCCTCACATAGTGAAATGGCTAGTCCCGTTGTGTGCGTTGTGAAAAAGGGAGGTCAAGGCGGTTTAAGACTGGCCATTGACTACCGATATGTAAACAAGTTCTCGGCGGGTGACGCATACCCCACCCCCGACATCCAGGAAGTGTTACAGAAGGTAGGAAGTGCAAACTTCATATCCTGCTTTGACGCACGTCAAGGATACTACCAGATTGGACTCCACAAGGACTCTCGTTGGTTATCAGCCTTCGTATGCGACGCTGGCCTATTTGAGTTCGTACGACTGCCCTTTGGTTTAAAATCAGCCTCAAATTCGTTTATCCGATGCATGTCAAAGGTCCTTCATCCCATTCGCGACTTCACTGAGACGTTTGTGGATGACATGGCAGTACACTCGATGACGTGGCCGGATCACATGAAACACCTAGAGAAATACTTAATGACTATTCAACAGTCGGGTCTGACCCTTAACATTAAGAAGAGTTCGTTTGCTAGGCGACAAACAACGTTTGTAGGTCACCTGATCGGATCAGGGAGCATTGAACCGGATCCTATGAAAATCGCAGGGCTAGGGAAAATCCCTCAACCCGAGTCCAAAAAGGACATACGGAGATTAATTGGCTTCTTCAGTTATTTTAGGAACTTCATCCCTAACCTGGCTGAGACAGCCAGAATTCTCACTGACTTGACCCAGAAATCGGTGCCTGCTAAGATACCCTGGCGAATTGAACATCAAAATGCGCTAGATAAACTTACGCACGATTTGAATAACGCTGTATGTTTGCAGACAATTGACTACGGCAGAGAGTTTGGTCTATCGACTGACGCTTCAGACAAAGCAGTCGATTGCTGCGTATACCAAATTCAAGACGATGGTACAGAACGGCCAATATGTTGCGCCAGTTCTAAATTAGATGCTACGCAAGCGCGTTGGGCCACTGTGGAACGCGAAGCGTACGCTGTAATCTTTGCGTTGAAGAAATTTAGGAATTTGATCTGTATGTCAAGGACCACCCTCTACTCTGACCACCACCCCTTGACTTTCCTAACTGCTTCTACGCCCACAAGTGCTAAATTTGCGAGAGGGGCTCTGGCCCTCCAGGACTTCGATATGTCTTTTGAATATCGACCTGGGGCGCTGAATATTCCCGCTGATCTTTTGTCCAGACTATGATTGAGGAAGAAGGCGGACTACCATGTAAGGCACCGCGACAACTGTAAATATATTTCTAACTGTGCTGATATTTTGTATTTTCATGGGAACGACGAGGACATGGTCTGGAGGAAATCGATGGAGGGAACGACATCATTCTCAGCCGGGAGGCGAACCAATGACTGGCTTTGTCCTCCCCCGGGAAGGGAGGTGTCGCGTGAGGAGATCGACGACAACGACGAGATGGCATCATCATCATGATGTAAGCGTCGTTGCCGGTCGAGATAGGATGATGACGGACGAAAGCCAGTCTCCACTGGGTCAACAATGAAGGCAGCGAGGCCGAGGTGTAATTGGACACCACACAGCCAAGGTGTAATAGGACACCTCGCGGCTATGATGTAACCAGACACCGCCCGCGCTGCAGGCGAGCGACGACCCGCGTCTCGAGGAGCAATCTGACACTAATTGACGACAGCTTGACGTGGGGAGGGGGCTGACCGGTGCACGCTGAAGTTCCTACTTAACGGAAGGAAAAGGAGAACACGGGACTTGTACTGCTGACGAGGGCGACGCGTGAACATCGGTCGAGCGAACAACATCGAGAGGAGCGACCAGCGGCGACGGCAGAGTATTAGTCCGTCAGATTCAGAGACTGACGCGAAAGAACGATCTGTAGTTAGGCTGTACGAAGCAACATTTGAGATAGTCCGA
>OY744612.1:29965228-30087728 GCA_963556255.1 Allolobophora icterica | reverse complement strand
ATGTAAACCAAAGTCTGGTATAAGCAGTTGGTAGTAATAAAGAATATGTTTACTTACTTACTTTCTTACTTACTTACATGCTTTGGTCTAAAAGTAAGCGGTGCAGTTAACGCAATCATTGAGCCTGGTATACCGACTGAAAAGGATATTAGAACAACAGTTTCATCAAGAAATGACGCTCGATCGAATTGCTTGAAAAAGTATCCACTTCGAGGCACACGCACACACGTCGAAGCCAACCAAAGAATTAAGTCCCAAAGTTGGTACTCTCTCGTAATCGTAATCTCGAGATTTCTACAGCGCCCAAAAAAGCGAAGTCGCGGGAACTAGTTTATTCACAGGCGCTCAGTCAAATCATAATCGATAGGCGGGGGTCAAATCGTTTCCAGGTCAAGATCCAAAGGGGTCAGTCAAGCAGTCAGACGGTGGGTGGTGTTTAGGGTTGAAACGGCGAGGGAGGTAAGGAGAAGAGGAGGAATCGGTTTAGGATTTGTGATAGAGCAGTGTTTTCAGTTTTGAGTGAAAGACCTGTGGAGAGAAAGCACAGGTTGCGCAGTAATATAGTCAGTCTTGTTGTCCTCGAGACCAAGGTCTTGGTCTCGAGTGCACTTGAGTTCGTTTTTAAAAGTCTTGGTCTTGGTCTTGGTCTTGAGGTTCAAGGTCTTGGTCTTGGTCTTGAGGTTCAAGTTCTTGGTCTTGGTCTTGGTCCTCAAAGTCTCGGTCTTGGTTTTGCAAGACCAAGACCAAGACTTTTGACAATATTAACTGTCATTTAACATAACGCAAGGATTTTAAAATTTATCCAATAATTACTCATACAGTTATTGCTTTAGTATTTACACGGTGTGAGTGAAGCTTTACTGTTGTTTTGGACATTTATTTTGACTTCCGGTTATTTACCATGGAATGATTTCAAAACAGACTCACAATTTGTACATTTCCATCCGGTACTTGAAAAGCTGCTCTGTGTGCCAGTGAATTCAGCACTGTAGAACGTATTTTTCACATGGCATAATTTTATGAGGCTCCACAGTTCACGTCTTGGTCAGAAAATTCTGAGCGAATTGTTTTTTATGAAATGGAACAGGCATTTGGAATAACATTTCGCATGAAGGACTTTTGTAAATACGAATTCGGAATTCTCTGCAGTCTGCATTTGGAGTTGTTTTGTTTGAATAAAAGGATTCATGCCTTAATTAAAATAGCGAGTAGTCCGACTTGACAATTTCTTTAGTAAGGAATAGAAGTCTGGATATGGTTGTGATTTTTGGGGTATTTTTCTCGGTTTTGGTCTTGAGTTTCAAAGTCTTGGTCTTGGTCTTGGTCTTGAGGTTCAAGGTCTTGGTCTTGGTCTTGGTCTTGAGGTTCAAGGTCTTGGTCTTGGTCTTGAGGTTTAAGGTCTTGACAACAAGACTGAATATAGTTCCAACAATGCTCACAGTAATGCGCTATATATAGTTTCTGTCGAACACGAGAATTCTATGGCGTACTTTGGAATTCAGCGGCCGGAGTAGGGAGGGGTATAACGTGGAACTGTTTTGTGTAAATCAAATACAGGACTCCACGTCAGCACAGCGTGGGCGAAGGGCACATTAAAAGTCAGCACTGAATGGCACCTTGAGAAATTCACATACTCTATATGCAAGTGGCAGCTATGACAGCAAGGGCAGAAACACAGATTTACAAATTTTACATTACTACAAAAAACAACCATTGCTCCTAACATGAAGATGTATGCGCCATCTGAATAGGCCGGTGTAAACGTTTGACGAATTCCTCGCACTCCTGTATACCTAATTGTCGACGTCCGTCGTGCAGGTATAATGAAGGCCAGAAATTCACGTGGTCTATAAATGAGGACACAACAAGACTTGGACAAACAATGACAGGAGCACCAGACTTCACAAAATGATCGAGGAACTGGAGATAATTTATTCGCACCCATAGCCGCCAAGTGGCTGACGTCAGGAACTGATGATGATGAAGATGATAGAAGCATAACGCGAAACTCGAAATTGATAAGCGCCTGTAACAAGAGCACTTGTGAGGAAGATGAATTCTTGAATAGCAAAGAGAGGGTTGCTCCCTCCCCTCTCTTCTCCTTCCTCCCTCCCTCCCTCCCTCCCTCCCTCCCTCACTACTTCCTCCTCCTCCTCCTCCTCCTCCTCCTCCTCCTCCTCCTCTCTCTCTCTCTCTCTCTCTCTCTCTCTCTCTCTCTCTCTCTCTCTCTCTCTCTCTCTCTCTCTCTCTCTCTCTCTCTCTCTCCGAGGCTCCTTTAAATCTCAATAATGAATACATACAGTCACATTAATTAATACATACAGTATAGCGGCGCTAGGTTTCGCAACATGGGGAGGGGAGGGTCGCAGTGGCTCTCTTTCTCTCTCGCTTTCTGTCTGTCTGTCTGTCTGTCTGTCTGTCTGTCTGTTTGTCTGTCTCACGCGGCTCTCGCCCATCCCAAGGTGGAACAAAATTTGAACATAGACTAGGCGAACGGCCAACGCGCTAATCAGTCGTCGGCGACTTCGATCAGTTGAATTTGGCGGGGCCATGAACAGATTAACAGAGCACCTGGTCAATTATTCCAGACTTTGAGGCTCCTGTAAATCTCATTAATTAATACATACAGTATAGCGGCGCTAGGTTTCGCAACATGGAGAGGGGAGGGTCACAGTGGCGTCACTGAGGTTGGTGTCACCCTGTGCGGCAAGAAAGGTGCGACCGTACGTACGGTACGTACGTTATTTTTTTCTATAACGTATGTACGGTACGCGTAGGCCCTACTTCATTATGCCGTACGTTACCGTACGTTTACATCAGTTCATGACGAAAATAAAATACATTAGGGCCTACATTATGCACAAGAAAAGTCAATAATAGTTGGTGATTGACGGTCCTAAACAATTTTAACCATTACATCAGTAATGTTCAATGATCTCTACTTTTAAACTTTTAAATTCCAAATTGCTAATATTCTGTCTAATGTATAATATGAAGATAATTAAGATTTTACGGCTCACTTTATAGGATGGCCAGTGCCAATGGTCATTTTATTGGTAATACTAAATTTCGGTAGGGCCTACCGTTCGTCATTAACTAGGCCTGCATACGGGGAGATTAATACTGTAGAGCTAAACTGATCATTTTTGACGTAGGCCTACGCGTACGTTATAAGACTATATAGTTATATTGAGGTTCTTTGTGAATGACCAGATAAACTTGTGGCATTTTTAACGTACGCGTAGGCCTACGTTCTTTTATTCGATAACGTACGTACGGTACACGTATACGTTATTCCGGCAGGTAACGTCCGGTCGCACTATGGCGGCAAGTCACGGTGTCACCCCATGGACATCCTCCCTACCAGACCATACACTTAGCCTATAGTATAATGACGGCATTGACCGAGGCGCATTAAAAGTTTCACAGAAGTAAATTAGCACAGCGTTTCAGCTTTATAGGTAAATTGATAATGATAAAGTTTTTATTGTTATCTGTTATTAACTTATTGTTAATTTAAAAATAATAAATTTCTGCTGAAACTCTGCAAAAAAAATGTTGTAGACAGTCATTTTGGTGTCACCCCTCTGAGGCTCTGAAGGTGTCCCCAAGTTCGTAATAACTCATAGTAGGCCTAGCCCAAACTCTTAAATGTGACGGCCAAACATATGGACTAATACTCACAATACAGAACTTGTCAATATGATGACCAGGGACGTAACTAGCGTTGGGCTTGGGGGGGGGGGCTTAAGCCCCCCCAAACGAAGTTGAAGCCCCCCCAAACAAGTCAAGCCGTTGTATGCTTACGGCTAAAATTCGTATGAACACTGTATAAATGTTGCCATGTTCAAGGTTTAAGCCCCCCAAACGAAAAATCCTAGTTACGTGCCTGATGATGACACATGGAAATACCGCACATTATTAAACTTTACCGTTATTCGTGCTCTGGAGATTAGGACTTGATCATTTTAGAACATACAGGACATCGCTTACTAGGACTATCATCGAGTCAGTTTGTCATAAATTCATAATGCAAAAGCTTCGTATACGAACATAGGTGTAGACTATGGGGGGAGCCGGGGCACGTGCCCGCCCCCCAATAATTGAGATGGACTGTACACTCAATGCAACAAGTGTAGAATAAATAACCAAATTCCCCCACCCCCCCCAATAGGGCCTATTTTGGACAAGTTTACGCCAGTGTATACGAAGGCAGAATTTGAAGACGGCTTCCCTATTTAGGCTATTGTTATTATTTTTCCCCAAGGTACATATGATCCCTCGGGGGCTTAGATATTAATTTGTTGGTATGTTATTATTATTATTATTATTTTTTTTATATTATTATTATTATTATTATTATTATTATTATTATTATTATTATTATTTATTTATTTATTTTTTACCCGAGGTATCAGTGATCCCTCGGGATTTTGAAAAAATTACTATTATTATTATTATTATTATTATTATTATTATTATTATTATTATTATTATTATTATTATATGAAGATTTATAAAGTGCAAGTTATTATGACTCAGTAGGCCTATGCACCGTGTAGGCCATAATATATGCGCTAGACACGCTGTATATGGCCACGCCCACCCATGGCAATCGATAAATCATGTACGACTGCAGAGGATATATTGACCATATTGTACCCAATCACACGTCGCTAAACAAACCCCAAAGTAGGCTACGTACATGCAGCGTAAATGTAAATGTAAATATTTCACGGTTTACTATAGCGACCGTGCACATGTGGCCTCGACCTTGCTCATTTTCAATGAGTTGATCGTATGAGATCAGGCCCGCCGAGAGGGGTGCGGGGGCAAATGCCCAGGGGCCCGGCTATTTTTAGGGACCTGGGCCGGGCTTGCAATCAACTTATGAAATATATTATAATCAGTTATACAAAGTTGATGATTTATGCCTCTTTGAATATAATATTACTGACACTTGACTACAATCAGTTTAAACTTTAAGCATCTGAATAACCTTACTTATCATTTTTTGGCTATAGAACACATATCGTAGGCTACGGTCGTACCCACACTTTTATTATTTCAAATTTAAAAAATTCTCATAAAGCCTAAAGATAGTTTAGGGGCCCGGAATTTCTGTGTGCGAGCCTGTATGAGATCCTTCACCATGCACCGCTTCCCGTTTGAATAGGTGTCACGCATTGAAGGTCCCCGCGTATTAAGCACCCAGCATGTTTTGCATCTGTGCGTCTATTCGTTGAGACCAGTGGCCCAACAAGGATGGACTGGAGGGGGTAGCTGTTCCTTGTCCGCATGCCTTGGGGAGAGCGCCAGCACCACACGTCTAGAAATATCATTGACCAGCACCACGATGAGAATTGTCGGGGGTTCAATGGCATGCCCTAGTCTTTTTTAGGATCCCACAGTTGTCTTCATTGCATGGGTCAAAGTCTAACCCCCACCGTTGTTTTCTACAATCCTCATACTGACCAGCACCCAACTGAACGCCAGAAAACGTGATCTCGCATATAGGCCTACATCATGTAGGCCTAATTTGACTTCTTCAGTGGTAAGCTTTTTTTACTTTAGGCCTGTTTGTTTCTGCTACACCTAGATATTTTGTGTCACGCTCAGGCCTATAGCCAATTAAGCCTATGCATATGCTATATTTCTAGTTGGAATGATTATAGGCCTAAGCCTACACACAGGCTATACGTGTATAGCCTGTGTGTAAATCGCAGAGGATTATAGATTATGCATGCAACAAAGGTCTAGCAATGCCCTGTTGTGTACACTGGCATTGTGCTTCTTAAGCTTATCGATCGCTTGTTGTTTATGTTTTGCTTCTTCAGTCTGTCAGCCGCAGACATTACCAACTGTTGCTGGATGAGGTGCATCGATCATCGACGCACAGTAGTTCTCAATCAGAAACTGATTGACTTGAATTCGATTTAGAATTTCGACCCTCGATCGCCAGTCACTTCATGCTACCGTCCGTCCTACACACCACTTCATTCCGTTTATTACTAATTCAAAACAGATCTTCACCAGGCCTGTTCAATTGATAACAGTTGTTGTAGGCCTACGGGGCAAGTGGTATTAATTTTATCAGTCAAACCGGACGTGAAGACGCAAAAGACCATAAATAAACATTCTACAGGTTCTTACAAGACCACGTTTATTCTATAATAATATTACTATCAAGTCTATTTAACACGGCCAAACAAGGCAATGGCTAAACACAGGATCAGTTTAAGCAAATCGCACAAAACTATCTAAGGATTGACCAAACTGATAGTAAAATTGTCGTAAGATACAGCAAGTGAATTTGAAACCAAGACTGACTAGGCCTATAACTGATTTCTATTAACCAAAGAAACATCTTCGGATAAATAAGTTAAACAGTTTCTTAAAATTTTAGAATTGACAAGAACTAATCCATAGCATAATTCGCACACATAATAAATAATAGTTAAAAATCTCCGCGTTCTGATATTCGCTTTATAAAGCCCGATTGCGTTGCGGACAGTTAATGGAACAGCAGCGCAAAGTATTCGGTTTTCCTCCCTCTGACACGAGAGACTTCCTGCTTTCAACAGACCATAGGTAAATCGCAGAGGGCCAAATAAGGATAAATGCGCAGATACTAGCTGTGTTAGGATTAAGTTTTGTGCTCAAGGACCAATAATAAACATAGATATCCTTTGTTGGGTGCTTTTATCCTAGTTAAAGTTACTACTTAGACGATTTTTAGTGTTATGGATGTGAGTGATTATTATATGGTGTTGTCATCTGTGATGTTTATCCTTTTCTTATCATACGCAGTGCATTGTAATCGTTCCTTGTTGAACGCCGCCAATTGATCGGAGACCATGTATAGGCGATGATGTGGTGAGAAATGAGGTTGCGTTCATATTTTGGTTTTTATTGTTTTAAGCGAGGGAATATCGGTTAAAAACTAGTATCAAAAAACGTAACAGAGTTTGTTCTGCACTTCTGCGTCGAGGTTTACCGGTTGCGTTAAAACAAATGCGCCATTTTTTCAACTTTTAATCGATCGTCTGACTTAAGTATTGCGAAGTACTTGAGTCTACGTCAGCGGCCATATTACTTGTTTGTGACTACGGACCGGAGGTGATACAAAAACTAAATTTTCACTAGGTAACGCCAAGTCATCCCGCCTTTCTTTTGGGCTGTATTAAATATGTTTTTCTGTTGCGTCGAAAGGCCGTATTTGAGTTTTCGTGCGTAAATATTTGCGGTAGTTTTGTAGCGTTTTTTGTGCGTTGAGGAAAATGTTTTTGCTTTCGCCGTGATGGACAGATTCCAAAGCGAGGCGGTCGGTTGACGTAAAAGCGAGGCTGCCATTAATAATCGCAAATTCTGACTTAGAAGCATGAGTTTGAGGAAGGATATAAAGTTGCGATTTTTTGTCAGTAAAGTCTGCATTTTATTTTCAAGTTCATGAGCAGTGGAACAATACGTAATGCTGAGTCTTTTGAATTTCATAATGTGATACCCTTTGATGCAGATGAATGCAAATTTTCGACCTACTCTTGTTGGTTGCTTGACATTTATCACAGGTTTCAAAGTTACTTCTAATTCAAGCTGAAGTCAGCAAAAATGTTATTTTCTCTCAGTTGTTGTTTAAATAAGCCTTTAGAAATGTATTTAGAGTTGCACAATTGATAACATATACTTCTTAAACATAAAAGGCTTTAGTAACTTGTTCATGACTTTTTGAAAGACCATATGTACACAAAATGACACTTTATAATCTACCATATGCCAATAAAATCAAGAAACAAAAATTATTTAAGGCTATTTGAGAAAGTCCAAAACTGGTAATTAATTATGTAATGTAAAAAAGTGTTGTGAGACAAAATTTAGTTTCTTTTTTACAGAGCTTAAGCAGCAGGTGTCATTAGATTAGCAAAATTCAGCTCCTTTCTGCTGATGTAGAAATCATCTTGTTAGGAAAAATAGTAGAAGTTCTGTTTTGCATTGTGCGCATTTCTTGAGGTTGAGTTAATTGTAATGGTGCAGATTGAATTATGGTAGTGAAAGAATTGTAATGCTTAATGACATTGTGATATATTTGCTTTCAGTGACATGGAGACATAATAAACGTTAAATTGTCTTGTTGCGTTACTGAAAATCAATGATTGGAAACTTGTTCTGCATGACATGAAATGGTGGCTGTTGGCTTGAGTGTTTTCTTGTAATGCAGTGTGCAGGTTTCATCTTACTCTAAGACGGTTGGTGTTAAGGGACAAAGGACAAGTCTTTAGCACACTATTTCCTGACAACAGTGATTGACGTTGCACTGATATTGTACGTGACTGACTTGACCAAATTTGACTCTTATCTCATGTGCTTTACTCTACTGCCACTTGGATTTCAAATTTATTCAGTCATGCATTTAAATAAAGAACTTTAGTTAAATTTTAATCTTACATCGTAGTGTGATTTTTTCATTGCTAGTTGAATATTTAAAAGAAGATATATGAGCAAATCATTAATGGAAGCTGATACAAGTACTTTTGTTGACCAGCCACTGGACAAGATAACAGTGGAGGAGAATTCCAATGTGGCAAAATCTGAAGATGATATATTTCTGCACATTAACCAGCTGCCTGTAGTGTTGCCTGATGATATATTCATGGATGAGCCAGAAGAGCTGCATTCAACCATGGAAAAGGTTGATGACAGTCCGATTTCTGAACTAGTTGTATCTGGAATGAGCCACGGCAATGATCCGCTATTGAACGAGAAGTCCTTTGGGGATGACTGTGAGGATGTGAGTAAGGGACAGCCAGAGGAAGAGACTGGCAGTCTAGCACTACAGGCTCATGCACAAGAACTGCCACGTACCACAACTCAGTCAGAGAATGCTGAAGAACTGAAGGCGGCGGCAGGATTTGTTGGAGACTGCAGTCCAATGGGTTTGCCTTTATCAGAGTTCCCTATGGAAACTGATGACCTTATAACTGTGATGGACATGTTTATGCCTGCTAGTGACATATGTTTGCCAGCGATTAAAGCAGACGACAGAAAAGAAGAGCCAGTTCCCCAGAAAGTTCTTCCCGATAGTGATACGTCAGCTTCTGATAACTTGAATTTAGTTCTTGATAATAATCGTGCCATGGTTCCAAATAACTTGAAGGCAGATGCGGACAGTTGTCTAGCTGTCGTAGATGACTTGAAAGTTGTTCCTGATGGTACAAAAATTGAATTGGACTTGAAACACGATAAGGAAAGTTCAATTGTTGTTTCAAACAATGTGCAAGCTACCCAAGACAGTTCTAAAATAGTTTCAGTAAGTGATAGCCGATCAAGCTGTTTGACCAACGACTCCAGTGCAGTGCAGGTTCTTTCTTTGAAGCCAAACACTGTGGTTCAGGCAGCAGCTGAACTGAGCTCTAATATCATAACATCTGCTACCGGCAGTCCCAGTTTAGAAGCAGCTTCTTTTGAACGTGTACCAGTGAAGTCACCAAAGCAGCATCAGCAGCCTAGTGATCTGATGGTCGACATGAAAATAAGCGGAAGTCGATTTGCTGCACCTAAAAATATGTGGACATCCGATGGGCAGTCTTACACGGCAGCAGGAAGCCGGCATCGTCTGCCCCAGACCGTCTCGTACAACAAGCCAAATCAGGTTTTGGATTTGGCGCCAGTGACTGGAGGCAGCAGACAGATGCAGGCTCTGCCACTGGGACTTTCTAAACCTTACACCCCACTGGCGCAAGTATCGAGCATTTCGCCTGCTACGACGGGTTCCAGAGGTTTTGATCTGCATGGTGGACAGGGAAATCGGGTGACTGATCCCCGGATACAGCCTCCATTGAACTTGTCGGTTGACTGTGCTGGTGCCATCAATCTGAAATCCTCACCAGGTATAACTTTTGTTTGACCATTGCTGTGCATTGGTTGCCAAAGTGCTGTTGCTGGAATTGCACAGGTGTTGGTGGTTTCTGTTGTTGGTCATGGGTTGGTGCTTTACGATAATGTTTATCGTTGGTTATCGCTGGTTTCATTGTGGCTTGTCATGGTGCTTTCTGTGGATCTAAGTGAGTATATTATTCTACAATGAAATGGTGATTATCATCTGGTGTTCTTGATCTGTAACTGGTTATGTTGAATGTCGTGACTAGAATATTAATCACTGGCAGCAGATGATGCTCTCAAGACTTTATTACTCTTCATAGATGCTTGCAGCATCAGCTAAGTACCCTAATTAGTAATTAGAGACAGCAACTCAAAGACAAGAATCTGATGAAGTCTGACATGAATGTAGTAGCATGGGAGTCTGTTTCCATCAGTGTGATTTTATCCAGTTTAGATGTGACATTAATAATTTGAAAAAGTTACTGACGGTGATGCACTTTGTAATGCCAAGCATCTTGCAAAAGTCTGGTCTTGGGGTTGATGTTTCCTGGTAGGCTGGTTTCTCCGTGCAGGGTATGGCATTTCCTTTATTTAGGGTTCAACAGTTTGAGTTTGCTGATGCATGGTCATCTTATGGGGCTCTGAACATGGTGTAAATTATCTCTGGATGGAACTCCATTGATTGTGTTCTGTGCTTGTACTAGTGCCTGCCAGTGGTGACTTTTCTATTTTATTCGAACAGGATTTGGGTACAGGCTAACTTTTTGTTCTTTATGAACTTTGGCACTGCTTAGGCTATTTATTGTTTTTTTGAGGTATTTAAAAGATGCAAGGAATAATAAGTGTCTAGGTACATACATGCCATGGTTCCATGCCTGTTGAATTATATACAAGTCTAATGTGAGGTTATAGCTTCTATAATAGTATTTGATAGTTGCCATATGTGCCACTGATTGGCATGTAAACTTAATAAAAGTAGAGTCAACTCGTACGCTATATTAGTAAAAATTCTTTGCTACATCTAATGATAATTAAATACATTATGAAGGGGTGGTGAATTTCTGAGGGCTAACTTGTCTGCAGTTGACTATGTCCCTGGAATTTTTTAAGATTGTCTTGTTTGGCTAGAAGGCTCAGTTCACTTGGCTATTGATATAAAGAGTGCTAGTCCTTTCTTGCTCATGTAGTGCTTGAATTGGTCAAATCACCAAGAATTCAGAGCGTGCCCAGTCTTGATTAACCACTAATTTGTCATTGTGCGGTTGGTTGCAGGGTGCTCATAGTGGACTTATTGCGAACTGTTTGCATTTGTAGCAAATATGTCAACTTCTGCTGATGCTGTCAACTCTCCCAAAGAGACGAGTGCTATGAACCTCAAGATGCCAAGTCTTCTGAACATCCGAGACATACAGCCTTCCCATCATATCGCACCACAGCAAGCTGTTTCCCGTCAGAGTTTATTGTCACCTGGGAGGCAAATGCTTGGAGGAGCAGCCCAGTCTTTCTCTTATGCAGATGGGGCACATGCTTTGAAGTCGCCTCCTGGGATTGGAATGGTTATTAAGAAAAGTGAGCCCCAAGTCCTAAAACCAGGACCTAGCGCCTATCCAGGCCCGGCCTATATTGAATCCCCAGCCCATGTTAACCACTCGCCAGTTGGCCAGCCTGTAAAGAAATTGGAAACACAGTCTGTTATCAGAGCGGCGCATGGCATGAAAACGTCAGGAACACCAACAGTCGGTGCCACTTTGAAAATTGCTAACCAGTCCAGACAAATGGGGACACAGCCTATAACGATAAAACAGGTTGTGGGTCCAGTTGTTGGTGTTCATCATCGCGCCGATACAGTTCTTTCTTTTCGAGGTGGAAGTGTGTCACAGAGGTTCCCTTCACAAGTACCACCAGGTTCAGCTCGAGCTGCAGTGCCCAGCAGTCTAATAAAAGACAGTAAAATGTCATCTATTATTTCGCCGCCTCCAAAATCACCGAAAAGCCTTCCAATGCCTGTCCGGTCTATGCCTTATTTGCTCCAAACGACCGCGGTGACTCCATCTTCCCATTCCTTTGACCGTCAGGTGCAAAAGTCTCGGCCTTCATCATTTGCCCGGTCCTTGCCCTCTTACGACTCTTCATTCAGTTCACCATATGATGGTTCCATGCCAATTTCGCTGGTGACAAGCTCTGAATCCCAACGATCTGCTTCGCTTTCCATGGATGTTCCAATGGACATGAGCCAGGGCTCAAAGAAGATCAAGAATGACCAGCCAACTGACATGTCCCGACCGTCATCCAACTCTTCTTCCCTCAAGCCAGAATTGCCAGACAACATGAGAGTTAATGGTATTCAGTCAACCGATAATTTGCCAACTAAATGCAGCAAAAATGATCAGAGCGGAACAAGGCGACGATCAGAATTTGGTCATGCTGGGGCTCCTGAGTCGAAAGAAGTAAGTGGTGTGGGTAAAGTATATTCTTTGTTATATGAAAGGGGTTACTATCTAATTGGAACATCAACTGATCTTGCCAAGCAGTTGGTTTTTGACCTTTAGTAAGTGAAACAGTCAAACAAGTCGCATAATTATGATTCCTCACAGTTACAATTCATTGCACAAATCTTTTCGACAACTGAGTAATTGTTGTGGACTTGGCTACGCTCGGTGAAGATCTCCACTAGACAAAAAGAGAGAACTGGCAAATATGTTATAATAAATTTTTTAATTTGCCTGGTTTTTTTGTAGTAGAAAATTATCCCAAATTATAGCATCCCAGAATGCATGTTCTGACTTTTACTGCTGCCTATTGATTAATATGAATTGCAGAATTTTTGCTTTGTTACCGTGTCTTTCATCTTAACTGATTTGCGCTGTTTCGTAAACATGGTTACAGCATTTTTTGGTAGTCCTGAATCTGGTAATGTGATATAAAGATTATGAAGAGGTTTAGAAAATGTTATGAATTACTTATTTTTTCAGATGTTTTAACAGATACCTCTGATTAGTCTATGCTGTGAGCAGCGCTTTACGAATAACCAGTTAGGATAAGATAACATAAAAGTAGAGAAATAGGATACATCCACTTACAAACAAACTTTATACTTAATATGGCCAAGTAAAATTTGTAAAGTATGTGTTAAACTGCCAGTGGTGGTTGTTTTTCTTCAATCAAAGTTCAAGAAATTTTAAAGCAGTTGATAATTTCTTAAGTTTTATGTTCTGGAATTGGGAGCACCATATCTCTGTATTACGTGTGTATTTAGCAAAGCAATTATACCAAGTCTTGTAAGAAACCTAAAGTTGCAAAGCAGTAAGTTTAATGTAGACTTTATTCTTTTTTCTGCTTTCAAACAATATGTTCAATTTTAGGAGGAAAATGTTGATTTTCCCAATTTATTTCAAAATGTAAACATCGACAACATGTAAAGATTTTATTATGCCATTGTACTTTCTTTTGCTGCCGCATAAAACTTTTCATACAGCAGCAAAACTTTCATTAAGTAGCTCAACTGGAGGGGAACCTTTGCAGAAATAGTTGTAAAATAATTTTATGCATTCCGTAAACTTTCATTTATGTCTTTGTGTGTGTATATCAGGTTACTTATATGGCATCTTAAGAGAATATCTCAGGGACACTACCGTATATACTCGCGTACAAGTCGACGTCGCGTATAAGTCGACCCCAAAAAATTTGACCTTGGATAGGGGAAAAGTCTAAGACCCGCGTATAAGTCGATTCGTATTTTTACGTTAACCCGGTAAATCTGGACATTATACAGCCCTTTCCAACATCAACTAAACCCACAAGTTAAACCCTAAGATGAAACACGTGCACAGCAAACACGTGCGTCGACCAAAATAGAATGTTACCCAACAAATTATCTACCAATAATTACACATTTTCTTATCAAAATACCCTTTAAATTACGAGTCAGCTATTTTTAAAAGTTAATTTTCGCATTTTCCTGACGTTTTTCAAATTATTGCGGACTTATAGTTTCCGTTTTGTGGAAGTTACGTTAATCAAGACAAGAAACCTGAAAATGGATAAGGCAAACTATTATAGCGCTATCCCAAGTTTTAACGCTCTAAACTGCCTAAATTAACCTGCCTTAACAACCTAAATTGCGGTTTCGAACTTTAAAACGTCTCCTGTAAATTTCATGTCATCCCGTAAATATCAGTTTCGCCGTCAACGTCATCGATCTTCGAGTCCCTGCTTAAACGACGTCGTTTTTGCAAACCGTCCATGGTGGTAATAATATAATTGTACAATGCCGCATCTTAAAAATAATTGCTGTACCATATCTCTTGGCAAATCAATCCTTTATTCAAACTTTGAACAATAACGTCTCTTATAAACCTCATTTTGGGCCGTCATTCACTATTGCCTATAAATAAACATTGGCGTCAGTTCCGTCCCATCGGCTTGATAGTTAATGATCACAGTGAAATGCTTTAATTATGGCCAATAGTTTTGACCTGAATGGTACTTTCTCTTTTAAAGTTTACAGTGCAATTCCCAGGCAGGTTAATTTTGGCATTTTCTAACTATTGCAGAATACGAATTTACGGTCGTAATAGAAATGCGCTATAAAATCAAAAGCATAGAACGGAACCCGTACTCAGCCAAAAAGAACAACAAATAAGAACTGGTGTTGACGTTTATTAGCGGGCATAATTTAAACTTAACAGAATATTATTTTATTCTATAAGATATATTTCAGTATTTTGCTAAATAATTTGTTCTTTTGTAGTAAAATTTAATATTATTTCCTTTACGGATACGCCACGCGATCGCTCACTGTTGCATCATGCGGTATTGGACGTGGTATGTTGTTATCTGACGGGTATGTTGTTGACCTCCATTGCATGTCCTTGCGATCTCCGATGGATAAATCTTGCGATCTTGGTATGTCCCACGTATAAGTCGACCCCCCAACTTTGGACTTTCAAAATTGTCCAAAAAAACTCGACTTATATGCGAGTATATACGGTAGTTACATGCTATATAACCGACTCTTGCAAATGGAAGTCAATCATATTGCTCAAGCTGTTATTCAAGCTACAAAATATATGCAAGGCTTTAAACAATTTACAAGTCTGCATGCAAAACTATATTGACTGTCGCAAATATTGAAAATGCAGATGGAAGTACAGTTTATTTAACTCTTTCCTAGGAGAAATATTTTACGTGCAGAACTTCAGCTCATTTGTTTTGCAGCTCCACTAACATTTGCTACTTCACTCCATCGATAGGTGCTCTAACAATCACATTTTTCAAACTCAAAATTTTGTCTTCTTACCGACACTCCTTTTAACCATTCTAGCGTGAAATGACATAGGTATGAACAAAAATAATTGTGTGGCTTGGCTTTGCAATTGAGGACAGGCTGGCTGCAACCTGTGGACAGTTATCGTTTCTATTGGTCTACATTCTTTGGATCAATAACACAATAAAAATCTGTTATTTCCAAACAACAATTTTGACAGCTAATGCTGAGTTTTGTCAGATATTGAGAAGAGCCTCTAATAAACTCTAGGTTTAATGTCACAGACACATCAGCCTGATGTGAGATTTCAGTTTTATATATGAATCTGTTCTTCTGAAGCTCTTGTGATTGATATTGATAACATCCTGTTAACTTTTGACCTATAGCCAATTTTCATAGTTAATGATAATAATAGTAACCTTATTTTACCATACCATGGAATTGGTTTCAGGATGAAGCTGTTAGAATGGACTCTGTAAGAGATGATAAAACTTCTGTGTCTGCTATCAATTCTGGGGATGGTACTAGTGGTCAAGCATCTATGACAGTTCCAGCTGTTGACCTCAATGAAAATAAAACAGGTTCGTGCACTTGAATGATTATTCGTGCAATATTATATAAATGTCCCAGTTAAGGCAGAACATTGCATGCAGTACTGAATTTATGATAATTAAAGAATCATGCATATTAAAAAGACATCACAGAAATGACTTGGTTTAGACATCTCCCTTGTCTACATTTGGCAGTGTCCTGCTCCCATCCCTCTTTGCAGACATCTGCACTCCAGTGGGGTACTAAGGCATAGACTAGGCCAGTGTTTCCCAAAGTGGGTGTTCCGCGGAACCCTAGGACAAGGGTTCCGTGAAGAAACTGGATAAGTTTTGTTTGAATGTGTTACTGTATAAATCAGACTCCGAGGTGAAGGGTTCCATGGAGAAATTTCATTTTAAACAATTTCTAATCTAATTTTTATCGATTAAAACTGTACATACCTCGATCACTGTTTAAAAATATTGTACCACAATATGCTTTGTTTAGGTCGGGGTTCCGTAAAAAAATTTTCAAATCAAAAGGGTTCCATAGCCAAAAAAGATTGAGAAGCACTGGATTAGGCTATCCTGTTGATCTTGCTGGGCTTACTGTGATACAGTATGGGGTTCTTTGATGCTGCCATGTTGAGGAACGGGACTCTAGATAGAATGCAATGAAGAACTGTCTGCTCTGCCTGAAGTTGGTGTTTATGACACAAGCCATACAGTTGCAGAAGTCCTCATTGGAAATAGCCCTCTCCTTTGTCTGCATTTCGGTGACCCCTCCTCTTAATAGGCACCCCTAATGTAACTTTTCTAGAAAGAATTCTCAAGGTATGATATGGTGATGGGGTGCATGATTTTGGTTATCATGCTGGACTGTCAACCAAGAGTTTGAAGGTTCAGTTCCCATGCAGGACATAGACATTTAAAGAGTTATGTTCTACTGGCACCCCCAACAAACTTGCTCTAACATATGACTGTATACTGTGATGGGAAGGTCTTTTGGCCAAGGAGAAGACTGGCTACAAGTGTCCTTAAGCTGAGGCTAATGAATTGAAGTTGTTAATGCTTCATGCCTATTGATGCGTCTCTGTTCGGCTTAAGGGACAGCTCTTCATTGGACAAAGATGGCAGTTTAATAGAAGTATGCATATTAGAGCTGTACCGAATATTTGTATTTCATTTGCTTTGAACGAAATAGTGCTGTGTTAATTCGTATTCGGCCAAATAGTAAAAAAAAAAAGAATACGAATAATAAAAGCGCTACATAAATGTTTGTGTATATCTGTAAATATGCTAAATAAACAACGTTTTACTTTGCAGTTTCCTGTATGTTCTAAGTTCTTTTTTAGCTTCTGGTTTTATGCTTGTGAGGTAAATCAATATTAACCGTGTTATTTTTGTTAGTTCAGTATTTACAGTGTTTTAAGTGTTGTGAAACATTCCAGTGTGGAAATATTTTACAATATGGGACGATGATCTGAGCAGGGCCATTTGCACTTTGCAGTATGTGTACAGTAATCATCTCACGTGATACTGGCCATTTAAAAAGTTTCACAACAACATTAAATGATCATTTAAAATACAAATAAGCTGAAAAATTTATTTTCATGCACTCAAAACATGATACATCTCCAGTGGAAAGTCCAACTGAAATTTTTTTGTGCAGTTAGTCTCTGCTTGTCCATTTAGTCTTTTTACAAGCTGAGTTGCATAACTTTCAGTAAGGATAAATTACTTTCTTACGTAATGTCATATTAAGAAATTCACAATTGAAGTCAATATGAAGCTCATCTACTGTACAAAGAGTGAGTTATGTTAAAAAAATTTAAATACATGTACACTGTACTTGTGTCTAGTTTTACTTGTGCCCGCCCTGTCATCACCTACTATTCGTATTCTTTTTTGACTGAGTAGTGTGGCCAATTATTCTTATTTGGTCGAGTATTAAAAATGCTATATTCGGTACAGCTCTCCTAAAGTTCTCTAGTGCATATTATTTCTTGCTGAGAAATTGGTAGCTGTTGCTTCTGGCTTGCAAACACTAAGGAGTAGAGGTTTAAAAATATTAGTAAAATGCAGCCCAGGTATTGGGGTCCTTTTTGAATGGGTACCAGACTACCCATCATTCGATGAATAATGCCGCCTTCAGACCAGCCTTTTTGAGTGAGAACACTGATCAATTTATTTGTTACCAAAGACAAAAAACCACCTGTATACTTAGATACATTTATAAGGTGCACTTTTTTCTATAGATTTGTAACAAATGGTTAATGCATTGTTTGATATATTTACATTGCCACTGTGCTACAGGACTATTAATAATCCCACACAAAGTTTCTAAAGATGTTAAATTTAGAAAGGTACTGCACGTGGTGCCGGAATTAAGACAGGTAAGTTAATAAAGCTTAGTGTATAATTTATGTGTTTACTGTAATTGAAAAACAATGTCTCAATAATGTTTTGATATTCATTAATTTTAATATTCATTATCGTCATAGGAGAAAAACTGTGCCAACTGTATTTCACCAATTGATATCAACTGCAGACAGGTGCCTGAGTCAGACCCTTTACCAGCCACCCGTCCTTGGGACGGGTGAAAATGATTTTGGACGGGCATAAATTGTGCATGATTCTCCTCCAGCACCATCCAGTTTCTTCCTCTGGAGCCAATTCTAGCATTCAGATGACAGTTCTGTAAGGAGCAGGAGTTGATATTAGGGGCTGTAAACAGCATAGGGGCACTGCAGTTGGGCTCGTACAGCGGCGGGACTTCAAGTGGTTGCGACTTCGTACGCTTACAATGTTGGATGCTCACGACTTCGAATAAGCGCTTTTGGACGGGCAAATCTGTATTTCTGGCTAAGGGCCTGGCCTGAGTACGCGAAACTGGTGGCTGTCTGAGTCCGGCATCAGTCAGGGCTCTTCCAAGCAGATGAACTTACATGGCTGGAAATGTCACCAGTTATGAGAAAGGAACCGCTATGATAAATTACAGTAATTGCATCCCCACCCAACTGCTATGTAATTAACGAAGTACTTAATTAGGTACTAGTGGGTCTGTGCTGACTCCAGGCTGAGCTCAACCACTTGTCAGAAGGCAGTATTATTCATCCAGTGATGGAGTGATGGGTAGTCTGGTACCCAATGAAAAAGGGACTCCAGTACCCGGGCTGAATTTTACTAATATGTTGAAACCACTACTAGTCGGTGTTTGCAAGCAAGAAGCAACAGCTATCAATTTCTCAGCAAGAAATACACATGCACTAGAGCTGTACCGAATAGCATTTCTTAATATTCAACAAAACATGAATAGTTGGCCACTGTGTGAGAACAGCTGTGTGCTGGTATCCCAGGCCGTTGCCTGCTGGCAACAATTTCTAGAAAAGGCCGGGTATCAGGTATTGAATGGCAGCCAAGTTACTCGTCTCAAGTCAGGTATTTAGGCCTCCAGATGCCCATTGACAGGCCTACTGACAAGAGAGCATTTCAAAGATGTTCCTATTTGGAGTAAGTAGTGAGCATGTGCTAGAAACAAATCAGTCCTTTGGAATTTTTTGATGAGAAATTAAGATCTCAGCGTTTTATTTCTTTTATTAGTTTGCTGTGAACTTAAGAAGTCAAGATAAAACATAAAGTTTCTGAAAACTACTTATAATTATGAAAAACTTCTGATTTAGTGTGATAATAGTATCACTGCCGAATTACCATTTTGACTAAGTAAAAATTAGTACCTATAATTATGTTTCAGGTACATCACAGTCTACCAATGGCGTAGAGATGAAGTTGGATGAGACAGAGAATTCACGCTCTGTCTGTGTCAACTGTGGAAAGGCAGCCGAGAGTTTACTGGAAGGATGTTACTGCAGCAATGTCTGCATGGAACAGTTTTCCAAAAAGTAAGACTTACCAAAGTTGCATCGCTACACAGTTGTTGTATCAGGGAAAGTGCGGCATTTTTGTTTCTAGTTCTTGATTCATCTGCATGTATTTTGTTGCAGTTCGTTTTGTATTTTAAGTTAAAGTTTGCATAAATCTTTGTTATGCTGTTATGAATGATTTGGACTGGTTTTAGGAAGTGGGGCCCAGGGCGCCCCAGTCGGCCATCCAGTGACAATGGGGAACAAAAGAAGAAGAAAAGGAAAGCACCAGTCGACGAAGAAGGAGGAACAAGTTCAAAGCAGTTCTGTCCAAGCAACTACAAAGATGGCGAAGTTCGAAAGAGTTCAAAGTCTAAGTTCTCGTGGAGCCATTATCTTCAGCAGGAGCAAGCTACAGCTGCTCCAGCAAGGATCTTTAGATGTGTATGTTAGAGTCATATTATTCTGCTGCAAAATGTGAAAAGTAGTTAATTCAGTCAGTTTTGCACAGCAGTTAAGACTATGACGTGGGTGGTTGACACTCTCCTTGCAATAAATGGTGTAGGTTTAAACCTTTCCAAAGATAGCAGTCACTGCTACTAAGTCTTAACATACAGTTACTTAACACCGTGAATTGATGCTTTGTGACACTTTTATAGGCCTGTGAATGTTGTATCCAGCTGCTTTGAATTTAAGTGACAAGACATTTATATGGCTTCAGTATAGGGTTGTATGGGTGCATTATATTTGCTAACCAGTTACCCGACTGAGTTGAGATACAAATTACAGGCTGAAGTGTTCTGTTCTCTTCCTGTGGAAACGATGCTGAACTGGGACAGGTCATTACTGCCTTTTCTCTTTTGTCTTTTCTTACTCATGGCCTTAGATTGCCTTTAACCTTGAAGAAAAAGTTTAACAATATTGCCTTAAAACTGTCAAATACTGTGCAGTGTAATTCCCATTACTTGACACTACATATTTTGACTATATATAAAATTATTGTTCGTTTACAACTTACCCATCATATAGGGCTGATGAAGAGCATATAAAGCACTGTAGAAAATTTTCTTGCATAGGCACATACCCACTGGTATGTATATGGTGTATGGCATGTCAACTGATTGGTGATGCATTTGCCTTTTTTATCTGTTTCCTGAGTTCAGATCCCACTGTGTTCTATGATATTGATGATTTATTTTTGAAATTATGGATCTTGTATGGAAAGGTTGTCTGGTTGGTTGATTATTGTTGTGTTTGCATATCAGCTAAAGTCTTTCAATTCTAGACACTGTCTCTGAAGACTGATGTTGGCAATCGTGTAACGTAACGAACAAACAACTCCGTACTTTGTGTTTCAGCCATTCCCTGTAGTGAAGATGGGGTTTAGAGCTGGTATGAAGCTCGAAGGAATTGATCCACGCCATCCATCGCTGTACTGTGTTCTGACGGTTGCGGAGATTCGAGGATTCCGCTTGCGCCTTCATTTTGATGAATATTCCGAGTGTTTTGACTTTTGGACAAATGCCGATTCGCCTTTCATCTTTCCAGTTGGCTGGGTGGAAAAAAATGGAAAAGTAATTCAACCTCCAATAGGTAAGAAAAAACCTGACACGAATGAGATGCATGACCTTGTAATGAGACTGTCTTTGTGACCGAGTGGTATCGTGTTGGTCTCTTTATTTATAGAATAGGACTAGTTTTGCGGTCTTGCATCACAAGTGCTTGCAGATTTTTTTAACCAGCTGACCAAAAATAGTGAAAGAGAATGTTAGATGAATAATTATATGTTGTATTATACCATCAATCATTTAGTTTTGTTTATGTTTTTGCAAATCATACAGTTTTTTTATGTTGTGGAAACTTGGGTGAGTGCTACTGCTGAATATTTATTATCATGTTTTGTTTCGGTACTATTATTAAATTTCTGTGTTTCTTTTGGAAGGATGTGCAGCTGAGTCATTTGATTGGAACAATTATCTGAAGACGACTTCATCTCAGGCTGCTCCCAAGAATCTGTTTCCAAACACGCCTACAGCAGTATGATATAGTTCTTGCTTTTTACACGTGACGTGTTTCTGATATGTACCGTATGCAGTTTTGGAGTGTCTGCCATGTACAGATGCTGAATTGGTGGTCTCTGCCATTTTGTGTTCGTCGTACTTCTTGATTTCTTAGCAAGCATTAAAAGTTGAATTTGGATGGGGAAGAAACTTTGACCTTTGAGTAAACTAAAGCTGAGACTTGGTTGTAGAGAAAAACTGAAATTTTACAATTTATTGCATTAGAAGAGACTGTTGCGATCTTATAGTGTGTATTTATTTTAAAGTCGGTGACTCCAAATAGCTTTCGAGTTGGCATGAAACTGGAAGCAATTGATAAGAAGAGCACATCCCAGACATGCGTGGCATCTGTGGCCGACGTTTTGGGAGACCGCATCCTCGTTCATTTTGACGGTTGGGAGGATATTTACGACTACTGGTGTGACTTGTCTTCGCCCTACATACACCCAGTTGGCTGGTGTCAGGAAATGGGCAAGCCACTTTCGCCACCAAATGGTAAAAATCCACTGCATGGTCAAATAATATTGACAGGTGATGTGATTTGGCATTTATATAGTGCCACTTCAGATTAACTTGCTAAGAAGTAAGTGCCTTACACGTTTCTGGAAGCAGGTATTTTCAGTGTGTTTGGCTGACTTTCCAAGTAGCTAATCCTGCAAACTTTCGTATCATAAAAGTAAAATATTGTACAATTTGTGTACTGTTATGCATGCCTAAGTTCGACCTGGGGATTGTAGATGCATTTTTGGTAAATGTTTTCTGTTGATTTTGTGAATGAATGAGCAGTTGTGGCTTTATAGGGACACGAGCTAAGTGTAACTACTGACTTTAATGACAAGAGCGTAATGGTGCATTATATCCTACTTTATTAAAATTTTGGGTCTGCTGAACCTAGAGAGGCAGCTATGGTTGATGAGCCAGCTGACTTAGGCATTTCTATAATCAGGTGATATTAAAGGCTGGGCAAAACATGAACATTTATATTTCATTATTTTGGCAGTTGATTCAACTACATTTGTTTTTGATAAGGATATCAGTATCCTTACTGAACAACTAAACCTTGAACTAGAATTGGGCTCTCAGTGCTTCAGAAATTTCGCTTAATTTGACATGTGAAAACATCTGAAGCCACAACGTTTCTGCAAGTTTATACTGATCATCATGTTACATGTAAAATGGGCTATATGAACTATGCACCCTTGGGGCCTCATGGATGTTAACTGCACAGCAGAAATTAGTGGTCAGAAGACCGTTGTTAGATGAAGTCTGTTCAGTTCGATTGTCCATTCATGTTTTGTGATGGTTTTTTGAAAGTATTTACTTTTCTTCATCTTTGTAAAATCTTAGTGTTTCTCTTGCAGATTGTCTGGATGTGGCTGGCTTTACGTGGGAAGATTACTTCACAACTACAAAATCGCAGCCTGTTCCTGCAAGAGCTTTCAGACCAGTTGGTTTATGTTTACCTTATAACGTGGTGTAATTTTCCTGCGTGTGCACGTGGAATGTTTACATACATGTTCGTGTGTGTTCATAGACTGATGTATTCTGCACAGTTGTAAGTTAAATGATGTCACTTCCAAACATGTATGCGTTAAGTGGTATAATTTTCACATACATGCCAAATAGTTGATTATCTCACCAGCTTGCATAGGAATTACTTAGTTTCCTCGTGCATATGCAGGAGACATGGTGTATTTTTCTCTCATTATGGTGTAATTATTTCACAAATTCCGAATTATGCTATTTAGTCAAAGTATTTCAGCGGAAGTGTGTTTAACGTGCTGATGATGGGAGTCAAGACTTGGGACCACTCTTAAATAAATGCTAAAGCATCTGAGTCCATATGCTTTTTGTAGCAATGATTGTTTACGATGTGTACATTTCGATAGAACAATCAATACCACATGTATAATAAAAAAAACTGTGCACTCAGTTTTACAGACTAGCAACTGTGAGAAACAATTTGCAAGGATCAACACTGTATCGCTTCAAACGCAGTTAAACTTTATTTGTTAATATCTTTTGTACATTCTGCAGATATGTTCAGCTGTGACCATTATTTTAGTAACTACCAAGAAGAAGTGAGTCCAGTATATAAGCTACTGAAGGTGAAATTGAGACTTTGGACACGCATGGCTGGCTTGTAGGGTCTGTTGAGTTTCTTCATCCAACTTTATGACGTGTTTTGTTGTCATTGCGTAGCATCCTGCACATGGATTTGAAGTTGGAATGAAGCTTGAAGTTGTTGACAAGCGAAATCCAATTCTTGTTCGTGTGGCAACTGTGGTGGAAACAGAACCATATCGGATCAAGATCCATTTCGATGGATGGTCGGATGTTTATGACTACTGGGTGGATGACGACTGTCCGGATCTTCATCCGGCTGGTTGGTGCTATAAGACTGGTCATCCGCTAACCCCACCACTTTGTAAGTTTCTGTTTTATCATCATGTCACTCGTAATTATTGTTCTGAGTATTGTTAGTACTACTGTTGTCATATGGTTAATGGTTCTAGGTTATTGATTAGGTAATATTCTCAGTGTTAAACGAAAAATTACATTGCATCAATTAGTAAGGGTGCATTCAGTTGGGAGATGATTGTACCCTGTTTGTTGTGTGTTTGCAGTTATATGACTTCTTGCTGACCTTACAGAATAACTATGATAATGCACTTAGTTTCCATTGAAGTTATGTACTGTTTTAACGATTCGTGTGAACTCAGAATATATTTTAAAAAATGGCAAGTTGGCGACTCCAAAGTTTGGAGAGGTTAGGATGTTTAAAAAGCTGCTAATAGACAGTTCGTAACTGTGCTGTCTTGTGCATGATCAGGCTGTAAGCAGGTAAATCAAGTGTATTGTGTAATTTTTACTATCAACTTATGCCTGTCACAGGCAACTATAAACTGTGATTCTCATAGGTGAAATGAGCTGTACCATAGGTGTACTTACTGAACCTGTTGTTGATGTGGAAAATTATTTGTTTTAAAATGGGCTTTATTTTGCGTGTTTGATTCTTAGCCCCAGCAGAATTGGTTTATCCAACGCCACAGGGTAGCTGTCCAACTCCTGGCTGTAATGGTATTGGACATATCAAGGGAGCTAAATATACAGGTCATCACAGGTAAATGCAGGCCAATTTTCTAGGTACAACTGCTTGATATCTTGTGTAATTTAGATTTTTTTATCTGCCTAAAATGTAAAAGTGAAGTTTTAAATAGTAATATTATATTTTACATTCTTCTATTAAAATAAAGTTAAAAGTTGTAGCAAAATCTTATATGATGTTCATAAATTTAAATCTTACAATTAACTACCTGGACTTTCTCATGGTATGTTCGCATATTTTTCTTGTTGATTTGTGTGCCTGTTAAATCTTCCTTTCTGCAATTTTTCTCAGTGCCTTTGGATGTCCATATTCAAGTTTGAACATGAACAAAGAATGGGCATTACATGATCGACTTCTGAAACTAGAGTCAGAAGCTGCATCTTATTCAAGTGTCAAGGCAGCTAAGAACATCTCAAGTGGTTTACTGGCTCCTGAACAAAAGTTAGTTTTTCAATTTAAAATCAGAGATCTGTCTTGTGTTAGCTGTGCTACGCTGGCATAGAGTCTAAACAAGAATTAATGTGCTAAGTGCAAACTGATGTGTTTGCATATATGTGTTTTAACACTGTTTTTGATATTTCTGTAAGGTGTAAAAAACTGGGAGAATTTCAGAGTAATCGTTCTGTAAGACATGCTAATATACCTTTGATATATAACATTTTATTGTTAATGGTCATTTCTGTTTAAATTGATGATGAGCACCAATCATTTTACTGGGGCTTATTTTTATGCAAAGCCTTTAGCCTTTCCTCTTGTTTACAATGCACATAAAAACTGTACTTATAAGGAATTTCTCACTCAAAAACCATGCTAAAAGGCTAGATTTTCAAAGCAAGCTCTTAGGTTGGTGAAACTGAATTTTATTAAGTGTTTAAATTGCTGATGTTCCCATTATGAATTGGAAGAATGGAACAGTGCAGTAAGTTTTTAAAAGGCACTTGCTAAGTGTTTTTGAATCATTTATTGGTACCTTAAGTTACTTTAAACTTTACTGTAAATAGATATATTGAATGTGAATAAAAAATATATGTGCTGTTTAGGAAGTGCCCTACACCAGGATGTGATGGTTCTGGTCACATTACCGGAAAATATGTGGCGCATTACCGTCGTTCTGGATGTCCTTTGGCAGCAGACAGAAACTTGCCAGTGAAAATGTCTTCATTAGATGTTGATAAAGAACCTGCACTAGAACAAAAGCCAAACGAAGACGATAAAAGCACAGAGCCACCACCGAACATTATAAAACTGAAGTTGGTTGATGTGCTTCCTGTTGTTGATAAAGAAAGGCCGCTGTTTGGTCCGGGATCAGGAAGAGGAAGAAAAAAGTAAGGGTACTGCCAAGAGAGACTTGTGGATTTTTATGTTAACTGTTATGTATGTGACCATATTTAGCAGTAAGAAGAACTTGTTTCATGGTGAAATATCGGCTAGGTCTTTGAGTTATAGATCTGTAAAACAAGTCCTTTGCACTGTAAGAAAGGTTTTGTAGGAATTTGGTATTTGATTAATTTGAAAGAAGTCTTTGCTTTGCCTTGGGTCACAGAGGAGGTAATTGGTAGTTTTTTAGAGGTGCATTCTTCAATCGGTTATTCAACCTATTCCTTGCCCTCCACAGTTAAACCCCTCTGACATGAAGCTGGTGCTCAGTGTTTCAAGTAGTGCTTTAGAAATTTGCAGAGTATGATTCAGATGTGTAATGTTTGACGACTGCTTACATTCCTCAAACAAAAGGCATGTTTTAAAGTGTTATTTTTCTGTTACTTTATTTGCATAAAATGTGTATGACATGAAATGACTACATTTGTGAAAATGACTGTGAGGCGGTCCAACTTGCAGACAATTTCTTTGTTTAGTTGTTGTTTAACTTGCCTTTGTTTATGATACTCAGGAAGAAGGTGTTACGGATGATACAGGAGCAGCAGAAAAAATTGGAAGCCAGCAAAAATATCAACAGCCACAGTCAGTTCTTTATTTGATTGTTTATTTATTTATTGTTTATATAGATGTAGTGCAACTGTATAGTAATAAGGCTTCAAAACAGGAATGATACTAGGCAGTGATATGTTGAGGACTACTGAGCTATGTTTCATACATAGTGACAATGTTAGGACTCGGACCTACACACCTTTAGAGCCAGCATGGTGCGTTAAGTAAAGCAAGACTGATTGAGCATGTGTCTTCTGTCCTTCACTATGTCTACTTGACTTCTAATCTTTGTCACACTAACTGTGGCTCACCTTTTAGTGATATCTGCAGATTTGGTGCCATGTTCCTTTTTTCTAATGAATATTAAAAGCGAAGTGAGCTTACTTGTGTAGTTTCTGTTTAATGATGGTGTATCGTAACAGATAATTAACATCGTCCTCCTTTATCCAGACAGAGCCACTGGCACCACCTGCAAATGGCAGTGACAGAGTTGGTGAACTACGTTGTAGTGACCAGTGCTAAATATTGCCAGTGCATGTATTGAACTTCAATTTTAAATGCTTAGAATTATGCATAATACTAATAAAACCCTGCGTTCAGTGTGTGACCGAAGCCTCGTGTTACAAGTAGCCAGGAAAATCAATGCAGACAGCCATGTCTGAAGCACTTAGATAATTGTGATTTGATTTTTATTTATGTTAGGTACAGACAGTTCGAGTAGCATTCGTCACAGCATTCATCAGAGTGTGTTCATGCCTACTACACCTACTGTTGCCCCAAGAGATTTGCCGATGAGCTGGGACCAGCAGTCAAAACTTCTTCCAGGTGTCAACCAGTACAAGGCCAACATCATCTCGGAATGGTCTGTAGCTGAGGTGGCTGAATTCGTGAGCAGCCTGCCCGGATGTGCCGAGTTTGCCAAGGTGTTTACAGATGAGGTAACTGAACACTCTCTGGCCTTGGTGTGACATTGTCTTGGCCCATAAAAAATTCATTCATGCCTCAGATTCAAATTTGCTGACTGTGCATGATAAATACTTTAAATAATAAATAAGTTATATTGTAACAGATTGTTATGCAGTAATGCAATGTGGCCAGACATATGTAACATTTCTTTGGAGCCTTGAGAGTGCTATAGAAATTGTTACAGGGCTCTTCAGTAGAGTGAAAAATGAATGGAAATGGCAGTCAGGAGCCTTATCTTGAATTGTTGACACCTGAAATCTTGTTTAAAAAATTTAGATTAATTTTAGCAAATTAATCTTAATTTCATAAAATTAATTAATAAAATTTAGATTAATTAATTAGCGGTCTTTGATATTTCAGCAAATAGACGGCGAGGCATTCCTGCTTCTGACACAGGCAGACATAGTGAAAGTGATGAACATAAAGCTGGGACCAGCAATCAAGATCTACAACAGTATACTCATGATCAAGAACAATGTGGACGTATGAGGAGCATCCAGCAGATGAACTGGTGCCATCGGCTGCATGCGTACAGCCCAGCATGAGCCTTTATTTTAGCACGATTTTCCTTTTAAGCACTTGAAACACAGTGTGTGTGTAGATGTCTCATAAATGATTGCAAAGTTTTACCCAGAGCCATTTTTGGCAGCATATGAAGTCTGCTGTGAAGTTTTCTTTGCGATGGTTCTGTCTACAGAAAAGATGCTAACGTGAGGCAGATAACAATTATCTGCCTGAAAGAAGGAATGTGGCCAAGTTTGGAAGCCTAGATAACCAAGTCAAGCCACGGGGTTATTGCTGTGAAGCATGTAAATATGCATTTAAATCTTCAGACACGTTTGCACTGAAGTTCAGAAGGAGTTTTGTTGCTGTAGTAGGCCTGCTGGTTACGTTAAACAGAATAAATGGTTTAATTATTACAGGACAGAAGAGTAATTTCATGGAATTCAAAGATGGAAATAAGATTTCAGTTTAAAAGACCTTCAATATTTTTGAATTTAGATGGGTATAAATTATTACTAAAGCTGAAGTAATATATTTCATTCAGTATTGTGTTAATGAATTATTGGGTTCAAAAAGTGTACATGGGAACCTGAAATAAAGCCTAATTATAATATATTCGTTATATAGAGCAGGTGTGCTCGCTAAACTGTACTTAATATTATAGCGTAATTGTTGATCCTCCAAACTATTTTAAGTGGTTCAGAAATAAAGATGGTAGGTAATGTGCAAACTGAAATAGGGTGTAAATAAATAAGAAATGATAGATTCTGGTAAATGAACACAAGTTCCTTGTGAATAAACCAATGAATGCTTATATTCAAGAGTTTTGCATTTCGAGAAGTTGAGTTTAATGAGCTATGATAGCTGAAGATTGACTGTAGAAAGAGTTTAAAGCTTAAACTGTAAAGACAAGTAACTAATCGAGGTCATTTCCAGTACTTGTTTTTGCTATTTTTTATTTCAGTATATGTGCTATTACCGATTTAAAAAACTTAGATGGACGTAAGTTTAAATTCGGTTTTAAAGCTGTTTGAAATTGATTTTAGTCAGTAACATTGTTTGGAAGTACCATAGATATTTACTGGTATTGAATGTACATGCTGTTAAAGAGTAAAAACACTTCAGATATGGAGATTGATTCAGTTTTAATACTATGTATTAGCACTTTAACAATGAGTATGTACTAAAAGTGACTGGGAAACCAATGCAGCTCGTCGTTAAAGTGTTAATAAAGGGTATTTAAATATTAAAAATAAATGGTAGTTATTTACAGGGTATATTTAAGTACAATTGGTTTAGTTCTCCACATTTAAAATATACTTTGAAAATATTCATTAAACTTTTCATTGTACAGTTTCTGTTGCCCATGCCAATAATTGCCATTACTTTATGCATTGGCAGTAATATCTGTGTTATTGCTGGTCTCACGAAATTTGCCACACACTGACTGCTACACTCAGCTACCAGTTTGCCTTTCAGCAGATTATTGTGATTTATGGAACCCCAGTTGGGGAAACAAATGAAGCGTGTTTTTTGTTTCCGGTGAAAATTAATATATAGTAAATAATGCGGTGATATAGAATGTGCTTTCTGTGGTTGTACTTTACATTAAACTGTTGAAACCACAGTGAATCCAGGGTTTGTATAGAAAGCGTGAAGCGGCAGGCTGATTTAACTGGATTAACATCTCATTTCTATGTTATCTTGAATGATTCTTTAATAAACTACCTGTGGAATATACTTTCCTTTCATAACTGTTACTTTGAATTCAGCCAGTTAGCTGTTAATGCTAGCAGTTTCGTTTAACACTTTATTGATGACTGGGAACCAGCGACTTTATTGAAGTGTTGCATCATTCGCATTCTCCCTTTTGCATTAATTTTGCAGTGAATTTTACAAAATATGACCGCTGCAATTCAATAATGCAACGTACAGCAGAGGTGCCCTTTGAAGCCGTCAGTGCGAAGCATTACAAGCCAATGGACATGGTGGAAGAGGAAATTGCATTCTGTGATTAGTCGGGAGGACTTGCAAAAGAAGGTGAAGAATTCTAGATGGCCCGATTAGCTACATTGTTTAGATTGTATGTTCCATACTCTTAGGTGTTTGAGGTTGCCGGTTTGTATTCCGATAGAGGCTTCAAACATTTAAGTGCCTGGTTAGAACGGTCCGTACACGAAGACTTCAAATGGCGTGGCACCCATTCAAGCGAGCAGTAGTGGTGAAGGATCTCCGTTAAATTATTGAAAAATGAGCACAGTCACGGGCGTACTAATAACTGGCTTTTCCTCAGCTGTCTCGCGATCCCTAATTGCATTTCTATTTCCACAGGGCTTCTGTGCTGAGGGCGCCTCTGAATAGTTGTTCTGCAAGAGGTGCTTTATAAATTTCTAGATACAATACAATACTGTCGCTATAGAAAATTGGATGCAGACAATCAATCATTCAATACGAATTTAAGGGCTATCGTTTGAAATCTAGGATGACTACAAAAAACTGCAAAATAACCTTGAAAACCATGTTCTGTGGGCCCATAGCTAGCCTCAAATGACAAATACCCGGCTGTTCCTTGCGGTCCTCTCTTGGCCCAATGAACGTAGCTGTCTGGGAAGATGTTGAGTAATTTTGTGATGTAGGCGGTAAAGAGCAGGGGGAGAAGGACATGTTGAGTTGGGAGTCGTCTGCTTAGAGATGGTGGTCAACAGAGGAGGAATCCATGAGATGGTTTAATGGTGTGGTATAGAGCAGTGACGTCACTAGGCGGGTGCGGGGCGCACCGGGTGACACCCTCATGACACAAAAATGATAAAATGACTGTTTAAAAGATGTGCAGAGTTTCAGCATAAATTTATTAGTTTTAAATTAACAATAACATAACAACAAAAAGATTTCGTAAGCTCAGCCTACATGACATTGTACTGTATCAGTACCAATTTACCAAAAGTTGAAACTGCTAATTTACTTTTTTAAACCTAATGGGGGTGACACCATGACTTACCGCACTGGATGACACCAACCCTAGTGACGCCACTGGTATAGAGGATGAAGAGGAGTAGTCAAGGACGGAGCCTTGAGCGACACCACAGGAGAGTGAGAGGGGCTGCGGGCAGTGGCTGGATGTTATAACGAAAGGATAGGGAAGGCAAGGAGGACTGGAACCAGAGTAGAGCAGTGCCAGAGACGCCAAACCAAGAAAATAATCGATGAAAAAGGAGGCTGTGATCGACGGAGTCGAATGCGGCGGAGATGTCGAGGAGACGCATGAGACTTGCTGATGGCTGACGGCAGACACCAGTTTATTGTAGGCCTACAGAGAGGCAAGTAAAGTGCCTGTGGAGTGTGTTAGTGACGCCAGCTTGTCTGAAACAAGGTGCCCTTTGCTATTCGTGAAATTCACAGTATAGGACGATTTCAAAGTATTTACTCGCATATATATTTGAAAGAACAAAACATTGAATGAAACATAATTCTAGCAAGTTAAGGTTTTTCAGTTTTGGTTCTGTTTATTCTGTTATGTTAAAATATTTATTGTAAAACTATGGTGTTAATCACTGGTAATTAAAAATCAATTTTTTGTCAAGTATGGGACCCTCATAAGCGGAACTTTGGTCCCTTCTGGGTCTGCCCTTGTATCCCTGAAACATATTTGTACAATACATTTAGAAATGTTCGTTTTGCGGAACAATGGATGGGAAATGAAAAATTCCTTGCGCCAAAGGGTTCATTGAATAATATCGCGCCACCTATCGAGTGGCTGCACGTAAATCACCGATTGGTCAATATGGCGGAAGCGGGACTGATATTTGCGGATAAATAAATAAATATAGCTCTGACATCACAAATTATTAACTGCTAAAAGTTGGCCATAATTAAGTGTCTTGGCATGAGTTACGGCAACTTCCGTGACAGTGGGGTTATACTTCAGGCAGACAGTAAGTGTATAATTTACTCCAAGTAGTTTGCGACTCTAAATAATCAGTTTTAAGCATTTCATCGACGTACCGCCGTTTAAGGTGGCTGCCATGTTCATCCGTGCACTTGTCTGGAGGTGTGTGGCGAAATTGTGTGGCCCTACAGAACCTCCCCTTCGGCCTAGTTGTTTTTCCCAAAGGTTAAGTGTATCTGATCTTAAAGTGTTATTTGTGTTCTCTGACACATATCCACAATGTTTTTAAAATAGAAATATGCAGCGCTCATACGAGTTTCCATAACTTCACACTCGATTATATTTAGCATCCTGTTGAGTTCAAAAGTAAGTCATTTTGTCCTTTTTGTGCTTAGCGCAAAAAGGCGTTTACGAAGAATTAAAAGAATTGTCCATTTTCTAGAGTGTTGTTGGTCTCCAATGTGATGTGTAGAGATGTGTTTATGTCACATGATGAAACACGTGAATCACTTATGATACTGAAACAGTGTAACAAAGTTGACATACAAAATGTGAAAATTCAGAAAACATATTTTATTATTGTATGTGTATAATACGTATAACCCAGCATGTTGCTACCAGTGTTGACAAGGCCGTATTTAGGGGGGTGTTTTGGGTGTTTAAACACCCCCCGAAATTATATAATGTAAAAATTAAATAATGCATTTACTAACTCCAAACCCCTTAGTCGGTTGACTCTGCTTGCTCAAGGACGAGAAAACACACCCCGAAACAAAATCCTGGCTAAGGTCTTGAGTGTTGAGTCAGATTTAGGAAGGTACCTAGGTTGGTGACATATATTATGTAACAGGCTAGACGTTTCATTTTCAAAATGTAATTATAAGACTTGCTGGACTGCTTTCACAATGTAATAATGCTGTGCAACAACAAATTTCCAGTAGGTGGAACTGCATCGACATCGTGGATTGCTGAATGATGAGTTCTGCACGGCTTGCCGTGTACCGTGCACGGTATGACTACACCCCATCTTCTGATGAAGAGAAGGGATGTATTTCCTTCGTTAAAGGTGATTTACTCGAAGTGGAGAAGCCAATTGCAGATCTGGAAGGCACAGAAGAGAGGCCTACAGGTTAGTTTAGTCAAACCGACTAATCTGATTGTGTTTCGTCAGAATGCCTTTGCAAACTAATAAGAAAAATGTTTGCTTAGTTCAAGGATGTCAGGAAAACTTGTGTGCTCTTGGTCTATAAAAATCGTTCCTGATGCAAAAGGAAGTGTAAACTGATGTTCTGGCACTTTGGTGTCTTTGTGTGGTAGCACAAGGATTAGATATGCGGTTTAAAAACAAATGCCTCTTGTCACTTCTGGAAACGTTCTTTTTGTCACCTGAAGCAAGTAGAATATAGCATCTAAACAAAAGAACATTCCCATAGTATTTTAAACATTGCTATGTTACCACAAGAAAGGTTGACAAGTCCATATTTCTATTCAATTTAATGAAAATTTAGTAATATAAATCATGCTCACCAGTTCTGACGATTTAAGAACCATGGTTGGCACTTGTGGACTAGTGTTGACAACCTTGTTGTGTGTCCAGTGCGGTGCAGCAGGGTTACTGAGAGAAATGTTGAAAATGTCCACATTTCAATTAAGTTTAATGAAAATGTTGTAACAAATAAATTGTGCGTACTGTTGGATGTTAGTGTTTGACAGCACTTGGTCAGTTGCTTATGTGATGGTCAGCTGTGAATGTTAGAAGGTGTCCAAGGACCAGGAACGTAGTAAGCTATAATTGCGCTCTGTGGCAAGAGTAAATATGGCCTCCCCCAAAAATCAACTTAACCAATAATGACCAAACTTGTTATCTCGAATATTATATTTACCATAAATATGTTCAAACGACAATTTTTAAATAAGCCTGCACTGTCAGGTATCTATCTATTAATATTATATATATGCACTTTTATTTGTTTTACTTAATTTTATTACATTTATTTAATTTTAAATGGATATTATATTTCAAGTTTAATAATTAAATCATTCAATCTCAAAATTTGCACCCACCCCTCTTGAATTGCGCCCTGTTCCATTGCACCGCTGGAACACCCATCGCCATGGCACTGCCAAGGACTTAACTAGGAAGAGAAGCGTAATGCAATAAATTCGACTTGTGTATTTTGAGCTTCTGAAGTCTTTGTTGTCTTTGAGAAGCTTTACTCTTTTCTTAAAATTTCTTGCCAACCTTGACTTAGGACCTGCCTCTTTGAGAATGCTTAATCTCCTTTCTTTTGTGTCTTTGTGGAATTATCCAATTTAGAAAGACTTGTGAATAAATTTGGTTAGCCATCAGCGTATACTCTGTGTCTTGTTTCAACAATGCTAGAATTATGATTGTAATGGCTAAATGAAATGTACTGTGCATCTTAACTTGCTTGCTATAAATTTTATACTGAAACTTTTGCTGTCTCGTCTAGAGTTTTAATCCTAGTATTATTTTTAGTATATACATTTGTATAGTGCCACTGGATAATTATTGGTCAATGGTCCCAAGCAGGTGTGTGTTAAGGACTTGCCCAAGGTCCTTAACATGATGACCATCTCAGAGGCATCTTGGTCACTTGGTGCTTGCTCATGCCATGTTGCTAGCCAGGTGCTACTCCTCTAAGATACAGTGTCATACAAGCAGACAAGCCAGCCCAGTGTCTTGTATCAGGTTGATTGGCAGTGACATACATTCAATTATGTTTGGATTTATATTTTACTTTTTTAGACAACTGTTTGGTCTGCAGAATTACTAGTTAAGAATGTGTGGCAAAGTTTGCATTTGTTTTTGTTTCCTTAAACTGCTTTAAAATCATCATCATCATCATCATCATCATCATCATCATCATCATCATCATCATCATCATCATCATCATCATCATCATCATCATCATCATCATTATTATTATTAGTATTATTATTATTAAGGAGCTTTTATATAGCGCCCCTTTAATTAATAGGCCTACATGTGGTTCAGTTTTTGCACTCACTCTATAAAGCAACCTGGAGGTAAACTGGAAGTAAACTCATATTATTGTTGTTGTTGTTGTTATTGTTGTTGCTATTGCTATTATTAATATTAATACTATTATAATTACAACATTTAGTTGCACAGACTACGCTGCATACATTTTATCTTAGCAGACAAGTTTTTACTTTGAGCAAAGGGATAACTATTGTTATTGAGGAGCTGCTGCATGTTAACCTATCCTGAAATTATTCAACTAATCATATATCCTAGTCTTACGCTTAATCGAAATTTCCAACAGGATGGTGTTTGCCAATTTTATCTTATAAATGGCAGTTTTATTTGTGCTTGCTTTATACAGATATATGCTGGTTGCCTTTCCCACCTTATCTCTTAAATCCACAACTAAATTATTATGAATAAAAGCAAACAATAATATCCTGTTCTTAGCTGAGCCGTGTTTTTATGATACTGGTACAGTTGGAAAAGAAAGCATCTTTTAAAGTCAATTGTAGGAAAATGTTTTGCTGACATGTGAAGTTCAGATTCTAGACGACCTTTTCCTATTTGTTGCATGGCATGTAGCTAACATTAGGCGTCTGAACTTCTGTGACAATTAAAACTCATAGTGCAAACGTTGTTGCAGAAGTGCTGAGCTTTTTTCTACCAGATTTAAATCTGCCATTCCACTTGGTGTGGCAGGCATCTGAGGTTAGACTGATCACTCTTTTGAAATGCAGATAAAGTTCTGCGCAAGATTAGAAATACACTGGAATCTCCTAAAATACTGCCTTTGGGAGCCATATCCAAACTGCGTTATAGTGGGGTTATGTTTTAATGAGGTATTTTCCTAGTCAGCCTAAATTTGGGAGCCACGTCCCAATCAGGTTACAGCAGAATCCTCCTTATAGCGAAGCATATTTTCAGTACACTCCTGTATAGGCCAAGCAGGTGAGGTAGTTTGTCCCAACTCCCAAGCATACCCAAATTACCCATGCTCAAAGTGGTTATCTAGACTGGTTGTGATGCATATAAAATTCATGTAGCACCTTTTGGGTACCTGTCGCTGTCGAGCATGTATGTGCATGGCCATGTGGACCTGAACTCTTCATGTGAATCAAAATGTAGCACTCATTCAGCTTATCCCATGTAATCATTTGACTGCGTATGGAATGGCTCAGTTCTTTCGTGAATGATCAAATGATGACCATGGCAGTTGACAGAAGAGAGCTTGGCAGAGGCGTCAGATACATTTGATGCCACTCGGGGGTGGGGGGGTTAGTCTTTGGGCTGCTTTCTGAATCATGTACACATCCAGTGTGGGCAAGAGCTCATTTCTACCAGTATCAGTATGTTAGTGATGGTCAACAGCACGTGATATACCATTCATCAGCAAGCTTGCTTCTCTGTCAAATATGTAAGCTCTTGTGACAGAAATACAGGAATGGATATCTTCTAATAACTGTGACTCTTCTTGGTCCTGTACAGCTGCAGTGTTGTCCTTATAGGCCAGTCAAAGTTCTGTATAGATCGGCTTCAGTCCGTCCCTGCCTTGCTACCAGAATCATGGCAAACCTCCCAGGAATTTATTGCTTCCTTTGAACTATTTGTGAAAGACAGTTGCAATGGCTCTGAGACGATAACTGATATAGGCTATTTTGAAGATCCTATGCTTTCAGTCAGATATCATAGCTATTATGGTCTCAGAATACTTTGATGCCTGATGTACTGCCTTAGCCATCTGGCATTGTATGTAGTGCAGCAACTCGGACACATCACAAGTGGTAAAGAAACGTTTCCAGCTATGTTTCAGCACTTTTGAGAGTTACTTAGAAGACACTATATAAACGTACAAATACTAAGTTACGTACATTTATGCTGTGACCATCTTTGACGAAAATGTTAAAACTTTATTTGGTCTGTGCCAGTTGTGGGTATGAAACTGTATAATGAAGGAAGATGTTTTTCCCATTTCAGGATGGCTGGTTGGGAGGAACAGGCGCACCGATGCAGAGGGACCTTTTCCATGTGGAGACTTTGTGGAGTATTTGCCGTCGTCAGAGAAAGAAGGTGTCCCGCCGAAGCCGATGCCAAAACCTCGAATGAAATCTCGGCCGTCGGTGAACGGTTCTACTCGCCCAAGCAGCAATGAGTCTGGATACAGCAGCTCACCAAAGGGTTAGTCTCATGCTCTCCAGCAAAAACACACGCATGCACACGCACACACACACACACACACACACACACACACACACTCACACACACACACACACACACACACACACACACACACACACACACACACACACACACACACACACTGCCAATGACATGCAGACATTTCTGTCACACGCCATACGTAAACTTAACAAACAAATTAAGACACACATGAGCCTACACATGAATACGTACACACGTGTAATCGGGTACACAAATGCACACATACATGTGTTTTGGCTCACACTTGCACGTGCACTTACATGCAAATGCACAAATAAACACATACATACACAGATACAGGAGGTGTGGATGCCACTGCATTCTTTCAAGTTGTATTGCCCAAAGATCAAGAAACTGGTAAGGTAAGGTAAAGTCTGGTAAGGTAGTTGTGGCTTACAGGCAGAAAATGTCTGCTGACAAGAAAAGGCCACTATTGATGCCACTATGCTCCGACAGCATGGTGACACAATTTTTTAAAGCGCACAATGTCAAAGATGGTGAAAAGTGACATTTGTTGCTGTGTTTGTGAAGGGAGCCTGAATTCAGTAAGGACAGGTGTTTTCTGGCAAATCAATTTGCTGCTAAAAAAAGCACCAGCTTGTAATTGTTTCGTGTTTTAAGGTTGGCGGTTTCATTTTTAGGCTGAAACAGTTGTGATGTGGGTGTTGATGGTTTTAACCTGGATCTGTTTACAGCTGGGTCAAAGGGTGGGCACAAGATAATAGACAGATCGTGGATGCTATAATATGGTAACTTCTGTCAGCGCTGGCCTTAGAATGTTTTGGGCCCCATTCAGAGTATACTGTATATAGGCCCCCCATGACACAAGTCAAATTGTTTTTCATTGCTAATCATTTTATTGATGTTCCAATAAAAAAATAATTTACGTGAACGTGAGATGATGGATTTACTGTTACCAGTAAATTTTGACAAACATTCGTGTGTGTATATATATATATATATATATACACATGTGTACATGACATGTGTATGTGTGTGTGTGTGTTTGTTAAATAATAAACCATAAGAAATAAAATCCTTGAAAACGTAAAAGAAAAAATAATAAAAAACAATAAATAAAAGTGCCGTATACTTGCATACAAGTCCACGTTGCATATAAGTCGACCACTACAGTTTCGAACTTGGAAATGGAAAAAGTGTACGAGTATTAAGCGAATAAGTCTATGCGTGCTTTTATGTATGGATGGTCAATCTGGACATTTTATGGCATTTTTAACCACCAACTAAACGTGAAAGAAATTATCTGCTAGAATCGCTAATTTTTCCTTCGCGCATATTCGTATTACCCAAGAAATTATCCATCAATAATCAGTCAGTTTCTATTTACATGACCCTTAAAATTATTGTAAATCATTTCTGTCATTTTTAGCTTGAGGCTAAGAGCATAAAATAAACAATTTTCACTATCGGAGTACTTACTGTTATCGCCAGCTCATTGTTTTCAGTTTAAAATCATGTATGAAGTTCTCATCACGAGAATTCTGGGATATACAGGAAGTTAAAATACTAAAGTGTTAATTTATTTTGAAACAAGCTAAACTGCTGGTACCATTTCACTTTTATTTTTTTTGACAAAAGAGAAGATTTAACTGAAACCATAATATTATTATTAGGGTGTCTTGTTCATGTTAATTTTCTGTGACATTTTCGGGCCCCCCAGGTAGCGGACCCTGTGCATTGTGCAACCATACGGTTCGCATGCCTCTAAGGCCAGTACTGCATCTGTTGTTGTCCATGACAGAGTGAGAAGGTATGCATACGTTAATTGCAGATGGTATATGCCAAAAGTTAAAGTGAGATTGGGATGGATGCAGTGGTTGGTAGAGAACAAGTAAGAAGAAAGCATATGAGATGAGTGACCATGGTCAGTGAAAGAGAAGGCGGCATTAAGGAGTAGGAGTAGGAAAATGAGATAAAGGAATAAGAGCAGCAACAAGACATGCTGGAGGAATACAAGGAGCAGAAGGTGTACGAGGCTGAGGATAAGGACGACAAGCAACAGAACAATACATTCACTATAATTGTAGTGTAATGTTATGCCTGAGGAGTGGCTTGTCAGATATCTGTTCAGTGTTTAAATGCTGCCAAACCAGATCCAACCATCTTGAGATATCAAGCTACTTGAAGAGTCTGTGTGTGTGTGTGTGTGTGTGTGTGTGTGTGTGTGTGTGTGTGTGTGTGTGTGTGTGTCTGTCTTATGTATGCGTCTGTGTATTTGTGCGTCTAAGTCTCCGCTTTATTTTTAGCAACTTAAATAGGCTTTCAGATGTGCTAACATAGAAAGTTTCTAAGAACAGTGATAATTTTAGCCTGACCAATTTTTATCGGTAGCTCTTTGCTCTTGTACCAAGGTTTGACTGTGACCATGTTTTGTGATTCCAGTTGATGTGCGTTGAGAGGTATGGTCTCGTTTAGACATTTTATTTGCGTCTTCTGCTTTTATCCGATCAAGAATCAGATATGTGCGGGAAGGCAGTGGGACCGCAGGCTCCTTTAAACCTTTTATTTAAGTCCTGAGATTCCTTGTGGAGTATTTGCATTAGGATTCACAAGATGGTGCCACTGTTTGCTGCATCCCTGAAGAATCTACAATTCCTTTTTATGGTCTCTTTCCGCTCCAGTTATATGTGTCATATAAACGTCCAGAGCTGTTCCATATTAAATGACTTTACTGAAGGACATTGATCATTGAAGGGCTCTTGGCAAATGCTCCTACTCTGCAGCTGCTGGCTAGGTTAACGTTTTTTCGTAACAACTTCAAGATTTTCCATTATATGGCATGGATGTGTGTTGAACGACATTCTATTTTGGTGTTTATTATGTTATTTAATATTCTGTGGGTTATGAATCTGAACTGGTGCCTAACTTTCTGTTGTTGGGTTGTGTTTCAATGTTTTGGGAAATAAGTCTGAGGAATGCGAACTGATTTGAGTATTATAGTTTGCCAGAGTTCAATGTTTTATAAACTTTGAACCTCAATTTCAAACAAACCCTTTGCTGAAAAAGAATCTCACAATGTTTCACAGTCTTATGAAATATTTAGAGACCACATACTGCTTGTTAAATAACTGATGAAATTTTTTCATGCATGTTCCTTATTTTGCTATCAAATGTCGAAGAGGCGCTCATTTTGTTTTTTAAATTTATTTGGAATTTGGCAGTTGACGGGACTTCACACCCTTTCTGCACTAGGTTTTAGTTTTACTGGTAGAGCAAGGTTCTATACATTGTCTAAAATTAATCAGTCAAGACTTAATTATAGTGCCAGCCAGTAGCAGACGGTGATTCAGCAGAACATTAACATCAGCTGAAAGTTCCTCTGATCAATATGCAGTATAATTATGTCACTTGTCTTACTGGGCTGTTGTTGTTGTTCGACCTAATTTACATTGACACCCACAGGACTGTTACTAAAACAAGGGAAGAAGAAAACTAGTCAGGCTGCAAATGCATTTTTAGTCTATAGTTTGTTCTCCGTCGACGAGACAAGTGAGTATCTTTTGATGCCTTAAGTATACGACAGTTTCACAGATACTATGACGTTTGGGTCATTGTCAAATATTTCTGTGATTGTAATTGTAATTGCATTTGCAAATTCATATAGCGAGAAAATCATTAGAAGTGCTTCCGACATGAGAACATGATACCACGATAAAGTAGAATGGTTTTCAGTCGCTTGCGGAAAGGAAGCAAGGAAAGGCCAAGGAGTGTGTGCTTCCATTTGCTAGGTAACTTATTCCAGAAGAATGTACCAAACGTAGAGAAGCCGTGGTTGGACTGCTTTGCCGGGATCTGGTCAGCATAGTTCGAGAATTCGCATTTTACGAATTTTAAGAATTTTAAAAATTCACAAATTTTAACGAATTTTAAAACTGCAGTTTTAAAATTCGTTAAAATTCGTGAAATAATAAAATAATAGAATTCTTTGCCACGGCAACGAATTTTATTAGTTGTTTCATTTTCATCTGCTTAGACAAGTTAATTAATGTCAATGTCATAGCCTGGGCAATCAATCAATAAGCCGTTAAAGACAGCTAACTAGCAACACAATAGTACTGAAGGTGAAAATTAAGTCAATTGGCAGAAACTTATGTATACAGACGTAACACTACCATGTTTTGATAGTCATACTTATTCTAGACAGATAATAACTTTATATCTTAATCATACTATTAGTGGCCGCTGTCTAGTATCCCAAAGCTGTTCTGGGTTTAAAATTTATGACCCAATAAAGCAGACGTTTTGGTACTTTTCACTGTGGTATATCACTGTAGCAAGTGGCGGCTCTACCATGGGTCGTGGCAGGTCATTTGACCTGCCTATTTTACTCTTGACCTGGATTATGACCTGCGTATTTTACTGTTCTGAGTAGCTAATCAGTAATTCCAATCTTTAAAGATAATTAGTAAAGTAACTAAAGTTTAACATTTTAATTGCTGAATTGTTTCAAATTTGAATATGCTACAACAATTGGGCTATCAGCGTTCAATAATAATTTTCTTCGTTTTATATATATATAAGCTATGCTGCTTATGTTGAGGAACTTCAGGTTATGCTGCTTGATGTGTCAAACTGAAACATTAATTTCTTCGACCTGCTGAATAACTCCCATGACCCTGACACGACCTGCTGAAATTGTATACCTGGTGCCGCCACTGACTGTAGCACAGGAAGATTCCATATAGAACAGTTACAGGACTTACTTATTCTACAGTGAGAACTTTACAAAATTTTTCTATTCAACATCAACGACCTTTGATGCCATAAGATGTTGTTAAATTGTTGGATCCAATAAAAACATTATTTGCTTTAAAATAGTTTAAGAACTGCTTAGTGAATTTAGTGGTTTAGTAAAACACTAGATTTATAGGTATCCAGGGACATCTGTGAAGACTAGCCAGTTAAGAAATTCACTCTTCCTTGAGTTTATCTTTGGGTTAAGGGGGCCTGTAGAGTAATGGATAACACACTGGGGTGAAGAGCTGAAGGTACCAAGATCGAACCCAGTAGACCCCGTAAGGTTTATTCAGCCTTCCACTCGCTAGGTGGCAATGGTTAAACGAATGTTGGCGCCGCGTGGCTGCGCTTAAACAGTTATATTCGACTCCTGTAAAACTGTTATCGTGTGCTTCTACTGTAATATATGTATGTAAGGCGCCCTGTGTGGCTGCCGTTTCTACTATATGTAATGTTCACTGTACAGCGCAGTGCGTTTGCAGGGGCTTAATTAAAGAACAGATTATTATTATTATTATAAACTATTAATTATAATTAAAATGAATATCATGATGATGCCGGATAATGCTGAGGGAGAGTGGTCTTTTCCAAGAACACATTGATCAGCATTCAGCTGTCTCAGTGGGAGGTTGGCCTCCTTTACTTGCTGATGTATTGATTACACTGGTCAACAAATAAAAAAAATTTTCTCGTTGCCAAGGATATTTGAACCATTCTCTGGTATTTTGGGGTCGCTGAATTCAAAAATGCAAGTGGTTTCTTCGAATTGGCTCTAGTTCTTGAGATAACGGACCCCCCCCCCCAAATAAACAACTAAATATTTTGATTTTGTGTTTCGTAGCGGATTTCGCCGACAAATTTTTCTGTTTTGGCGTGGCTTTTCTGTTCTTTCCCGTCTGTGCAGGTTCGGCCGGCCAGTGGCGATCCTTTTGTCGACCAGCTGGTCTTCCCCCTCGTCGCCAGTTGCCTCCACGGGTGTATAAGACGTTCATCGCCTTCACATACGCCAATCCTCGTCGTTATGACGGCGTCGTTAAATAAACCCTTGAGCCGGACAGCATCGCGTCCGTGTGTTTGTCTCCTTGTATGTGTGTTTGTATGCTTCTTTGTATGTGGGCATATGTGTCTTTGTATGTGTGCGCATGTGTCTTTGTATGTCTTTGTATGTGTGTGTATATGTCTCCCTGTATGTGTGCATATATTTACTTGTTTGGCTCGGATTATGTCTTGATGTTAGTTGTTGTCCCTCTGTACTCTGTGAACGGTCCGGACACCCTGTCCGGACCATGTCCAGACACTGTTACCTACCCCCACTACGGACACTTCGAATGCTATATAAGCTGGAATCTTTGATGGCCCTCAGATTCGTAAACTTATCATGGATTCTGATTTCACAAAATGTTTGAATGGTCCTGAAGCTACAATTTTACACAAAGGGGAAAGAAAAAAGATAACAGTAATAATGACGTTAGATGATAAATGAAATAATAGAAAGAGATCCTAACTGTACAGCATCCTACCCAGGAAACCTCGTCGGGTAAGGGAGTCAAATCTATGGAGAATCAGATTATGGGAACGAGGGCGCAAATCATACCCGGTCTTTAGAACGGGAGGTAGAAGGTCATGGAGGAGGTGACTAGGGTTTTTGAGAATGTTATTAAAGAGATCACGATCAGCTTTTTTGCAGAGTTCCTCAAAAGTAGGAAAAGAAGGAGGGAGGTAGCCAAGACGAACCAACTTACGAATAATTGCGCCCAAATGATCAAGTTCCTGCTTGTTGGCAAAGCCTAGACGTACCTGGGAACAGTATAGCATGCGGTTGACAGTGGTATATAGCCCGTATCATGTCATGAAGCATGGGGCCCGAGAGCCCATGAGAAATCAAGATACGATGAGCGTAAAGGGATTGTTTAGCCTTTGTGCTTAATTTTTGGATATAAGGAGAGAATCAAAACTTATCGGTTATTTCAATTCCTAATATTTTTAATGAAGAGACCCTTGAGATTCCGCACATAGGTGGTGGATAGGATTTAAGGATCGTCTTGGGCTTGGTGAAGATAATGTCGCTGGATTTAGAATGGTTAAGATAAAGATTGCATCTCTGGACCCAGGCATTTATGTGATCAAGTTCTGCAACAGTGGTGGAGATATTAGAAGCCAGTGTGAGAAGATAGCAGTCATCTGCATATTTGAAGATGCGATTAAAGTGGAAGAAAGGTTTTAAACCAGACATGGCTACAACAAAATTGGTGGAACCCATGCCGAAGCTCTGTATGATACTTGCATTAATTCTGGCCAAGGACGATGTGATACCATGGAACTTAGTGCAATGGCTGCGATTACTAAGGAGGGAAAGGATCCAATTATGAATATTGATGGGGATGGGTAGGAGGGAAAGTTGGTCAGCCAGGAAAGCGTGACTGACAGTGTCAAAAGCCTTATAAAAGTCTAAAAATCGTGATTTTTATCAATCGGGCTTACCATGTTTAAATGTTATCAGACCGGACAATGCCATTATGTATTTTATGTGTGCACTTTGGTACAAAATCTGAGACAATTTCAATGCGATTTGTTACTGTGCTCCGTTTAACCATTAAATTCTCATAATTAGTCGAAAAACTCAAAAACTAGAGCCAATCAAGCAAAACCGACTCCATATTCGGAATCAGCACCACAGGTTTACCATAAAATCGCTCTAATATAATCGGCAATAAAATCATTGTTGACCAGTGTTATCATGGATATTTTTAGACGAACTTTGATAGAAGGAGGTTGAGGAATTGAATCTCTTGACCTATCAAAGACACTTGGCTCCTTAATTTCCAATTATTTGTGCAAAAACTAATTAGTTTTAAAGGAGAGCAATTGCCGCAATTAGTCAAATGTCACATGGAGAGTGTATTCAGTACAAAATGAGAATTTATGCAACCAATGCTCGTGTTTCTGCAGGTTTTTATTCTGAATAGGCCTTGCCCGTATTGTAATTTCAGATGTTGTGATTGTATTATTTGTGTATACAATACTATACATGTATGTTTGTTAATTTCTGTGGTTGTGCCATACTGTGCATAAATCGACACCTTATGGCAACAAAGGCAGGTGGAAGGTGTGCTTTGTCATTCAGGTGTTGCTGACTCTTTGATGAAGTCATCTGTTGAAGTGTTGTTGAGCAGACTGCCATTTCACTTTAGGCTAACACTGAAGTCAGCATTTTGTTGTGCTTTTTCTGGGCACTACAGACACTTAAAACTGGTGTCTGTTAAGAGCAGACATCAGTTTGTTTTTGCCAGACAATCTACAGAGGCAATCACGTTAGGGGTCCACCGGAAATCGCCTCGGACATTTGCTTCGGCCGGAAATCCCGTTTCCGGAACTATACGCCTTGGCAAATACTGTAGACGCAAATAGTGCAAAAAAATTTCTTTAAAAACATTTTTTTCTTTAAAAACGTATTCAATAAACTTACGTATATAAAATTATAAATGTTCAGCCTTAAAACAATTACACATCCATTGAATTCAATTCCATTTTCTTGAAATTATGTCTATTTATTGAATTTAATGTAATTTTAGAAAACTTCACAACTGCACAGAAATGACTAAAATTCAAAATGTATCAGTCACTTATTACACGTACACAAATTTATTTCGATAATTTTTTATTACATGAAAATGTGAAGCTTCGCATATGGAACAAATGGTACCCGGTTCGTTTCCGGATCCGGCAAATAGTACATCCAAATACTCGGATTCGGTACTCGGTGGAAAATTTCTTTCCAGTGGACCCCTAAATCACGTCACCTGTGTAGGAACTGGGTGTTTGGTAATGTAGGTCTACTCGGTTAGTGTCTTGTGAATAAACCTTAACAGACACATATGTCGTCTTCTTGTCACGTCAGTGTGCTGGTTCAAGCCAGACATTTAGGTAGCTACATGTTTAATGTAAGTTAAAAAAATGTCGTTAAAAGTTTGTGGAAAGTACAGATGCTTGAATTAAAGCAGCATCTTGGATGGTTGGGTCAAGAGTTTAACGACATCATATGGCAACAGAGGCCGTTGACGTTGACATAAATTATTTTGACACAATACAGCCCTTTTTTGCAGACTCTGTGGTTTCAGCAAGTGCTGGAAATGTTTACTTCTAGATTATGCGGATTGCAGAAGCGTGTCACAGTCTGTGTTTAAGCCAAACATTGTGGCATAAAATATACCGTATGGACATATCAGCAAGCATGCTGCATCAAACATATGCTTATTTTTTTCACACAGAAAGTTTCTGCTGAGAACAGACAGTTCTTGTTAAGTTATGACTTTTGTCTAGTTTTGGCAGATAGCTGCTTTCAGTATGCATGCGCAAGTCCCTAAGACAGTGGTCACCAACCCGCGGCTCGCGAGCCGCAGGCGGCTCTCGAAAAGTTCTGTGGCGGCTCTCCAGACCTTCCCTGAAATGATATTTTCTATGTGTCGAAATAAAATTGCGCTATAAAAATGCACTTTCCATGTTGCTTGAGGTCAAAATTCTATGACATCATTTTTGTGTGTGTCGGTCCATATAATTAAAATGATTTTGTTGTGCTCCGTAATTCGACCTAAAACCATGGCGGCTCCCAAAACTTGCTAAACTTCACAATGCGGCTCCCAAAAGTTGCTAAACTTCGGAATGCGGCTCCTCACCGAAAAAAGGTTGGGGACCACTGCCCTAGGACAACACCAAGCATAGAGTATGTGCAAGCACAGAGTATGTGCAAATGTTAGCGAATACAGTTATATTCGACTCCTGTAAAACTGGTATCATGTGCTTCTACTGTATACATGTATGTAAGGCGCCTTGCATGGCTGCCGTTTCTACTATATGTATGTTTACTGTACAGCGAGGTGCGTTTGCAGGCACTTAATTAAAAAACAGATTATTATTATTATTGTGAGCTCTTCATCATTGATACTATCCTCTATCTCTGGCACAACTGTATTCTAATGACCAGTCTCCTAAATCTTCAAACGACTTAGGTTTTTTTATAATTTACACAGTGCTTGTATCATGTAATATCGCACATGCAACCTTACATAGTACCACTAGATTACTAAAAACTGGGTTTGGGTATATGCATTTATCTGTGCTTATGGACATTTTGACAATATCTGTTGAAGTGCTGAAATTGTATTTTATAATCACTGAGCAACAGGCCCTTAGCCAGAAATAAAGAGTAGGGCGTCTAAAAGCATTCAAAGTTGTGACCACCCAATGCCGTGAGCGTATGAAGTCGCGACTGCCCGATGCTGCGACCATACGAGTCTGACTGCAAAAGTCTGCAATGCCCCTACACTGAATGACTTTTGGGTTTTGATCACAAAATTGTTACAGTTTTGTTTTATATACAATGATACAAACAACAATCTGTTGACTTCAGATTGTAATTTTTAATTCCCTTATTTGATCATAGGCGTAGACTCTGGGGGGCAGCCGGGGCACGTGCCCCCCAATAATTGAGATGGACGGTACATTCAATGCAACAAGTGTAGAATAAATTACCAAAAGCCCCCCCAATATTTTGGACAAGTTTACGCCAGTGTATTTGATTATTATAGCCTAGGGAAATGAGCAATATATTAAGCCAGCTGATCCATCATCACCATCATCAGTTCTGGTGATGGGTACAGTTAAATGATCTCCATTGGCCTTGGTTCTTTGTCAAGTCCAGCGCTCCTTGCAATGTTAGTCCAAGTCTTCTATGGCCTCATTTATATTGTCTATCCAGCACAGTCGTGGTCTGCCAATGATTTTGCTTCGGTTCTTGCATGTCATGCAATGTATGGAATTTGATCAGCTGGCATTCTTTCTCTACCTGTCCAAACCAGCGGAGTCTTTGCTGGATGACTTTGTCTTTACAGTTATTTGGATACCTAATACATGTAATTGTCTTATGTCATCATTTCTAATTTTCTATAATCTTGAAATCACTGCAATTTTCTGTAGCCAACTCAGATGTGCACAGGTGAGAATGTTGTTCTCGTCTTGCTTTCACATCTTACAGCATTCTGATCCGCGTAGGAAAATGGGCTGTATCATCGTCTCGTATATTCTTGCCTTGGCTTTCATTTTTATTTCTCTTCTTTCCAAATCCTGTTCATTTTTCTAAATTTATGCTTGTGAAATGCATCCAGTTCTCCTTTACATGTCTTTTTCGCTGCTGCCATCTGCGGTTATTAGTAGGGGTCAACCGAAAATTGCCTCGGATATTTGCCTTGACCGAAAATCCAGTTTCCGGAACTATTCGCCTCGGCAAATACTGTAGACGCAAATAGTTGCAAACAAATTTTTCTTTAACAAAAATTTCTTCCTTTAAAAACTTATTCAATAAACTTACGTATATAAAATTATAAATGTTCAGCCTTAAAACAATTACACATCCATTGAATTCAATGCCATTTTCTTGAAATTATGTCAATTTATTGAATTTAATGCAATTTCAGAAAACGTCACAACTGCACAGAAATTACTAAAATTCAAAATGTATCAGTCACTTATTATAAGTACACAAATTTATTTCGATTATTTTTTATTACATGAAAATGTGAAGCTTCGCATATGGAACAAATGGTACCCGATTCGTTTCCAGATCCAGCAAATAGTACATCCAAATACTCAGAATCGGTACTTGGTGGAAAATGTGTGCCCGGTTGATCCCTAGTAATTAGCCCTCCAAAAAAAGATAGACGAATTGTACTTGATCAATGGCTTCTTCTTGGGTTTTGGTAGTTGATTGGTGTCTCTGGGTTTTCAGAAACCACTTTTTTAGTTTCACTGCATTGATCATTAGATATAATCTACTAGCTTCATCAGTTTGTGTCATAATATTTGGCAGTTCTGTTTTGCTTCTAGTGAGGAGGCCAATTTCATCAGCTAATCAGAGATCATTAGCTGTCCCTACAAGCTGATTATTGATACAGGATTGTTATTGTAGTGATGTTAAATTGTTTTAGATTTCGTAATCTTTGTTACTTGAGAACAAGTAAGTAAGTAAGTGAGTGAGTAAGTAAGTATATTCTTTATTAACACCAACTGCGTATACTGCACTTTGGTTTACATAGAGTTTATACAAAATAAAGCATTCTTGTCAAAAATGTTTTCCTCATTAAATTGTCCGCTCTAGGTATTAATCGGTCGTGCAGTCTTGGCCTCATGGAATAGTGCTGTGGCCTCAGCAGTGGGAGATGATGGTTCAGCACATGGCCCTCGTCATGCAGTACCGCTGCGAAGAGGCCCCAGTCTGCCTGGCTACATAATTGCTCGAATTGTCATAATTGTCACAACTGAAAACAGTGGAATGGGAAAGAATAACTAAATTATTAGAATAGAACAGTTGAGTAGATGAGAGTGGTATTACAGAACTAGTTGCACTTGCACAATTTGATACATCAAGTTATGATTGTTATTATATAATGTGAATGTCATCATATAAGTTAAGTGAAATGTTGCATAAATGCAGCATCAGATAATGATCATTTGCTTTTTGTCTGTCACTGTTGCCTCGATTGTATACTTGTATGTACATGCGGATGTCTGTACATGCATATATATCCAGACGCTTAATATAGCGCCATTCAAGTTCCTCTTAGAAGCTCTGCATGTTGGTTCAGTTGAGGTTATCTGGTGCAGCATTTGGTCTGGTTTCGGATCGATTGTTTCTTAATGTCATTACTCCCTAGTACAGTCTTTGTCCTTTTCCCTTTGCTTCAGTTAACTGGCACTTGAACAAAAGAGCCTCTTGCATGTTTTCTTCGATCTCTAAGATTCTGTTTGGGATTACTGGGTTTTCCTGCAGTTCATGGAGTGCAGTTGAAGTGCATTCGATGAGCGACATAATTGTACAATTCAGATCTATTGCGAAGAGTAATTACTTTTCTTTGGATTTTCTTATGATTTATTTGGTACGATGTTCCCCTTCCTTTTTTAATGATTTTTCCTTGAAGTTCAGTGAATATGTTTAAACTAGGTTTGTTGCTTCTGCAATTCCATGTAATATGATCTGTTGCTGGATGATAGTAATTACTCATCTTAAGATTGATAGAATATGCATAATTTTGTGCTTTTAATTGTTACTCTTAGGTTGTTCTGATTAATCTTCGGCCTTAAAAACTTGCGCTAAATTTGTGTATGATTTATGAAAATCATAGGAATAGGATGTGATTTGGATGAATGATTTCTTTATGGGCTTCTTGGGGATGTAGTTCATTGTTAATCGTTTGGTAAAGGTAATAATAATAATAATAATAATAATAATAATAATAAAATTAACAATAATCATTAGCAAATGAGTTGGTGTGTGGCTGTGTGGTCACGCGTGACAGTTCATGATAATAATGAATATAACAGAGGCTGTTTAATGGATTTAATTGGCTGCCTTTGACTTTGGGTCACTGTGGTCGGTCATTGTGGTAGCTTGCTTTTCTGTTCAGGTGTTTGATAATTGCAGAGAAGAGACAGAAAGGGACAAGTAGAGAGAGACAGACAGACAGACAGAGAGAAAGAGAAAGTAAAAGAAAGACAGAAACTGAAACACAGAGTAAGAGAGAGAGAGAGAGAGAGAGAGAGAGAGAGAGAGAGAGAGAGAGAGAGAGAGAGAGAGAGAGAGAGAGAGAGAGAGAGAGTCCTCTGGAAACTGACCTCGTCACGTCTGCTAATGTATAAATTAAAGTTTGACATGAGGGCAGTTTTTATGATTATGTACTTTGCAAACTGGAGGATGGAAAACTGGCCGCTGAGTTCACCCAGTGCGAGTGCTGCTTTTATGATGACTGGAGCTAAACCAGTGGCCCGTGTCTTGTAGCGAGGCCGCGGCGGCTGCGGTCATACGAGCATCAGCAGCAGGCCTTGTGCCAAGTGGTTGATTTCGAAATCAACTTTCTGGATTGGTCGGTTAAAGAGGAATGTGTTCTCATGTGGTTGTTCTGTTCTGCTCAGCTACAACCTGCGTTGTGTGTTTTTGTTGCAGTGCCGCTGAAGGAGCACCAGTTAACGGACATTTGTGTGGTCAAGCCAATTCTTTGTGCTGCCTGTGAGTATATTATTGTCTTCATCTCAGTTATAGTGGTTTCTCTGATAACTTGTCAGTTCAGGTCTGCTATTTTATATGGTTAGAAAGAGACAGAGGCAGAGATAATAGAGGGAGTTAATGAGTTGGCTTGCTTGCGTTTGAGGTCAAGCTAAGAGTGGTTTATCCCATTTGGGCTATAGACAAAATTTTTGGCAGAAGGAGCATAGAGGTGCCAGAAGGGTACTTATCTAGTTCTGCATCAATGGCATTCAACTGCCAAACGAAAGGATGAGTAGTGTAAAAAACCCACCACAAGGGGATGTGGTGGTTTTTTACGAAAAGTGGAGAAAATATAGTGTCATGATTTTGTTTGCTTAAGGCTGCAATAAAAGCTGCCGGGTTTAGATAAATAATGCATAACCTATATTCCTGTAAATAGGGTACTGAGGGAAGGTACATTAGTAAGCAAAGTAGTCATGTAAGCCTTACTGCCTTCCCCAAGTAAGAGGTGGCATATAACTGCTTACCGGGTAGTTACATTATGATTTTTATGTACCATGGCCTTAGTCATGTCTCTTTTTTTGATCTTGCCAAACATGTGTGCCACTATTAAAAGGTAATTTTATTATAATTATACCAGAATGAAATGGGTAGAAGATATGGATACTGTTTTGCAAGGTGCGACCGTACGTACTGTACGTACATTATTTTTTTCCATAACGTACGTACAGTACGCGTAGTGCGTACGTTATTATGCCGTACGTTACCGTACGTTCACATCAATTCATGACGAAAATAAATACATAACATTATACACGACAAAAGTCAATAATAGTTGGTGATTGACGGTCATAACCAATTTTAACCATTACATCAGTCATCTGTGGCTGTTCAATGATCTCTACTTTCAAACTTTTAAAATCCAAATTGGTAATATTCTGTCTAATGTGAAGAATATTAAGATTTTACGGCACACTTTATAGGATGGTCATTTTATTGGTAATACTAAATTTCCGTACCGTTCGTAAATAAATATGCCTGCGTACGGAGAGACTAATACTGTAGAGTTAAACTGATCATTTTGACGTACGGTACGCGTAACGTATAAGACCATAGTTATATTGAGGTTCTTTGTGAATGACCAGATAAATTTGTGGCATTTTACCGTATGCGTACGGTACGCGTACGTTATTTTTTTCGATAACGTACGTACAGTACGCGTATGTTATTCCGGGAGGTAACGTACGGTCGCACTATGCTGTTTTGAAGTTTCAGTTTTTGACTTTTATGTATAGATCTGCAATATTTCTCCAGTCTCTCAAGCAATTATAATTACATGTATCACCCTTCGATTCAAGGGTACTCCTCTGGCTTTTTTGTTGCACCCATTTGGTGATGAGTTTTTTTTTTACTCATTTATAAGATCTAGTGCTTTTCTCGTGTAAAAGTATGTAATAAGTAGTCAATCAAAATAAATAAGGAAGTCAATAGTAGATCAAATGCCTGTCATATTGAGCATTGCATTTGTTGAGAATAGGGAAACAGCTGTACAGTGAAATTTGATCTGGCAGTGTCTAGGGTTTTAGCTTAGCTGTGGTTTAATGGCCAGCACTGAATCAGTGAAATGACTGTGCTTTGGAGTTGAGTTCCAGACTCTGAACCCAAAAAATTTGATACCATGACTTGTGAGGACAGCTGTTCTTGTCCTTGGAATAGTAACCCTGGGTGATGATCCGCGGCCCTCCAAAGACCTGGAAAAGACCGGTTGGATGACCGAGACACACATGGACCTGGTCGGTTGGTGCAGACCTGCGACCGCTGGGCTTTGGACTTAACACTGCCTGGAGTCGTGCGCAGAATCGTAGTGGTTGGCAGAGAACTGTGGAAACGGCCACGCTTCGGAGTGGGGCATGCCACTGATGATGATGATGATGTGAGATACTCAGAGATCATTGTAGAGTCATGGTGAACCTTAGTGTTCTTTACGGAATGAACACATAGTGGAGAGTTCCAGAGTTGGGGGACCAGCAACGACAGTTGGTTGCTTAGCAATGTTCAACTGTCCTTTATCCTTGGAGTAGTCAGAGTTGGGCAGTAGTAGTTTCAGTTTAACGACGCTGTGTCATAACAAAGATGATTAGCGTCGCCCTCCTCCTTTATCCAGGCTTGGGACTGGCACTGTCAGAGTATGAACAGTGGCGGAGTTAGAGTTGGGCAGTGAAAGATACTAGTATACGTAACAACTGTCTGCATGGAGTTCAGCCTATCTGCAGGTGAAGGAGTTTGCTTAAAGTGAGTTAGCCATGCACTTACAACTTGTTGCTGGTAGCGGGTACTGTGAGAGATCATAGAACGTTCTGCGCAGCAACTGATCCATTGCAGTAGCTATGGTAACTCAGACAATGACTGATGATGACCAGTGGCATGGTTGATGTGTACTGGCCACTTAGTCATATTTGCCGTACTACCTCCCCCTCCCAACTTGTTAAGGTTTCAGAGACTTAGTACAGGACCATAATTATTCTGAACTTTTCTGATGGCCAGTCAAAATAGAGACCTAAGTCTAATTACTTGAAATCGTCCTACCATTACAGTGACCTGGTCATGAGGGCAAAGTAATGCATTGCCTTTATTTATGACTTTGAGTTAGAGCTACATTCCTGTATTCTTTAGCATTAAGGTAAACTGCAGTGAGGTAAGATTAGGCAAGTTAAGCATGTTGCATTAATATTCGTTTTTGACTGAAGCTTTTGAAAAATGCCATCCTTATATATTTAAGGATTTAAAATTGTTTTACAATCACAGTATTGCCATTTCTGTGTCTTCTTATTTTGATGTGTGCCCTGCTTGCCTATAGACTTCCAATGTATATCTGCCTTTACTGTCATCTGTCATTACTTATCTCCGGCTTTTTACTGTCATCTTCCATTAGATATAAATTTCTGCTCTGTTATCATCTGTAAAATTTACTTAACTTTAGCATCGAAGTCTGATATTGTTTTATCTGGTGTGTATTTGAATCTTTCTCAAAGTGCTTAACTGGTGACATACTGTGCTTTCGATTTTGATTATTGCTTCACTGGTTATTAGTCCGACTAGTTCAATGAACGGGTTTGTAGATGAATAGATTTGCCTGCTTTTTATTCTGTCCCCACCATATTCTGACATTTTGTATTTGTGCATGAACGTGATTAAATCCTTTGTTGCTGTTTTGATTTTTGGACATCTGATTAGAAACAGTGGAAGTCAAATGAAACAGTGCGGGGGGGGGGGGGGTGGAACAATGGGGAAATCTAGGCCTAGGGTGGCTCTGGTCAACGGGACTACTACCTCTGCAGCATGAGTCTTGTGCTACCAAAGGGAGAAGGCTAGAAGCAAATGTGGGTTGCTTAATAAGACACCAGCAACAATCAACAAGAACTATGGATATAGATAATAATAGTCCGTCCGGTGCAAGTCTGAACATACATCCTTCTCCAGTTTTCTATGTCCATCGCCAGTCCTTTGGCTTCTTCCCACAACATCCCTAAGCACCTCAAGTCATCTCTGATGGTCTCCGGCCAATTCTTCCCCTTCTCCTTTTCCCTTCAGGGATCCAGTTCTTCACTTGTTTGGCTCTTCTATCTTTGTCCGTAGGAACCACGTGCCCATCCATTTTAATCTTCTCTTTCTGATAGTTGTCTGTTCATCCTGTTTTCCTATTGGCTTTCTTATAGTTTTATTTGATATTTTATCATGCCATGAAACATGCAGAATTCTCCTCAGCCACCTGTGATGTGCCACCACTGGTCCTTTTTGTTTGCCACTGGTATTGGCTGGGTCTCAGATCTGTACAACAATGTACTCAACAGTATGGTATCATAAAGTTCTTAGTCTTCATAGTGCATCCTTTATTATTCCACATCCTTTTCAGCCTCTCAAATGCAGCATTTGCCTTCCCTATGCCTGTCTTTACCTCCTTATCACCAAACTAACAGTTATTAATTTCACCAGACTCCCAACATTTGCTAAGCCTGCTGATTCTTTTAACTTACCGGTGGTGGTTATATATCATCTTTTTTTCTTAAACTAAACAATGTTGCCAAAGTACTGTTCCTTCTGTCCCTCCCACTGAATCAGTGAAGTTGGATTGAAAGTATAAATATTATGATCGAAGCGTGTTTAGATACATGGGCATTCCTGATCTACTAATGGTTATATTTGAGGTATTCATTTCTGATGGGTCTAATGGTTTCATCTGTCTAAATGGTCTAATTAACTTTGGCAGTTATATAGATGTATACATATATATATACACATACTGTATATGTAATTATGTATACATGTATAGAATGGATATATATGTATACTATGCATATATATATATATACTGCAGATGCCTTGCCTCTCCAGCCTTGTCAGCTTTTGTAACCAGTTTTTGAAGATGAATTGGGTTGCGTTCAGGGACTTTGATCTGCTTTGGTACATTGCTAGGTCTCTGCCAACGATAAGGCCACTAAGCCTTTTTGCACTAAACCTTTGCTTTCATGCCATCATTATGATATAGACTGCTCTTCTGTATGATTTAGGTTGTGGTTACGTGGGTTTCTGGGTTTCGGATATTAAGAGAAGTTCTCCTTTCGGTTACTAATGTTGTTGTGACAGCTGTTCCTATGATCTACAGACGTTTGCTTCTAGACTGTGAAAAGCAAGAACATTGTAGAAAGAATATCACCTAAATCAGTTTTATGTGCTATTATTTTAAGCATTTATGCATAGGCACCTACAATTATTGCATGCTATATACATTCATTATAACTTACTTTTGAATTTCAGGTCGAGATTACATTTGGGGATCGGGAAAGGTCGGCCACAAGTGTGAAGGTAGGAGCATAAAGACTTTTGTTTCTCAAGCGTGCACAGACATATTTAGCTCGTTCTGTTGGAGCTCAGTGTTTTATACATGTATAGCTCGTAAACTTTGCATTTTACTTGTAAAATTAGTTTATAGGTGATGGCCTCCCTCTTTTGTGTGTTTGTCTGTTTGTGCATGTGTTTGCATATGTGTCTATATGTGTTTGCATATGTGTCTATCTGGGTCACCGTGTTCTCTTTTCTCTCTCCTACTTATCCCATTCACTGCTTGTGATCTTGAACCCAGCATAAAGTTCGTTGAGGACTTTTAAGTCCATGGGGGTAGGGCAAAATCAGAAAACAGACTGCAATACCGGTGTGGTGTGGTGCAACATAATGTCCAGGGTGGAGATGTGTCTGACTCCATCCACTTCCATTGCCAAGAGAGTATTTAGCACGACATATGCACACATCGGCTGTGTGAAATGATGTCTGGATGAATGGTCTGGGCTTTGGACGACATTTGAAGTATCATGTTAACATTTGAAGTAATGTGTTAACATAACATCAAAATGACATGTGAAATAAGGTAAATGAGGAGCCCAAAAAGCATGAGCAATCATATCATTATTTTGACCACCGATGCTGTAGCTGCGGCTACAATAAAGCGAGTTCTATTTTTGTAAAATGGTTTCCATGCTGGAAAAGTGCTGATGTAATTTTGTGGCCCTTTACTAGATGAGCACATACTCCTTTGACATCATTTACATCACTCGGTGTGTAACTATAAACCTAAGGTAATGTTTCGTGATGTTCAAAGCAATGTATTTTGTATGCTTGTACAATCTGCCAATGTTTAGTGTGTAATGTGTTTAATGTGTTTAATGTTTAATGTGTTTAATGTTTAATGTGTTTAATGTGTAATCCAAACGTGGATTAGATTAGATAAGAATTAAATAACCTACGTAGGAACTCTGAAACCACCTTCACTCAACAATGCTTGCTGCCTTATTTATGCTAGTTTATTTCTATTTAAATACAGAAATTGGCTGGCATGCTTTGAAACCCCGTGCCACCGAATTTCCATACATACTTACACTCCATATCTTTGGTACATTGGAATAATTATCTTGTGCACTTAATGTCTTTCCCGGACCAGATCTCGCATAGTTCAGCTTGACCGTTGCTATCTGATGTCATCGGTCACGTGAACCAATTACAATATTTATCGGACACATCTTCACCCCGGACACTATGTCGCATCACACCGGCACTGTGCAAAGGATAGCCAGAAGTTATGGAGATTTTGAGTTCATCAGGTTGACCACCTACATGAGTACTGAGTGGAGCCTGGGCTGATCAAATGAAAGAAGGATGGGGCTGAGAGAGGTTTCATTGAAGAGGATATAGCTGCTCTAAGGTCTCTACCCTGGGCTTAAAATGAGTAACATACATGTAGACATGTGCTACATTATGCCAAGACTGTAGGGCCTTGGAGCACACTTGTATTTCGAGATGAAGTACAGATGAGCCAATGAGGCCAAACCCATAAGACAAGAATTGGAGCAAGACCCACAGGTCTCTGGGTCAGGACCCTGACCCGATCAGTGGGCACTGTAGATGTTAATGTCAATGCCTTTTGTAATGGCATTGACTTGTCTTCTGAAACCTATTCCAATACCATTGCCATATACTCTGATTGATATCAAGCAACCTGATACATGTGATTAGTAATCTTGGGTTTAAGTAACTTTGATGTTTGAAGTTTTGCTACAGGTAAGTTAATAATACCAGTTAATGATATTATTCAGGAATATATATATATATGTATGTATGTATGTATGTATGTATGTATGTATGTATGTATGTATGTATGTGTATATATATAGTGCCACTCCAGGAATGGCCATGCTGCACGATGAACGTGTAGCATGTCTGCTTCATGATTTGTTTAAACAAAGGTAGAATATTTCAAATTACAAACTGTTCAGAAAAAGAAAGAATTATTTCAAATGACAGCCTTCTCAGCTGTTGTCTAAAGAGATAATTATTTGCAAGTGGCATTGCTTCTGAGTAGAATTCTCAAGGGGTGCTATACAACTCTGAATGAATGAATGAATGAATGAATGAATGAATGAATGAATGAATGAATAGATGATTGAATTGCTGAAGTCTTTGCCACAGTCCAGTTTAATATTGTTGTGCCATATTTACCTTGAAAGATATTTGGTTCCTCTGGCAATAATAAGCAACTTGATGCATCTTCTGTTTTAATTTCTTTATTTTGATTTTTAATTTGACTAATTTCATAGGGGTAACCTGAGGCAAATGGGAGACATTAAAAGATGTATATTACGAGCAGTTGCTGCCTCCGCGTATCCCACCTAAGTCCATCTGCTGTGGAACGATCACAGACCTAGCTAACACTTACCGTAAACGTATCTGACTAGTGGGGTTGTCTTACAAAGGTTCTTACAGTTTATCGACTTCATTCATTCATGTAGCAGTGTCATTCGACTTCCGTTGACCTTGCTTTCCCTGTCTTTGTGGAGGAGGCTGCCTTTTGCTTGGGAGAGGCAATTGGTCTTTGCCTCAAGGCCAGGTTTCCACATTTACATAGATATATATAAATTTATAGCGTGAATTTATGTGCAGCTGATGCTGACTTCGTGTGTTCTTTCAGAATCTCTGTGGCTAGAATAGCATAATGTTTAGTCTGAGATAAGTTGAAGATGACGTGGTTCATTGTAATTGTAAAAGAACATTTTATTTAACACCAATTTCTTCAGCTTTATAGTCTGGTGACACATTTGCACAGATGAGATCAGGTTACAAAAACTGATGAAGTTTGGCAGAAATAGATGACGATTAGACGGTGTTAATGATTTGAAGAAGGCTGTACAAAGGACGTCATGTCATTACAGTAAAACAACACTGTAGGATGGCAGGAGATTTGGCCATGCTGTGTTGCAGTTTTCGTCTCAGCTTTGGCATAGGAGTGGCCGTTAGATGTTCAATAATGTGTTATTAGAGTGTAATTATTTTCCCGTTTTGGTTCTGTAACACAGCATGGTTGATGATGTTCATGTTTTCCATTAATACAAGGCTAGGATTTCTGTGTAATGTGTAGGTTGTAAAGTAATCAAGGTGCATGAGGTTGGTTAGTTTCAGACTTTATATTTCGTCACTAGAGGCTGAGGAGATAGTCCGTAGAGGGGCAGAGAGGTGTAGGCTGTCAACAGTGAGTCATCCAAGAATATGCAGAAAAAACTCTAGCCAGCCCCAAAAAACAGTGTGCTTCATTGTGTTCATTGAGGGGAGATTTTAGTCAGAGCTGAATGGATTAATGCAATGGACCACCTCTTGTGCTTCATGGAAAGTAAGTAGAATCATTACACCAGATTGTGATGTGTCAAGGACTTAACGTTTAATGACGAGCATATACGAGTGACTAGGAAACCAATACAGCCTGTAAAGGCTTGCTGGGAAGCCAGCGTAGGATATTGTAGCTTTAGCAATAAGTCTGCCAAGGCAAATTTGATGCTTTGGAATGTTAGCAGTGTCTGGGGTGAAGGAACTTTGATTGTATGATTTCTGATTCTTTGAAGTTTAACCATAAGTGGGCCTAAGCGTGTTGATATTTTGGAGTTTAAAGAATGGCTGTGGTTAAGGACTTTGAGCTTTGCATTGTTAGCAGTGAGGTAGGCTATAAAGGACTTTGGGGTTTTTAGTGATAGATAATCAGGATATCTGATTGCATTTTTCTAATAATTAGTGGTCCTTGACATGACCTTGAATTTGTCTAGGGATGTGTGATGATGGTGTTGTGTTTGCGATTGACCAGAGTTCATCTGAGTTGTCTCTCATCTGGATTGCCACTTGGGCAGTCTACAGAGGAAACGCAGAGCATTTAATGCTTAAGGAATGACTGTTTAGACTAGTGTCAAGACAACATAAAGCTCCTTTTGATTGGCTAATAAAGCCTTATGTTGGTCTGTCTGTCTCTTGAAATTTAAAGAGGTCACGTGAACGTAAAAGAAAATCTGTTGACTAAGCGATTAATTTACCTTGAATACAAACTGTGTGAAAATCAGAAATGTGAGTTGAGTTACAGAAATGCTGGTTTTAACTATTTATGCTGAATGATTAAACATACATGTATAAAAGCCATCTATGCCGTGCTTGGTTGTGAGGGGTTGTGTGAATGGTGCTATATGCAAGAAACCTAAAAATTATGTACTCCGACTTCAGTCTCACGATATAGTGCTTACTCCACTTGACAGTAGCATGAGGAAAAATTTCTTTGGGAAAATGCTGTGCTCATATTGATTCTGATGCTTGCTTTTTAACGTTTTGTATTCTGCATTCTGTATTGTATTATTTGATGTATGTACACTGGAGTGCGAATCTCTTGAAACTGGTCAAATAAAGAATATACTTACTTACTTATGTAATCATCTGGATACTTGCATTCAAGTATCAGCTTTGCGTAATTTAAAAAATATTTAACCAGTATCTTTCCTAAAGTGTCGTGATGCCATTGCTGTGGGTTCTACCCTTGTGTTTGTTTAAAACTGGGATAGATGGGGTGTATGAGTGTAGTCATACCTCTGAGTACTGAGTTGGCTGAAATGTTTTTTGCTACAAATTAAACACCCACCCCTACAGAAGGAGTGTCTGATTGTTTCACCTTGGCTTGTTAAGTATGTAATCACTTCTGTTGATTAGCCCCCACACAGTCTGGTCCATTTCCACCCAACATCTGTAAGTCTATCAGTCTATAAATAGTTATAAACAGGAAGAGCTTCCGTTACCAATAGGAACAGGACGACGCTGGTACCGTTTGTTTAACCATGCACTGGGAAGATTGGCATCCGCTGGAAGGTATCAGTCTATATTTCTAATTAAGTGATGATAACTTTGAATTTGGGCCGACTGAGCCGAACTTGTAAGTCAGATGGTATGGGGGCAGTATAATTATTCCCATTGTCTACATGAGTACAGGCCATTCTAGCCATTTGCTTCTGATCATTAGCTGGTTCCCTACTAATGAATATTCATGAGTAATGACTTCACTGCAGCTGTTACTTTTTGAGTGGACTTTGTGGCAAACGGTCATATTACTTTATTTCACAAACCGAACATCACTTGACTTTAGAAGAGTAACTAATTAACAAACACGAATAAAAATTTATGAAGATGCTCCATCAACATTACAGATACAACCAGATACAGGCACATTGTTTCTATTGTGCCACTTAAGCCTGTCATGAATAGCGGCTCGTGACTATGATGTTAATTAACGCAAGTACAACCACATGAATAACAGTGTTTTATGTTACACTTTTAATGCTTTTGGCTGTAGTTCACTAGAATCAAAATTCTGAATTTCTGTGGTTGTAATTATTACTAATTAAGCATGACTTTTTTGCTGTTAGGAAGAGTTTGATATTAGACAACTTTTTTTATATTCTTGCTTTGTGTGGGTTTTTGATCGTGTTCAAAGATCATGACACTCCAGGGTTATGTCATTAGATCACTCTGAAGCTAAGTAACTGAACATTAAGTTTGTCTACTACTGGTTGCTGTAACTTGTAGTGTGTAGTAAACCTACTGTATTGATGTATTCAGTCATATTGTGTTACTTGTGTTTAATTTGTATGATTTTGCCTTTAGTGCTTGTGAAATAATTACTTATAACTGCAATTTGTGAGTATCTACATGCTGTTTATCTTTTAAAGCGGGATTTGTCTACAGAATCTGCTATTTGCCTTTTACATGTAGGTGTAGGTAGCTTCACGGAACCGGAGGTGTAAAAAACTAATTTTTTCAATCTTGATGACAAGTTTTTTTTTTTTTTGGTTTTATGGTTTTTTGTTGTTTTTTGTTTTAAGATTTTCGGGTTTCGGATCATAAAAAATGACATGAAAAGAGCTTGCAGCTCAGTTTAAGTTAGTTGGGATTTCCGAAATTAAAACTCATTAAATCAGTGTTATTAAAATAGCTTCTACAAGAATTAGAAAAACCAAAAACCAAATTTTTTGGTTTTCTGTTTTGTTGTTGTTTTTAACCAAAGAAACGAAAACAAAAAACTCTTTTCAGCCCTGCACAGAACACTTCTTCAGTGATGTTACTATTCAGGATTATTCTTTGTTAGGAAACCAGCCAATGAGAATGTGCAGAAGGCTGAATGGACTGAACTTAAATGATAATTTATGTCCGGTTAGGGGGTGTGAATGAGTCAGTTGGTGGTTAGGGCTACTTTGATGGTTTAGTTTGTGGGTTACTAGAGTCAAATTTTATTGAATTAACGAATTGTGGTATTTGTGTTCAACTAGGTTATGAAAGTTTTATTAAATTAGGTTTAATTAACGCATTGTAATGTCTTTCTAGGCTAAGTTAAGTTACCTGTAGTTTTTTAACCAGTTTTGATTTGCTGGGCAATTAATTTACTAGAATATGAACATGTAGGTTTTTGACAGTTATTGGTAAGTCATAACTGGTATCTCACGGCTTTTGTTCAAAGACATGCAGTGGGATAATGGACTCTTTATTACGCCAAAGAGGCAGAACCAAAACAACCAAACCTAACAACAACCAAACAATACAGAATACATTAATTATGGGCTGCAAGGGTCTAGGCCCCGTTCTTCAAAGTATAGGGCCTGCTACCTTCGATAGAGTGGGCCTGCTCAGTAAGTAAGGCCCATTTGAGTATTTCTGTGGGCCACAAAAATTCAGAGTTATGCTATTGCCCAAAGAATGAAATCTTGTATTTTGATTGACTGTTCATAATTGCCCTGACCTTGCTTTTCCACATGGCCAGCATGTCATTCTACAGACCAGTGTTTATAAACACTTCCTTTGCCTCGTCTGTATAAGAATGGGCATAGACACACTTTAAATGTATTGTTGTGCATGTGGTCAGTTCAAAGTATTACCGGAAAATTGGTATTACATTAATTACCTACAATAATTGCATGTTATTGCAATGCGTTGCAAGTGTCAGAAACACTCATAGTAGCTGCCAGTAGGACTTCACAACAACTGTGCATTTTGTAAAATGTGAACGTTTGTCTTGCATTAATAAAAGGCTACTTACATATTGTGTCACATGTATTAAATGTTTAAATATGTTATTGAAGACTTAAGTAAGTAAGCAAGCAACCTTTATTTACATCTGAGAAGTGCGTTTGTATTACATATTATACAACGATTACGGACATATTTGAAATAGACTGTGTAGACTTGGAAGTAATTGGATTGCATTATCTGAATGACATTACTTCATGTTCATCACATTACCTGCCAGAAATTTTGTTGCATTACATTACAGCCTTCATTGCATTCACCTCCGTGTGGTCTGTCTTAATAAATAATTATTGCCTTACGATGACCGGTGTTAGGTAACTGTGCTGGCCTTCGTAATAAATTGCATTGGACGAGAGCACACTGGTAGCAAGCAGTTGTTACGACTTCAGCCAATGGGAATGGGAGCTCAAGGACAGGCTGTGACCTCACGTCTCGGAACCAATCAATAATCCTTGGCCTTGAAGTTGACGGTTGTGCTAAATATATTCCGACCCTGGGGAGCTGCCTGCCTGCCTGCCTGCCTGCCTGCCTGCCTGCCTGCCTGCCTGCCTGCCTGCCTGCCTGCCTGCCTGCCTGCCTGCCTGCCTGCCTGCCTGCCTGCCTGCCTGCCTGCCTGCCTGCAATTGGCTTGTGGAGTGATATGTCCTGGCCAATCCAGAATGACTGCATTGAGGCTGATGGAGCCTACTGACAGGTAATCTGTTTCAAATCTATGGCGCCCCTTGAAAGGACCGTGACCAGTTGCCTAGGGAATGACCTCAATGACTTATGCACAGCCAAATCATGTATTAACCCTTCTTTTACGTATGCCTTGAGGTTAATGACCTCCACTGACTTGAGGTTAATGACCTCCACTTCCGCTCTGCCTTAATATCTGTTATTCTGTCTCTGTCTCTTTCCCATCTCCTGTGTGTCTTTGTCTTCAGGTGTCAGTCTGCCTTCTCTTGTGTCTGGCTTTGTGTCTGTGTATTCATCTGGCTGTCTCTGTATCCTTCTCGTCTCTATATCTTTTGGGTTTTCTTTGTCATTGTCTTCAGGTATAAGTCGGCCTTTACTTGTTTGTGGCTGCGCTTTTGTGTTTTATCTGGCTCTCTCTCTTTGGAGTGAGAGCGAGAGAGAGAGAGAGAGAGAGAGAGAGAGAGAGAGAGAGAGAGAGAGAGAGAGAGAGAGAGAGAGAGAGAGAGAGAGAGAGAGAGAGAGAGAGAGAGAGAGAGAGAGAGAGAGAGAGTCTCTCTCTCTGTGTCTGTGTGTTTCTCTGTCTGTCTGACTGTGTCTAGCTAAGTGAATCTGTTTGTCTCACTAGGAAGTTTGGCTATTCTGAGCAGTCCAAGGCCATCTGAAGACATTGCAATCTGAGGCCACCTCAAGGAAACCAATGTCAGTCCACATGAACTGAAGCCATGTTATATAAACACATGGAAGTAGAGACCTGTGTGGCATACACAGCAACCCTAGACAATAATATGTTTCAAGCTGAGGTCATTCTATGCATACAGAGACATAATGCTTAATTAATCATGCTTAATTAATCATTAATTTGTGGTGCTTGCCAGGGTTTCCGTTAGAGCCCAAAAAGAGGACGTACTTACGTCCTGACCTAGAATTTTGGACCTATAGCTCATTTCTAACGGCAATCACATGGGGCGTGACATAACAGAATACGCAATCACACACTTTATTATCAATATTTACAGTATGTAGAGAATATGTAGACAGCATTTTCAAGTTCTAACTAAAGTTTGTATATACAAAACGTAACTGTCGTACGTCGTATATTGTTCATTGTAGGCCTACTATGCTTAGTGCTTGAAGCGTATAGTCTTATACGTCCAACAATACATAAATAGACGTATGCCACTCACCATTGGAATTTTACTTATGACTAGCCAGAAAATTTTTAACATTTTGGACATTTGTTACGGACTTAAAAACAGCCATTTGGGCATTAACGGAAATGCTGGTGCTTGCTGGAATATTTAGTGTGCAGTCATTTTGCATTTTACATCTTATATTTTGGAGTTAGCCATCAAGACTGTGATGTCTTTCTGGGTTTTGAACATTGTCTGAACTTTGTATCATCAATATCAGAAACCATGACGATGTTGACACCAATACCGATACTGTTTTTAAAAAGTAATGCAATACCAATATCAGTAGTTATAGTAATACAAACTTCCAACAGCTAAGGTAACTTTAAATTCAGACCCTTCATAATATGAGCTTTTCTTTAACTATCATCATTTCAAAATCATGTGCTTTTAAAGTCCAGAAGAGCAGAAAATTCTTCCAATGGACTCCAAAATATTTAGTAATCCAGATTTTAAGGTTACAAAGCTTATGAATATGCAAATAAGCAAACTGAAACTGATCTTGCGCAACTTTATAGCTTAATCAGTGAAACAACATTTGGCCCCATCTGAAGACCCACAAGTTCGAGGTTCGGTTTGAGTAAACTAGTGTGCGAGATCCAAATTTTCTTCAAAGTAATTGTTTAATATTCAGCACATAGGGCAAATGAGCCAGCATGCTACAACAGGAAAATGCATCTCAAAATTAAATTGACATCCATTGTCATCGGTTCCTGACGCCAGCCATTTGGCAGCGATGGGTACGAATAAATGACCTCCACTGTCCTCGGTCATTTGTCAAGTCTATTGCCGTTATGTGAAGTTATGTCCTCAGTTATATAATCTATCCAGTATAGTCTTGGTCTGCAAACCATTGAAGTCTTCATTGAATGACTTTGTCTAGGAGAGTTATTTGGATATCTAATGATTGTCTATTGTCATCATTTCTTATTTTCTTGACATTAAAGAATATTATTTCAAAATTAAGCCTATCACTACATCTGCCATGCTTCCCCTAAACATCATTCTAATCCTTCATCATTTGAGCCAGTCTATGCAGGCATAAACTGGTTTTGTATATGCAGACTGCAGAGCCTATATATAGTCAGACGCATACATGACTGCTATCATTTGGTTTACTGTCTTCTAATGCAGTGCTGTTACTTTTATTGTATATAATTACATGCTGCACATGAATATTTTATATATATATAGACACACACACAAACACACACACACACACACACACACACACACTAAATTTCTCATTGCCATACAACAGCTGTGAGAGCATGACTAGCTTATTCACTGTCGCTTAGTCAACTCAAATCCCTGAGAGTCAACTGGTTGAGTCAGGACAGGACACAGAGGATTAAGTCAGGAGAGACACGGTGGTGCTAATGTAGAAATGCGTCATTAAATGAACTAATACTAGAACAAGTAAGAAGAAGAAGAAGAAGAGCAGCCCCTTAAGCTAGCCCTGAGGTAGCCATGGTATGAAGTGTTAGTGACTTCATTTTCTTAGCCTCAGCATATGAGGGCAGGTGGCCAATCCTCTCCCAAACTGTCTCATCTTCCCACCGACAGTGTACGGTCAGTGTACTCATAGCTGAGTTGGCTAGAGGGCACAGGTGGGGCATAAATCTTGAACCAAATTTCTGCCCTGCAGGGGGGGGGGATTTGACCCTCTGACCTCTCGCTTGACAGTCCAGCATGCTAACCGCTACACTGTCTGTCGAAAGCAGTAACTAAACAATGCAACAAGTAACTGTTGCTACAGTCTGGCCAAGTTCCACAGTTTGCACCAACATATTCGAAACAAGCCATATGCCTATCAAATCACTGGACACTGGTCGATGTGTGTGATCAGTCTTAAAACTAAGAATTTCTGCAGCCACAACATTATCTGATGCACAAGAATCATTCTAAACAACGCAATTCAAAGCTTTCAAGAATTTGTTGCATGAATTAAAAGGAGGCAATCATATCTCATGATGGCCACTGCAGTGAATTAAAAAGCATACATGTGCGAAAAAGCAAGCACTGTCATGCTATAGCCTATACCGGTAGATATCTAAGTCACCATCTGAAATTAAACTTATTGTGAAAACGTATAGCAATATAGTGTTGCCATGTTAGGTTTACGTAATATTGCAATACCAGGTGAGATGCTGAGAGATGCATGGGTGATACAATGTGATAGTGACACAATATCAACAGCCCTGCCAATCACAAAGATGTTGACAGACTCCAGAACACCAAGACCCCAAAGCACCAAGGTCTGAAGGCACTGAAGACTTTACAGAAAGCCGCCAAATGACAATCTCTCTGTAAAGGAAGTTGGTGATGTTCCAGCTGGACCACCACAACACAACTGAATCCAAAATCAAAGACAGCAAGTGCCTACAGGTTCGGCGTTGTGCAAACTTCCTGTGGGTTGGTGTCACCAATACTGGCAAAGTGGTATTAGCAATACATTTTTTCCCAGTATTGTTACCGTAAGCATAACCATTGCACCAATGCTTTGAACATTCAGTTCAGTGTTGTTCTCATTTCCTCTGCTAACCTTGATTGAAACTGCAGTGGAGTGTCGGTGGAGGCTGGTTCCAAGTACTATTGAACTTGTCATCTTTTAGGTACTGATATCACTTAAACAGTAGTAAGAATAACCTTTGTAAGGTTATTCTTGAGGTTAATCACTGTTTTGCAATTTGCAGTGATAATGTATTCGCATTTATTTACAACTTTTGTTCATGTTCACGTCGCTGTTGAAACAATAAAAACTTGTGGTTATGGTTATGGTTAGGTCTTGAAAAGTAATGTGGATATTTTATGTACCTACTTCACTGTTAATGAAGGTCATGATGGCAACTGGTTGGAAGGACGTTTGAAAAAATTAGTCTCCGAGATTAAATGCAGCGTGTTATATTGGTAGCTGTGCCGGATTTACTCAAGTATGCCGCAGTGCTCTCCATGTATTCTAGTGCTCTCTTCAAGACACTCGAGAGCACTCATCCAACACAGTGCTCAGTCGCGATCTGGTCTATCCAGCACATTATTTGTCATATAGTTATATGGATTGAAACTGCATTTGGTATCGGCGAGGTTAGCAGCAGGACTTTAGGATGTTGGCAATGGATTTTATTGATGACTTTGTTTTGTAGTTTATAATGTTTATGAACATTTCAACAATTGTTTTGTGTTTGTGTGTTTATTTTGTGATTCGTCTTTCCTTTGAAAATGAAGACTATTGCATTGTTGGTTATCTCACTTTAGCTCTATCTGGTATAGTAAACTAGTAATAATGTATACGTCTTTTTAGGAGTCTAGAAAATGCCTGGTGTTCTAAATGTTAGAAGTTGGAGTTCTAAACGAGGTTCTGTTATTGGTGGTTGAAAGATGCGTGCAGAGCTGTTAAATATCCGGCACCATGACTATTCTATCATTTTTTAACAGTGGAGTCTTCACACTGCTTCATATTGGAGTCGGGAGCACACCTGAGTAGCTCCCCTTGAAGAGGTGCTATGTAAATAGCTGAATGAATGAATTGCCTGCTTCTCTTTTGGAAATGCATTCCAAAAGATTGACGATTGCAGAACCGTAGGTCCACTGCTGTACTGTTGGGCGCATCCTTGGCGCTTTATGCTTGGCAGATCTACAGGTCCGAGCCTTGTAGTAGTTGTGTGCCGGGGACTGAGTTTTTATATGTTAGAAAAAGTTCATGGTTGTAGAAAAGGCCAACGCGGTGCATCTGGCTTCGCCGTGAGATGGCTCAACATGAGTGAGACCGGCTCGGTGTAGGCTGATTGATGGCTGGAAGGGACGGTCTGGTTTACCCGGGTGGATCCAGGTTATCTACAGACAGCGTCGGCGCCTATGAGGTCTTACAGGCTGCGGCGTCGATCTACTTCCTCTGACTCGGCGGCGGAGGAGGAGGCGGGGGGACTGGCCTCATTACACAGCGAACTGTTAAGGGCCGGTTCTTATCTGTCAATCAATACCCCGCAAGAAGTCTGAATTAGTATACGCCTGCCCGACGGTCCGTCGTTCTGACTCTGTGTGCTTTAGCGGCCTAATGCGGCCGTGCGCAGGAAACTGTTTCGGCGGCCACTCTGTTAAATCTTTGTCGATTGCATTGAAAACGGTCTGGCACTCTGAAACTCGGTGAAATCTTGATTAGACGACGCCTTGTCGTCCTCTTAATCTCGCCTCCTCCTCCTGCTGCTCTGGTGGGGTTCCGTGTACTGTGAAGTAGGATTCGGCGCCCTGCTGGCGGGATCGGCGACTCTGAAGATTGGCTTACTCTATCCGTAATCTAGGTATCTGAGTTCAGCATCTGAGTTCAGATCAGCATCTGTAGGGGAATAAAGTAACACAGTTGTTGCAAGTTGGACTGTTGCCATGTCTTTGGTAAGTGTGCTTATCGATGAATTTACATAACTTGGCCGATGATGTAAGTTTTTATAACATTTTTACAGCATTTATTACTTGTGCAAAGTCAGTAAATGTGAATGATAACATTGTGCTGATAATAACTAGGTGCCAGGACAGAATCATAGAAAGGCCAGGGTACAGTAGTGGATCTTGACAAGTGATTTAAAAGGTGTTGGCAAGTGGGCACTTTTTGTGGTAAATTATTCAGGATACAAGGGGCTAGGCAAACGGAAAGCGTGTGATCCTGCAGCTGTCCTAAACCATGGGCTTCTATTGTATATGGGTCCTTGCATAAAGCAAGAAGTATTGCCAGTATTGGAAGAAGATAGCCAAGTAGGAGGGTGATATGGAGTTGGCAATGTGTGACTGTATGATGGAAGGCGTGGGTTCAGTGATTTAAAGGTGAAGCATGTAACTTTACACACTGTTCCATTCAGCAGAAAGCCAGTGAGGCTTTTATCAAGGCAATCTAACAGAATAGAATAGAATATTCGTTTAATTCAATCTCACATTGGCAACGTGCATATGTTACAAGAGATATATGGTCAGAAGCATCGTTTCTATGACTTTTTTTTACACTATATGCTGTTATAGAGTTTAATAGGTACCCTTATATAACATCATGGGAATAAAATTCTTAGTGTCCCTGGAAGGAAGGGTGAATTGGGGAGGCCTAGGACGGAGGGCATATGAAGTCTCCTGGAGGCGAGGGCACAGTCGGCATAGAATGTGATGCATTTGCTTTTGAAGAATAACATGTAACAACGCTTACAAAGTTGTGAACCACTTATAATTGGTTAAAATAGAATAGGCCGTACAACTGTTTTAACCATACCTTTATTCAGAGAATGTAAAAGCCGTGATGTGATAGAAGACCTGCAAATCGAAGCTACATGTAAAGTAATTAGTGAGCAAGTTATCAATGGTCACATCAAAAGTTTTAATTTCCTTGGATGAAGGGTTTTGGTTCATGCAAGGTCAACAGATGAATATGGGGAGAAAGACTATGTACTGGTGGGTTGTAAAAAGAATTGCTTCTGACTGATCCGGTTCATTGGAAGGTCACTGAAGCAGAACCAAATGTAACAAGAGGACAAGCAGAGTTTGAATTTTTAGTCTTAGCTGAGGTATCTGTAACAGAGGGAGCAACTAACAGAGGGAGCGACGTAGAGAGGTGAATGTGATAACCATCTTTTTAGACCATTGTATTGTACATCTATGTTATATGACAAACAGTCAACGTAAGGACAGAACAATGGAGAGGTCTCAAACCGGAGCCCTAGTGGCGCTATATAAATGTTCAATTACAATTACAATTACAAACTAGATGTGCTTATTGCAATAGCCACTGAGCTATGAAGTTATCCAGAGAAGAGCAGAACCTGACAGATTGAGTGATGTGTGGAGTCATGACAACACAATAACACAATCTACAGTAGCACTCAACTCAAGGGATATAAGAGGAGATGCATTACCAAAATCCATCATTGTTTCAATTGAGGACACGATTGACAGCGGCTGATTGGTAAGTACAGCTGCCATTTGCTGCTGTGTTTTGGTTCAAATCCTGACAGTTTGATCTGTCTCTGTGGGCTGACATTTTGGGTAATGACTGATTATGGCAGGGTTGAGTTGTGCCCTCGGTTGATGCATTAGACAACAACGCATTAGAAGTGGCTAATTACTGTTATTAAGGTATTCGTTTCTGTAAAATTTACTTGATCGTCTGATGAACTTCCCTTTGAAAAGATTGAATTGAAAAGGTTGATATCATAGGGCCAGGAAGGATCAGTTTTGAAAGATCTTGAACCAGTCCCGTCAGGAATGCAGTGAGGATTTGTCAGCAGGATTTCTCAGATTGTTTTTCTGTGTTGTTTGCATTGAAGTTCCCGGATGAGGTTGTGTGAGTCATTCCAACATCATTGTTGTCATCACCACAATCGTTGTCATCACTCATTGTTGGCACCGTTTAGAACATATATAATGCATATACGATTATATGTGTGTGTGTATATATAAATATATGGGCCCTAGCTAAGAACTGTCGCAATAGCAGCAAGATGTATGCAGTTAACAGAAAGATGTATACGGTTGTACACCAAAATTGGATAGCAATTGGTTGAATAAAGAATATTCTTATCTTATCTTATCTTACTCAACCTTTTGCACTTTGGCAAATCAAAATATTTAATTTTTCACTGGAATAGCATTTCTTCTTTATCTCAATGAATTTATGTGTGCAGCCTTTTCAAATCCTGTCAGTTAAGGGTTAATTCATTGACCTAATATTTGTCTTGAGTACTTCAAGCTCCTTTTACAGACCTACATGTATACCACATGTGTTGACTACCAACCCATATTTGGTATATTTTATATTATTTTTTTAAAGATTAATATAGTACTTTTCACAAAGAACTACTCCAAGTTAAGATGGAATGAACTAATCCATAATTGAGTATGTTTGGTGAACCATTGTTACACTGTAGATATTTGAGACATAGACATTGTATATCTGATTGATCTGATTCAGAGTCAAGTTTTCCCGTGGGGAGAGAGAGATTGATCATTGTGTGAGATCATTGTGTTTACATATCGATCACTGTGTGGGATCATCTTGTCTCTGTGCCTTGGATCGAGGTGGATTTGTGGCTGATCTTAAACTATGGTTTTGTTGACTTCACGTGAACCGGTCTTTGGTTTCTGATTAAATTCAGTGCTATGTCTCTCGACGGCCGGTCGGTGTGCATCACTGGAATTAACGTGTCACGGAGCTGTTGGAAAAGAAGTGCTTTCTTATTATTTCTGATGGCAATTTATCCCAGAACTCTACCATTTAAATAAACGTTATCGAATGGATAATAATAAGGAATGAATAATATGAGATTAACATGCCAGGTATCAGTACTTGAATAAATTATTATTTGTTTGAAGTGTTGCCTTATGATTTAGACATAGCAAGGTCATTACTTCACGTTTTCTCTGGGGTCCCCCTGACCTGTTTCTTGCTAATCTTAAAACTGTGCTACTTGAGCATGCTGGTGTCGGGAGCACCTCTAAATAGTTCCCTTGAAGGGGCGCTATATAAATCCTCGAATGAATGAATGAATTACTGTTGAATGGCTGGACTGTTTGTCTCACTGTTGCTGTTTTTCTTCTTGTTGATGTTATTATTTGTGGTAAAAATGTTTTATGAGGCTTAAGGAATGGCACGTGCAAAGTGCAAACTGATGGGATCTAATAAACAGGCTTTGTCTTCCATAAAATCTGGAAAATGTACCTCAAAACTGATGAACTGGAGAGGAACCAGTTGAAGTTCTTCTCAGTTAACTTTTATGGTTGTACTTGATATGACATGCTGCCGGTAATCCGGAATTATAGGTAGTGTCGTTACCTAAATAGGATTTTGTGTCGTGTGGGCGGAAATTAGCCAATGTGGTCCAGATTTTCATTTAGAGCTTCAGTCTATTAAACTTGGCAAAAGATACTTTGGAGTTCTTTTGTGTCAAATATGCTTGTGTTACTTAAGTAGCATTTCTTAGCAAGTGCTTTTTTCATTTCAGTAGCAATTATATTATCTGTATCGGGTCTGTAATTCCTTTATCTGGTCTGTTCAGACTTCACATTCATTGATGGTTGTGACTAGTGAAGAGGGAAGGTGAAGTGAGAACAATCATAGCAGAGGCTGTTTATGTGGTAGCACTGAGTTTGTAGCTTCTATCACATAGTCCCAGTTGTAGGACCTTGAACAAGTGTTTAGCACAGTCGCTTATAGTTACTATCAGATCTGTTTCTGCTTCGTGCAGTAGAGCTTGTGTTGCTTAAATAGCAACTTCGTGAGGTTCTTGTAAGAAACTAGAGAAATGTCCATATAGAAAAGTGATTGATAAATATTAATTTCTCAAGGTCTTTCTGGGTCGTTTTTCTTGTATTTGGATTTTCCAAGAATAAGATGGAATGAGATTTGTGACCTTCAGTTCTGGTCTCGTCTGGATGAGAATTAATGACACACACTCGGAAGTGATATGTTAAAAGACATTTTTCTGACTGATTGCAGTTCTGTCCATATATATAATGTAGCATAACAAATATGTAGAACATCCATCGGAGTTGTCTAATGCAGCATACACGATGCTGTGGAAAATTACAACCAAAAGGAAGAGAAGTCGTGAACTCAGAGAAGATGAGAAATATTAAAGAGTCATGATAAACTGATGTAGCACTCTTCAAAATCAAGTTTTCTGGTTGGAGCATACCAGTGTCTGATCAGTGGTGACTCCATCTTCACTGAAGTGAAGTGATGGTTGTGATTATATGGGGTCTGGTAGTTACCAGATATTGAACTTGCTAACTGCGGCTGTTTAGTGTTGCTGTGTGTGTTGCCAAAAATGTCTAGCTATTGACATGGTTGCAAGACTCATTGTAAAACGGATTATTATTATTATTTTTATTATTATTATTATTATTATTATTATTATTATTATTTTATATTTTTTTAAATTATTATTATTATTATTATTATTATTATTATTATTATTATTATTATTATTATTATTATTAAGGAGCTTTTATATGGCGCTTCTTCAAGGTGATTTACTCAGGAGTGCTCCCAGTGCAACCACGGCTAAAGAGAGCAGAGTGGCATTCCATAGTGCAGCGGTTCTCAACCTTTGAGACTCAAGGACCACTTATAAATGTTGAGTCTCGGTAGCGGACCACCACTAAAAATTGTGACAAAAACAAATTAATACAAAAGAATTTTTGGCCATAAATCTGCGTATTAGTTTCATGCTGCCATCTGGCCGATTCTAACGATTGAAATAAAACAAACATTTAAAAAATTTAACACAATTTGTCTGTTTGCATGTTCTTAATTGTAAAAAATATAAATTGTAGAAAAATATAAATTGTAGGCCTTGCTCGCAGACCACCAGGCAGATGACCGCGGACCACAGGTTGAGAACCGCTGCCATAGTGCCTTCCCTGAGCTAACCATATGTGCATGGCTTTGTCTATTCCAGCTTTGCTGAATAGTGTACTTGTTTCTGCTCAAGCCCACATGTGCTAGAATCATTACTTTGTACATTTGCCTTTCAGTTTCATTTTGTTTTTCAGCCATCCTAGAAAAGTGGATTGAACTGCACCTGACTGTTTTATCTTAACTGCTTGAAAAGAAACTTTTATGTTGGAATGGTTATCCTCATTTCATCTCGTTAGGTTTATAGGCTTGACTTACTGTGAAAGTTCCGCTTGTTTCCTTGTTTTTAAACTATTTAAACTATAATCACTTTGCAGTTCTTCTTGCCGAGAACTTATCGTTTACAATGACATCATTTCAAACTCTGTTTGACATCGTTATAGAGTTGGACTCTTTTCTGCTGTTCCTGGAGGTGCTATATAACAGAAGAAAAACTTGTGCCGTGGCGATTTCTTCATGCTGCATAAGCGCCGACTCTTTGGGAGCCTTGGGTGCAAATCAGAGCAAACGTTCAGTGGGTGCATTGCGCCCAGAAGAATTTGGACCTTACATTCAAATTGTTTACACCTAAGTAATCTTACAACTTGAGAAGTATAACTATAACACAAATACCCAACATTGCTTGATCTCATAGTCACAGCCCGTACGTAAATAAATTATTTATTTATTATTTAAAATAATAAATAAATAAAAACACTGAAACGTCCGAACATCACCGATTTCCAATACTTTTTCTAACCTCGTAACGCTTGACAAGAAAACAATTTTCTTTCTCCGAAAATCCGCTTAAACTCACCTACCTAAGTGGAGGGGAAGGGGTAGGAGAAGGATCCATACCTCCAGAGACAAAAGCAGAAGTTGGCGCCAATGTCATGCTGTGCTGAAATAGCTTGTTGTTATTAACATAAATGCTCATGCAGTGTTGGTTCATTATAAGTTAAATTGTGTGTGGATGTACTGTGTATGCTATATTGTTTATATATGTTTACCTGTATGGATATATTTAAATGAAACCGCTGTGCTAGAATGTATATATATCAGCGTGATTTCTAAAACTTGAATTCTGATATAAAAGGATTGGGGATGTGAATTTAATTATGCTTCAGAGTAGGAGTTTTTGTTGTTTGGGAAGGGGAGCCTGAAAGTGTTACAGTCCGTGGGCTGTTGATGTAGATTATGGGTCAATGATATGACGTTTTCTGGGGCGAAAGTGTTGCAGATGTGGGTGACTGAAGCGATGTTTTTCTGGGGTGAATATGTTAATGATGTAGGTCAACGGCACGATGTTTCTGGGTTGCAGGCTGGAAGTTTTTGATTGGATGTTTTTTGCAGGGGGGAAATTGTGACCTGTCACTTTCCCGGTTAGTTTAGTGTTCCAGACAGCCTTAAGATTAGGGCGATTGTTGGATTGAGCAGGTGGTTGCTGCCACTCATTCCGGGTCTAAACGATGTGGTAAGAGCGTGGGATCAACAGTTGAACGGATGATGAGCAGCGCCGTGCTACGACGGCAGGTGGCGCCTGGTGCTATAAATATTCGCTAGGAATTAAAATTAGCGTTTTATGAGTAGAATGTTTACGCTGCAGCCGTCAAACGAACGCGTCGTTCTTGGAGGAAATGCTGTGGCTTGTTTTACTGCACCACACCACACCACCACCACCACCACCACCACCACCAGGCGAATATTATACAAGGTCTGTGTGTGTGTGGAAGCGGTCGGCACTCGAGGCATTGGTTTAAAAGCAGGGCGAGGAGAAGTAGCTTGATGATTAGACCAGTGTTAGGTGACCACGAGTTCTGCACTGCTGAGTTCAGCGTCGGAGTTTACTTTCATGCCGCGGAAGCCGTGCTTTTAGCAAACGGCTGAATATGATAGAATCAAAAGATGGTACACATTTGCAAACACTTGATAGGCTGCTTATGAGTTGATCTGCTTATGAGCTGACGTGGTTTCTGGTTTTTCCAGATTGTAGACTCTGCTTTCACAAGAACTGTGCCAAGTATCTGAGTTTGTCAGCCGAGAGCAGTCCGTGCATCAGAACGGAATCGTCCAGCTCTTCTCCAGTCACTTTTGATCATGAAATTGTAAGTATAGCACAAGTGTTTCATTGTCCTCTGCCATTTGTTCGTCATTTGCATATCAAATGATGCGTCTGCATAGGAATAATTGCGGTGACTTGGATTAGTTTGTCGATCGTTTGTATTTGCTGTTGTGTCTGCTGTGTGTTTTAATGTGTACTGAATGTGTGTATAATTATTTCTGGCAGTCTTTGTAATAATAATAATAATAATAATAATAATAATAATCTTTTCTTTATTTAAGCGCCTGCTAACCGCACTGCGCTGTACAGTGGGACATACATATAGTAGAAACGGCAGCCACGCAGGGTGCCTTACATACATGTATACAGTAGAAGCGCACATGATAACAGTTTTACAGGAGTCGAATATAACTGTTTATACGGCAGCCAACAGGGCGCCAATCACGGCCTACTATTCATTTAACCACCGCCACCACCTAGCGAGTGGAAGGCTGAATAAGCCTTACGGGGTCTACGGGATTCGATCTTGATACCTACTGCTCTTCACGCCAGTGTGTTGTCCATTACTCTGTGTGGTGCTTGATAGTCTCATTGTTATTGTGCTTGACTGTCATCCTAGACAACAGCGATTCAAATCCCTACAGCAACCAAAAGACATTTTCTGTAACACTAGTGTCCCCTGCTGAAATTGGCTATTAAATGAGTACACTGACTATGCAGTTTCAGTGGGAAGGTTAAAAGAGAGAGGACAGAGAGAGGACAGGCTGCCTAACTTCATGTACTGATGGTAATGGTAATTGCAAATTTATATAGCGCCACTTCAAGAGAAACTCCTCAGGGGAGAAAAGTTAAGTTGCTGGGACTTCTTAACCATGGTTGCCTCTCAAGGTGAACTTTTCTGCTAATACTGAATGCAAGTATGTCCTTGAGAGAGATGGTGTCTTTTGTAAGAGTATTCGTGTGTGCATGTGACTGAAGAAAATTATGGTGGTAATTTTTCTTGAAGTGGCACTATGTAAATGCTTCTGATTGGTGCATAGGAACATGTTGACCCTCCATTTCGGCGTCTGAGGTTTAATTTTCAGTATGTCACATAAAATTAAAAGTTGTTGCTGCCATAGCATGCAGTTGAATTGCTTGACGAGTGTTCTCTGTGCCAGTGCTGCAACTGAAAGACCTAACTCCTGTTAGACTTTGAAGTTTAGCTCCCTCATATTAAACTGAATATTACCATACCGTGTGTGCCTCATGTTTGCTACAGTCACATCATAATGGTGTACATGTGTAATTGCATGGACTGCTTAAGAATGTAATAAATGTAAAATGTAAATGTATACATGCGAATTTCTATAGCGACCGTATATATGGCCTCGACCCTGCTCATTTTTCAATGAATTGATCGGGTGAGATCCTTCACCACCACTGCCCGTTTGAATGGGTGCCACGCCATTTAAGGTCCCCATGTTGGGATCGTGCTAGCCCGAGATTTAAATCTCTGAAATAAGCCACCTTCGGGAAACGAACCGCGCTCCGCATGCGCTCTAACACAGAGGAGCATGAGACGCAGCCGACGCTCTTACCGATGTAGCTAACTGGAACAATTCTTAACTCAATATCTGTTCATATGATGATGAGATATTGAAAATGTGGCTGTTTGGCATGCGAACTCTTCTTGCTGGAGCATAGCAAAACATTGGTATCTTGCACTGGAACGGCTGTTTTGGTACCTAGTGAAGCTTCCTAGTTTTCAGCTGCTTTTACGATATGTCAGTATAATTCTTCGTGGGTTCTTGGTGCTGTTGTAGTTGGAAATGATCTGTGTTGTTCAGGTGTTTTGTTGCACGAAGAGGTAATCTGGAAACTATTTGCCTGATTGGATTTGGACTCCACTCATTTGTTATTTTCTGCTCCTATCTTCTCGTTAAGAAAACAGTGCGTTGTGAGAATGAAACCGATTCTGATTATATAATAGTCAGGTTTGCGTGCCTAGAAGGCTTGTGATGCAGGTCTTCTGCTAATCTAGTCTGTGGAGTATTTTATATTTTATATTTTGCAGATGCAATAGATAGAGGTTGTCTTCAATTCAGAGAAGTTGTCAAAAAGTGTTACCATGTCCACAGTAGAAACTGAAGTAGATTTTTTTCAACTTTTGCCAGTTTAAAGCAGGCACTGACAGAATTTACAGCAATTGTTACCTGCCTGGATTTCTTTACTAGATGAGCACTTCGCTTAGGAAAATCGTAAACGACTAAAGAAATCAATCCGTGGCTATTGTACAGATAAACTTTCCCCATTTTAACCAATCATCCCTGAGCTGAGATCTGATGATGAATGACGTCTGAAGGACTTTCTGTTGAAGGCTACTTTGTAAGAAATAAAGCTCCAAGTTTTGTTGCTGTGGCAAAAAGGGGAAGTTCTGATGTCAGGGATGGAGATCATTCGTGTTTTGCTTGAGTGAGTTAGATGTAACCTGGAAGGTGGTTGCAGCTGGTCAGCTAATAAGAAAGGAAATTCCAGTCGTTCTATTGTGTCCCGAGCGACTACAATTATTGCGTGCTGTTAAAGCACACAATTAGTTGGCACAGATGCGTTCATTCGAGATTGGCGTCTCAGATTTTTTCTGTCCAATTTGGAGTCCAGTCCAAGACAGCAGAGGCAGTGTCCGCTAAGCTCTTTGTATTTGTCTGCATAGTGTGTGACAGGAATCGTCAATTTGCGGATGACTGAATTTTTTATTCATGAGAAGCAAAAACATTGAGGAATAATAAGAATTTAGATTCCTAATTTAGCTGTGTGTCATATATTATTGTTAATAGTTCATTATTATTGAGTTTTATTATTCATTTTTATCATTGAATATCATTATTAATTGAGTATTATTATTCTTTGATTATTTGAAGTTTATTATTATTAATATTAGTAATTCTAGCATAGTAGCTGCATTGGTAGCAGTAGTTGTAGTAGTTGTGGTGGTGGTAACAGTAACAGTAGTAGTTGTAGTAGTGGCAGTAGTAGTAGTAGTACTAGTAGCAGTACTTCTAGTAGTAGCAGCAGCAGGAACAGTCATTCTTTGTCAGGTTTAAAGTTTTCTGCTTGAGTTATTGCACAGATGATGTTTCATCAAGCATTTAATAAACTAGAACATCCTTGTGTAATGCTACATTGTATAGTGAATTCAGCTTAAAAATGTTGACAAAATGGATGTCAAATTGCATATAGGATGTTCCCAAAGACAGAGTTATCAGAGTTCACATGTGCTATTATTATTATTGTTGTTGTTGTTTTTTTTACCCAAAGGATGTAGAAACTACTCTAAATAAGGGAGAATGCATTTCTTGAATGGCTAGTTGTAGCACGTAAATTTGGTATTTGATCTTATACCGGCTACTTTATTTTAACTGCCCCCATGTTTTGCATTAGCAATCAAATGCATGACCTAGTAATATATGTCAGACAGCTTCTTCAGTTAAATTATTTAATATATTTGTGAGTATAACGCATATTCATCACACAATCATGTGATCAATGTTCTATATAGAAATTGCTAACTGACAGAATTGTAGACTATCACTGCCTATTATCCAGCATCGTGTGATTCACTACTTATTATTTACGTATGCTAACCTGCCCAACTGGACTCTTGCCATTGACTCGTACTTGGATTGTCCCAGAAGAATGTATCTTCACAGTTCGCACTGCTCAAAGAACTTTGGCGTTCCACTTTCAAACTTTATCATTATTCAAACTTTATCATCATTCTTTGGTTGAAAGTTAGTTCAAAGTTCACTAGACCGAAATTAAGTCTATCTTTCTGTATGCTAATATTTGTTTCAGTTTCATATGCATCTATATGTATAACCTGTATTGTTAACCACAGTGCGTTTGCAGGTGGTGTAATAAAGAATATACTTACTTACTTACTTGTTGAAGTATAATATCCCAGATCACTGTCTTTGATCGACGATTATTTTGCAGTCACTTTGTACAACTCACAAACCGTACACGTAACAGTCCTTGAAGGCACTAAACTTCAGAAGCCATCTTCACTCCTTGTTGAAGTATAATATCCCAAATTGAAGATCACTGTCTTTGGTTGACGATTATTTTGCAGTCACTTTGTACAACTCACAAACCGTACACGTAACAGTCCTTGAAGGCACTAAACTTCAGAAGCCGTCTTCACTCCTTGTTGAAGTATAATATCCCAAATCGAAGATCACTGTCTTTGGTTGACGATTATTTTACACGTTCTTGCACAGTCAGTTCATACAACTCGCAAACCGTACGTGTAACCGTCCTTGAAGGTAATACACCTCAGGCGCCGGAGTTGATTACTGCAACAGCCTACTGGCCAGTCTGCCAACTTGTCAGCTAGATCGAATACACTATGTACTGAGCTACGGCACTATATAAATATTATTGTTATTATTATTATTATTATTATTATTATTATTATTAGTAGTAGTAGTAGTAGTAGTAGTAGTAGTAGTAGTAGTAGTAGTAGTAGTAGTAGTAGTAGTAGTAGTAGTAGTAGTAGTAGTAGTAGTAGTAGTAGTAGTAGTAGTAGTAGTAGTAGTAGTAGTCGTCGTCGTCGTCGTCGTCGTCGTCGTCGTCGTCGTCGTCGTCGTCGTCGTCGTCGTCGTCGTCGTCGTCGTCGTCGTCGTCGTCGTCGTCGTCGTCGTCGTCGTCGTCGTCGTCGTCGTCGTCGTCGTCGTCGTCGTCGTCGTCGTCGTCGTCGTCGTCGTCGTCGTCGTCGTCGTCGTCGTCGTCGTCGTCGTCGTCGTCGTCGTCGTCGTCGTCGTCGTCGTCGTCGTCGTCGTCGTCGTCGTCGTCGTCGTCGTCGTCGTCGTCGTCGTCGTCGTCGTCGTCGTCGTCGTCGTCGTCGTCGTCGTCGTCGTCGTCGTAGTAGTATAATTTTTATGATCATTATCATCGTCTTTGGTTTGGCTTCTTTTATTACGGCATATGATTTGAAAGCACTTTAAGTCAGACATTTTTGGAAAGTTTCTTTTCTTGTGCAGAATAAGTACTATAATTTTTGATTGTTCTGTTTTCACAGCCAGTTAAGCAGTGGGATAATACAAATGTCTTAGAATGGATGGCGACCGTTAATCTATATCGTTATTCACAAATCTTCAGACGCTGTAATGTCAATGGTGAGAGTCTGGTTGAACTGAACACCGAAAAACTCAAGGTATTTCAATTTATGATTTTTCTGTATATTTTCTCTATTGATTGATTTAAAATAATCGATTGTTAATTTTGGTTCGGCTGAATGGAGTACATTGAGCTTAAACCTGTCGGAAAATGAGTTACAAAGTGAAAGAGCTAGTCACGAGTCACTCGTGTTTGCTCATATGCCAAGGCTGAGAAATGACGTGTGTGTATGTATGATATGTACATGCCTTAAGGTTATGTTTGGACTTTTACTGTCAGAAGTAGTTATTTTGAAGTTATTTCTCAAGTCTGTCATGGCTTTCTTTTGTTTTGGATGCTAACTGGTTCACATGTAATCACAGCATGACCTCCATTTTTGTCTGTTTACCTATTCAGAGGGTACGTGCTGGACAAGTTACCAGTGTGTATTTATGGAGAGGTTTTATGACCAATTGGCTAGTTGCTGACAAATGCTTATCCTCTGCAAACTGAACTGAGGGCTATCTGAGAAGATATAGGAGAATCCTCCTTTGAGTCGTGATTTGAAGGAAATTTACACTGTGGCTTTCAAGAATGTCATAAAGACTACTCGTACTTGTGTCCAGATACGAGTCCTCTGATCATATAAAGCAGAGCAGTTGTAAACTATACTGTTACTGCTTGTACTGTGTCCAGATACGAGTCCGCGGATCATATAAAATAGAGCAGTAATCATTACAGTGCTGATATCAGATGTACTGGAGATGAGCTGTGACTAATAGTTTGTTTCGTGATACATGTATGTTTTTGCTACTGCCTACCTTTTGCATTGCAGACCTTGCTGCATGGTTTTCGGTAGATCTAAATTCTGTCAAGTTGTCACGTTTTGCTTTGTGGCTGTCATTTCATTAGTTATAAAGTGAAGTGAAATAAGGTCATTGCTGTTTTATTGAATACTTCCATGTATGTTTCAACTATGGGTTTTGAAAGCCCCTCCCTGTGTGAAAGGATCTTCCTCTTGCTGACTTACAAATATGGCAACAGCAGTCCTTCAACAGGACAACCATTTTCTGTTGGTTGCCCTTGAAACTAAGAAAGCAGTTGTCAATTTTAAACGAGCACACAGTGATGAGTTAAACTCCAGAGAATGGTGAAGGGACCCTGACATTCCCACGACCTCGCTGAGCCCAAGACTGACTCATTCGCTCATTTTTTTATGTTTACCAAGGAAACTGGAAATGACTCATTCAAGCTTCCATGATTTGTGTGAGAAACTTGATCCTTCAGCTGGGCCCATCTTGTCAGTCCCTGATTAAGCAATGTTTGTTGCAGGTCTTGACAGATCCCCAGGTACTCTTGGGATGAGGATGTCTGCTGTGGTGTACCACCTGTCCCTCATTTCTGTCCATGGGATGAGGGGTGCAAATGCAGCAGATGATGTTGCATACTTAAGTACTGCTGATACCGGGTGTTGATGGTCCGTCTTTTAAAAGTTGCTGACATCCTGTGACTTAATCCAGCCGGGTAAAGGGAAATTGTATGTGGTGATTAATGTCACCACGCTTTCCATTACTCATACTGTGATGTAAATGTTAATTACATCGCTTGCTAGCTGGTTACATTATGCTTCTAAGTTGTGGCTACTTTCCTTTTGTTTACACTGGCAATGAATGCCTTTGCATTATTAATATTGTTAACCTAGGTTCAAATCCCTAGCTCAACTTAGCTAAACTGTTATTGTGAGGAGTTCTATAGTACATTGTGTTGTATAGTGTCTTAGACTTGCAGTAATTAAATTTTTTTAATTGAGTCGTTTCGTTGACCTTGCCAGAGTCAGGGTCGTATGCAGTGCCCTCCAGCATAGTGAATGACTGTTAATTGTTTGATCTTTGTCGGGAATGGACTTTTTAACATTTTCCATAAGCTGATGCCTTAAAGAAATCAGGCTAAAACTTTCAGGACAGTTGGTCCAAAATTTATGCCCTTTTTAAATGAGAATTGCTTGGTGGGAAATCGCAAATAAAATTAACCTGTCTCAACCTGATGCATTAATTACACATTTTGTCCTCAATGCATCATGTGGTGCAGTCTAGTTTTAATACATTAAGCCAGAGTGCAGTTGCATGAATTAAACACAACAATCAATAATCATGGTTTTAGGGAAAACCCCATTTTCTGACTGTCTAGTAAGCAACAAGTGGTCCCTTTTCTTGGCCTAGGTCACATATATATGTGGATATATTTGATCCATATATCCATTGACAATGATGAAGCTAGGTTGAGCTAAGGATTTGAACCTAGGTTAAAAATATTAGTAATAAATATTAATAGTAATAAGACAATTTATATAGCACCGTAGCTGCTGATGCTGAAAAGAGCACTGTACATGAATTAAAAATCAACAGCAGTCATATGATATTTTAAAAAGATAGGACTTAGCTGTGACTCGAATATATCTGCGACTTGAGTGTGTCTGGAATTGGTGCATGCTTTACCTCGTTAGGTAGACTGTTCTAAGCAGCGAGTTCAGCGACAGACAACCTTACATTTGCCAGACCCTTTTGGAAGACAGAATAACCTGCAGTTTGTAGAAAACCTGATGAAACTAAAACACATTCTCTGTGAAAAGGTCAGATCCTGCAAGGTACTGAATTACTGGTGCATGAGGCCATAAGGATGAGGCTGTATTGAAACATATCTTCATGCTTTTATATCTGTCTTGAAGTCGAGTGTAGGTGTTTGATCAATGTTTTCGTACATAGCAATCTGTTACTTCGCAGTAAAGCATTTATGGTACCGGTAATCTGCTGTAAGCGGTTATGGTAATCTCCTGTGCAAGCAGTTAGGTAATCTGCTATAAGCAGGTATGGTTATCTCCTGTAAGCAGTTAGGTAATCTGCTATAAGCAGTTATGGTTATCTCCTGTAAGCAGTTAGGTAATCTGCTATAAGCAGTTATGGTTATCTCCTGTAAGCAGTTAGGTAATCTGCTATAAGCAGTTATGGTTATCTCCTGTAAGCAGTTAGGTAATATACTATAAGCAGTTATGGTTATCTCCTGCAAGCAGTTATGGTAATCTGCTGTAAGCAGTTAAGATAATCTCCTGTACAAGCAGTTAAGGTAATCTGCTGTAAGCAGTTATGGTAATCTGCTGTAAGCAGTTAAGATAATCTGCTGTAAGCAGTTATGGTTATCTCCTGTAAGCAGTTACGGTAATCTGCTGTAAGCAGTTATGGTAATCTCCTGTACAAGCAGTTAAGGTAATCTGCTGTAAGCAGCTATGGTAATCTCCTGTACAAGCAGTTAAGGTAATCTGCTGTAAGCAGTTATGGTAATCTGCTGTAAGCAGTTAAGATAATCTGCTGTAAGCAGTTATGGTAATCTCCTGTACAAGCAGTTAAGGTAATATGCTATAAGCAGTTATGGTTATCTCCTGTAAGCAGTTAAGGTAATCTGCTGTAAGCAGTTATGGTAATCTGCTGTAAGCAGTTAAGATAATCTGCTGTAAGCAGTTATGGTTATCTCCTGTAGGCAGTTACGGTAATCTGTTGTAAGCAGTTATGGTAATCTGTTGTAAGCAGTTAAGGTAATCTGCTATAAGCAGTTATGGTTATCTCCTGTAAGCAGTTAGGTAATCTGCTATAAGCAGTTATGGTTATCTCCTGTAAGCAGTTAGGTAATCTGCTGTAAGCAGTTATGGTTATCTCCTGTAAGCAGTTAGGTAATCTGCTATAAGCAGTTATGGTTATCTCCTGTAAGCAGTTAGGTAATCTGCTATAAGCAGTTATGGTTATCTCCTGTAAGCAGTTAGGTAATCTGCTGTAAGCAGTTATGGTAATCTCCTGAATACGTCTTTAACCTCTCTCCTTTACAGGTTTTCAGTTTTTTTCTGGCAGCTACTGACTGCCAGGAGTCTAGAGACTAGATTTTATAGCTGGCAAATACGATTACACAATTTTCTCATGCTTGCTTCCGTTGGCAGAGTGTGTGGTGTATGAAAAGAAGGATTTTCTTGTAGTTCTTCTTTAGAACCTAATTATCTTTTGTGTTTCTTTTAAGGAAATGAAAATTGAAGATGAATTTCATCAGAAAGCTATTCTCGTCTGCATCGATGCTCTGAGCTCACAAACATCGCAGACGGTAAATAGAACAGCACCGTCTCTTTCAAGTGATACCATGCTTTCATGTTGTGGTGCCATTATGTGTGGCACAAAGTATCATTAACGATATTTGCATTTTGTAGAAACCATAGAAGGAGATTTAGGTCATTTTTATCAGATTGGATTTCTGGTAATTTTGTTTCAGTGCCTGTGTAACATTTGGCTGGTTTTTATGTCGGCTTTAGCTGTAAGTTGACACCTTTCCATGCTTAGCATTATCTACTCGCATGATGATTATATATTATTAGTTGTCCCTATCATGTCAGCCATGAATCTAGTTTCAGCAGCTCTTCCTCCAACAACTGTCAATATTTTTAAAATTAATAATGGTTTTGTTTATCTAGATATTGTCATGGATATGTATAAAAATTTCCTTATACTTATGCTAGTGCCTACACTGTCCCAACATACAATGTATGTATATATATATATATATATATGTTATATATATTATATATATATGTAATTATTATATTAGTTTATTACTCAGTACTTACTTAGAGAGCTATGTAATATTACAGCATTATCATATCCTAGCTGTTATCTCTTTGTTCTGCAGCACATAGTAATCTGGTTGTTCCCACGTCGTATACTCCCACAATGCAACGCGGAAGCTGTGCAGTGGTCGGCCCCCATTCTGAAACAGGGTTCCATGCAATCTGTGACATGAGCTTCTACTTTCCATATTTGTCACAAGTGTTTGAAGACCATTCTGTTCGATTGTGGTCTTGTGTAATCAGATTGGGAGTAAATAAGTAATTACGATTACAATTACAACAATGTTTTGTGTGTATATATAATGTGTGGGTGTGTATATGATATGTTATCTATCATGTAAGCACCCTGGTTTCTCGAATTCAAGTGACTCTGAAGCATCTTCATGTTCTACTCTTAATCAAATAATAAAGGTTTTTTCTTTTGAATTTTGACGTATTTATTTGAGCCAAATGACCCATAGAATCTTTTTGTTCTGGTTTATACTTGTGACTAAGCTTCACGTTAAATCACTGGTTATTTCCTGAAGCTACAAAAATACGGTATATGTAATATGAGAATTTATGTGGCACTTTTTATAGGTCAGGACACTCTGGCCTACTTAGGATAGCTGTGAACCTGTTTTAAGTCAGTCCGCTGATGATGGTTGCCTTCTGTAGTCCTGGGGTGTGTGTTCTTTTGCTTCCATACACTGATGCTAACACTTCAGTATCCACTGTTCATCCATAGGATTGTGTTACTGGAAAAACACATGTCAGCTTACCTTCGGTCATAGCTGTTGATCCATCAGTTTCTATTAGTTATGTAAGGGGCACGCGATGGCGTAGTGGTAGCCTGCTGAACTGTCAACCGAGAGTTCAAATCCAACCAGGGTAGACATTTTTTATGAGATTTCTCATCCACCTGCACCCTGTAGCCAACTCAGCTACATTGAGTGCACTGACCCTACACTGCTGGTGGGACGATAAGACAGCAAGAGAGAGGACTGGCCATCCACCCTCTTATGCCGAGACTAAGAAAAGTCACTAACACTTCATACCCATGAATGCTTCTCAGGCTAGCTTAAGGGGCTGCTCATCTTCTTCGTGTACAAAGCAATGCGGTCAGTGTAACTGGCACACAAAGAACAGCTATATTGTTTTGTAGTGTGTGAATGGTTTACTGCATTTTAAATGTAAGTATACATTGATGACGGATAAATGCATAGGCATGTTTCAGATCTATATTCTACCACCCTCGTTTATTTGAGCAATGATTTTCTCATGTAACAAGTTTGGTGGTTTCATTGTAGACTCCGGATGATGGTGGTGCTTTGGTTTGGCCAGATGGTGGCACAGCCAGTGATCACGCTCTGATGGAGTACAGCTTTTCATCATTGCAACGTTGCCATCTGTGCAGCCAGTTTCTCTATGGCATTGTTCGTCAGGGATACCAATGTCGAGGTGATTAGAATGGCTATCCAGTATCAACACTGACCTAATGTAATATGGATCATTATCATAGTGCTTGAGTCTTCATAGTAGCTGTATATGAGTGCAGCTGCACTCTGTACTCGTAATCAGGTGGACTTGCCCAGTTGAGATCTGGAGCAAATACATTACGGATATATATATATATATACATATATATATATATGTGTGTGTATGTGTATATATACATATATATATGTATATGTATATACATATATATATATACATATATATGTGTATAAAGTATTGGAACATATTATCTTGTATCAGTTCTTAGACAAGATGGCTTAAACATGTTTGCCTAGTATCTTGCTGGTCTTGGATTGGACTGCAGAACTGAATTATTAGATTATATTAAATTAGGTGCATTGATATGTAATTGGAAACTAGGAAAGTGCGCCGCCCGCTTTGAGGGGATTTCCGAGAGACAGACTTTGAGAGAAGCTTTTCAAGGAATCAGAATCACTCTGGAAGTAGCGCTGCTAATGCTGGCAAATATTAGACTCGATCCACTTCTAAAATTTCTGCTAAGCCGATTTCTGTCGGCCGTCATAGTGACCAGTAATTTGCACGCTGCTCCTATATGACACGTTGGTGTTCTGTTGCCGTGTTCTTGTATAATTTGAAGGGGTCTATCTGCTTTGTCTGCTGCAGTTAGGTAATGGATCTGTTTTTCCATTTTGTTCCTATTTGACACTAATGTTCATTGTCTTGAAAATGTTCCATTCCAAAAATCTTGAGCGCCTGCTTCAAAGACACTATGTGCATGTAGTCGTTCAGGGAACTTAGTAATTGCTTCTTTCAATCTGATATTTTTAACTCTGTGTGCTGTCAATGGCCTTGGATTGAATCTGGTTCAAGTTGGGTGCACTGGGTTGCAATTTCAAACAGCACAGCTTTCAAGTTTGTCTCAAGTGTTGACCAGGAAACACTTGGTTCCATTACCTCTATTTCTTTGTCAAGGTGGACAACCTGTGGGTTGAGATTTTGTTTTCAGTAATCTAAGGACATCATGCAGGGAACTCAGTACTAAATCGTGACAATGGCTGAGTTAATCGCTGTGCAAAGTGTGCTGTTTGTTCTTTCATGTTAGTAATATTATGTGGTTTAGTGAGAGGTAATCCTAAGAAAGTAGAGACACTCCTTATTCAGCTTTAGAGATGTTTGACTGAGTTATTTTCAGCTGCAGTACAGGTTTTTCATTTCCAGAAAATTCTTTTTATTATTTTGCTTATATCCAGGAAGTCAACCAGTTCATATAAATCCATCATATGTTTTGCAGAGTAGTAGTTGTTCACTAAATACATTCTTTTTAATAGGTCTTATGCTGGGTCGCTTTCTGCCCGATCAGTCTGTCTCTTTCTGTATGTGAGTAATATTATGTGGTTTGTTCCTAATTGACACTAATGTTCAATTGCTCTTGATCTGTTGGGCTGTTTATTTGTTCTTAGGTCAGTAGTATTTAAACATTAGTATGCTACAAGTGTTATTGTTACATTTATGTGTGTTTGTATGACTGTTATTTCTTTGTGTCAGTGCTTGTGTATGTCAGTCTGTTGTTCTGTGCATCTGTTTCTCCCCTTGTTTGTCTTTCTTGGTCTTTTGTCTTGTTTTTTGTGCTTCTGATATTTTGTAGTGACAGTTTATTGTAAACAAGTGAAATGAAGATGAATTGTCTTTTGTCAGCCTGTGGTCTGTGTTGTCATCGCAAATGCTGCTTTGGTAATCTTCCAAAATGTAGTCTGGAACAGATGAAGAAACATCGGCGATTCAGTTTTGAATCCAGTTAGTATTTTTCATTCAGTTATTTCTGAGGCTGTTTCTTACACTATTCTCATGGTATAACTGCTAAATTAAATGCTTTGGAGAGAAATTTATTTAAAAACAGCGTAAATAGTAAATCAGATATAGATTTCATATCTTTAAAATATATTTACATGTTTTAGTCTGATAAAACTGGTTTAAACTAACTGTTGGAGATCAAATGCTGTACAACTAATTTGTTTACTAATATTCACACTTTTTTAATAAAATCAAATGTTAATTTTCTGCTTGTGAATTAGTTAGGCATTTTGATGCAATGCAATATTTAGTACCATAAATTTATATGGCATTGCTTTCTGAGCGACTGTTTGGAGACACTGCTTGTCATTAGTTTCTATGTTTCTCTTTCTGATTTTTAATATTGTCTTGCATTGTACTGTTGATAATTGTACTGTCAGTGTAACTTACTACGATTTGTCAGTGAGCTTGTCAATAAACACGAATATATTATTATTATTTTTTTTGCCCCGAGGTAAAAAGGATCCCTCAGGGACTTCAACATTATTTACAGTGTAGATTTGTCTGGAATGGGCCTATTCCTCTAATTATTAATATTATTATTATTATTATTATTATTATTATTATTATTATTATTATTATTATTATTATTACTATTATTATTGTTATTATTACCTTTGTTTACTTGTGTTATTCTGATGCAGATGCAAGTGCTTTGTTTGGATTGCCACTGAACGAACAGTTCCAGCTTTCCGGTTCCCTGTCTGCACCACCTTTAGTCATCTGGTGCACAACTGAACTGGAAAGACGAATGAGAGAAACAGGTGATTTGTCTCTTCTCGTTGTATTTTTAAGTCTAAGTATAGACTTATATATAAAACTAAGGTTGATCCGTCAACCTATTTCTGCAATTAGATTGCATTTGTGGCAAGGTTGTACTGCATAGTGCATTAGGCTAAGTTTCAACCCTATACCTATAGTAGTTTGAGTTAATTTTTTTTGTCTGATTAAGTATGATAATCACAGTATAACAATCGCTTTGTAATTTTTTTAAACTTCTTTCAGTAAGTATATCTAAGTAAGTAAATTCTTTATTAAACCGGTTGCTGAAGAACCTCACTCTGGTGCACAGGCATAGAATAGTCATATACAGAATCAGTAAGAATACAGAATTCTTCCTATAAAAGTTGTCCTCATATTATTGTCTACAAGGTTTAGGACCCTGTCGTGAGAATGTGGTCGGAGAGAATAAGGAGTGGATTTTTAGCAGATTTGTGGCTGACTTTGACGACCTTGCTCTGTTCATAAATCTCCTTGATCTTGTCGAAGATGGTGTGATGCCCCTGGGTGGACCTCGGCACCTACTAGAGTGACCCACCCTCTGTTTCAGTCCTGACTACCACACCAAGTTGCAGTATGTAATGCTACAGAGCATTTATATAGTGCTAATTCAAGTTACCTGAGCAACCACCTTAGGAAGTTCCTACATAAAACTTGCTTCTTTGAAATGGATGATTCTGGGTGAGACTTCAGGTGCTTCATTTTGAAATTGACAAGTACGCTGGTTTGTTTCTAGGGGCAAATCTCTTTGAGGCTTACCGAAGATCTAGTTGCACAGAGGAAATCAACCAACTGAAGGAAGCTCTTTCCACAGGTAAAGAATACTTCCGTGAACTTGAACAGTGGAAGTCTGAATAGGTGCATAGGGTGATTGCTAAGGCATAGATCTGCCTTCTACCTCGGTATTTGGGATTTGAATTACAGTACGTCACTATAAATATTTATGAATATTTATGAATATTTATGGTAAGTATTACCTGTCTTTGGATGATTGTCACGTTTATGCTTCTGCAGAGATCGCTCAAACCGAAGTTCATTTATCTGTGGACGATGTAAGTAAGTAAGTATATCCTTTAATAATCTAACTGTTTACCGCACTTTGGTTTATGCATGCTTATCACGTCCAGTGTTGAGCCAAATGTTTAATTTAATATGATGAAAGCTTTTTTAGCTTTTATATTTTTACTTTGAAGAGTTAATGGACGCGCTGTTTGCAAGTGAAAATGTGCATTTGCTGTACAGGTAGCGTAGATGAAGTGGATCCAAAGCTGTCTGACACCGCTTGCATTGCTGCCACTCTCAAGAAGTACCTGAGGGAATTGCCAAATCCAGTCATCCCTGAAGAGTCATACAAAAGTTTCATTGATGCTGCAAGTAAGCATAGTTTGTGCTGTTATAATAATAATAATAATAATAATAATAATAATTACGCGACGGTAGTGGACACGGTGGCCGCCTCTTACATCACGGAAACGGCGGCCGCGGCAGGAGGGGCGGCGGAGGTGGCTGCTACGAGAAAGAACATCAAGTACTCTGAACTACAGAAGAGATACATCTTCATACCTGTAGCTGTGGAAACCTTCGGTCCCCTTAACAGAGAGGGTCTCGCCTTTCTATCTGAAATTGGTCGTCGGCTGTCGAAAACCACAGATGACTCCCGCGAAACAAACTTCCTATTCAAGAGCCTATCGGTGATGGTGCAACGCTTCAACGCAGTGGCTTTCCAAGGCGCCATGTCAAAGCTGCCCGGAGCCAAAGAGCAACAAACCCGTCGATATCTATCGCCTTCTTAACGGAGGCAGCGGCGGGGAACTCGATTTTCTGAGTGAACAGAACCTAGACATGAATTCTCGGATAATAATAATAATAATAATAATAATAATAATAATAATAATAATAATAATAATAATAATAATAATAATAATAATAATAATAATAATAATAATAATAATAATAATAATAATAATAATAATAATAATAATAATAATAATAATAATAATAATAATAATAATAATAATAATAATAATAATAATAATAATAATAATAATAATAATAATAATAATAATAATAATAATAATAATAATAATAATAATAATAATAATAATAATAATAATAATAATAATAATAATAATAATAATAATAATAATCTTCTTTATTAAATCAAACTGACAAGTATGCAGTAAGATTACATTGAAACATGACAGTACAATCAAGATCTTAATTAAACACATGTTTTGGCAGCCATGCAAGGCGCTGCCCTAGAGGGGGCTTACGGGTATTGAACCGCTTTCTAATGCTCCTGGCCATGAGTGTTATCATTGCTGTATACTGTAATCAGGAATAGTTCTGAAGCTTATGAGAATAGACATTGCGGCTTGAGTGCATAAATGGACCGCTATTATATGGCCTACTAGAGTATTTGCCCGTCATATTATGACGGCAGTGTATATAGGCCTATATCATTATGTCGTTGGTTAAAATGCTCTGATCATATTACCCGTCACATTATGACGTCATATTATGACGGCAGTGTATATAGGCCTGAATGTATCGTTGGTTATCGCCGTCGTCAAGACCGCCGTCGTCAAGACGGCAGTACTGACGTCACAAATGGTTTCTGTTTCACAATAAAACAGAAACCGTTTGTGATGTAGCGTCCTCCGACACACACACGCTATATGGATATTATATGTATAGATTATGTAGGAGTTCATGCCCCATGTGTCTATTATTGCTTTCAGAATTATTCATGACATTTTTATTTTGTAAGTTAAGCACAGTCTGATGTTTTCATTTCTTTGTGGCATTTCAGAGCAGCTAGACGATGAGTCATGCAAGGCTGCTTTGTCCGAACTTGTCCTGAAGTTGCCCGATCACCACCAGAGCGTCCTTCGATATCTCATGGCACACTTCTGTCGAATCTGTTGGCTGCAGGAAGAGTACAACCAAAAAGAGCCACTGTCAAAGCTCTGTCAAGTCTTTTGCCACATTCTGCTCAGACCGGCATGGGAGAACATTATGTAAGCACTTGATTCATACTTCATTATACCTGACAGGGAAATATGTATATATGTATTATGGACCTACGAATCACAAATTGTCGGTTGAATCGAATCTCAAATCGAATCTGGAGTAGAAGTTTGAATTTGAATGTAATCTCGAATCGAATCAGCGGGTAGGCCCTACCGGTTTGATATTCATGTAGACTTGATAGCACAGGCGTACCACAGTAACATAGTTATCAATGTATCAATGTAAACTTAATAACTTCTCTGCAGTTTTAAAGCAATGAAAAAAATTAATTTACAGAATTAAAAAATAACACATATATTTGTTTAAAATTGAAACCAATTATACTGTTCTGTTCTGGTTCCGTGTTTATTAAATTCAGTCACGCACTTTAATTATACCTGACAGGGAAATATGTATATATAAATCACACAATTAGTTTACATCAAAGCGCGTCAGGGGCTAATCATGTTTCGAATCATGACGTCATTTTCGAATTGAATACTGCCCTCCAATTCATTTTCAGTTCGAATATCGAAGCTTTGCAGATCCTTAATATCTATGTATACATGTATGTTTGACTTTGTGTATAATGTATATAGGCATGTATGATGTATTGTATGAAATTTTGATTTATATAATATCTTCCAAAGCACTTTTCAGTATGTTTTTCTAAAACATGCTATATCATGTAGGCACCCTTTTAGAGGTATGACCGCATTATGGCACCATATAAATTGTTGTTATTATTATTATTATTTTATCAATGCCTGGTTAGGCAGATGCCATGGTAAAAGAGAATTATGCTGCGGCTCATTCACCAATCAACATCACAAACTGACCCAGCTGAGCCTATTTTTTGTTTTGCGTAATTAGATGCATGTTGTGTAATTTAATGTAATTATGGTGACCTCAGATAGCATTGTTTGGCAGTAATAATTTAAATTGTACTCTGCAGAATCACTTTCACTAGTTTTAATACCTAATATGTAGCGTTACTAGCCTGTAATTACCATCAGATTGCAGTGTGCAGCCATATTCACACTTAACCCCTTTAGCGTGTATCCCGAGTATACTCGGGCTATGGAATCCGTTCCCATAGCGTGGAGCCCGAGTTAACTCGGGCAAGGATAGAATTCACCACCTAGTAAGCGTGGAGCCCGTATAAACTCGGGATAATGTTTGAAGGTCATGTCTGTTGTGCAGAGGGAGTATAGTACATGTTGTAGGAGCCGTGGGGGTAACCTTGGCCTAGTCACGTGGTCACTGGCGACTACTAGCCGGCTGTCGTCGTGTCCATATTTTAGGTCAAAATGGCAGGTCGCAAACGTGGTTTGTCTATTGAAGAAATAACACGGTCACTTTCATATGATAACTTTATATTCTTTGTGGTACTGACCACATATTTTGAAATGCCATGGTGCTTCACGGGTGTTTTTATGTTGTACCTTGGCCTAGTCACGTGGTCACTGGCGACTACTAGCCGGCCGTCGTTGTGTCCATATTTTAGTTCAAAATGACAGGTCGCAAACGTGGTTTGTCTATTGAAGACATAACACGGTCACTTTCATATGATAACTTTATATTCTTTGTGGTTCTGACCACATATTTTGACATGCCACGGTGCTTCACGGGTGTTTTTCTGTTGTACTTCTGCCGAAAATGTGCATAAAACTAATTTTCAAGTGAATAAAAAAAATTTTTTTGGGTGACGTAATAATGCAAAAAAAACTTAATGGATTATTTCCAGGACTATCATAGCATCATTAAAACACCAATATCTGAAAAAAAATTTGGCAAAAAAATTACACATTATACGAGAGTTAACAAAAAAATAATTCCACGCTAAAGGGGTTAAAAGTCTATACTGAGGCAGCCATGTTCACACTTAAAGTGTACACTGAGGCAGCCATGTTCACACTTAATTTGACTTAAAGTGTACACTGATGCAGCCATGTTCACACTTAAAGTCTACACTGAGGCAGCCATGTTCACACTTAAAGTCTACACTGATGCAGCCATGTTCACACTTAATTTGACTTAAAGTGTACACTGATGCAGCCATGTTCACACTTAAAGTCTACACTGAGGCAGCCATGTTCACACTTAAAGTCTACACTGATGCAGCCATGTTCACACTTAATTTGACTTAAAGTGTACACTGAGGCAGCCATGTTCACACTTAAAGTCTACACTGAGGCAGCCATGTTCACACTTAAAGTCTACACTGATGCAGCCATGTTCACACTTAATTTGACTTAAAGTGTACACTGAGGCAGCCATGTTCACGCTTAAAGTCTGCACTGAGGCAGCCATGTTCACACTTAAAGTCTAAACTGATGCAGCCATGTTCACACTTAATTTGACTTAAAGTGTACACTGAGGCAGCCATGTTCACACTTAAAGTCTACACTGATGCAACCACGTTCCCATTAATCTGCAGTGTCTCTCTCACTCTACACCAAGAAACATTCATCTGTACTTCATAACCTGAATCTGGTATGAATGTCTGAATGTATACCTATGTTGAACTGGTGCCATCTAGTCACTGCATAGATCAAGGGTTATAATTATGCTCTGTTGTAGTTATGCTATGTGTGGTATTTGTTTCAATAAACATGCTTACTTTGCTCATGACAAGCCATATATTTTTGCGCTGCCTTCTTGTAATGATAAGTGTAACCTAGTAGGTTATTAGCTTTGCATTCATGTTGTTCTTTTTTGTTTTTCAGTGATATTGTGCATAATGCCGAATTCCACATACGGGTTGTAGAGGTACTTATCAAGAGCGGTATGTGGGGTGAGCGGTTGCCCGACCACGTGACTGCTCCAGGTAAATACTACTATTATTTTCTTTATGTTTTGTTTATATGTTGGGCTTTTACCAACATGTCCAAGGTTCTAATCTTAGTGTGACAGCTAGAAATTAAATAACTGAATAAGTCATGCTTTATTCTGTACATGAGACCATAAGGACAATTTTGGATTATGTTTTTGCTTTGTATTCACTTGTTTTTTTTGGGTTTGTCAATGATATTGTGTGAATATTGTGTACAGAGCAAGACCCTAGCATAAATTGTTAATTCGTTGACATTCCTCTTGCTTCTGCGCTAATCTCTTACTCCAGGTAGATCATGTTTACCTCTGAAAACATGCTTGTTACTTATGCCGTCAGGATCTGAGGGATCACATATACCTCGGAAAAAAACCTATACCAGTAGAATTCAATATGTAGTATCATATCTGTGTGTTTTTCAAGAACAACAAATCGGTGTCATTCGAAATGCAGTAATTAGTTAACCTGAGAAACGGCTTTGAGGTCGTGTATCAGAATCAGGTAGAGGCTAGGACGTATCACTGGACCGGAGATGATTATAATCTGATGGACCACAACATCTCTAGACAACTTACCAGTGGCTCTGTGACTTGGACTTCTCCTTGAAGTAATGATTCTCTTTCATCTGTGACAGTTTGGGTGTCAAAACAGCATAATCCTCATGTTGGATTCTCGGTTTCCTAGAACTCTTTTCGATAGTTGTGTGCATGAACAATCCGTTATCTCTCATTACATTACATTTATCTCAGTAACTATCTGACCTCTTTAATGGCTTAACAGATTTTACGGAAGCAGCTTTTTACATAATTAATTTGTAAATATCTGTGGACTGTGCTTCACGTATCGTTGCTTTCACAATCGACTCTAAGGTCTTAAGTCTGCATCCTTTTGATTTGATTGTAGCCATTCCACCTCGGCCACCAAAGCGAACAAGAACCATTGGTTCTTTTCGATCTGATTCAGTGACTTCTCTTCCTCCAACTCCAGGAGTGGGACAGTCCAACAGTCTGGAATTTAGCAACCGACTTGAAGATCAGGAATGGTACTGGGGTGACATCTCCAGGTGAGCAACGACTACACATTTTTATTATTTAATTCATTTTATTTGTTGCTTTTATTGTCACTTAATGCCACAGTCATTGTTGAGTATTCCTATAAGCAAATGTAATTGAAGGTCTTCTTTGAGTGCATGCTCAATGCTCTTTTCAGAGAAGGCTCAAGCAACGCGCTCCTTGGTTAAAGGTCAGTGTACAGACAATCACATGTGCTGTGACATCTGCCTCAGTGGATTTGAAACCAAAGTTTTAAACTTTTAATGAGCGTTGCTCAGCTCTGGCCATTGACTGATAACCTGTACTTAATTAAGATTACACAGGATGATATGGTTTGCATTAGGTCGTAGATGTAGAGAGGGCTGTTATACATATAGTTTGTTTTCTTTTTAAAACAGAGAGGAGGTGAATGAGATTCTAAGGGATACACCGGACGGAACGTTTCTCGTGCGAGATGCATCAACAAAAGTAAAGGACAACTACACTCTGACTTTGCGCAAAGGCGGCAGCAATAAACTGATTAAGATCTTTCACCAGGATGGCGTGTTTGGTTTCGTCGAGCCTCTCAGATTTACCTCCGTTGTTGAACTTATACGACATTACCAGCAACATTCACTGGCGCACTACAATCGAACTCTTGATATTGTTCTCAAGTATCCAGTCACAAAATTTGTCAAGGTATGGCACAGCCTTGTTACAAAACTTCAGGGCTTTTCCAGGCTCTCATTGTTAAGTAAGTAAGTATATTCTTTTTTAAGAAGCACTAGCAAACACATAGCGCTGTTGTGAAGGTCATGCAAGTTTGCCAGATTTGTTTTGGAGTTAACATGCATTGTTGTAAAGTCTGAGCATTTGTCTTGTGACTAAAGACAGAGATTACTTACTTAATACTTGATTATTTATTTAAATTTCTTTTAATTTGGTGTATTTTGGACTTTGACCTAATACCTTTTTGTTGCACTTTTAAATGGGTTTTGTCTTCTGAATTGTTCCACTTATTTGATAATCTGCATCTGTATTTATCTGTATTTGTATTATCTTAATTGTTACAAATGTGGTGTGCTAATGTAAGACATGTCTTTGCCAGATTCAGTATTGACTGTGTATTTATGAACATTTGCACTTGTTTCAACTATCTGAATTTTTATTTTTTGCACTTACCTGCTAATTATGTTTCATATGAGTTGTTGAACAACTACTACTGAAAATAAATGTTTCCAGAATGTTACAGATCATTGCATTGTTTCTGTTCTAGGACGACGATGCACCTGGAGCAGATATAGCTTCTATTCGCAACAAGTTACTCGAAGTACACCATGACTATATAAAGAAGTTGCAAGATTATGATACCATGTACGATGAACATGCTCGCATTTCACAGGTTTGTTGGACATCTCAGTATAAAGGAGCTGCTAAAATGTCTTTGCTAGTAACCAAAAAACAGATAGATGAAAGTAAAACCCTGTCCTCACTGGGTTTTTTTTGTATTAGAGTTGTTAGACTTGGTTGCATGAAACCAGTGGCGGCGATCTTGTCTGAGAGGTGGGGGGGACAAAGTCGGCCACGATCTCGTCGACGACCGGTTTTTGGAAAATTTTGTCCCGAAAAAAATTTCTGCCACTTCTCCGAAAAATTTCCATCTCATCTCCGAAAAAAGTTGATGACTTTTTTTTAGTCCTTCGCCTCTTTTTACAACTTTTTTTACTTTTTCCACTTTCATTTTCGCCGAAAATTTTTCCATTTCATCTCCCAAAAAAAGCTGATGACCTTTTTTTTTTTTTCATTCCCACGTTTTACTTTCTTTCCCCATCTCCCAACAGATAACACTATAACCCTTTCTTTGTATCATTTCTAATTTCCTCTACATGCTTTTAATTCTTTTTTAACACGAATTCCTTCTTCTTTCTCGTAATTTTGGGGGGGGACACTTCTCCTCTAAATTTCGATTTTTACCTCGTTTCGTCACAAAATCTGCGAAAACGCTGCGAAAACCCTCACGCGCAATTACATTTCTCAGCCTTTTTTGGTCTTTCTTCAAAAGGTGGGGGGGGACAAATGCATGGAGTGTCCCCCCCACTCTTAAAGGTGGGGGGACATGTCCCCCCCGTCCCCCCCTAGATCGCCGCCCATGCATGAAACAGATTCCAAGCTTGTTTATAAATCTAAAAATCAGAGTGGGGTGCAGTTATGGCTCTGATAAACGTAGGGATTAGCTTTGGTTTTCAATGAATGTGTGTGGAAGAAGGCAGCTGTTGAATGTTTGTGATAAGATGTATGTAACGTGTTTTTGCAGGAGCTGCAGTTGAAGCATCAAGCTTTAGAGGCATTTAAGGAAACGATCGCGCTGTTTGAGGAGCAAATCAAACTTCTGGAAACTTTCAAAAACAAGGCTGCACCACAAGAGCTTCCAAAGTAAATACCAACGTATCTATTTCCTTGATTTCTTGCAATCCCAATTTGCTTTGTTGTCGTTGTTTTTGTATTCTAAAACTTTTGAATTTTTAATTGAAATCTGTTTTGAATTTGTACTCTGTTAAGGAACATTCCATCTTTTGCTAGAAAGGCATTCAGTTTCTGCAGAATTACTGGTAGTACTCAATCCAGCTATTCTGAATGTAAGTTTTGTGTTAAAGATAATTTGATAACTATAGTAAATGCTTTGTTTTATAACAACCACACAAGGTAAGTTTGTATGCACCCTTGCTTATTCACAAAGATGCTATGACATGCTGTAAATAAGCAAGTTTATAATAATAATAATTATTGTTATTATACAATCGATTATCAGATTTTGGGGTAAATCAGCTTGTAGTGTATATATATATATATATATATATATATATATATATAGATATATGTATATATATGTGTATATATATATATATATATATATATATGTAAAATTGGTTTATCTTTATGTCTTTGATTGCGTCCAGCAGTACCTTCAGTTTTTTAGTTGTCTTGTTAAAACAGGGTTCATGAGAACTTTGAAGTGCTGAAGACAAGACTTCAGTCCATCATTGACAGCAAAGATAACCTGGAGGCAGATGTGAAGGAACAGGCAGCTTTAAACCGAACCCATGTCGCAAACATGAATGCTCTTAAACCAGAACTAAAAAGGCTTCATAAACAAAGAGATCAGTATAATAAGTAAGTCAAAGAAAAGTCTGTAGTGCTGTATGCATTCAAATAAGATCATTTCCATCATATTTCACAGCAGATGATGTCGTTAATAATAATAATGCAAAGCAAAATATTACTTTTAGTATTACCATTTCTTCTGCTAACTTAGCAGTTCAAGATTCAAGTCTGACTCCATCCTATTTTTTACAAGTGTTTTATATTTACCTGGCTGCCAGTGGCTGGTAACGTACAATGACCCAAAATTGAACGTGCACGACCCCTGTCTTTAGTAGCCACCAGTCATCCATCTATTGTATATGTCTGTATGTCTGCCTCTCTGTCTGTCTCTCTATCGTGCTGTCTATCTCTCTTTCTGTTTACATAGGCAGAAGTTAGACTTGACTTAGGCATGTTTCTGTCTTGCAGGTGGCTCATCGACAAAGGTGAGAGTCACCAGAGCATAGACAAGATGCTCGAGAGCTCAGCAGGTGTTGGAAGCATTCCAGTCGAAGTATCAGTGTCTCCGCATAACGACGAGAAGACTTGGCTGGTCACCTGCAACCGAACAGAAGCAGAGAGGCTGCTCAAAGGCAGGGAAGATGGAACGTTTCTCATTCGGCCGAGCAGCAGCCCACAGTCATTTGCTCTGTCCATTGTGTTAGTTTTCTTAATGAAATCTTGATTTAATGTTTCTGACTGGTGGTCAGCAATTTAACGGATATTCTATCTTAATAAAAAATGTTTTTATTTTAGTGAAGCAGCATAGCTGTACTTTTTTATTTTACCTTTTTTAGCAGTTTTGTACTGATCAATCAATCAATCAATCAATCAATCAAACATTTATATAGCGCCCCTTCAAGGAATCTATTCAGAGGCGCTCCCAGCCCAACCCTGGCGAAAGAGAAAAGTCTTTAGAGCAGAGAAGAAAGCGGTGGATGAGTTTCGAGGAAGAGACCGCAGCTCAGAAGGAAGCCCATTCCAAATTTTGGGACCAACGACGGAGAAAGCACGGTGCTGCATAGTAGCGGTGCGTGCAAAAGGAACAGAGAGATCACCACGGGTGGTAGAGCGAAGAGAGCGGTGACCAGGTGGAACAGAGGCACGAGAACAGAGCTCACGCAGATAGAAGGGAGCACAGCCAAGCTGACATTTCCAGACAATGGAGGCAACCCGGTAGACAATGCGTTGCGAGAGTGGTAACCAGTGGAGGACATCACGCATGTATTCAGAAACATGGCCAAATTTAGGTATGCTCCCAATCAGACGCGCAGCAGAACGCAATACGCGTTCCAGACAGTTCAGTCGAGTGAGGGGAAGCCCAATATAGAGGGAGCAGCAGTAGTCAAGCCGACAGGTAATGAATGCATGAACGAGAGTAGCAGCAGATTGGGGGGAAAGAGAGCGGGAAACAACGCGAAGCTGTCGTAGCTGAAAGTAGCAAGCCCGGCTCAGCTGCAAGATATGCGGAGAGAGGGTGAGTTCTGAATCCAAGATGACGCCAAGATCTCTGACGGAGGTGGAAAAGACGATATAGGGGAACTCAGAAGTAAGACAAGCATGATCAATCTTAGCAAGCTGCCTAGGGGTGCCCAGCCAGATATATTGAGTCTTAGTGGGATTCAAGCGAAGGCGGTTGGAAGACATCCAGGCAGTCAAAGAGTCAGTGGAGTGGCACATGAGGCGGACTGCAGCGGCGGCGTCAGAGGGAAAGCAGTGGGTGTAAGCCTGTATATCGTCAGCATATAAATGGTTGGACAAAGAACAAGTGGCAAGAAGGCGACTGAGATCAGAGGTGAAGATAATATAGAGGAGGGGACCCAAAACTGATCCCTGAGGAAGGCCAAAACGGACTGGGGTCCAGAGGGACCTGGTAGAACAGTAGACAACCAATGAGGAGCGGTCAGAAAGGTAGGAGGCTAGCCACTCAAGGGGCTTTTCAGATAGACCGAATGATACAGACAAGCGATTGAGGAGGATGTCATGGTCGACCGAGTCAAAGGCAGCGCTGACATCGAAGAGTGCAAGAAGGGAGACTTGGGAGCGATCAATGGCGCCATAGAAATCAGAGAGGAGGCGAAGGAGAAGGGTTTCTGTAGAATGACCTTTGCGGAAGCCAGATTGATAGACAGGAAGTAAGTTATTAGCATCAAGGTAAGTCAATAATTGCTGAGCGACTAATTTCTCGATGATTTTAGAAATAAATGAGACGTTCGCAATGGGCCTGAAGTGTGCAGGGTCCGAAGAGTCGAGACCGGCTTGCTTGAGGATAGGAGTAACAATCGACCTCTTCTGCGAAGCTGGAAGAGTACCGTCACGGAGCGAGGAGTTGCATAGTAGTGTCAGGAAAGGGAGGAGGACATCGATGTAATCCTGGAGCAAAAAAGGAGGGAGGGGGTCAAGCTCACAGGATTTCGCAGCAGAACCCAAGATGATGTTGCGCAGCTCAAGACTGGAGACCTCGTGAAGAACTGAGAGCCGATGGTTGGTAGTAGGACAGGTGTTTGTTAACTGTGTCACGTTGCTACAAGTTTGCCTTACCAATGTTTTATTACATTTTATTCTGTTTAAGAAATATTTATGAATTTTTAAATTTATAGTTTTTATTTTTTAAATTTTTATATTTGTATCAACTTTGAAGTAAATACACGAACTGATCAACTTTTGGTGACAAAATTTCATTGAGGATTAACTGTCTTATATTTCTAAAGATTTTAAGTGTTTGCTGTTCTCATAATGGTTTTGAATGTTTTTTTACCAGATAGATGCAATATTTAAACTGTTACAACCAAAAATGAAGGATGTCTTTGTTGCTTGTTTTCTTCAGAGCCCTCAATACTGTTGTACACTGTAAAATCGATAAGAAAGAGACAGGGTATGGCTTTGCCGAACCGTACTTCATCCATGAGACGTTGAAGGATTTGGTGATGCATTACAAAGAGACGACGCTAGTTGAACACAATGACATTCTCGACGTGACACTCAAGTATCCAGTGTATGCCTTAGATTATGCCCCAGAGTACACGACATTTCACAGTCGACCAGTACGTATTTCTCTGTAAAGCATCATAACGTTCTAACTTCCCTAACAGTCTTGTATTTGATAGAGCATAATGTGAAACCGAATTACTGTGGTGTAAAGAAAACATTTTATTATAAGGCTGTATTTTGGATTCAAGGTAAAAGCCATGTTATATTGATACTACCTTACATAAAGCTACTGAATAATGCATGCAGCTGAACACATAAGTATTATTCTGAGCACTAGCTGGACCATAAAGAAAGACTTAACACTACAAGATCAAGTAGCTTAAAATTCCACATGTGTACAACCAGAGGCATCAATCATGGCGAGTGATAAACACGAGCATATAATGACAGTATGAGCAGACTGCATCGAGTTTGGGACAAAGCCCGTGGTAGGGAGGCCAGGGACAAAGTCATCTGTAGCTGAAACCATTTACATGGCTAAGGCCAATTCTTTTGCATAAATTCGTAAGTTTTGTGGATTTCAGCACCAGTATACAAGTCATATAACCCCGTGTTCATGGGCGAAAGCTGCACATCAGTTAATTGATGGCCCATTGGCCTCTGTGGATCCGCCAGAAGGCCTGATGACACAAGCCTTAGGGTCTTAATTGCTGCCTATTATGTCCATGCCATGTACCTACTGGCCTATCTTGTTTAATGTTTGGCCTTTTCTTGCATATTCATAATATTTTTGTTATTTTGTCCCTTGTTTTATTATAAATTCTTTTTGTTAGTGCAAACTATTCATAATAGCTATAGACCTAGCATAGCAAAAACAGCTATTGAATAAGCCTAGCACTTCAGCTTCACAGCCTTTGTTGAAAGTTGGTGCAGTTCAGTCATATGTCAGTAAGCACTATGCAATAGGCACAAATTGTGCATTGTAATTAGTAAAGTCTTCTATCGCATCGGTGTCTAATGCACAAGGCATCAACCAATGGCACAACAGAACCAAGCCATAATCAGGTCAATATTCAGAAGATCAGCCTGTAAGACAGAGAGGCAGCCTATGGCAGCAATTTTAAAGAGGGTATGTTTTAATTGAAAACGAAATGAGCAGAGCAGACACACAGGGAGAGAGTTTTAAATAGGCCCAGCAACCAGAAAAGCTCGTTCACCAAAAGCAGTTCTTGATTTAGGTATAACCAGACAAAGATAATCAGAAGACTTCGTTGAATAATTGTAAGTCTGGGGAATAAGAACTAATTTTAAGTATTAGTATTGTGGCTGGCCTGAGTCCAAAGTTTTATAAACTATGATGAGCCTGAATTTGAAAGTAATTCTTTCCTGAACAGGAAGCTAATGTAATTGCAAAATTTTTAATTATAATTATCAGCTCTGAATGGGAATCTATTGCTAGGCTCTGCAGATTTGGGGATTATTGCTTTGGCCATGTATGAATTATGAAATATAAAATATGAAGTATGATCAATTTTCAAGTTCCTACAACCTAAGTCGGAGTTATTCTGGTTTTCTGAAGGTCCTTTGAGACGCCTTAAATGGAAGTAGGAAACACGTGTGAGGTTAGAAATGTGATCTTTGAAGGAGAGAGAGCCGTCAAGCGTAACACCCAGGTCAAGTACACGTGATGAAAAGGAGTAGTGTTGAAAGATTAATAATGGCTTATATAAGGTTATACAAGGTTCTAATGCAGACAGATATGCAGCATTAGCCTGCATTGGCTATATCAATGTCACTTATTTATTACATGATGTTAGCATCCACAAACAACTTCCTTTACCGATTTTGAGCACAAGTATGGGCTCCCTTCTCAAATATTGCTGGGACCGAGGTTCTCCCATGACACCTCTGTCTACAAAAACATATACACTAGGGTGATTCACGCCGCCATGGGAAAAAAATTTTTTTTCCTGATTGGCTGACATAGTAGATTATTTTGTTCCTTTGGTTGTTCTGAACAATATAGCAAAATTTTACTGTAATCTATCAATGTTTACTGGTTGCTCAACGACCTCATATTCGAGATATGGTCCCCATGGAGAAAGCAATGTATTTGCCATTGATGAGACCCTCGAATGCAATGATCTAATTAAATTGGGGTAAAATCTTGGGATGCATCGTTTCAGACAGCCAGATGCATATCATATGGTCAGATGGATGGCTAAGGTTAGTTATTAGTTCAAGAATTATCTTTTTAGAGATCAATTTCAAATGAGCCTCTTGGAAAAGAAATACCATTGAATTCTGTTTATTTGCAAGTCATATATATGTGAGAGCATGGATAGCTTGTTCGGTGGCATCTGATGTACCAATTAATTACTTCCATTTGTACAAGCATATCAGGCAGTATACATCAATTAACAAAGTTGTGTCTGAGGATGCCAAAAAATACAATCATCTGTGGTAAATAGGACCTGAACTGGTTCCTTTGGCTTTCTTTCTTTCTGATGCATCATTGGAATGCAACATTATTGGTGGCATGCGTCAACATGGCAAAAACTGAAGAGTTAGAGGCATTTAAATAGATCCTTGTATGGATCTACGCAACGAAGAGCTGAATGAGCTTGTTAATCCATCTTCAGTCTGTACCATGCGTTCTCTTGGCTTTGATACAGATTTCATCATGTCTAATAATCCAGAAACTTGGAGCTCATCTGTGATATTTCAACAGATCGAACCTGCCATGGTTAGTGTGTGGTCAATGATGCTGCTGAGTGCTCCATTGCTCCGATATCACATTTCAATGAGTCTGTAACCAAGAATTAAAATGAGATGCAAAAATTGAAATCAGGTGGTTGAAGATCACTGATGCCGTGTGCCAGATTCTGGCAAATCTACTTGGAAAGGCTGCAGTTCACACTAACAGCTGGAACACTGATTTACGATTGACTAATAAACACTTCCTGGTTGATTGTTAGATTTTTTAGTTAACAGATATTGTGAATTTCTATTTTCTAATGGATACTTTTAGTTATTAATGAATCTACTATTCATGCTATTCAACTTTATTCTGTGTGCGATATAGCCATCATCTTAATATGTAACTTGAGAATACGATTATATGGGAACTTTTGTGCTCACTGAGCAACCTCTAAAATGTATTTGATACTGAATTTTTTTATACAGACTTTAATCTGAACCCAAAAGGAACAAAATAAACAACTATGCACATTAACTTTCAAAAAAAAATTTGTTTGAATCACCCTAATATACACTGTACATAACTACATACCGGTACATGACTGACATTTTGTGATCTAATCAGTGTATATGTGCTTGATGCAGAGATAGATGCAACAACACTTAATTGTTGTTGCTTATTTGTAGGCATCAACCCAAATCCAGCCACCGTTGCTGCCTCGTGGTCAGTACCAGCAGCTGCAGTAGTTCCATCGTAAAGGAAGTTAAGTTCCTGTGAAATTCCTCCGTTGTGGTTTGGAATCGACTGAGAAGAAAGAAAAACGAAAGTGACCAGAGACTGTGCTTGTTGCATTTGCTGTTGTCAAGTGCGAGGCATCGAATGCTTCGGCAGCAAAAAAGCCTGTTTCAAATCTAGACTTTTACAAGTCGGAGAACATCTGGTTCACATTAACCATGTTAGAAATGGCTCTTTCGAGTCATACAGTGTATGATGGTTGAAGGCATTACTCGAAACCAGTGTTCAGACTCAGTTCTAAACAATGCAATTCCGTTTAATGGTGAATATGCTTTGCTTCAAGTAAGAACAAGAACTTGGAAGCGGAACATGGAAATTATTAGACAAAACTATTGAAATGAGGATATATAGATTTAGAACACTTTGTATATGATGAACAGTCCTGTTAATAACTGACCTGTTTAGACAGCGATATGCTAATGAAATCAGTTGTGTGGGTATGAAATCATTGTCTTGTCTGCCATGCATTGTTATCTTAAACTTGACCTTTCCTGAATGTTACAACTGTGATCATTTCCTTTTAAGAATTTTTTACATAATTTTCTCGATATACGATTAGCAAAATCTTAGCCAAGCTAATTTTAAAAGTCACTTGTTACTGCTGCTAAATCCGTTATTGTTTTCTACGTAAGTAATATAATGATGATGTCATGGATACTTAATTTAGAACTTCTGTTTACGAATTGCGAGTTTTAAATTAGTCGAATGCTGCACATTCACTGCTCTGCGTTAACGAGGTAACGAATAGGCTGATGGACGTGGCAAACTGAACTAAATCATACACATGGCATTGCACGACGTAAGCAACCAGTTTCTCCAGTAATGACTCTGGGATTCAGTCAAGAGGAAGCTCTGGTTTCTTGCTCTTGGATTTTTCTGCCTTTTTATTGCAGTTTCAGGACATTGCTGAATAGGACACTGGCAGGTCTGGTATAGTCTTTTCATAATAAACCCTTATGAAATTACAGCTTTACATATGTCACTGTTGTAGCCATAGAAAAAGCATCTGGAATGTACAGTTTACCTTGTCATGACTCAACTTTCTGCTGCTTCTAGTGCTGTTGAAAATCTTATGTGGAATGACACAAACATTGACTGGCTCGGCCGGACCAAAGCCATCCACACATACCTTGTCTCAAATAAAATTTATACAAATTTGTGTGTTTCATGTTAATTGTTTCTGTTTGGTAATATGCTGATGTCTGTTTCTTATATACATATTATATCTCGTGTTTAAATAATGGTTTGACATCTTTTGATAGTATTGCACACAGGTCTGTGACTTGCCTAAGGTCCTAACATGAATGACTGTTCAAGAGAGGCTACTCCACATTTCAAGGCAAGAATGTTGCTCAGTCAGCCACTATATATATACTTTATGTTGCTCCAAGCAGTGGAGTAATGGAGTTTTCAACCTCTTAATCATCTTACGTTTGCCAGCTATTCTCTGTCCAGCCACCTAGATCTACTCAATCTTCATCATACCTTTCTATATCTTGGCCTTCAGTCTCCACCTTTCCTTCCTCCTGCACCTCTCAGTTTCTGGAGCTGTTCCTTATCATTGCAGTGCCAGCTCTTTGAACAAACTCCCGAAAAATCTCTGCAAGATCACTGATGCCCCTCTTCTCTGTCAATCTTAGCACTCCTCACTTGCGGTGTCTCATGCAGCATTTCACTTAAGACTGAAAGTGATTTTTTCAAGCCTTCCAATCCTTGTTCCTCCTCTGAACCCCCCATGACCACCAGTGCCAGCGTAGCACCTTGCGATCTCTTCGACTTATGCTCCTACCCCAGATTCTCTTGTAGACCTGATTTGATACAGCACCAGTGATAAACTGGTCTCCCTGATATGGCATTTGTGTGGTGCTGAAATATTTTGGAGATTTATATTTCATGGTTAAACATAATTTTGTAATTGTAACCGAACACTTATATAGCGCCACTCAGATCAGCGGTGCTCTCAACCCGCATTACCGGCAGAAAGGAAGGTTTTCAGGCATCTATGGAATGGGAGAGGACAGAGGGCAAGAAGCTCTTGGCAGAGAGACAAAGGTAGACAGTTCCAAGCGTAGGGACCCACATAGGCAAACCTCCGAATGCCCACTGCCACTGCTACACTGGTTCACTCCTTTGTCACAGCGCGCCTTGATTACTGCTCATAACTTTATTTTGGTCTTCCATCTAGTCGCATAGTGTGTTTACAGCGAGTTCTGCGCTCTGCAGCCCGTCTCATTGGGCATATTCCTAAACATGGCCAAGTCTCTAGATATATGCTGGAGGTCCTTCACTGGCTTCCTATGCGCTTACGCATAGAATATAGCATAGATGTTAAAACCGTTTTTTTCGTTTTTTATTATTTTCCAAAAAACGTTTTTTTCGTTTTTTATTTTTCTTATCGTTTTTTTTCCGTTTTTTATGTAACTTTATTTATTTATTTATTTACTGTCTGTTAATGTTTTTCAGTTTCTGTTTAATTTTTTTGTCTGATGTCCCTTACGTTGTCTCCGTACTTTCAAGGATTCAGCTAATTTACCTCACTATTTACGTCATCATTTGAGATATAAATACTTTATGAAATAGCACAGTACAAGAAAGAACATTTTATAAAGTTATTTCTAAGTTATCTAAAATGCCAAAGAAAAGGGTGCGGGTTGGATTCACGTTACTTTGATAAACGGGAAAGACAAAAACTCAGCATTGGCTAAATTGAAATGCATTTACTGTGAGAAAGTTTACACTATATAGTCCATACCTCCAAAGTTTAGTTTTTAATTGTGTTAGTTTAGTCAGCATGGACTTATGTGGACTTATGTTTACAAATTAAATTTGAAAAGATTTCAATATGCTTAATTTCTCAATTTCTTATTAAACCAAACCTTTAAGAAATAAAATAATTGTTGTAGAATGATGTTATTTAGTGTTTACTAATAAAGTTGTGCTATTTGCTGATTAAATTCTGTAAACAAGGTTTTTAATTTTAAATTGCAGTAGGCCCTACAAGATGCGAGAAAGTCAAATTATTTTCTTTTGTGGTGTTTTCCGTTTTTTTCTCGTTTTTTATTTTTTAGAAAAAAACGACGTTTTTTCCGTTTTTTATTTAGTTTCTATCGTTTTTAACAACTATGGAATATAGGATCGCTGCCTTAGTATGACGATGTTGTCAGGGCCCTGCCTCTGCTTACCTTCAAGAGCTATGCTGCACAGTTTCAGGTGTCCAAGGCCGACGTTCCCTCCGCTCAGCGGGAAAAGGGGTACTTTTAGTTCCATTTGCTCGTTCCACGACTATGCAAAGTCGAGCTTTTTCAGTGGTGGGCCCGGTAGTCTGGAATAGACTTCCCTTAGAGCTCCGCATTTGCCCTGGGGTCACCCCTGGCATATTTCTTGCAAAACTTAAAACTGTCTTATTAGTGAGGTCCCTTAGCAAGATCTAGCGGACAGGTCGGACAAAAGCACCATATTTTTTCCACGTGATCTGCATTGCTAACACTTTATATTTTTGGTAGGATCCACGTGATCAAGACAATGGATCAAGAGTTATGACGTAATCATGTTGGCCGACAAGCATTTTCGCCGATCCCATAGGCCAAGAGCATTAGTCAAATTGTTATAAGATGGAAATTTCTCATAACAAGCTGAATTTTTCAGGATAGGTGTAGGAATATGAGTAGAATAACATACTAAAAGTCCCCGACAATCCCCTGGAGCTGTTTTCAAAATCCAAGATGGCGTCCAAAATGGCCGTCATTAGATCATAATGAGCCAAAAGCTGGAAATTGGTCATAACAAGCTGAATTTTTCAGGATAGGTATAAGAGCATGAGTAGAATAACATACTAAAAGTCCCCAACAATCCCATGGAGCTCTTTCCGAAATCCAAGATGGCGTCCAAAATGGCCGTCATTAGATCATAATGTGGCAAAAGCTGAAAATTGGTCATAATAAGCTGAATTTTTCAGGATAAGTTTAAGAGCATGAGTAGAATAACATCATAAAAGTCCCTAAAAGTCTCTTGGAGCTCTTTCCGAAATCCAAGATGGCGTCCAAAATGGCCGGCCTTATTCATTATTATCATAATTTTTAAACGTGAGAAGTTAGAATTGCAATTAAAGTGTCTAAACATATGTTTTAAATCACAAGGATTCATAGTGTTCAAAACTTAAAGTACCGGTAGCCAGAACAAAGATGGCTTATATGTATATAGATGAAAACTTTGTTCACTGTAGTAGTTCTATGTCACATAGGTGTTTATCTGGTCATCGTTGACATCTAATAATATCGGTGGAGTGTTGCTACAAGTTTGACCACTTCATTGACTGCACGTCGAGGATATACTGCACCCAAAGATTGTTGTTTGTATCATTGTAGGGCCTATATAAAACAAAACTGTTACAATTGTGATGAAAACCCAAAAGTCTTTCAGTATAAGGGTATTGCAGACTTTTGCAGTCGGACTCGTACGGTCGCGGCATCAGGGCGGTCGCTACCTCATGCGCTCACGGCTTCGGGTTTGTCACGACTTTGAATGCTTTTGGATGCCCTACTCTTTATTTCTGGCAAATGATTTCATTTTTCCATGCTGCAGGACATCTTCAGTACGCAAAATCTGCCAGGTTGAACTTGCAACACATGGAAGCCTTAGTGCAAACCATGCTTTTGGCACATTATGATCTAATGATGGCCATTTTGGATGACATCGGATTTCGGAAAGAGCTCCAAGGGGATTGTCAGGGACTTTTATGATGTTATTCTACTCATGCTCTTAAACCCATCCGGAAGAATTCAGCTTCTTACGAGCTATTTTCAGCCTTTGGCACATGATGATCTAATGACGGCCAATTTGGACGCCATATTGGATTTTGGAAAGAGCTCCAGGGGGATTGTCGGGGACTTTTAATATGTCATTCTACTCATATTCCTAGACCTATCCTGAAAAATTCAGCATGTTATGAGATTTTCCGCTTTTGGCACATTATGACCTAATGACGGCCATTTTGTACGCCATCTTGGATTTCGGAAAGAGCTCCAGAGGGATTGTCTGGGACTTTTATGATGTTTTTCTACTCATGCTCCTACACCTATCCTGAAAAACTCAGCTTGTTATGACCAATTTTCAGCTTTTGCCACATTATGATCTAATGACGGCCATTTTGGACGCCATCTTGGATTTCGGAAAGAGCTCCATGGGATTGTTGGGGACTTTTAGTATGTTATTCTACTCATGCTCTTATACCTATCCTGAAAAATTCAGCTTGTTATGACCAATTTCCAGCTTTTGGCACATAATGATCTAATGACTGCCATTTTGGACGCCATCTTGGATTTTGAAAACAGCTCCAGGGGATTGTCGGGGACTTTTAGTATGTTATTCTACTCATATTCCTACACCTAACCTGAAAAATTCAGCTTGTTATGAGAAATTTCCATCTTATAACAATGTGACAAATGCTCTTGGCCTATGGCAGTGGTTCTCAACCTGTGGTCCGCGGACCACTGGTGGTCCGCAGCCATCTGCCTGGTGGTCCGCGAGCAAGGCCTACAAGTTATAGTTTTTACAATTAAAAACAAGCAAACGGACATATTTTGCCAATTTTTTAATTTTAGTTTTATTTCAATCGCTAGAATCGGCTAGATGGGACCATGAAACTAATGATACGCGGATTTATGGCAAAAAAATTCTTTTTGTATTAATTTCTTTTTGCCACAATTTTTAGTGGTGGTCCGCGACCGAGACACAACATTTATAAGTGGTCCTTGAGTCTCAAAAGGTTGAGAACCGCTGGCCTATGGGATCGGCGAAAATGCTTGTCGGCCAACATGATTACGTCATAACTCTTGATCCATTGTCTTGATCACGTGGATCCTACCAAAAATATAAAGTGTTAGCAATGCAGATCAAGTGGAAAAAATATGGTGCTTTTGTCCGACCTGTCCGCATCCAGTTACATTTGCGGTCTAACAGACTGTACTATATATGAACGTGCTGGTGTCGTGAGTGCCTCTGAGTAGTTCCCTTGAAGAGACGCTATATAAATCTTCGAATGAATGAATGAATGAATTTGGCCATGGAAAAGCGCATATGAGGGACAGCCATAAGGCCACAGGCCAAAGATCACAGGGAAGCCCTTGCAGCATGGAAAAAACCAACTTTTTATTCAAGAAACGTAAGTATCTATGTATAGGTATATATACATGTATGTACCAATTGATATATTGTGCATTATTGTAATGGCGTTACTGTAATAGCAGTACAGTAGTCCAGTTGAACATGCATCAATTTTGGCAAGCAGCAAACAATCGACCAGTGAGCCCACGGACTGTGTTTTCAATTTGTTGCTCAGCAATACAAACCACTATGAGAGAATATATTGTCCAGTCAATGGACTGCAGAATAGTTGTGCATTGCAGCTGAGCTGCACATCAAATTGAAAAACAAATTATGAGATCTTTAGTTAAAGCTGGGACTAATATTGCTGAAAGTCCCAGGTTAAAGGTACTGTGGCTGAGAAAGTGACATACAGTGAGTTAACTTGCTGAACTGGAGATGGGACTAATATTGCTGAAAGTCCCAGGTTAAAGGTACTGTGGCTGAGAAAGTGACATACAGTGAGTTAACTTGCTGAACTGGAGATGGGACTAATATTGCTGAAAGTCCCAGGTTAAAGGTACTGTGGCTGAGAAAGTGACATACAGTGAGTTAACTTGCTGAACTGGAGATGGGACTAATATTGCTGAAAGTCCCAGGTTAAAGGTACTGTGGCTGAGAAAGTGACATACAGTGAGTTAACTTGCTGAACTGGAGATGGGACTAATATTGCTGAAAGTCCCAGGTTAAAGGTACTGTGGCTGAGAAAGTGACATACAGTGAGTTAACTTGCTGAACTGGAGATGGGACTAATATTGCTGAAAGTCCCAGGTTAAAGGTACTGTGGCTGAGAAAGTGACATACAGTGAGTTAACTTGCTGAACTCCAGAAGACAACATTTCAGAATAGAAATTTGGGTGAATCCACAAGTGATTGACGAGATGCGAGCGAAAAAAAGAAGAAATTTGGACCATAACTAAACTGATATAACTGTCTGGAAAAATGTTAGTATGCACGTTAGTGAGTCAGTATAACACTCTGAGAAATGTATACCTCTGCCAATTTATAACTGGCCAAAATAAGTGTCCATTAATTGCTCTACTTAGTAAATAATGAAAGTAGATAATAGATATTTAAAGAGATAGGACCATTTAATGTGCCTGCAGATTGATTAGACATTTACACAATTTATCAGTCTGCCATGTTTAGGGGCAAAAGTCTCCTCGTAATCCGTCGATCACCATGCACTGCTGTGGGGGCCCAAAATGTCCATTATAGATACATTACAAAATGTATATCTAAACTGATATCTGCAAGTATTTATACTACGCATAACACATAAAATATTGCGGTCATGGTAAAGGAATTACGGAGTAGCCAGCTGGCCATGTATAGGCCTATGTTCTAATCTAACAGATTTCATTATAGCGTAGCGGCATATTTCTGAAATATGTAGCGATTGTGCATTTTGTGATACAAGCATAAAATTCGTCTCAGACACTGTACATAGTATTATTAAGAGATATAGATATTGGGCCACACTGAAATATTATTTCTTTGGCGGCAAAAAAGAAAAAAATGGGAAGAAATTAAATATGAATTTTCATAGTTTTTGGGAAAGTGGTCTGCAAATAAAATTTAGGACCGTTTTGCTCAATTGGTTTTCAATGAAGATTTTGGTTTCCATTTGGATTTTTAATGAATTACTTGATTTGTATTTATATAATACCTTAAATAAAGAACAATCTTCTCAAAAGAACTATCTTAACTAACGACCTATCTTAACTAAAGAACTATCTTAACTAAAGAACTATCTTAACAAAAAACATCTTCACTAGACAAGTATCTTAACTAAATAAATCATCTTAATTACAGAATTATCTTAACTAAAAAACTATCTTAACTAAAGAACTATCTTAGCTAGAAAACACATCTTAACTAAAGAACTATCTTAACCAAATAATTATCTTAACTGCATTCCTTAGCAACGGGCTCTCCTTAGCAACCAGCCTCAAGATCAGTCTCAGCCTCATTAGCAACCAACCTCCTATAAGAACAGGCCTCCTTAGCAACCAGACTCAAGGACAGCCTCACTCTCTAGCAGTCTCCTTAGCAACCAGCCTTAGCAACTGCATTCCTTAGCAACAATACTCTTTAGTAACCATACTTCTTGGCAACCATTCTCCTTAGCAACCAGCCTTAGCCTCCTTAGCACCCAACCAACGCAACCAACTTTCGTAGCAACTAATCTTCTTAGCAACCATTTTCCTTAGCAACCATTTTCCTTAGCAACCATTATCCTTAGCAACCGCCTTCCAAACACCAATCTCCTTAGTAACTAATTTTCCTTAGCAAAATTCTTCTTAGCAACCAATCTCCTTAGCAACTAAACTCCTTAGCAGCCATTTTCCTTAGCAACCGATCTCCTTAGCAACAATTTTCTGTAACAACCATTTTTATTAGCAACCGCTATCCTAAGCAACCAATCTCCTTAGTAAGCGCTTTCCATAGCAACCATTTTCCTTAGGAATCATTTTCCTTAGCAACCATTTTCCTTAGCAACCATATTTCTTAGCAACCGCTTTCCATACACCAATCTCCTTAGTAACTAATTTTCCGTAGCAAAATTTTTCTTAGCAACCAATCTCCTTAGCAACTAAACTGCTTAGCAACCATTCTCCTTAGCAACCGATCTCCCTTAGCAACCACTCGCCTTAGAGTACAGTTGCTTTGTAGGCTGCAATTTGCGCCGTGTATTGCAGGCTGTCTGTTCTGTTAGTAGTTAAGATTTATCGCATAACATGTACATGTACAGCGCAGTGCGTTTGCAGGCGCTTAATTAAAGAATAAATATTATTATTATTATTATTAAGATGATCGTTGCTAGGGAGTTCGCTAAGGAATTCGGTTGCTAAAAAGTCACTATGGAGGCTGGTTTCCAGAGTGCAGTTGATAAGAACACTGGTTGCTAAGATGATGGTTGCTAAGGAGTACGGTTGCTAAGGAGTTCGGTTGCTAAGGAGCGTGGTTGCCAAAGAGTGCAGTTGATAAGACCACTGGTTGCTAAGATGAAGGTTGCTAAGGAGTACGGTTGCTAAGCAGTTCGGTTGCTAAGGAGTGGTTGCTAAGGAGTGTGGTTGCTAAGGAGTTCGGTTGCTAAGGAGTACGTTTACTAAGGATTTCGGTTGCTAAGGAGTTCGGTTGCTAAGGAGTGGTTGCTAACGAGTATGGTTGCCAAAGAGTGCAGTTGATAAGACCACTGGTTGCTAAGATGTTGGTTGCTAAGGAGTACGGTTGCTAAGGAGTGGTTGCTAAGGAGTGTGGTTGGTAAGGAGTTCGGTTGCTAAGGAGTACGGTTGCTAAGGATTTCGGTTGCTAAGGAGTGGTTGCTAAGGAGTATGGTTGCTAACGAGTTCGGTTGCTAAGGAGTGGTTGCTAAGGAGTATGGTTGCCAAAGAGTGCAGTTGGTAAGACCACTGGTTGCTAAGATGATGGTTGCTAAGGAGTACGGTTGCCAAGGAGTTCGGTTGCTAAGGAGTGGTTGCTAAGGAGTATGGTTGCCAAAGAGTGCAGTTGATAAGACCACTGGTTGCTAAGATGTGGTTGCTAAGGAGTACGGTTGCTAAGGAGTTCGGTTACTAAGGAGTGTGGTTGCCAAAGAGTGCAGTTGATAAAACCACTGGTTGCGAAGATGATGGTTGCTAAGGAGTACGGTTGCTAAAAAGTACGGTTGCTAAGGAGTTCGGTTGCTAAGGAGTTCGGTTGCTAAGGAGTGGTTGCTAAGGGGTATGGTTGCCAAAGAGTGCAGTTGATAAGACCACTGGTTGCTAAGATGATGGTTGCTAAGGAGAATCCGGTTGCTAAGGAGTTCGGTTGCTAAGGAGTTCGGTTGCTAAGGAGTGGTTACTAAGGAGGCTGGTTGCCAAAGAGTGCAGTTGATAAGACCACTGGTTGCTAAGATGATGGTTGCTAAGAAGTACGGTTGCTAAGGAGTTCGGTTGCTAAGGAGTTCGGTTGCTAAGGAGTTCAGTTGCTAAGAAGTTGTTGCTAATGAGTTCAGTTGCTAAATAAGGCGTTTGATAAGGTTGATTGATACAGGACGGTTGTTATGGAAGTCGGTTGCTAAGGAGACTGGTTGCTAAGGAAACTGGTCGCTAAGGAGGACGGTAGGTATTGATGCTAAGGCTGGTTGCTAAGGATGCTGAGGCTGAGCTTGAGGGTGGTTGCAGAAGAGGGTGAGACCGACCTTAAGGCCTGCTGCCAAGAAGGTTGGTAGCTAAGAAGGTTGGTTGCTGAAAAACATGGTTGCTAAGGAGGCTGATTGCTAAGTAGGCTGGTAGCTAAGGATGGTTGCTAAAGAGGCTGGTTGCAAATGAGACTGGTTGCTATAGAGGTCGAGTCTGACTTTGAAACTGGGTGCTAAAGAGGCCAAGACTGACGTTGAGGCTGCTTGCTACGAAGTTTGATTGCTAAGGAGGATGGTTGCTAAGGTTAAATGCTACGGAGGTTGGTTGCTAAGTAGACTGGTTGCTTAGGGGGTAGCCTGGTATTGAGGTATTGTCCCATTTTTGATATATTTGTTCAATAGGTCTCTAGCAGAGGGCCATCTCCCTCCATCTCAGAAGCAAGCTATTGTCTTCCCTACCCTTAAAAAACCTAATCTTGACTCACAAGTATGTTCTAACTATCGTCCTATTTCTAACCTTTCTTTTCTCTCTAAAACTCTTGAGAGACTTGTCTCGCTTCAACTTCTGCCCTATCTTGAACAGTCTGGACTCCTCCCTTCTAGTCAATCAGGGTTTAGAGGTCACCATTCTACGGAAACTGCCCTCCTGTCCCTTCTCTCGGACATTTATACTGCCATTGACAGGTCTCATTTGACGCTTCTAGCGCTCTTTGATGTTTCCTCGGCCTTCGACATGGTTGACCATGAAATCCTACTTCGACGTCTTGAACTATCTTGTGGTCTCAGTGGTCTCCCTCTTCTTTGGTTCAAATCTTACCTCTCTGACCGTACTCAGAGGATTGTCCTTGGTGACTCCAGAACTGCCTGGGTTAGAGTTGAGTATGGTGTCCCACAGGGTTCTGTCCTTGGCCCCATTCTGTACTTACTCTACACAGCTGACATACCTTCTATATTTACTAAACACTTTACCTCTGGTCACCTTTATGCAGATGACGTTCAGATCTTTGTCCAAGGCCCATCCTCTCAGCAGATCTCCCTTGTTGGATCCATTCATTCCCTCTCACATGATCTCCACTCTTGGATGTCATCAAATCGACTTAACCTTAACTCTTCTAAGACCCAACTGATCTGGTTTGGCACTAAACAGCAACTTTCTAAACTTGATATCCCACTTCTGTCGTCAATATACCCTGCTTTTTCATTTTCATCCAGTGTTCGGGATTTGGGTGTCACCCTTGATAGTACCCTCTCGTTTTCTGAACACCTCTCCCACCTGACACGTTCCTGTTTCTATCATCTTAGGCGTTTGAGGGCTGTAAGAAGATCAGTTTCTCCTTCAGTGTTCACTACTATGGTCCATGCCTTCATTTGCTGCCGCATTGACTATTGCAATTCATTGTTTGCTGGGCTCCCTAAAGCGCGCCTTTCATCTCTGCAGTCTGTTCTGAATGCGGCTGCCAGGCTCATTGTCCGTTTTCCTCGCTTCTCTCACATAACTACCTTTATGACTGATGTACTTCACTGGCTTCCTGTTGCTTCCCGCATCCAATACAAGGTTCTTCTCCTGGTCTCTAGGACTCAACTGGGAAAAGCTCCTAAATACCTCTGTGACCTAATGCGCAAACCTCTATCTGCTCTGTCTTCCCGCCCTCTTCGGTCTGCTGACCGCTTTGATCTGCTTGTCCCTCGCGCAAGGACTTCGATGGCTCAGCATCGTGCTTTTGCCATCCTTGGCCCTTCCCTTTGGAATGACCTGCCCCCCTCTCTCCGTAGCAAGATATTGCTTGGGATCTCGCCTTCTTCTCTCCGCTGCCTAAAGACCTTTCTTTTCCCTCGGGGCTGACACGCTGGGAGCGCCTCTGAATAGTCTATGCCAGGGCCGGCGCTAGGGTACTTGAGGCCCCCCCCAAGTCTTACTTGAGGCCCCCCCAATAACTACGAAATATACACTGCAAACGAGAACGACCGAACGTCAAGTCTCTTTTTACTTGCTATTGAAATCATTGCTAGCGATGAAAACAGCTGAGCATGGTGGAACGATTAAATGTTTTAACTAGTTTCAATGTACTGAAACTGCTACTGTTACTGGGGTGGTCAGAAGAATCCTTAGTGCAATAGACAGATTTGGGGAAAAGTCAAGAAGTTCATATACATAAAGGTAGATCCTACTTTAGAAAGTCTCGCGCTGTTGTCAGCTGACTGTCTCTAGGCTACAAGTAGCTTATTATAACTGCAATAAAATGTGAAAATCCATTAGAAGTTCATTTGTTCTACGTCTCTCATCTTCTCGTAGAAGTAAACAGAATGTTTTCGCAGTTGATCTGTGTCGTGTATTTTGATGAGTGTGTTGGAATGACAGAGAAACCCCAAAATGCTGTTCCAATCCTTGACCTGCTAAACCGTGACTGAACTGACACCAGCGTCTGACCCAGAAGTTTGTAGAAAAAAAATCTGCTTTAAATCGTAGTCTGGGTGTAAATTTCTCCATTTTGTCTGCATATTCGTAGTCAAATGGGCTTTTCGACGCTGGTTTCTCGTTTCAGGGAAAGTGGTGTTCACCACCATATATCTTGCACAATTTCGCGTGCACCTGTAGTAGCAGATTTGGGGCCCTAGGCGCGTGCTTGATGCGCCTATGCGTAAACGCGCATCTGCCCACTACTTTTGCAGACTAAGATATTCAGAATGAGTTGATCGATTTCGTTGCTGACGAGATTCAAGACACCAACATGGAAGCATTGCAACACGCAAAATGCTTTTCCAATATTCTGGACTGCAGGCTACCACTACTGGCATTTCACATGAAGAGCAAATTACAGTTTTCTTAAGATTTGTCCTGTGTATACCCAGAAATGGCATACAGATAAGAGAAGCGTTTTTGGATATTTAGTTGTGAATAACATAACTGGCCAAGCCGCCAAGGACTGACGGAATCATTCCTAGTGCAAAAGCACTAAACCTAATGATTGAAGCCTGTCAGGATCAGGCGTATGAAAGGCCGTAACACAGAGGCACGATTTGGGGCCCTATATGCACGCGCTTAGTGCACCTATGCGTAAACGCGACTGTGTTACGGCCTTTCATAGTCTGACCCCGACTTAGGCGCGCGCCTAGGGCCCCCAAATCTTGGAGGGCCCCAAAACAAATGAAAATATTTTTTCAGTTATAAAAAAATAACATTTTTGAATTATTTTAAATATAACATATTTTCTATTTTTACAGTGTAGCATTCACATAAACGTATATTATTGTAATTTATAATTGTTTTGTTCATTTGGGTTAATAATTATTCTTTGTGCAATTGCGAAAAATAACATCAAGCTCAGAAGGCCCCAAAAATGTTTGTTCGTAGGGCCTCGTTTTCTGTAAACGCGCCTCTGGAAGCGGGTTTCAGAAACAGTCACACATAAGCATAATGACCAGCTAAATTTGGAGGCCCCTTACAAACTTGAGGCCCCCCAACCGGGGGGTTCGGGGGGCCTTAGCGCCGGCTCTGGTCTATGCTGTGAGAGGCGCTTTATAAATAAATATATAAGATAAGATAAGATGAGGACCTGGTGGTTCTAGACGGTGGGAAATATACTGAAACAGGTGGAAACCTTTAAATAGGCCTACCTAGCGTCGATACGGAGTGCTAAAGGAGGATGCGAGCAAGATGTCAAAAACAGAATAAAAGCAGCTTGGCAGAAGTGGAGGGATTTGTCTGGTGTGCTGTACGTGTGACTGCAAGATCTCGGTTCGTTTTAAGGGCAGGACAGTGATAAGACCGGTATCGATTTATGGAGCATAAGCACGGACGCTGAGGAGACGGGAGGAGGAACTTAAGGAGACAACTGAGATGAGAATGCTACGATGGACACTTGGGGTTTCATTGAAAGACAGGAAAAGAAATGAGAATATCCGGAAGACACTTGGAATAACCCAGAGGCGCGTTTACACGCAGGCGTACTAGGCGCGCGCCTAGGGCCCCCAAACTCGGAGAGCCCCAAACGAATGACATTTTTTCAATTAAGAAATAATATTTAACCACATTCCTTGCATAGCTTCTATAAGTAGGATTACTACAGGGTCAATAACACTCACAAAAACGGCTTCAAGTTCAACTTTGTGGGTTTTTGCACATGATAGGCTAAACACCACCCGAGTTTCAGACTCTCAGTCTACACGTTAATTAGAAGGGCCCCAAAAATGTTTCCGCCTAGGGCCCCATTTTCTGTAAACGCGCCTCTGGAATAGCCTGTATATCCGACAAGGTGTGTGAGGCCAGACTGAGGTGGTATGGTCATGTGGAGTGGGCGTAGGATGATAGTAGCATCAAGAGAATCATGAAGGCGAAGGTGCATGGACATAGCAGCCGTGGACGTCAGAAGAAGAGATGGATGGTTATCAGTAATCAGTTTCTACTTTTTCTTGTTCTTGTCTGCAGTTGTGCAATGCTTGTTGGACTTTAAATAATTCAGTACGGGCTAAAAATTACAAATGTTAATTGTTTCATTTGATAATTTGTTTCATTTCGATAATTTGACTGCTTGAAAGTTCAAATATTTAAAATATAGGGTATGTCCTTTTCCAAGTTTTTCTGATTCAGTGCTTTTTTTTACTTAAAATTACACGCGAGAAATGCATGCCCTTTCTCAAAATATCCCCACCAGTGGAAATTTCTTTAAAATCCTCTGCCTGGCCTACCTGGACTGGAGAAGGACGGCGGTCGACTCGAAGAACGTCCGAAGAACGATCGACAACTACCGTGAACCACTCTTTCAACCGGATGCTCGCGATCGCAGGACCTAGGCCTACCACCAAAGGAAAGCCGTCGAAGAACTCAACGAAACATCTCGTCTCGACAAGATATATCGAGAAAAGACAACAAACCGCAAGCCAAATCGCAGAGAAACATCTCCATAATATCGCCATACACGCCAAACACGACCTCTTTAATCGACAATGATGATGACGTCATTCATTATCAGACGGTTATGACTTCATCTTATTATACGTAGATGGCGCCGGCCGCCATGAGAATCTTTTCAATGGCATAATTTATAGCCTAAACATAAAAATTTATTTTCATAATAGGCCCTACTTCATATAATAATATAGTGACGATATAAATTACATCTGAAATAACAGTAACAGCGCAGATATTAAATTATTATTAAATGTATTTGGTAACAGTACAAATATTTATCCAAGGCAAGAAATAATTCTGCGAGTCCGCTTTACGGGACCTTTACCTTACCTGGCAATTTTTCAGATTTTTATAACGCTATGACAACCACAAAGACGATGGTGATGATGTATGTATGTATGTAGGCTATTTATGTACTTGAAGCCGTTTTTATGAGTGTTATTTACCATGTAGTTATGATTACTTATAGAAGCTATTTCAAGGAATGTGAAGTTATTTGGTTTAGTGCTATATTATATAACTGAAAAAAATATTTTCATTCCTTTGGGGGCCCTCCGAGATTTTGGGGCCCCAGGCGCGCGCCTAGTGCGCCTACGTGTAAACGCGCCTCTGCTTCCGCCGTCACAAGTGTTTTTTGTCCAGGAACGCAATTTCCCAATAATTGTATATTTAGCCTGGTATCCAGTGGCGGCGCCAGGATTTGAAAAGTATACTATAGTACGGCAAATTAGAGCAGAGTTTTTCAAACTGTGGTCCGCGGACCCGTGG